>JAJHZJ010000421.1:1091856-2291856 GCA_023548195.1 Bettongia penicillata ogilbyi | reverse complement strand
CTTATAATATATATAGTATTTATGTGTGTGTATATATATGCACACATGTATGTATATACATGTGTGCATATGTACATGCACATACACTATACATGTATACACATGTACCTGCCAGACCAGCAGTAATGAAAACAAATCTTCCTGAATTCAAATCTGGCCACTCTTAGTAGCTGTGTTACCCTGGGCAAGTCACTTAGCCCTATTTGCTTATAAAATGAGCTAGAGAAGAAAATGGCAAACCACTCCAATAGTTTTGCCAAGAAAACCTCAGGTAGGGTCACAAAGAGTCTGACACAATTGAATATTACTCAACAACTATCTATCTATATCTATATATGAATACTATTGTGTGAAACTCTCATCAGAGAGAAAAAAAATAGAATGCTACCTGTCTTCTAACAGAGAAGTGTTCGATTCAACATTCAGAATAAGACATCTGTTTTTGGTCATGGCCAATGTGAGAATTTGTTTTCTTTGACTATTCATATCTTTTGAAGGGTTTTGTTTTCATTTTTTTTTCATTTCTTTTAGGGTGGAGAAACTGGGAGGGGGAGAAACTAAATGGTTAATTGAAAAATATAATAAGTAAAAAAGAACTAAACATATCTTCTAAGCCTGGCAAGGCACGCAATGTTTCATATCCATAATTCCCTGCCTCTGCAAAGAAGAAAGGAAGGTAAATTTCCTCCTCTCTTCTTCAGGGCTAAGCTTGGTCATGGCTATAACTTCTCACACAGTATTTAGTTTCCCTCTTTTTTTTTTTATTTACACTGTTATAGTCAATGATTTTCTTTTTTTCTGCTTCCCTCAGTTGGCATTAGCTCATACAAGTCATGGATCACAGATCTGGAGTTGAAAGGGACTTCAGGGGCCACACCTTTATGAGAAATTTTGTGTTTCAGGGATTTGCTAAGGTCATATAGGAAAGAAGTATCAGAGTTGGAATGTGAACCTTGGTCTTCTGATTTCCAAGTCATTTCTCTGAATTCTTCACAGTTGACACTTTTTTTACACTTGTAGTAATATTTCATTATATTCATATAAAGCTATTTTTTTCCTCAATCAATGGACATTTATTTTCTTCCAGCTTTTTACTGTTACAAAAAGTGCTTCTTTAAATATATGGAGGTTTGTCTTTCTGTCTTTGACCTCCTTAGGGTAATGGTTAGCATTGTTGAGTCAAAGAGTATACACACTTTAGTTACCTTCTTAGAATAATTTCAGAATTCTTAGACTCCAGCTTTTTTCACCCACTTTTCATAATCCATAAGAAGTAAAAGGGTAAATTAGACATTCCCAATCACAGGAACAAAAAACTACTAGAGAATATCAATCCCATAAATATCACCACTCCCCATAAAACACTCAAATTCTATGGCGTTCTACTAGTTAATAAGTACCCACTGAAGGAATTACATGAATTGGGGCAATAGGACAGGACAGAAATGTTCTGTAGACTTTGTTCTTAACCAGTTAGTGTTATAGCCTTGACTCTACTGATCAGGAAATATTCATTTTGATTTGTTGCTGTTCAGTCATTTTCCACTCATGCCTCTGTGACTCTTTTGGAGTTTTCTTGGCAAAGATACTGGAATAGTTTGCCATTTTCTTCTTCAGCTCATTTTATAGATGAGGAAACTGAGGGAAAGGGTTAAGTGACTTGCCCAAGGTCATATGAGATGTCTTCTCCAATTACAATGTAAGGTCCTTATGGGCAAGGACTATATTTTGTTCTTGTATCCCCAGCACTTATTATCATAGGAAGTGCTTAATAAATACTTCCACCCATTCATTCATGTATGTATGAAGTATACATTTAGTGTATTTAATGGAATTTGTTTTATGCTTGATTTTATCACTGAAAGTTATTGTTGAGTCAAGATAGTGTAAGGAAATAAGTGTTGGATTTGTAGTTGACACTTTGGATTTGACCTTCATGATGAGCGTTGAGTTAGCTGGACTATCAGTTTCATTGATTGTAAAATGCAGATAATAGTGCTTGTATCAATTATCACTCCCCACTCCTTATATTAAGCTCCTTATTTTTTATCAAGAGTATCATCATAGTTTCTCTTCCTCAGGTTCACAACTATGAAATTACCTTTCACCCTTAATTCTCATTTGTCTCCTCTTATTCAATCGGTTGCTAAGGCCTTTCAATTCCATATCCACAACTAGTGTCTGCCTAGCACTTCTTTATATCATCTGTCCTCTTTCCTTACTCTCATGGTCATCACTGTATTTAGACTATAGATGCAGCCTGGAAATTGCTCCCGCAGGTTTTATTTATTGAAGATCCAGAAAAGAAAGTTCTTGCCACCAAAAATGGTACTCTGTGACTCTTTTGGAGTTTTCTTGGCAAAGATACTGGACTTGGTACTATAAAATGGTTTATCCTCAGAAACTGATTTGATTTTATCATTAGAAGTAATATTAAAGAAAAGGAATTACTATCTGTTTTGTTGCTGTACCTAGAGACCATGGAATTTATTCATCTGACTTGCAGCTAAAACCTCCCATATGAATTGTCTCCCTGATTAGAACTTGAACTTCTTGAGGACAAGGACTGTCTTACCTTTCCGTTTGCATTCACAGTACTTAGCATAATATTGAATAAATATTTTTCATTCATTCATGCTAGAGTAAAATATAAATATCTCTGTTTGCCATTTAAATCTCTTTATAATCTGCTTCCATTATAATCTTTCACATTAATGTGCAAATTAGAGTTATTTGGGCCATTTCTTCACATGAGTGTTGATACTGTTCCCTATATAAAATATTATTTGTTCCATCTCTGTGACGTTACATAAGCTGTTTCCCATGCCAAAAATGCTTCACTTTCTCATATCTGCTTTTTGGAATCCCTAGATCCCTTGAAGACTCAGTTTGAGTCCCATCCCTTAGGAAGGCCTTTCTCTTGTCTGGCAGATATTAAGTTTAGACTAATATCTCACATAATACAAGATCCAAATGAATATGTAACCTAGACATTAAGATTCATATCATCAACAAAGCAGAGCAGTAGAGAAGGAGATTTCTTTTACAACTATGAACAGGGAAAGAATATTTGACTAAACAAGGGAAAGAAGAAGGAGATCACAGGAGATAAAATATGCAAGTTTGATTACATAAAATTAAAAAGATATTGCACAAAAAAAATAATGCAACTATAATCAGGATGAAAATAAGTTTGAAAAGTGTTGCAGCAAATTTTTTTGACAAAGGTCAAATATCCAAAATATATTAAGAATTGATGCACATATATAAGAACAAGAGCTGTTTCCCAATGGATAAATGATCAAAGAATGTGAATGGACAATTCTCAAAAGAAAAAATGTAAGCCATTAACAACCATATTTTTTAAGAGGTGGTCCAAATCATTAATAACAAGTGAAATCCAAATTTAAAAAAAAAGCTCTGAGACTCTACTTAATGCCCATCAGAATTGGCAAAGATTAAAAAAAAATGAAAAATGACATTTTTTTTCAGGGAAACTGGACAAGCATGCTAATGCCCTTTTGATGGACCTGTGAATTGATTCAACTATTCTGGAAAACCATTTGGAACTATGCCCACAAAGTCATTAAATGCACATCATTTGTCCTAGATGAAGGTCATGTACCCCAAATAAAGAAAATGAAGAAATAAGAGACCCGTGTACAAAAATATTTATAGTTACACCCTTTAGCAAAGAATCAGAAACTAAAAATCAAAAGTTCATACATCATAGAGAAGGAAGGGACATCAGAGGTTATCTAGTTCACCCTTTGTTTTATAGACAAGAAAACTGAGGTCCAGGGAGGCTAAATGATTTGTCCAATGTCTTGAAGGTAGTAAGTGTTATGGTGGGGGGTGTCTGAATCTGAACACTGAATGTCTGACTCTACAATCTTCTCTATACCAATCAAGCTGCTCATAAATTTGGAAACGGCTAAATAAATTATAGTACATGAAAGTAATGGAATATTGTTGTGCTATAGGAAACAGTGAAGAAGATAGTGTCTGAGAAACCTGGAAGTACTTACATTAACTGATCTAGATTGAGGTACACAATCAGGAGAACATACAGCATCATAAAGGAAAACAACTTTGAAAAACTTGTGAATTTTGATTAATGAAATGAACAATCATGACTTCAGAAGACTGCTGATGAATAATTCTTCTGATCTCTGGATAAGAGTGATAGACTAGAGGTGCGGAATAAGATGAAAATTTTTGAACATAACCAAAACATTGTTTTGCTTGACTATGGATTGTTACAAGAAGAACTTTTAGAGATAATAGAGTGGACAAGGTGGGGCTGGTGATAGTGATGCCAACAAAAAGCGAAAGAGCATCAAGGAAATATTTTAAATAGACCAAAGAGAACATTCAAAGGGAAACACAGGTAAGTATATACTTTTGGATCTGACATTTTGAATTTGTTACAGGCTAAGAAAAACAACTAATGAAATAGAGATTCATGGTTTAATGTTGGTGCTTAGTTGTTTTAATCATGTCTGACTCTTAACTCCATTTGAACTTTTCTTGACAAAGAGACTAGAGTGCTTTTTCATTTTCTTCTCCAGTTCATTTTACAGAAGAGGAAACTGAGACAAACAGGGTTAAGTGGTTAATCTGGTTAGATTTGAACTCAGGAAAACTCATCTTCCTGACCTTAGGCCAGACACTCTATCCACTGCACAACTTAGCTGCCCTGTGACTTAATATCCAGTACTCTTTTTTCTGTTGTAGGTGACAACATTCATGTTTGCTAAGAAGATGGTGATGGTGATGGTGGTAGTAGCAATAAGTACTTGTTTGTTTTAAAAAGACCTTTTTTTTTTGAAGGGGACTGTATTAAAGAGCACTGGATTTGGAGTCAAAGAATTGGAGTCAGATCCTGGTTCTGACACTTACTCCCCCTGAGAAGCTGGGCAAGGCTTTTCAATTTTCTGGCCTCAGTTTCCTCATTGATACAATGCAGAGTTTACCTCACAAATCCAATTCAGGCAAGTCAGAACATCACCTTCCTGATCCCATTGGTCCTCTCTGAAAAAGAACAGACAAGAAGAAGGACTAGATGTCTCTTGAGGGCAGAGACTATTCCTTTCTTGTCTTTGTATCTCTAGGACCTAGAACAGTGCCTGGCATACAGGAGATACTAGTGCTTAGTAAATTAAATTGGATTGCATTGTTTTCATAGGGAGTTGTTGGGGGAAAAGCACTTTGTAACCATAAAATATTACATATAAGCTATTATTAAGTAGCATATATTATGAGTTGATTGATCTTGATTCTGTAAGGAACTTATATGAATATACGGGGGGTTTAAAAAATAAATATAATTTAAAATTACCCAGCATTTATTTTTCTCCTAAACATATCTCCCTATAATCTCTGGGGGATAAAGAAGGAAGGAAAGAAGGGAGAGACACAGAGAGGGGGAGAGAGAGGGAGAGAGAGAGAGAGAGAGAGAGAGAGAGAGAGAGAGAGAGAGAGAGAGAGAGAGAGAGAGAGAGAGAGAGAGAAAGAGAGAGGAGAGAGAAACCTGATAAGAAATTCTGCTTCAGTGAAGTTCCAGGGCTGCCCAAGGAGCTAGGCCTCTCTGCTGCCTACTACTAGTTGGGGCCTTTTCATTGTCACTGGCCTTAGAGCTCCTCTGCCTATGGGACTGAGCTCTTCATACTGAGCTCTCTTCCTGGGTTGTCTCTGTTAGGGGATTCTGCAAGATCTTGGTGGTCTTTTTGTGCAGTTTTAGACTGATGATTCAGGAGGAGTTTATAGATCACTCTCTTTGGGTTTCTTTATCTGGGAGGAAGGAAGAGAGAAAGGAAGGGAGGGAGGGAGGAACAGAGGGAGGGAGGGAGGAATGGAAGGGAGGGAGGGAGGAATGGAAGGGAGGGAGGGAGGAACAGAGGGAGGGAGGGAGGAAGGAAGGAAGGGAGGGAGGAATGAAGGAAGGGAGGAAGGGAGGGAGGGAGGGAGGGAGGGAGGGAAGAACGGAGGGAGGGAGGGAGGGAGGAAGGGAGGGAGGAAATATTTGTTAAGTGCTTACTGTGTGCCAGGTACTATGTCAGGAGTTTTATAAATATTTATAAATATTCTTTCATTTGATCCTCACAATAATCCAGTGCTATTAAAGTCCCCATTTTACAATTGAGGAAAATGTGGCAAACAGAAGTTAAGTGACTTGACCAAAGTTACACAGATAGTGTCAGAAATTGGATTTGAACTCAGGTCTTGCTAATTCTAGGCTCAGTGCTCTATCCACTGCACCACCTTAGTCGCCTTTTTGAAACTTGGTAGGGTTTTTGCAGGAGACATGAGCTCTTCTAGCTCCTTAAACATTGCCACTTGTCATCTTCTCATGATTCTTATTGTTTTGTTTTGCTGAATTTTATACTATGTTACTTTTTTATACTATGTTACAAGGCATGGTAGGAGAAGGAAAGGGATGTGGTCTGAAATGAAGATCATATTAAAATTAAAAAGTTATCAAAAAATGTTTGTTAGGGACTTGCCCAGGGTTATTCCCTAGTTTCATGATCTTCTACAAGTTACTTTACTTCTACTAAACTTAAATTCTCTGTCTAGATAATGGGATAATTGGAGTAGCTGAAATATAAGTCCTTTCCTTGGTCTAAGATTCTGTGATCTTTAACTGAAAGAAGTACCTTAACAGATCACCTCTTGCATCACTTCCCAGAACTGAGATCTGTTGTAGACCTACCTATTACAAAATACAAAATCTTTTTTTAATATTTAGGCTATTGTTTGCAGCAGATTAAAATCATTAATTTTCTCTGTCTACTTAAGTCTACATGATTCTATCACCTCCCTATTTATCGCCTCTCTCGAAGTGTCTCATATCTTTTTCTGAGTAGATTACAGAAATTATCTAAGCACATTACAAAGGTTATACATAGTTCAGAGAAAAGGAGTGTTGTAAAATTGTTAGGACACTTGTAAATGAATTTATCAGATTATTACGCCGAATTCCATGAACTTTGCTATCTCCTTTTTGTTTTGCTCAGAATGAATTTCAGTTTAATTTAATTTCGGCTATTTTTTTCAAATATAAAATCACCTAGAAATTGGAGGCTTAATCTATGCAGCCAAGATATGCTATCATTAATTCTCACAAGTTGACAAGTTAAGCTTCCTTTTTCTGTCCTCTGAGACAAGGAGAGTCTGTTTTGTCCCCTTACATTAAATCAAAGGTGGATACCAAAGGTTTACAAAACACCTGGTTTGCACAGACTGTAATGCAATGAAGTGATATAATGTGTATTGCAATATGGTGGCTCCATTAAATATAATCTCACCTCAACACAGTAAGACTAGGATCATACATTGAAAAGTGAAGGGAAAGTTTTGCAGTTGTCTCTTTTAGATTGTATACAAGTCACATGAAATCATTCTGAAACAAAAAAACTTTAAAGCGTAATTTATTCAAATTAACAGTTTACATTAATTAAATCAACCAGGCAATTATCCAATAAGCACTTGTTAAGTGCCTACTATGTCCTAAGATACAAGATGAAAAATGAAAATAATTCCTACTTTCTGGCTACTTACATGACATATGTGTATGTAAATAGATAGAAAATCAACAAAATAGTACAAGACTGGTAGCGAGCACACTAGTAGTTGAGAAGATCTTGAAAAGCTTAGTGTAGAAGATGGTGCTTGAATAGCATCTTGAAGTGGAAAAAGAGGAGGAAATGCATAAAACTGGAGGAGAGAGGATTCTTTGGCTGCTTCAAGGGCACAGACTCTGAAGGTGGAATGTCTCAGGTAAGGAACAGAAGGAAGGCCAGTTTGACTGGATTGCAGAGTGTGGGGAAGAGGAGGAACATCCAGTGAGTCTAGATAGACTGGGGCCAAATGGCATAGGACTTTAAAACCCAAAGTGAGAAATTTATATTATATCCAAAAGGTAATGACGAGTCACTGTAGTTGATTGAGTAGTAAGGTGATGTGATTAGATCTGTGATTAAGAAAAAAAATCTCTGTGGCAGCAGTATTAGAATGGCCCAGATGGGAGAGGGTTCTTGAGGCAGGGAGGGTAATTAGGAGGCTGTTGCAATAATCTAGGCAAGAGGTGGTGAGGGCCTGCACTAGGGTAGTGACTGTGGGAAGAAAGAGAAAGAGCTGGATATGAGAGATATTGTGAAGGTAGAAATGACAACATTTGATGACTAGACATGTAGGGTGAGGAAAACTGAAGAGCTGAGGAGTATATAGAAGTTGCAAATCTGGGAGACTAGAAAAGTAGGAGCATCCTCAACAGAAATTGAGACATTCATTAATAGTGTGGGTTTAGGGGAAAAGATAGTGAAGTTCTGGTATGGACAGTTGTGTCTGAGTTATCTATGGTGTAAATAATTTGAAATGTCTGAGAGAAACTGGATTTTAACCCATTCTTAGGGAATCCTGGTCTCTAAACAGAAAAGTTATCTCTCTTCTCCCTCTGGCTCTTTATGCCTCCAGCTTGGAGCACCAGGAAAATTTACTAAAAATAGTTTGGGTCTTAGGCATAAGAGTTCCCCACTACCCCGCCCCCCCATACAAAATAGGGAGTAGAAAGGTGCCTATTTATTTCTTACACTCAAAATAAAAAGTACTTACTGTCAAAAAAACTAACTTAAAACATGAAGCAGTAACTTACAACTATTATACTGTTGTGAGAGGCTGATAATTAAAATATCAAAACAAGAAACATTTTGTGAATCTGCTGAATAACATTTCTCCTTCACTTTGTCTCTTCACTCTCTGAATAATTTCTTCAATGTAAGTAGGTGCTTTCTGACAAGTCTGGCCAACAATTGACCTTGTCCTTGTGCCAGTGGTCATTTTCCCTTCATATTGCATTGTGGTGGGTGTAGTGGGTACATCTTTCAATGCAGCTGGCATCAGCTGGGGACCCAGAAACTCGCAGACTTTTGATCTTATGAACTTGCTTCCAACAACGGAAATGACCATCTTGGATCATCTTCTATTCAGAGAAGAGACACAGAGTAGGAGAGGCTGATAAGGTCCCAAGACCCAAGCTTAGATTTTAATATTGTTATTATTATTAAATAACAGTAGCTAACATTTACATAAAGCTTTAAAGTTTTTGAAACCCTTTACAAATATTATCTCAGTTGAACCTAACAACCCTATGAAATAGGTGCTATTATTATCCACATTTTATAGATAAGTAACCTGAGACTGAGGGCAGTTATGTGGCACAGTGAATAGAGTGCTACACCTGTAGTCAGGAAGAGTCATTTCCCTGATTCCAAATCTGTTCTCAGACATTTATTAGCTGTGTGAGCCTAGGCAAGTCACTTAACCTTGCTTACCTCCGTTTCCTCACCTATAAAATTAGCTGGAAAAGGAAATGGCAAACAACTTCAGTATTTTGTCAAGAAAAACTCAAATGATATTCATTACATCCATATACTACAACTTGTTCAGCCATTCCCCAATTGGTGGGCATCCCCTTGATTTCCAGTTCTTGACCACCACAAAGAGAGCTGCAATAAATATTTTTGTACATATGCATCCCGTTCCCATTTTTATGTTCTCTTTGGGATGCAGTATAGAAGTGACATTGCTGGATCAAAGGGTATGCACATTTTGTAGCCCTTTGGGCATAGTTCCAAATTGCTCTCCAGAATGGTTGGATCAGCTCACAGCTCCACTAACAATGAATTAGTGTTCCTACTCTCCCACATCTTCTCCAACATTTATCATCTTCCTGTTTTGTCATATTAGCCAATCTGATAGGTGTGATGAGGTACTTCAGAGTTGTTTTCATTTGCATCTCTGTAATCAATAGTGATTTAGAGCATTTTTTCATATGACTATAGATATCTTTAATTTATTCCTCTGAAAACTTCCTGTTCATATACCTTGACCATTTATCAATTGGGGAATGACTTGCATTCTTGTACATTTGACTCAGTTCTCTATATATTTTAGATATGAGGCCTTTATCACAGACATTATATGCAAAAATTCTTTCCCAGCTTTCTGCTTCCCTCCTAATCTTGGTTGCATTGGGTTTGGTTGTGCAAAAACTTTTCAACCTAATATAATCAAAATTCGTAATGTTCTTGCACTTCATAATGTTCTCTATCTCTTTTTGGTCATAAATTTCTCCATTATCCATAAATCTGACAAATACACTATTCCCCTAATTTGTTTATAGTATCAGCCTTTATACCTAGATCATATATCCATTTGAACTTTAGTCTTGTGTATGGTGTCAGGCATTGGCTGAAGAAGTTGTGGTATATGAATGTAATGGAATACTATTGTACTATAAGAAATGAACAGGAAGACTTCAGAGAGGCCTGAAAGGACTTATATGAACTTATGTTGAGTGAAATGAGCGAGCCAGGAGAACATTGTACCCAGTAACAACCACAGTGTGCAAGGAATTTTTCTGGTAGACTTAGCACCTCAGGGCAGTGCAAGGACCTAAAACACTTCCAAAGGACTCTTGAGGCAAAATGCCTTACATATACAGAGAAAGATCTATGGAATTTGATTGCAGAATGAAGCAGACCATCTTCTCTTGCGTTATGTTTTGTTTTATGATTTCTCCCATTCATTATTATTCTTCTCTGCAACATGACTAAGGTGAAAAGGAATTTAATAAGAATGCATGTGCAGAACCTATATAAGATTGCACACCGACTTGGGGAGGGAGCTACTAAGGAGGGGGAGGGAGGGAGAAAAAAATCTAAAATATGTGGAAGTGATCGTAGAAAACTGAAAACAAATAAATTAATTAAAAAAAAGAAAAACTCAAATAGGGGTCACAAAGAGTCAGGTATGACTGAAGTGACTGAACAGTAACAAACTGAGACTGAGATGTTAAATGACTTGCTCACACTTCTAGTAAGAGTCTGAAGCAGGAACTGAACCCAAGTCTTAACTGCTTCAAAGTCTAGAGCTCAGTCCAAATACACTGGCTGCCATATACCTGGTTCATGACTTCTGCAAGGGGAGAAAAGGCAGCCAACCCCCATTTCCTCATGGGAAACCCAGAGAGGGAGGGCTACTTGTGACTTGTCGACTGAGCTTAGCCCTAAGCCACATGTGTACCCAGAAATTGCATCTGAGAAGGGGACTTAGTACATCCTCTATTGGATGGCTCCTACAAGCCTATCCCTATGAATTTTCCAAGGCAAGCAATCCCTGATAAATATAGATGAGTCATCCACATCGAAATGGTAATTAAACCTATAATGCCTTATTAGGTCACCAAGAGAAACAGCTTAATGAGCCTACAAAAGAGCATGTAGCATAGAATATTGGGGTACACAATTAGGGAATATGCTATGGATAATAAGTAAGCAAATGAGACTGGGAAGGAGTGGTCAGGCATGTAGGAGGAGAGCCACGAGAGAATAATATCATAAAAACTCGGTGAAGGGAGTTTCCAGATGGTGTGTATGGTCATTAGGGTCAGATACAGCAGAGAAGTCAAGATAGGTAAGGACTAGATAGACTATCAGATTCGACAATTAAGATACAATTATGGTCCTGACAAAGAGGTGAGGGACATGAGATATACATTTTCAGATAAAGACAGTGTGTGGATTTGTTTTGCTTAACTATGCTTATTGACATAAGGAAAGGGTTTTGGTTGTTTTTTTTAATTTGGAGGGAGGACTAGGAGGGAAAGATGGGGGTGAGTGATAAGGATGTTCCCCACAAAAAAGGAAAGAAAAGAGGGTCACTGAAGCATTTCAAAAAGATACTAAATAAAATACAAGATGGTCCTGAGGGAGGTACAAACGAGTAGTACAGCTTTAAGATGAACAATGTGGAATTAATTATTATTATTTTTTTTTTTTACAGCATTAGCTGTTTGTAATGGAGATACATAGTTTCATGTACAAGGCTCTTTTTCTGTTCTCTTTCTATATGGAAATGCCTATTATTTCTCAAGTATTGAATAACAAAAAATAAAATGATTAATTTCCAAAAGATAGAATTAAATGTAATACTTTTGCCCAATTAGGTTGGGTAGTGATCAGAGAACAGCCTGGTGACTGTCCATCTGTGTAACGGATGTGACCTCCTGATTAGATGAGAGAATGTTAAGCTATGAAGCTATGTATCTGAGTGATCAGTGGATACTAGCCAGACAAGGGATCTTAGAGAAATAAGAACTTTTGATTGGTTTTTTAATTGGCTGCCAGGTCCCTTAGAGCTACTAACGTGGGCCTCCACCCCTCATTGTGTCTTGACATCTAGCTTTTGTAACTCTAGAGAATGATGAAAACACATTTTTCCCTAATGAGATCATCCTCTTTTTTCCACTGAGCTGAGGTGTTTTATTGCCTCGCAACAAAACATCTCCTTTGCTATTGCTCATTCTTTGAATTATTCCAATCTGTACAATTGTTCTGGCTTCTGTTTGCTATTTTGGTTGGATAAAGGGGTTTATTCACTATTTGTGATGGACTTTTGTGTGAACAGCATTAAGTTGAAGGGACTTTTAAGAAGGTGATATTAAGCTATTACCTTTCTCTTGAGAGCAATCTGGGATAGTATCTTTTATTTTTAACCTATTGTACCCCTAAACTTATAGATATTTGAGTTATGGGGAATAGATTTCATTGTAGCCTAATACACATCTTGGAAAAAAGGAGAGGGAAGGAGCTAACGCATAGTCACAACCTTCTTTCCATTCCACACAAAGGGGGAAATTGCAGTCGGCCTTGCAGAGGGATGAGACAAATCCCAGATCAGATATTTATCCAAGACCCATGAGTCTTTCTATTATACAGCAACCACATACACATTTCACATATACAAATACGTGTATGTACGTAATATTTGTATATATGCACAGGTACATATATGTACTACTGCTCTTTTGGAAGTCAAGTGGCACAGTGAATAGAGAACAGGAGTTGGAATCAGAAGACCTCCTACCTTAGATACTTTTTAGCTGTGTGAATCTGGGCAAGCCACTTCACCTTTTTGTGCCTTAGTTTCTTCATCTGTAAAATGGGATTCATTATAGCTCTTACCTCACAAAGTTGTTAGGAGGATAAAATAAGTTAACCATAAGTAAAGCCTCAAACCAGCATTTAAAACCTATAAGCATTAATTTCTAACTATTATTACTTTTTTCCCATAGATTCCTTATGGACAAATATTATGTCTTCCTATGTCATTCCTGATCAAAAACCTTCAGTGGCTCCCTTTTGCATCAAAGGCTAACCCTTTTAAGACTTTTCATGATCTGGCTCCTCCCTACCTTATCTTTCCAGTCTTGTTTACTCACTATGCCCCAGAGAAATGGGACTATTAGCTATTCCTTCAGTTTAGGATAGGTGGTGAAGTGAATGGATGGCTGGGCCTGGAGTTAGAAAGACCTAAGTTCAAATGCAGTCTCAGACACTTACTAGCTGTGTGACCCTGGGCAAGTCACTTAACTCTGTTTTCCTCAGTTTCCTTATATGTAAAATGATCTAAAGAAGGAAACTCAGTGTCTTTGCCAAGGAACCTCAAATGGGGTTATGAAGAGTTGGACACAGCTCAACAACAATACAGACCACATTTCCTATGGATCCTTCTCCCTCTTTGTTATCTCTTTGGGAGACAGAGCCACAGTAGTGGTATCTCTGGATCGAAGAGTGTGCGTAGTTTTATATCCCTTTGGGCATAGTTCCGAATTATTCTCCACAATGGTTGATCAGTCCACAAAGGGAAATAAGCATTTAGAGAGCGCCTGCTATGTGCTAGGCATTGTGTTAAGTGCTTTTTAAAAATATTGTCTCATTTGATTCTCACAACAACCCTTCCAGATGGATTCCTAAATGGAATAATTTAAGGAACCTGAGACAGAGGTCATAAGGCTAGTAAGTAGACCACGCCCTCCTCAAATTTTCCTAGACCATTGGATTTGGATTTGTCCTTTGTCTCTATCACACTATACCTGGCTTTACACTTACCTATGTAGATAAGGAATCCTCTCCATTAGAATGGAAGCTCCTTAACCGCAGGGATTTTGCCAGTTGTTGTCTATATATCCCTATGAACTATCATCATGCCCAATATATAATATGTACTTATTACATGTGTGTTGTATTCAATGGAATTGTTATTCTTTTGTTGTCTAAAGGTGATACCAAATGCTAATATTTCATACAGAGCAGTCTATCTTTTTCAGCTGAGTCACAATCAATCTCATCAAAATGTTTTACAATATCAGCTTCATTCCTCTTAGTCTAAACCAGAATTGGCTGGTTATTAAACAAATAATAGAAAAAATTCGTGACATTTTTGTACAGTTTGAGCATTTCTTAATCCCATTGTGATATTTACCTTTGACCCTTCTAGAATTCAGATATTTCTAATACAACCATTCTTTTGTGGTCTTCACTAGTTGAGTTTAAAATGTCAAATGGCATTTTGACAAGAAAGTACCCTGAATGTGTTTTCCATTTGTGAAGAAGACATTTTGCCCATTCAGACTTAATGTTGATCTGTTCCAGAGGAATAGGGTCTGCCTACCATTTTCTATTAGTCATCTCCTGATCATTACAAATGTGGTAAAATAGAGCTTTAAAATGATTTAAAATTTGGGGACCATAGTTTCAATATTTTATAGTTGTCTTATAGAAAATGACATATGGTATCTCAGTAACTATTCAGGGACAGACAACAGTCTCTATTATCTTCTTGAATTTCATGATGTTGTTGGCTCTCTAAGAGGACCAATGACATCAGAAAGTTGACGTTACGACTTGCAAGTGAATTGGATTTAAGTGAGACAGAACTGTGCAAATCACCAGTCTCACTCTCTCCTCTGGAGCCCAGTGGCAAGATATAGATCAGAACTACTGGAGAGGGTCCCCAGATGCAGCAGGAAGCTTTGGTCTTTTTAAGCTAAGGCCTTTCCCAGGTATCTGTTTGTCTGAGGCAATGCCCATTCATTATTAAAACTAGGTAAGAAATGGGGCAAAGAATATTCTCTTTTACCTAGTCCAAAAAAATCCCCAAAACCCAAAAACCAACCTGGGAGGAGAAGATTCTCAAAGTTTCTGGCCAAAACAGAAACAATTGTTATTTATACCCACTCTGAGACATCGGAATCCAAAAAATGACCAAGTGAGACTTGGGCTTGGATCATTTGATCTATGGGGCCTTCAGTATTTTGTCTTGTCTCTTTATGATATTTCCAATCTCACTAACTAATCCTCAGTCTGATTTCTCAATCAGGTTTTCAGTTTGTCATTACAGTTTTTTTTGGACTTGTACTTAAAGCCCCTAAAACGCCCTCTCAGCACTATGTTCTTGCTGTCAAACACTTTCGAGTTTTGAGCCCTATTCTACCAAGGAAGCATAGTTGTAATTCAGTCTATGTCTTGTTTTTGTAAACTCTTACAGCATGATGTTTTAAGACAGGAATTCTTAACTTGGGGTCTGTGAATATATTTTTAAAATATATTTTGACAACTATATTCAATAATTGGTTTCTTTGGCAATCCTATGGATTTTATTTTATGCACTTAGAAACATTATTTTGAGAAAAGATCAATAGGCTTTATCAGAGAGTTCTGTTACAGGTTCCTTGTCACAAAAAAAGTTTAAAAAATCTTTAAGTCACCTGAAAAAACAAATCTGATGGATGAATGTATTTTGGAAGATACCTAGCATTTTCATAATTAAAGAAACATACAGAGGTGTGCATCCCTAATCTGAGTCCAGCTGGTGATATTAAGATACTCTGGATCCTATGTTGATCACCCACACTTGGTGGAGCTGGGATTTTTGAACCCTGGAAGATGTGTCATATATTTTTAGCATAGTTGTGATCCTCCACTAGTTTATCAGCATGCCTCTGTCTTGGAGAGGGCATAAAGAAACTTGGAGCTGGGGCACAGCCAAGATGGTGAATTAGAAAGATGCACATACTGTAGCTCTTCCCCACATAAAATACCTGAAAAAATGACTCTCAACAAATTCTAGAGCAGCAGAAGCCACAGGACAACAGAGTGAAAGAGACTTCCAGGCAAAAGTAACCTGGAAGGCCAACAAGAAAAGTTCATCACACAGGAGGTGGAGTGGAGCCCAGCCTTGGTTGCATGGTACCAGCACCGGGAGGAACAGGACCAGAACAGGCTTCTGGGGCAGAATCCCCAGTAGCAGCAAAGGGTCTCAGATCCCTCAATCCACAAGTTCCAAAGAAAGCTTCAAAGGTTAGTGAGAGGGCTTTCCCAATTGAGCAAGAGGGGATCAGGGTCCCCCTAGCATCGACCCCAGGTGGTGGTGGGAGTGGTAGCAGCAGTTGCAGCGTCCATTTGTGAAGCACTCTGCCTAAAGCCCCTGGGGGAATTGAGCACCTGATCTGAATCTTAGCCCTGAGTGGTGGCCCTGCCCCTGCCTAAAGCCCCTGGGGAAATTGAGCAACTGAGCTGAATATCAGCCCCGAGCACAGCCCTGGGGTGAGGAGGAGCACTAGGACCCTCCTCTTGACAAAGGATTCAGAAGACAAGTAACTGGCTGGGAAAATGCCCAAAAAAGGGGGAAAAAAATAAGACCATAGAAGGTTACTTTCTTGGTGAACAGGTATCTCCCTCCATCCTTTTGGATGAGGAAGAACAATGTGTACTGTCAAAGGAAGTCAAGGCTTCTGCATCCAGTATCTCCAAAATGAATGTGCAGTGGGCTCAGGCCATGGAAGAGCTTGAAAAGTGAGTCAACAGCTTGCTAAAGGAGACCCCCCCAAAAAAAATGCTGAAGAAAATAATACCTTTAAAAAAATGCTAACTCAACTGGAAAAAGAGGTCCAAAAAGCCAATAAGAAGGCTTTAAAAAGCAGAATCAGCCAAATGGAAAAGGAGGTTCAAAAGTTCACTGAAGAAAATAGTTCTTTAAAAATGAGTGTGGAGCTGAGGGATGCTAATGACGATATGATAAACCAAGAAATTACAAAACAAAACCAAAAGAATGAAAAAATAGAAGATAATGTGAAATATCTCATTGAAAAAACAAGTGACTTGGAAAATAGATCCAGGAGAGACAATTAAAAAATTATTGGTCTACCTGAAAGTCATGATCAAAAAAATAGCCTAGACATCATCTTTCATGAAATTATCAAGGAAAACTGCCTTGATATTCTAGAACCAGAGGGAAAAATAAATATTGAAAGAATCTACCGATCACCTCCTGGAAAAGACCCAAAAAGAGAAACTCCTAGCAACATTATAGCCAAATTTCAGAGTTTCCAGGTCAAGGAGAAAATATTGCAAGCAGCTAGAAAGAAAAAATTTGAGTATTGTGGAAATATAATCAGGATAACACAGGATCTGGCAGCTTCTACATTACAGGATTGAAGGACTTGGAATAGGATATTCCAGAAGTCAAAGAAACTGGGATTAAAACCAAGAATCACTTACCCAGCAAAACTGAGTATAGTACTTCAGGGGAAAAAATGGTCATTCAATCATATAGAGGACTTTGAAACATTCTTGATGAAAAGTCAAGAACTGAAGAGAAAATCTGACTTTTAAACTCAAGAATCAAGAGAAGCATGAAAAGGTAAACAGGAAAGAGAAATCACAAAGGACTTCCTAAAGTTGAACTGTCTACATTCTTACATGATAAGATAATATTTGTAACTCTTGAGACTTTTCTCAGTATTTGGGTAATTGGAGGGATTATACACACACACACACACACACACACACAGAGCACAGATTGAGTTGAATCAGAAGGGATGATGTCTATAAAAAATAAAATTAAGGGGTGAGAGAGGAATATATTGGGAGGAGAAAGGGAGAAATGTAATGGGGCAAATTATCACTCATAAAAGAGATAAGAAAAATCTTCAATGGAGGAGAAAAGGGAGGAGGTAAGAGGGGAAAAGTGAAGCTTACTCTCTTCATATATGGCTTAAGGAGGGAATAACATGCTCATCAATTTGGTATGATAATCTATCTTAAACTACAGGAAAGTAGGAGAGAAGGGGACAAGTAGGGTGAGGAGGATAATAGAAAGGAGGGCAAATGGGAGAAGGAAGTAATTAAAAGTAAACACTTTTGGGAAGGGACAAGGTCAAATGAGAGAATAGAATAAATGGAGGATAGGGTAGGATGGAAGGAAATATAGTTGGTCTTACACAACATGACTATTATGGAAGTCTTTTGCAAAATGTCACATATATAGCCTGTATTAAATTACTTGCCTTCTCAGTGGGGATGGGTGGGAAGGGAGGAAGGGAGAGAAGTTGGAATTCAAAGTATTAGAAATAAATGTTAAGAATTGTTATTGCATATAACTAGGAAATAAGAAATACAGGATATGTGGTATATAGACATCTATTTTGCCCTACAAAAAAAGAGAGAAGATGGGGATTATGAAAGGGTGGGGTATGATAGAAGGGAGGACACATTGAGGAAAGGGGTAATAAGCATATAAGGTGCTATGGGGGTAGGGGGAGGGGAGAAATGGGGAGAAAAATTGGAACTCAAAATTTTGTGGAAATGAATGTCAAAATCTAAAAATAAATAAACATTAAAAAAAAAACTTGGAGCTTACAAAGTGATGGAAATTACCAAGCATGTTGATCTGAGGGAATGTAAATAGTACCAGATCAAGAAGGTCCAGAGGTAGTGGGTCTACTTGTCATTGATGACAACAATAGATCATTTTGAAATGCGTGTAAATATGTTGTATTTGTTTTGTTCCAGTTTTGTTTCCTAATATTCTTGAGATGACCTAACTTAAGTTTCATGCTAAGTTTTCTGATTTTTCTCCATCATTTTTTCCTACTCTTTGAGATGATACTGCTTAGGTTTTCTGCCATTTTCTTCTGTAATGTCTTGTTAATGAGCTTGTATTCTAATCCAGTGATGCACAGTTTAGTAGTTATAGCTTTCTATATCAGTAATATCAAATTTAAAGAGAAACTAGGAAGGATCTCATGGGGTGCGTGGTGACTTAGAAAACTATATATTAATGTTATGTATGTTTTATTATACTTTTATTCATTTTGTCAGATATTTCCCCATTAGCGTTGGTACCACAATCTGAGGCATGTTTGACACCTTTGATCTGCATGACAAAGAGTTCACATCTCTACTGGCTAAGGCTGTCTCTGGAATCTTTTAGCCTCTTTGTTGTGACAACAAAGAGCTATCCATTAGTTCTAGCTATCCTACCTTTTCAAGGGGTGAAGATAACAATTAATTTGCTGGTGCATGAGACCTTATTTGACAAATTTATGATAATACAGAAAGGGAATTCTACAATCAGATGAATGGTTCTCTGACTGACTCTCTCAACAGAATTGTGTCATTGTGATTCTTTGTGGTATTGCCAGAATCAGAGAAAATATGCAGAAATTTCTGGCTTGAAGTAAGTACCAGTACCTCCAGAGGCCCTAATGATGGGCCTCTAGTTCAAGGAGCTGGTCACAAGAAGAGGTGGAGAATCAAAACCTTTGGAGTGTGATTTAAAACTTTCTACTCACCATCTCCAATCTGGAAACACAGCCATGTGTACAGAAGAAATGCTCTTCCTCTGACTGCTCTCTGGTTCCTCAGTCCTAGCATGTCTCTCCTATACAAAGAGTGGAACTGCCTACCCAATTACCTGCTATAAAGATGACAACACCACAAGAAAATAATGATATTGACCCCTTGAGGTCATGATAATATACTTAGGACAGATGACTTTTTTTTTTTAGCATAAAGATCTGATCTCTAACTTGCATTCATTTAGATCATTCCCATTAGGCATTTCCAGGTATATGACCAGGATAGTTCTGTTGAGAAAAAACCCTTTTTGTTCCAGTTTCTCCTTTACTGTGAATGCTTATTCTGAATCTGACTAGACCAGAGCACTCTGGTCCAGTTTTCACAGTCTATTTTAACACAACGGTGACAAAAACATAATTAACTCCTACAGTCTAAAAGTAGGTCCAGTCCTATAGAAGATGGGTTACATTTGAGTAGTTTTATTACTTATTGGGAACCCACATATACTATAAAGGAAAGTAGAATGTCATAAGCAATGCTTCACTCTCCTTGTATTTGTCTGACTGGTGAACCAGTACAACAAAGAGGAGGTCTCTAGGTATTATTATAGCTAATATAAAACTACACAATAATAGCTTTTAGGGGGGGTATATTGTATTGGGTTCTAGAGGTTTAAAACAAAGAATTTTAAATTAGGCTGACCATCTTTCCTATAGATATTATTACATGCTAAGAGTCTACAGCTTGTGCTGGGGGCCTCAGATGATGTCTCTATGTGAAGGAAACTAGGAAGCAGATGGTATCTCTCCATTTAGAGGATGGTAGGCATTTTCTTCCAGGGTAATTGTGATACTGTGTAAGGAAAACAAATTGAAGAAATGGATTGTAAAGCATGTATAGATATTGTGTAATTAGCTCTGGTTTCCTAACCATATGTTGAAGAATAAGATCTTTGATTGACTCTGGAGGTATTCAAAAAGGCCTTTTGGCTAAAGCCAGTGAGGAAGCTTGGAGACCATAAAAGGGAATGCAGCCTATGATGACCTTGGGGGTTCAAAAGGTCAAGAGGGTTTTTTGGCATCCTATGGTTCCAGAGTTTCCAGCATGGCATCAATGTTCCCAAGGGATGAATGAAGTGGAAGAACCTCCCTCAGGATTTCATCATTCTGGAATCCAGGCCAAGCTTGAAGCCAGTATAGCATTCATGTGGAGAGAACAAAGGGAGGCCTTCAGGAGTCACCTTTGGAATGCTAGATGAGACAATAATTTACCAGGCAGTGATACCACCTCTGGACAGGAACTATGTAGGAAATAAGCTGAATTGATCCTACTCCCTTCCAGAGACAGATTGAGGTGCTGGGGGATATGTTTGTACATTAGTTCTAGCTATGGCTTATAAATATCCTTTTGTAAAAGTGAATCCATATTAAATGATGAAATGGAACAGGGTGCTAATTACTAACCTCCTAACAATGTGGGGAACATAGCTGGTGGGGATTCAAGGTAATGACAGTAGGAAAGAGAGCCACAAATCCATCCATGGAAATTCCATTCCATGGAATACCATGGAATTTCAAGGGAGAGATGTAGCGGCCTTGGCTCTGGGAGAGATGACCAGAGTATATATATCTTACCACAGGATTTTTGGAGAGGACAAGTAAATATTGGATAGAATGCTGAGAGTTGAGTTTCATCTCATAACATTGTTGTAACTATGCAAGGTAGGTGCCATAAGTATCATTATCCTCATTTTAAGGTTCAGGAAACTATGTCTCAGAGAGGTTAAGTGACTTGTCCATGATCACATGGTTTGTAGTGTCTAAGACAGGACTAGAACTCAGGTCGTCTTAACTCCAAGTCTAGTCCTCTATCCACTATGGTAAACTGACTTTGTAATATGTAAATAATCTCCATTTGAATGCTGCCCAGGTGGACTCTTCCCCTTTACACATACACTTTCTTGCCTCTGCTCTCTTGAATTTTAACATTTCCATTTAATAGGAAACTTTCTACTTCGTGTATCCTCTGTTTTTAATACTTCTCATCTGGTACAAATGTGAAAGATTATCTATTTGAAGCACAAAGAGGTGCTATGTGGGAAGTCCCTCCCAGATGCATACTTTCAAACCTAAGTGTTGCTGTAAGGAATATGTATCATTATGTCATATTCTTAATTTAAAAAAAAACAAACAAATATTTTTGCTAGTTGTGATGGTCCATGTCTATAATTCCTGTTACTAGAGAGATGGCTTGAGCATGGAAGTTCTGAATCGCAGTGAGGCTTAAAGCCAATTATGTGTCCACAGTCTGCTGATACACATATAGTGAGGCACAGGATGGAGGAACCAGCAAGCTACTCAAGGTGGGGGTGGGGGTAGAGCACTCAAACTTTCCTTGCTGAATAACAGTGGGATCCCGTCCATGAGTGGCTGAGGCAAGTAATGGAGAACCAGGCTATAACAATAATGATGATGATGATTTGCATTTTTTTGTTTTTATTCATATTCATTTCCAGATACATCCCTTCTCTGTCCCCCACTCAGTGAGCCTTTCCTATAAGCCCAGACCTAAAAAGAAAAGGAAAAGAGTTCAGAAGAACCAGCCACCACTTTAACCCTGTCTGGTAGTACACTACATTCAGTCATTCACATCCTTATCCCCCTATCTCTGCAATAAAAAAAAAAAAAGGAGGTCCTGTACTTAGTCTTGGAAGATTTCAGGAAAATGGGTATGTCCCAGGAACAGGTTGTTCTTGAGAAACAAACAAGGAGGCTTCAGTAGGGTGTGAAGGATCAATTAGTTCCTGATCAGAGGTCACCTAAGAGGAGAGATAAACTCTAGACTCAAAGACTTGATGATAAAAGGGAAAGAAAGATTTTGAAGAAAAGTGAACCCAAAGCAGGATGAGAACAGTGAGGCAACTGAGATGTAGACAGAGAGGAGAGGTCAGTAAGCATGGCAGTTTAGCCCTTGAGAGAGTCCTGTGAGTGCTCAACAGGTAAGAGGGTTTCTGCTTTAGAACCAGATTGTTTCCATTGAAGGTGGTGCTCTTAAGGGTCATCCATTTTGGAACTATGTGGCATTTGGGAGGATACAGGAATCCATTTGTGAGCTTTCCTTTGTACTCCTTTCTCTGAATCCTTACTCTATCATGTGACATTGGGAAAATGATTTCACAACATGGGGCCTGTTTCTACATCTGTGAAGGGAAAGGTCTCAACTAGATAACCTCCAACATCCCCTTTAGCTTTAACCTTTCATGTCATTATGGCATGGTCTTCTTTGGCAATGAAAGATGAACACACAAGCTTTCATGAACCAAAAGGAAGAACTAGAACAGTGATATGCTGGTAAATGTTTAATAACCAACTCTCCAAAAACAAAATAGTTTGGGGGAAAAAAGAAGCATTTTTATATAGCTTCTACTATGTGCCAGGCAATGTGATAAGCACTTTTAACAATGTTATCTCATTTGAGCCTCACAACAACCCTGAAAGGTAGGTGCTATTATCTCCATTTTACAGTTGAGGAAACTGAGGAAGGCAGAGGTAAAAGAACTTACCCAGGATGACTGTCTGAGGTCAAATTTGAGCTCAGTTCTCCCTAATTCTAAATCTAGCCTTCCATTCCACTACCACCTGCCTCTAAACACTTTTAAGTTTAATATGGATAATAAATTTTGTTCCTCATTTTCTTAAGTGTAAACACAACCATAAAAGTTGGATGATTTGGGAGGTGTAAATGATCACACCGAACATTTAACAATTGTCCCTTACTAGCCAGAGAAGCAAACTAGAGTTAGAACATTCATTAAGGAGGTTTCCCCTAAGATTATGAGTGGGCTCTTTACTAGGAAGCATGTCACCTAAGACTATAAAAGCCCTCTGTCCATAGATAAAGTTTAAACTGCCTTAAGTAAAATGGAGAGATAACTTGGATAATTCAGGCTACAAATATGATGGTTAGTGGTAGTAAAAGATAATAACCTTGTATCTTGAACTGAAGAATCAGACTTTCAATTTACTTATATATAGCCCCTCCTTTTTTCTTCTGCCACTCAAATTCAAGCCCTCAGCCCTTCTTGCCAGGACTATTGTAAAGGCTTCCAAACTGGTTTCCCTGAATCCGGTCTCTCTGCTTTCCATCCCATCCTTCATATAGCTACCAAATTGGTATTCCCAAAGTAGAGACCTGACCATGGCACTCCCCTGCTCAAGAACATTTAGTAGCTCCCTCTTACTTCTGGAATAAAATACAAATTCCTGTTTGGCTGTTAAAGCCCTTTTTAATTTGGTGCAATCTACTTCTCCAGAATTATTGAACATTTTCTCTACCAGAGATTCTATGTTCCAGTCAAACTGACCAATTTGCTATTCTCCCTACATGACATTTTTATCTCTCATCTATAAGGGGATGCTGGTAAATGTTTTAGTTGTAGAGGTGCCATAGGAGGGTATTAAGGGCAGTTAAGAGGTCCCCTGAATTTTTCTTTTGGAGTTGCCATATTTTCCAAAAACACTGGACCCAGAAAACGCAGGAGGTCCTGAATGTGTTAAGAATGAGCCCCAACTTCCACCCAGCTGACATAATTTGTTATTTGTATCCCAAAGTGGATTCTCTGCGTGTCCTTGGGAGGCAAGACAGGTGCCTGCCAGTCTGTGCCAGGCTGGGAAAATGCTTATGAGGCTGGAATCTTTTGCAGGCATGCAGATCTTCCTATCTTCATAGTCTAGCAGTTCCCAAGGGAAAAGAATCTGGCTTTTACCATTGACTTGCTGGTCCCCTTCAGGAGGGATTACTGCGCCTTTCCCCTCCCATGCCACACACCTGCCTGTTTTCCCCTCCTCCTTCTGATGTCCTGTCATAAATATGCAAACTTCTGTAAAGACTGTGAACTCTTTGGGATCCACATGCATGTCCATTCTCTTGTAATAAAGCTCCTTTCGCATAAATCTTATGACGTGCCTATTGACAAGGGAAAGAGACATATCTTTTAAGTTTAATCTGCATTTTCTCCAATACCTGTCTATGCAATCAGCAAAATAATCAAGCCCTGATTTGTACCTTTGCTGATTTCTGAGGTATAAATGCTCACTGAAAATTTAACAATTGACTCTACTGAGCATGTTTGAGCTGCAGCACACCTATACGTTTAAATAGGTCATCTTCTCATGTCTGGAATGCTTCCCTCCTCACATCTGCTTCATGGAATCCCTGGTTTCAAGTCCCAACACAGGTTCCATCTCCTACTGTAAGTCTATCTTGATCCTTTCTGAAATTATTTTGCATTTAAATTCTGATCTTATGAATAGAATGTAAGTTCCTTGAAGACAGGTGTTGTTTTGCTTTGGTTTTATATCCTTAGAACTTTGTACAGTACCTGGCACTTGTTTAGTCATGTCTGACTCTTCATGACTCCATGGACCAGAGCATGCCAACTATCTCTGGAAGTCTGTCCAAGACCTGGCATTTAGTTGACATTTAATAAATACTTGCTGAATGAATGAGGCAGTGTGGTTCAGTGGAAAGAGCAGAAGTATATGGAGTCAGAGGAATCTTAACTCTTGAACAAATCACTTAACCTTTCTGGATCTTGGTTTACTTATTTGGAAAATGACTTCTAAGTATTGACTTCTAAGGTCTCTACTAGCTTTTAGGAACCTATGATTACCAAACATTTACCGAATGCCTTAAGGAACTATTTGGGGAAGCAGACACTGACATAAAGATTAAAGTTAAGTAAATCAATCAAATTCTATGCCCTATCTTAACTAAGTAGGAACAGCATATCTCAACTACATCAAAGCAATCAAATTCAGATACTCAATAAGCATTTATCGAGTGCCAGCTCATTATGTGCCAACTACTATGCTACCTGGCACTAAGTAGGTGACGGGGATGCAAAAACAATCCCACTTTAGTTAATGCTCCCTTTTAAAAGCCAGCTCAATCTGGCTGACTAAATTATATCCATTGATACTCATGGTGAAAAGCCCTAGTTGGGGCTAAGATTTAGCACTAGAAAACACAGCCCTCAGCTCCCTTCTAAGGTACCGCTAGAACCTGGAGAGAAAATAGTAGCAGAGAAATTGCAGAGCCAAAAGGTTAAAAGCCAAGGGTTAAAATTTTCAGCGTGACCTTTCACACCTTGGAAACCCAAATGCTACAGATGGAGGCTCCATGGTTTTGCTGTCTACACTTAAGCCAGGGGTGGATAAAGGGGAAATAACGCAGACTGAACTTAAAACTTGTGCACATTTCTTCCTGACAGCCCGGTGTTGCATGTTTACCGGCGTATCTCCCCTAGCAGCCGCGCTCGGGGCATCCAGCGTCGCCCGGGCTCAGCCGTCTCGGCGCACGTGCCACACCGACGCACGCGGCGCTAAGGCGAGGGAGCGCAGCGCGGGGTCCTGTGCGGGGCGGGGCCTGGGGATGGGACGCTCTGTGACTCAGCCCTCGTAGGGCCTAACTAGGGCAACCGGACGCGCTTCCGAGGTCGGCGCGTCTAACCAATCCCAGAGAAGCCGGGTGCGGGGACGACAGGTTCTTAGCTAACTGGTGACAAAGCCGGGACTAGCATCCAGGTCCCCGAGTTTCAGGACAAAGGCCCTCCCTAAGACTGACAATCCGAAAACCACGGTGGCTGCGGCGTCACCCTCCCACGTCGGGTGACTGATGTCAGGACATCCAAGCGAAGCGGACTTCAGGGAGGGTCTGCCCCGGCGCCGCTGACGTCTGCAGGGCTTCGCCTCCCTCTCCTAGCCCACTGGCAATAATCCGGGCGCTGAGCGGGCAGCAGCGCCACCTGCAGTTCGCTCGGAGAACGTCAGTCACCCTGGGGCTGAGCTCGGAGACCGTTCAGAGGCACAGGGGGCAGACGCTTTGGTTCGGCGGTCTCAGAAACGACGTGCGTGAGGCTCCCTGTCGGGAAACATGAGGTTACTATGACTTGAGCTCCAAGAGTCTCCTAGATCTAACCGGACGATCAAGAGGAGGGGCGGGGCTGGACGGGACGGAACACCCCCGAGGGCGGGGCTGGAGCGGCAGTTGTCCTGGGGGCGGAGCTGGATGGAGCGGAAGCGGCCTGGGGGCGGGGCGTCCGCTTTCCGGAAGGCGGGCCCCGTGCGGTGCGTTCGGCTTGGGAATTCCGCGTGCGCCGCGTACGTGCCCCCGGGCTGGCGGAGCTGCACGTGAGCTGCGGCGCCGCTGTCTGGCGTCGCTGTCTGGACCCCGGGACACGCGTCGCTGGTCAGTAGGGGCTGCTGCTGGGCTGGGAGGGCGGGCGAGCTTGGGCAGTCGCGTGAACCTGCGCTCGGCGGCCCCCCGCCGTCAGCCAGGCCGCCCCCGGGGTCGTGGGGGGAGCTCGAATGGCCCCTGCAGTTGCAGTGTTTACATAGGGAGAAACTGAGGCTCGCGGCCAGCCTTCGTGCCCCTAGAAAGAAACCCGGGCCAGGCGGGCGAACTTCCCCAGGTTGCTGCGGGACACGTTTCTGTGCCGCTTTTCGCGTAGCTTTCTTGGGGCAGAAGCACCAGCGGTGACCGTCTTCGGGCCCCTCTGCCCCCCGAAACCGACCTCCCGTTGGGATTTTAACCCTCAGCTCCGGATTCCGGCCGGTCTGACGCCGTGTTTGCCGCGGGGCGACCTGTGACCCCCGTGATGTCATCGGTAGAGGTGTTGCGTAGGCCATTTTAACCAATAATCTGGAGGTCACAGTGGGTTGTTATAATCCGCTCTGCCTTGAGCCTGGTTCCAAGGAAGCATTTCTTAGTATAGACTGAATGATGTAGGGGAAACGTGTGGGTTCTAGGCCTTTGGGCTTCGTAGAGTCCCAGTGCGGCGAGGGAGCCTTTCTGACCCGCTTAGCCTGGTGTCCTCCTACCGATGGAGAGCTGAGGGCTGTCGGAGCAACCAGGATAGGATGGAAGTTCTCAGGAATTTCTGATTTCCAGCTCATATTTTTTTTGCAGTAGACAACCTCGGGAGCCTGGTGAATTCTCGGAGCCTGTCAGTTTTCTTCCCAGAGTTTCTCATCCGTACAAAAGTATATACTGGAAGCTTCTGCAACATGGTGTTTTGGGTGGCTTGCATACCAGTTTGGATGAACGTGAAGATCGTTATTTTTGCCTGAATGTTTGCAAGAACATGACTCCATATGGGCAAGGAAGGAAATGGAGTTTTTAATATTGAAGTATTAACGCAATGCCTTTATTTTTTCAGGAATTGCCAATTTGTTGAACTCTGAGATAACCACTGGATGCTAGTGTGCATAGAAAGAGGAGCATTATCTTTTTTTTTGGATGATCAGCAAACAAGCACCAGGTAGGGACTTTTCAAACTTCATTTTTTTTCTGGGTTAAAACAGGTATTGTCACGTAGTAACTTTCATAAAAACTGCCAACAAAACGTTTTATTAAGGGCTTACTGTGTGCCAAGCACTGTGCTGAATCCCTGAAGATACAAAGAAAGGCAAAAGAGTCCTGCCTTGAAAGACCTCATATTCTTACCTGTAGAGGGTGTATACAGTGTAAATTGGATGTCATCTCAGAGTGTGAATGAAAAGTCAATGGGAAGTCTCAGTAGAATGAACAGTGAAGAGGTAGTATGAGACTAATAGAGAAATTCTGTTTTAATACTTTTTGTTTTTACGTCACATTTTTGGAAATACTCAATAGCACTTTCCCTCCCTTGAAACAAAATCTTGTTCTCCAACCTCCTTTCTGAGGAGTTGGACATATTTGGGGAAAAGATGAAGTGGTCCATAATGTCACCTCAAGCAGATAAGGTAAGAATCCAGACATTTCCTTCCTAGCATTAGGTAGTGAATTGCCTTTTTTGGAATGTTGTATCAGGAGTTGTCTTTTAAATATATGTTGAAAAGCAACTTTAAGTTGATCAGAAGTACGTTGCTTCTAGACGTCTGGACTTGACACTCCAAACACGTAAAAGATATTAAATTGGTTTTCAGTTTTAAACTTGGATAGCTTAGAATTCTCTCTTGTGCTTTCTTAGGCAATGGGAAAGAACAAAGGGAAAGGGCACAAGACCAAGAATGTATTTCATATTGCCAGCAAGAATTTGAAAGCTAAAAATAAAGCAAAACCAGTCACCACAAATCTTAAGAAGGTGAGTGCTGAAGAAGTAAACATAATTTTCTTTAAAATTCTCTTTTCATTAAGCACAGGACAGATGTGAGGGTATTTTTTTAAGTCATGTTTCTTAAACCACTAGAAATTTCTCAGTTATAAGCACCAAAAAAAAAACCCGAACAAAAAACAAACTAGATAAACAAAATCAGCAGACACAATGTGTCTTAACATGACAAGTAGCACTCCATATCCACTCTCCTCTCCAATAAAAGGAGGAAGGCTAATTTTTTTAAAAAAAAATCTCTTCTCAGGCCAAGATTGGTCCTTATAATTTACAGCATTGTTTTGTCCTTTTTTAGTAGTCCAGGGTTGGGAATCTGAGGCCTTGAGGCCACATGTGGCCCTCTAGGCCTCAAGTGTGGCCCTTTGAATCCAAATTTCACAGAACAAATACTCTTAATAAAAGGTTTTTCTGTAAAACTTGGACTCAGTCAAAAGGCTACACATAAGGAAGGACCTTGAAGGCCACATGTGATCTCAAAGCCACAAGTACCCCACCCAGTAATAGTCATTGTGCTAATTTTTCCTGATTAATTTCTTTACTCTGTTCATATAAATCTTTTTTCTTATATTAATACCAGTTTGTTTAGTCGTTCCCCAGTAGATGGAAATTCACTTTTATGTTTATTTGCTACAATATTGACATTGTGTACTCCTTTGGGTATTTAGTTCTGTGAGACCTGTCTTTGACTTTCTTGAAGCAGTCTTTTAAAGATGGAATGAAGAGGATAATATTCTACAAACTTAACTGTCAACGTGGTTAAGCAAGTTCATTTAATGTATAAACCAAAAGTTTTTTGAAGTAGATATAGGTAGTTTTAGTTTTTAATGTAATTTTTGCAGATGAACAGCTTTGTCTGTTTAAGACTTCTCTTTTTCGGGCTAACCAACGCTAACTAGTCCTATTTACTCTTAAATTCTTTATAGTTAAATCTTTTTATTCCCCCCATGAACTTGGCGCTATTCGAAAAGCAGTTGGTCAGTAATATTAAGTGTCTTGCTATGTGCTAGGTACTGAGTTAAGGGAATACAAAAAGGTTTTAAAAGTCACTGCTCTAAAGGAGTTCACTATCAAAATTTTCCTAGCAACTATGCTATTAACCAATCTCAGCAGCTGTATTGAGGTTTTGAATCCAGCTAACTATATATTTTGAGTATTGTGTGAAACTCACTGCTTTATATTTCAAATGAACTCAACTACTGTATGTAGTTTTTTTTGCTAGAAAAATGTTTTATTGATGATTTCAAAGATGTGCTGTCACTTTGTAGTAACAGCTAACTTTAATAAAAGGACAAGAATTTAAAGAATACTTTAAAGGACAAAGTTGTATTACCTGATATCTGCATTTTTAATCCCTAAGGCAAAGAAATAGATAAGATGAAAACAGCAAGTTATAATAAAATTTTGATATCAATTGAGTAATGTTAAGTAAATCAGAGCCACATATTGGTGATTTTTTTTTTTCTGTAACATCCTTTAATGCAGGAAATATGCCAACAGTATTACTAAAAACAGTATTTAAGGTAGGAAGAAATGGAGTTCTTTTAAAGAGGAAAAGCTTATTTGGCCAGGTCTATATCAAACCAAAGGCAGAATTGAATGACTAATTCCTTCACATACACAGGTTTCTTGGTTTAAAATATGCAGATATTAAAAAAAAATTTAAAAATATGCACATTGAGTTCATAGTACTTTTGACATGAGTTGCATAATTGTTTTAGTTCTTTACTATCTTTGTTAGTATAAACTTTTAGGTAAAGTGCCAATATACTTCGGATTTGGGTTTGGGGATTAAATCTTCTTTTCTTTTCTTTAAAAGATAAGCATTGTGAATGAAGAAAAGGTTAGAACTGTAAATAAGGCATTGATAGATATCCAAACAGAGCTTGAACACTTCTCAAAAAGGTTGTCACTTGAACCACTGCCAAAACACCTGGTAAGTTTGATAATAACACTAATTTCCATTATGCATCAGAATTTTGAGTTAAATTCTAAGCATTTTTCATTCTGAATCTGCAAAGCTGTAATTTAAACAGACTGGTACTTAACTTTGTATCATGTTTTAAACATATGATTGATCAAAGGATATTTGCTTCTAAATGTACAAAAGTTAATATTTCTGACATTAATGTAATTTTTTTCTCTTAGATTTCTCAGGGCTCTGAAGGTGAAACACTTAGTGTGGATGATGCTACAAGATTAATGGCTCAGTTGTAATATATATTGGAAGTATTTGGATTCTAAAAAATGGAGCAACAAAACTGGTGTTTGTACAATTTTATTTTTTTAAAAATTCTTGTTAATGTACAGGCATTGGCACATTTAAATGCAAACTACACAGAGCTTTCCTAAAATCTAGGAAAGTGGAATGTAAAGAAGTCAACAAAATGTGAGAAACTTAAAGTGCTAAAACAGAAGGCACTTCACAAAATTTGTTCACTGAAACAATTCATGTGTCAATTTATATCCTTCATTTTGCAAATGGCAGTGAAAAATTGATTGGATTTGAAGGACATTCTAAAGAAAAATATGGACAAGCTGGTGGCAGTAATGGTGTAAAGTTATATTTTAAGTCATAAGAGACCTAGGTCATTTATCTTGCAATGATCTTTTACAAAGGCATTTATCTTGCAATGATCTTTTACAAAGGCTGCTTAGTATTGACTTGTGTCCCACACAAGGAAAAAATAGGAGGTCTTGGGATGGTAATAAAAATAATAATATGATAACCACTTCCTCCTTCCCTCGCCCAACAACAACTTTGGGACTGTAATTTTGTTCTGGGAAATAAAACCAGCCAAACCAAAAAACTTGTGATGTCATTTTTTGCCCTGAAGAGATCAAAGCCCTTTTGTTCTTTTGGGTACAGTTTTGTGAAGTAAATAATTAAACAAAAGGAAAAATACTCCCAGAGTCAGTGAACTAAAAAAGTTGTTACATTCATTATTTTAAAACTTGGGTTATGAAGAAGTCATCTAGGATGTTATATAGTTAGAGGTAGATAACAGGCCAAATAGTTTTCATGGAATCTAATAATTTAGTATCTGTACATCAAAGAGGTCACACACTCCTTCATTCTCATCCAGGTTGAAGTTGTAGTCATCAGCAGGGGTAGGAGAGAGCCGTAACAGGGGAAACACTGTAAGAGAGCACATTCAGATTTAAGGGAAACAAGAATTTCAGGGTAATTAAGGGCAAAATAGGAATTATATCACAGATGGTATGAATGAGATGAGGAAGCACATTTGGTATACCAAATGTAGTTCATGTTTACATAATACTTTAAGGTTTATAAAGCATTTTCCTTTCACGTATGTCATAGGACCTTTTGTATTTATAATAGGAAAGATCAGTGATAAAATTTGTAATCAGTTCTGTTTGATTAGGTATCAGTAAGTGAAGGTGTTGGACACTTAAATCCTTGCTATGAAATGGGAGATCTGCGTTTCAAATATTTCTATTTCATGGGCATGAATTATTTTTAAAGCAATACTTCCTGCTGCCTACCACCCTCCCCCAGTTAACCCTAATATGAACTTGAACTTGTGGGGCTCTTTTATGACTTTAAACAATTTTTTTATTTTTATTTTTTTTACTAAACCAGACATCTGGAGTGATCCGCTAGTTCATATTGATGTCAGTTAGTAACTTGGTTTTTTCACCATCCAACTTCTAAGTAGATATTAAATAGGAGTTCAAGTGTGTATGTAGCAGTAGCTGAAAAGGACACTTGTTGAACTAGGGACCAAAGTCCCAAAGCCTTGACTGTTATGATTTCACTGTTCTCTGGATGGCTGATAGAGGGGCATTAGTGTGAAGTGAATCCATACATCCATATAGAGGCAGCATTGTATCATGGAAAATGTTCTGCATCTAGAGTCAAGAGAACTGAAGGTCAAATTCCATCTCTACAATCCGTGTGACCTTGGGCAGGTCAATCTCTGGGTGTCAGTTTCTTCTTTTGTAACATGAGTTTTTACTAGAGGGCCTCTAAAGTCCCTTCTAAGCTCTAAATCTTTGATCCTATGAAGTCTCCCGCCCTTTGAGCCCTGAAAGAAAAATTGAATGGGCAGAGAAACTACTATCTGTAAACACTACTGCAAGTCAGAACACAACACAAAAACTTCCTTTAATTTTTGTCCCAGGCTTTTAATCATCCAGTACTGGGGATGTTTTACTGAATAATCAGAAGTGCTGTACTAACAATATCAAAGGGCAAGTATGTTTTACTTTGTTAAAAGGAAAAAAAATCTAGGAAGTAAAGCGATACAATTGCATTTTACGTTAACAGTATGACTCAGTGAATAGAGAACCTAGTCTTGGGAGTCAGCAAGAGATAGGCTGACTGCATTGACAAAGGGGGTTTCCTGATAAAAGAGAAGTTGCAGTCACAGGTTCAGTCCCTATCTTATATTTGCATAATGATTTATGATTCTCAAGTACTTTATTCTACAATGAAGGGCAGCTGAATGTTAGAAGTCTTTAAACTTGGAAAAATATTTTGATGTTCTCTTCCCTAACTTCTAGTAGGGTATTTTATTGCTTAACAGGGAAATCAAAGTAGAGAAAACTCAAATTTGGCAAATTGCCTTTAGAAGCAAGCTTTGGAAAGAATTATTGCCTCATGTGTTTCAAATAATCTGCTGATGTCATTGACTTATGCTACTGCTATTCTCCATATCTTCATATCCAGCTCTTCAGATGGAAACAGGGTTTACACATAGGGCTAACATATCAGTATTTGGTCAGCAAATGTGAGAAATGTCCGTCACAGAATGCATACTCTTCCCTGATAACTGCATCAAGTATTCTGGCCATATCCTATACATACATATGTATGATTGTCACTTAAAGAGCAATTAAATATTAATGCAACACTTTCATGAATAGTCACAGCAAGTTAAACATTAAGGGTTAATAATTCACAGAAAACTGTTCACTTCTGTAGATCTATTTGAAGATAGTCATTATTAATGAGTTTAGGCTACTTACCATCTGAAGACATTAATTCATCAATGATATCACCACTAATAGATCCTGTCAAACAAAAGCAAATGAGGATGATTTTTTGTTATACTTCAATTTACTTGTATTTTACTTGGTATCCAATGACAGTGACAAAGGACCACTGATAAACAGGTAGCCAAATCAGCAACTCCATTATTATGCACAGTTCAAATAACGGAACTTTGAGTTAACTGACTCAAACTTTAAGAAAATTCCACTTGAGCTGGGAATGATGGTACATTCCTGCATTTTATGCTGAGGAGACTAAGGCTAGGTCGATCACTGGGGCTTGGAAGCTCTGAGCTACAGAGGGCTAATACTAAGTGTACCAATATGATATCACAATATCAAGGATGTGGGAGTTGGGATAAGGAAACTATAGGTTGCCCAAGTAGAAACAAACTACAAAGCTTGTAGGCCCCAAAGGGATAACTGACTTCAGGCCTAGGTGAGAATAGCCCCAGACTCAAAAAAAATTAAGGAAAACTTAAATAATGCAAGAATGTTTTATTACGTATGGTGTTAAGCTGTGGAATAATATTTCAAAAGAAAACCTTTGCCACAAGATATTTATACCTCAGTATCTGTATAACTGCTGATAAATCTGCAGATAAATGGAAGAAATCCTCTTTTGGGAGGATGATACAACAGTTTGAGGATGATAGAGATTAGGCTTCTAGAGGAAATGGAATTGAGGCATACATACTAGTTAGTGGCTTACATACTAGTAGGTGAATGCTTCATCTGTGAACCAGGTACTTTCATTTATATTCAGATTAATCATATAAATAACAGTAAAGCAAAATAAAAGGCACTAGACAGTTAAAACATGCATTAAAAGTAGTAAAAATCAAGTTAAATCCCTCACTTAATACATTTTAACACAGTTGACTATAAGGTATATTTTAATGACGCAAAATCCTCTTCCTATTGACATCTGTGACATCTTCATGGGAGAAAACTCAGAAGCCTAAATAGAAAATGAAGTAAAAGATTATAAAGTATTGGCTAGTTCCATTTATGGAGACATAGACAAATCTAATTTTATTTAAAACATAGCTTATTGTATTTTTCTGACTTGTTAGGATCTCTCTCACCTTCAGACAGCAGACAATTTTTTTTTCTATCCCTGGAATCTCTCCAACACACTTCTAGAACTTTGTAAGCCTGGCCAAATGGGGTATTGTACGTAAGGTGAATTTTAGTGTGTGTAAAGTGAATTTTTGCTATTTCTCAGAGTTCAGTTTCCCAGGATTGCTAGCCATAACAATCTCCTGTTCCCAGGTACTAGATATGAGTTCCTACAGTTATGGTTCAAAGCATCTCCATCAAGCTTGTGCTGAGTTATATAATGGTTAATAATATAACCATTCACTTCGGCTGCGCAGTGAGATACAGGGATGAGGTGATATAAACTTGTGAGGCTACTGCTGTCAATATGCCTTCCTTTGTCTGTTGATCTATAAAACAGGTGGTCACTAGACAGAGAATGGGGAACCCTTTAGGGTTGAATGCACAAATTCTGTGTATGTCTCAACTGGCCCCCATTGAGGCTTGGGGGGAATCTGTGTTTGCTTCAAATAGTCCCCATTGGGGATTTAGGAGAAATGCAAGTTGTGCCTATCTTGAGTAACCTGATCCCTCCCCCTTTCTCATCAGTCCTTCCTAGAAGGGTGATTAGGGAATGCTGTAGGAGTTTGTGTTCTCATCATCAGCAACCTTTTCTGAGAACACTAGAGTAGAATACAGCAAGATTATTAGCCCCATCTAAGTGTCTTTCCCGTCTGACCAAATCAAGAGTGGACATGTGCTAGCAGCCATCCTGTGTGCTGTGTTTATCTGTCTTAGAGATAGGAACCACATCTGCTAAAGTTAACCTATAATATCATACTAAAGGAAATAATAAAGCCAGTCTGAACATTGACTAGGTAACAACTTTACCTAAAATGCGGCATATTTGTATGGAAGGAAATGACAACAGAAGAAAAATCAAAGGAGAATATGAATTCTCATAGGAATCCAAATTTAGAACTGGAAGGGAGATTAGGTGGCTTGTCCATGATTACCCTGGTAGTAAGTATCAGGTTTGGGGCCTTGGTCCTTTAACTTAAGTCCACATGTTCTTTCCATTATATCACACTACTATCAAATTAGCAAAGCAGCAAAATGGTCCTGTATTATAGGGATGAACAGCTCTGTAGTTTTTTTCTTCTGAATGAAAAAAGGGAGGGGGGAGAAGAATATTACCTAGTAGTACTCTAAATTTGAGAGTGCTGTTGAAGTTCATTTTTTATTTCCCTATAGTAACTGGAACAGTAGTAATAGTGGAAAGTTGAGGGTCTGGAATTGTTTCCTGTTCCATCACCATCATTTTGGGGAAACATTGAAGCAAAGCATATCTTCTTGCAGGAAAAGTTCCTACAGTTTTGCAGGTAGGATGTTTGGCAGGTGCTGCAAATTGTATAAAGACCCAGGGAATAAGGCAAGGAGTCCTTTGAAAAACAGAAGCTGTAGGACTATGATTCTTTTTAGAGATAAACCAAGAAAGATGTTATTTTTTATCTTAAGACTTGGGATTTGATTTGAATAGGTAAGAGGGGAAGAGGACATAGCAGAATACACAACTTCCATCTACTTTGCACAGGGACTTTTGTACTCATCCAAAGCACCAAATTCTCAATAATAACAGTAATGGCCCTTAGAGAATGTATTTTATTGAGTATTCAAGCCACAGTATTCAAATAGTGGCATTTTCTATTCCAAAATAAGACAGTGATGATTCAGTTATTCAGGAACTAATTAGATCTGTTTTAGACTTCTACCATCTTTTCCCTCTTTTCTCCTTCATTTCTTTATCTGCCAACAGTAACAGTATTCCTTTTATAAGAGTATCCTTTCATCATTCTTAACTGCTCCCACTAGTGGGCAGCTTGAGAAGTAAGAAGAAATTAAATTCAAATTGCAAGCAACAACACTTCTTAGGGGATAGAAGCTAATAAACTAAAATGACCTACATATTTCAATCATGGATCTCCTTTTCTATAGTAAAATTAAACAACTGGCTGTACCTTTCTTTTTAAACATAAGGATAACGAGAAAAAAAGATAACAGGATGGATTTTTACCTATAGGCTCCTCCATCTTTGCTACTTCAAATGAATTGGTTTGATAATACAATTAACACCCAAGGGAATCAGGGAGGGATATTCATTTGAGTTAGTGGATGTCTGTGTTATATCTATTGCAAGATTGCTTTACAAGACTGCGTCTGGAAGGCTGGAATGGGGTAGTGATGGAGCTGTACTGCTCTGCTGTGGGTTACATTTTTTACAGAAGAGAAAAAAATTGGGTTAGCCAATTTTAGTTCATCTCAAACCTGGCCAAGGTTGACTGCACTAGACATCTATAAACCTGTCTCTAAATTAAAATCTAAAAGTTTAAGTTGTTTTGAAGTTACAAAGATTGTTTTTAGGAGGTAAGGTTAAGGAGATACAGCAAGTTCTCACAGAATCTGCCAGTAAACCTTTACTCTCCCAGAGTGGAAATGGGAGGGGAGATCGCTGCTGCTCAGCTTTTAAAACCAGTGTTAAAACTTATTCCCCAGGCTACCAACTGGAGAACTAAGAAGATTCCAGAAAGCTCCCACATTATTTGCTAGGAAGGCCTTTAAATTGCTCACAAGCCCCTCTCCTCACCCCCCCACCCCTCCCAACTAGATAAATACCAAGAAGGGTTAAAGACTTTATGTTTCACTTACTAAGCATGTACAACTTTAACCCTGGTTATTGGATTCCCATCCTCACTACTCTACTTGAAACTAAATACTTTAACATAACCAGTGACGTATATATAGATATATATATAGAGAGATATATATCCTATAGGAAATCCAAGTACATGACTTTAATGATCCCTTTCTGATTTTTCAATCAAAAATTTACAATCATTTTTCAATTTAAAACTCTCCACCTGCTTCTGATTACTTCTGTCTCTCTTGTCAGCTCCTCTCCCTAAGCATTCCCAAAGCACACAGTTCTTGGCCCCTTTTACTTCCTTCCTCAAAGAATTAATCCAACTTACAACTTCTTATCTATTAGCTCTAATTTAAGCAAGCCCTAAATTGAGCTATAGCTATGACTTTTCTCATACAGTGTAGACCTGTATCTGACTATATTTCTGTTGGATGCCCCAACATCACCTCAAATTTAAAATGTCTAAAACTAACTGAGGAAATTACCTTTTCCTGGAAAAACTGGCTCATTTCCTGAATTCCCTTTTCTCCATTATTCTCCCAGTCAAGTACTCTTGAAACTTTGGAATCACCTTGACCTCTCCCTCACCAACCTCTCCCTCTCCAATGCTGTCCAAATATTTCCTCTTGTCCCATTACTTTTGGAGAAAGGTGAAGAACCGTAATAGTCAAAATGTATTTCAGGCTTTTATCATCTCAAAATTTGATGACTCCAAGAATGTATTTAGATTATCTCTAGCCTTGATGGTCACTAATCCATCACATATTCTATTGCCAAAATAATTATCTCCAAACCCAACTTTTATCATGTTCAAAAGCCTTCAGTGATTTGCTACTGCCTAGAGAATCTTATCAAAAGTCTTTAATCTAGCATTTATGGTCCTTTAGAGACAAGTCCAAACATAATTTTCCAATTTTATTTTCTATTATTTTTAAACACCAAGACTCTACATGTGACAGTTAATAAACATTGGGTTGAATAATTCTTAGCCCAATTTTATCTACATACTATCCTTTGAGTATTTTATGGGTATCCCTGCTTCCATTTCTTTGCTTAAGCTGTTCCCTCAATCTGCAATACCCTACCCCCCATTTACTCTCTGCTTAGCCACCACATTCTATGTATCTTTCAACTCCTGGCTCAGAGCCCACTTCTAGGAAGCCTTCCCTGACCAGTCAAATCATACAATATCCACTGTTTGTACCTCCCACTAGGGCATCTATCTATCTATCTATCTATCTATCTATCTATCTATCTATCTATCTATCTATCTATCTATCTATCTATCTATCTCTACATATATGTGTGTGTGTGTGTGGTATGTAAAATTTTCCTGTTTTTCCACATTGGTTTCACTAACTGGTTTGTATGCTCTTTGAGGGAAGAAACCATGACTCCTACTTTTTTTGCTTCTCCCTCATTGTAGTTCAAGAATTTGCATGTAATAGCCATTTAATAAGCACATGGTCAGTAAATGAAATAATGAAGCAAGCAGAGAGGTAGAAGAAAGCAATTAGCTCCAAGCTCCTGAGCTCTTTATAGTTTGGCTTTCCCAAAACCTATGAAGTTTGGCTTCCTCCTCTGAATTTTTTTCTTTAATTTTCAGAATGTTAGACATAATCCATACTTATATGTAAATACTGCATGCATTCTATAGCCAGATATAAGTGATTTTAGGATTATTTGTACTCTTCTGTTAGTAGGAAGAACCACCAAGTAACAACTGCATTTTTAAATTTAGAAATCAATAAAGATTTATTGAATGCCAACTCTGTGTAGGGCAATATACTTAATACTATAGAAATTCTCTAGAATAAGAGGATGAACGATAATGTCCCAGCCTTCAATTATCTATCCCCAGTGAATTAACTCCAGCATCTTTGTTTAGGAAACTTAGAAGCAACAAAATTCCCAACCAGTAAGGTCCCAAAGCATTTGTCAACCATTAACACCTAAACTATGAAATCCCCAAATTATGTACCTACGTTTTTTTTGAAATAAGGGTCACTGAACTCTGAACTAACTAAATTTTTAAGTGGAATAAAAAAATGTTCAATCCAAGACAGAGAAATAGAACAAATAACTCTAGTGACCATGGTGGGGAACCTTTGGCCTCAAAGCTACATGTGGTCCTCAAGGTCCTAAAGTACAGCCTTTTGACTGAATCCAAACTTCACAGAACAAATTCCCCCAATAAAAGGATTTGTTCTGTAAAACTTAGACTCAAAGTCAAAAGGCTGCACCCACAGACCTAGAATGTCACGTTATATAAGTGTGGAAAAGTTAAAGGACATCCCCATGGGAAGCTGCCATTTCTAAACCCAAAGGAGCAGAGTAAAAGAAATTTGTGAAACATTCAAAATAATATAGACTCAATAACGTTCTTCACTCTTTCCAGGACAGCTGAGGTTCTTGATTGCTACTTGCTTCAAACTCAGATCTCAGTAGTTTTGAGTTTTCCTAAAGATTTCATGCAATTGAGGAAAAAGGAACTGCCTTTCTATTTCTCTTTATGGAGTTTGAGGATAAAAAAAATGCAAACTTAGGAAGGGAAGGATAACTTGGGCAACAATCACCTCTTTTACTCTTAATTTCTACAATAGCTATGTAAAGTCTAAGCTATTGTATAAATGCTTACATATAAACTTGATTTCATCTCTACTTGGATGAAGCATATAATTCCTATCCAAATAAACTATAAATTCCTTGAAACAGTCTTTCTAATGTTTATTTTTTACTTTTCACAATGCTTAGTGTAAAAATGAGCATGAGAAGGCATTTAATAAAATGTTTATTGAATAAATATTTGGCATAATGCCCATTATAGCTTAGATAATGAATTAATTTTACTATTACTAACAAGTTACCATGCTTTTTGATGCCTCTTCACTTACCTTAAAAAAACAACAAAACCAAAAAGCTCCAAACCTACCTGAGGGTGTGTCAGAAACTGGTGTCTGCTGGAGATGCTGACCTCTGGGAAGGGTGTGCTGTTCAGGCAGATTCTGGGTCTCTGTATTGGGTTTCTGTGGAGTCACTGGAGAAGAGACTTGAGAAGGAGGTTGTGTGAGGTCATCAGGTGGAGGAACAGGGAAAACCACAGGCTTAGAGGAACTGGATTCTTTATTAATAAGCAGCACATGGATAGGTCCTGAGTGACTCTTTAAATTGATCTGGTATTTCTTTTGTCCATTCTGGCCCTTTGAAATAGAAATGATTTTGTGTAAAATTTTAAAAATTTAAAATTATTTATTAACTTGCTCTTGATAAAGAGCACACCAGCAATCAATAGGAGATTGATATTAATATTTTTTCAGAAAGAGATGAGGTGGGGAATTACGTGAAATTTATTTAGTAACATGGCAACTTTCCCAGAAGGGATAAATGTCCATTTCACAATACCCTAACACATACAAAATACCACAAAGCTAAAAAGATTTATTTCTAAGTTCAGACAAGAAAAAATGAATTTTACCTTCAGTTAAAGTTAGGGTTGTGTGTGGGACACAGTATTAAGTTGTAACTCATATAATAATTGTAACTCACCTGATGTATTCAACTGTGCTCCTAAAACAAGACATATACAGTCTAATCCTCTCTTTATAATTATCTATACGCTTCATCTTTTTTCTTTTTACAGACAAGTCCAAACTTTATTTAAAACTACATTTTAAGTTTAAAGTTACCAAACAAATCACAATGAAAAATAAAATACACTTCATTTTCAATGAGGGCTGTTTTATCACAAATCAAATTTTTTGTCTCATTGAGACCCCAAAGATAATTGCTTTTCTTAAAGTTATAAATATGAAACCTTCCAATTTACATGTATCCTATTTATATTTCTATATATTTATCTTGAGAATTAAAAAACTAAATATTATGACTTAATACAGGCTAATTAAATTTTAAGGGAATATGGAATAAGCAATATAATTCCATTGTTATATTTTATAAAGTTTAATCAATGTTGCAGTAAACCCAAACGAAAAAATAACGTTAGGCAGCATGGTAGACAGAGGAAGGGGCCTGAAGTTAGGAAGATCTGAAGATTTTTCCCAAAGTTGATCTTTGTAGTCAAATGTTAAGTGACTTTCATTCGCTTCCCCCAAAAATCTGACCTTTAATTTAGTAATTACGGAAACAATACAGACATGCAGATTTTATGGTGTTAACCTGAAAATAGACTGTATAAATGCTAAGTTCATGTTCTGCTAAAAAATTTTTTTATCCTTTCAGAGATATTATGTTGCATTCATACATACCATTTCAGGAATAGGTACCTCCAGTTGTGTACCAGAAGGTGCTTGAATTGCAAGAAGTGTATCTCCTAGGTAAAAATATAAATAGATTAAAAAAAATTTTAGGTCCCATTAATCACATGTATACTCATTTAATTCCAAGAAGTTATTCCATGCCTTGAGGAAATCTTATATTCACTAGCAAAAATGAACAGTCTTGCTTTCTAGGAAAGGGTCAATAATAGATGTCTGTGGTCCAAGTACTATCTTAGCTAAATAAAGAGACTCACCAACCTCTTGCTTTTGGGTAATAAAATGTTTGACTTTTAAAGATCTAAGTCAGATGAGTCTGGAATTGAACTCACTGCCTCACTCAGCCACACACATGAAATCACAGATCTCAGAGTTATTTAAACATTATATAGTTCTAGACTTAGAGGAATACAACCAAAAACACTTACAGAAATGAAGACTTAATAATTAGAGAGATATTAATCACTCATGGTTTCAATTGTCATTTTTTCAGTTGTTTTCAACTCTTTGTAACAACCCCTTTTGAGGCTTTCTTGGCAGAGATATAGGAGTAGTTTGCCATTTCCTTCTCCAGTTCATTTTACAGATGAGGAAACTGAGGCAACAGAGTTAAATGACTTGCCCAGGGATCTTACAGCTAGTAAGAGTCTGAGGCTAGATGTGAACTCAGGAAGATGAGTCTTTCTGACTCCAGGCCTGGTATTCTATTCATTCACTGCGCCACCTAGATGCTGTCACTCATGGTTGGACTGTGCTAATACATTATACTTAAATTAATTTACAAATTTAGCACCATATCAAATTACTGGGGGTGGGGTGGGTAACTTTACATAAGTCGACAGAATAACAAGACTTATTTGGACGAAGATATTGCTAACCAAGACAACCAATTCCAGAATGGTATTGATGTAATATCCCAAATAAAAATGACTGTATTCTGTCATTAGATACAAACTGCCTCAACATCACTGACATTAAAGAGGAAAAGGTTATTATGCTCACTATTGGAAATAAATAAGTTAGCTGAATTTGGGTCAGTATTTTTAGGTATTAGAAAAGAAGAAGGATGGAATAGAGAACTTTAAACAACCTAAGTCATATCTTTTATGTATTAAGTGTTTAGGAGTGAATAAGATATTCCAAATTCGGCAGTAGTAATATTAGGTTTCACATGTTTAGGGTTTTTGGTTGATTATTATTAATTTCTATAATTTCTTGACTGAAGAGAGATCCTAGTCTATAACAAAGGAAGATGGCCTCATTTAACAGATAAACCAGTGGGGCATGAGGCCTTGTTTCTAATTTCAAATTATTCACTGACATATAAGCTTAAGTAAACAATTTAATTTTTTCAGGGGGCTCTATTCTGTCCTCTGCTCTGTGGAGATAAGACTGCTTGTCCCTATCTGCCAGAGGATAATAAAAACTAGTAAGAGAGTGGATGTCAAGAGAAACTAAAATAGTTATGAAAGCAAAATACAAAGTATCATGTAAAGTCAAGGCATTAGAGTTGTTATAAGGAAAGTATCTGGTAAACTAAAGTACTATATAAATGTGAACTGTTATTATTCAGTGAGCCAAAAGTCCCTGTATAGCTATCTTAAAATAACAACTCTGGGGACTTTTGAATCACTCCATATTAAAGAAGTCATCCCTAGGCTGACTTAGAAATTCAATTCAGTAAGTATTTATTAAGTTCCTACTATGTGCAAAGCATTGTGTTCAATCTTGGGGATATACTGAAAAAAAATGAAAACAAATTTACTAGCAGTACTTACCATTAAAACAATTACAGATGTCTTCATGAGTTATATAAGAAAATGTACTGGCATCACAAGTCAAGAAAAACAGTGTGGTATTCCTCACCTAACTTCCAGCTTGCAACAAGATTCTCGTTGCTGCCCCCAAATAACTCAACTTTTAAAAATAATTTTTGCCATCTTGGGGTAGGGGAGGGGAGGGATGGGGAGAAAATTTGAACTCAAAATCTTATAGAAGTAAATGCTGAAAACCAAAAATAAATGAATTAAAAAAATATTTTCTTCTCCCTACAGATTCAGAAATGCTGTTTGCATGTCAGTCCCCACTTCATCAACCAACTTGTATGTAGAAGCACGTTTAAATGGTTTTTTTTCTATAATACAAAATGTAAGTATATATTTAGGTAAAGTTATTTTTATTTCAAGTTTTTCTAAGTGAAGATTTTTGACTTTGAAAGAGATTTAGATTTCCCAGGAACCAGGGAAGAGAAAGTGGACAATGTTGTCCAGGAGTGTAAAGGGTACAAATAGATCAGCTAAGGCTTTCGGGTGACAAGTAGGTGGAGAGTACCAGCAGATACAATCTTGTTGGCTGTGCCAGGGTGCTGGCTGAGTGGTTGTAGTGATGACCTTGTAGACTGGTGATCAAGTTGACCAAACTATCATGATCAAATTATTGAATATTCAAAATAAAAACAGGGTCTTAATGGGTTTGTTTATAAAACCCAAACTATTAGAACTAAAGGGTACTTGGTGAAGCTTCAAAGTGGTAATTTTAAAACAGATTAAAAACCTGCTGAAAATGAAATGTTCCATAAAACTTTATAAAAGTCCTGGGACCTATAGGTAAGAATTTAGGCTGGGTGTATTTCTCTAATGTTTTAGGTTTCATATCATGGAAGACAACTATGTCCTCCAAAAAATTATCCTTCTAAAGGTGGTACTGACTTGGGGAACATGTCAAGCACAGGCTAGTAGCTAGTTGGATCTTGAAATTAACTTGTTATGACACTTCTTATTTTGAGTTTTCAATTATAATTGTTCAAGAACTTTAAGATAGGTGATAAATTTTGATAGTTTTGACTATTGATTCTCTAATTTTTCCTGTATACAGCTTGTTTGTACCTACCTGTTGTCAAGTTTTTTCTGCTTTAGACTATAAGTTCTTCAAGAGCAGTGGCTGCCTTTTGCCTTTCTTTGTAGCCCAGCACTTGGCATAGTTTCTGACATATAATAGGTGCCTGATAGATGTGTACTAACTAAATGCCTAATTTTAGGATATTTAACATAATTATTTAACAACACCTTTTATAACAGCTAGGCCCATCATCCCTCTTCAGCACACATTTGGCTTACGTCCTAGGAGGCAACTTTAGTGTAGTAGAAAGAACATTGGCCTTGGGCTCAGAAGACTTGGATGTCAGTCCTGGTCCTGACAATTAGTAGCTGTGTGACTGTGAACAAGACATTCAGCCTTTCTAAGCCTTGGTTTCATCATCTATAAAAGAACCCTTGCCATACTTCATACTGACTATTGTCCACAAAGCACTCTGTCCATTCTATAAAGTACTATAAACTTGAGAAATTCCCTCTTGCAGTTGCAGTAACAGCATTTATAACTTCTAAGAACTGATGATCCATTCTGGTTGGATGATGGAGGTGGGTGAGATGCGAAACAGAAAAGGGGGCAAGGAAAGACACAATTAAAATTTGTTTTTGAAGAAATGAGTCTTTCCTTGCTTCTTCTTGTCTTTCTAACCTTTTAAAAATTGAAGTTTTGACTTCCTAATTTATGAGATGTCATTCAAAAGCTAATTTCTTCAGCCAAACATTATCTTTGCAAGTTGGCAAGTCAAAACTTAAACTTTAAAAAAAAAAGATATTTGAAAAAATTACTAAAAAGAGTATTGTAAATCTTAGTTTTCACTTGAAAGACCTACCTTCTGAAAATAGCCTAGACTTGAATGTAGTTCTGCTATATACACATATACACAAAGCTGGAGTTTGGTTATAAGGTTATTCAGATAAAAGGATATCTGTTGTTAATGGAGTCATCCATAACATTTTTGATGCTTTGCTGTAGCCATAATTTCTGTTGATCAAGTTCTCTCTCCTTTAGCTCTAGATCTTCAATTTCTGCTTTGAGATATCTCAGTTTATCAATAACTTCTTTTGTATTACATCCAGCACCTACACCTCTGAAAAATACAGAATTGATATCCATTAGGTTAACGTTAATTAATTCCATTAATAAAATGATTAACTGAGTCATAAGCCAATGATAATAGGGCTTCCACCATAGTAAGATAAAAATTAAAAGTCAAATTCGCAAAAGCCTTAGAATATATAATGGAAAACTATGGATCTAAATATATTTACTGAGAAAATCTTTCAGTGAAAAGCTGATATGCTTTGAGCTCTCAATTTGCTTTGCAATGGCAGGTTAGACTTGGCTCCCATTCTAAGGGGATTAGTTACTGAGCTACTAAAAGAATCTCATAACAAAGCCTTGCACAGAGTAGGCACATAGTAAATATTTGCTGAATTAAACACACTCTGACAGCATGAAACCCACAGAAACTTTTACAGAAAGACTCCAGTGCATTTGGAAAAATCCATGTATCCTTGGTTGTCTACTAGAGAGGCTAAAGGGATAATTCTGATTGCTATCTTTTTTTCTATGTGCAACATTCAAACTCATTATTGTATTACATAAGTCTCAATACGCATTCATTAGCAGAATTTCCACATTGGATGATATACATTGTTAAGAGATTTCCATATTTCCCAATAAGTCTTAGGAATGTTACAGTTTCTCAAATAATTTTACTTTAGATAGTTATTCTCATTTGAGATGCTAGAACTCTTCCTAAGAATATTAACCATAGTATTGATCAGGTTGAGGGAAAAGTCCTATCCCTTGGAAATGGACAGTAATTAGAAATTGATTACATGTTAAATATTTCAGCTTTAATATCTGGACCTAAGATTTCATTGCTGAGGGTGTGCCCCTCTTTCCAAAAGGGCTCATAGCCCTTCTATGCCTAAATGGTATACTTTTAAATTGTATCCAGCTTGGTAATAAACCAATCTGTACTCAGAAAGACTGGTAGTGAGATATAAAATCCATCACCAAGCCCATTCTTAAACCCTTCTCAGCATAGCAGGCCCTGATAGAGCTTGCCTTCCACTGGCATAGTTCTTTGAGAACCCAGGGTCATATACATGCTATGATAAGGCAATGAAGGGGGATTTCGGTCCTGTTTTTTAAGGGATCTAGAATTGGAGTTTTACTAGGGCATAGGGAACTTCTAGAGTGGAAACCCCCTCCACTAATAAAGATGGGCAACCAATCTGGTAACATCTTGTCCTAGAGAATTGCCTGGAGATAATGAGGAGGTTTGTGAGCTGTCCAGGATCATACAGCTAGCATATATAGATGTAGGACTCCAATCCAGGCCTTCCCGATTCCAAGGCTGGCCCTTTACCTACTATGCCATTCTGGCTCTATAAGTTAAATGAACTAAATAAATGAGTCTATCAAGTCATGAGATCCATCAATTTATTCAGTCCTTTCTACATTTAAGATGGCTAATAAAGATTTAAAAAATCCCTTCCAATGAGTTTATAGAATTTCAATTGAGTAGGTAAATCATATACACCTAAAAAACAAACAAACAAAAAAACCAGTATCAGGATTTACTTAAAAAAAAAATTGACCTCTGATCTCTTTGATGTAGATAGTTCCCTGGTGAACAAACTGTCTCTTCCAATTTTGTTCAGCCACTGCTTTATAATTTATAATCTTTAAGTGCTTTGCCCCAAGTCACACAGACAATGTATTAAAGGCAGAGTCTGTACCCAGTTCATCTTCATTCTGAGATTAGCTCTCTGCACACCATTCTGCCTTTCATAAGGGTGCATGTATCTAAATATCAAATGAGTGGGACAAAAAATACATGCTACAGAAAGAAATTCAGAGGTGGAAAAGAGCACACCATCAGCTATGATAGTCAGGAAACTCTTTACAGAGCAGAACTTGAATTTGGTCTTGAAAGATGATGAGGACTTAGAGACAGATAAGAGAAAAGGACATTCTGAGTGGGGAAAATGGTATTTGCCAGGGAAGAGGCAGGATTATGGAATGTATATTTGAAGGTGAGAGAGTAGGCTGGTCTGGCCAGGGTAGAAGGTACATGATGAAGAGTGGTATACAATGCAGTGGTACATAGGAAGTTCAGGAATGTAGGTTGGGACCAGATTTTGGAGATGTGCAGGAAAAGCAATAAAAATGTCAGACTATAACAATAGTCTATAACTTACTTCCACTGGATACTATTTTTGGACTTTTTTTCAATTAAATCAATTCCTTCCAATACATTGGTAATATCATAAATTCTTCTTTTTTGCCTGACAGCCAAAGTATCTGCAGCCTGTTTTTTTTAAAATAGGAAAAAAAAAGATAAAGAACTTGTATTTTAAGGTAAAAAGAGTTGATTATTTAGATCACATTATGAATATAATCCCAGATTTAATCCAATGGCTCAATATACTCAAGTCATCCCCCTATTAACAAAAGAAACCAAAGAAACATTCACTTTATGGCCAACGGTTGTTAAGAGGAAAAAGTTGAGAGCTCATCATTACAAAGCACATAAAGACAATAAAAATTTCAGAAGGTTCCTTACTACTTTAGGAAAATACTTCTTCACCCGATGAATAGAATTCCTTTCTACCATGCTTCTCCAATTGATGTGACAAGATCTAATTTTAGAACAGTTAGCTGTAGTTACCAAAGGCAATTCAAATTAAAGATGACAAAATTAGAACTTGCCATCTAAATTTTTTTTAGATTAAAAAACAAAAACTGGGAAAAATCCTGGGTACCAAACATTATTTGTATTGTCTTGATGTGTTATCTTCCTATTTAATATTTTAAAACAAAGTAAAAACAATAGTGAAATGCCAATGCAAAACACACAAAAATTTAATGGTGACTTTGAGTCAGGAAGACTTTCTTTCAAATCAAGCCTCAGACATTTGGTTTGTGACCTTGGGCATATCATTTAACCTCTCTCTGCTTTGGTTTCCTCGTCTATAAAATGTGAATAATAGCACCAACTTCTCTGGGTTGTTGTGAAGTTAAAATGAGATAATATTAAGTACTTTGAAAATGTTAAATACTATAAGATGCTAGTTATTATTATAAAGAAATCAAGATTTGACTAAGCATAGGATTACTGTATTTATATGAGAGTTCAGTAATTCCAAATTTTCATTGTTCAAGCATTTCAGTTGTGTCTGACTCTTTGTGACCCCTTGGGGTGTTTTCTTGGCATTTCCTTCTTCAGCCCATTTTACGGATAAGGATACTGAGGCAAACAGGGTTAAGTGATTTGACCAGGGTCACATAGCTAGTCTGACACCATATTTGAATTTAGGAGGATGAGTTTTCCTGACTCTAGACCCAACATTCTTTTTACTGTGCCCCTAGCTGCCCAATTTCGTAGTAGAAATGATCAAAAATTTAAACTGTGCCCCTAGCTGCCCAATTTCGTAGTAGAAATGATCAAAAATTTAAACTCCAAATTGCAAATTTTAAATTTCTTTTGAGTTTTATGATCAATTTCAAACTTTTAAGCAGTGATACCTCAAATCTATCTGATCAATTTTCAATAATATTCCTAATAGATTAAGAGGAACTTAAGTGAAAAGAAAGCATTACTTTATAGTACAGCTTAACAAGTTTACTTTGGGTCCAAGTCAAATGAAATATAAGAACAATTTTTCAATTAAAAAATTTTTAACATTCATTTTTAACACTTTTGAGTTCCAAATTCTCTCCCTCTCTCTTCTTCCCTCCCTTGTTGAGAATGCAATTTGACATAGATTATATACATGTGCAGTCATACAAAACATTTCCAGGTTAGTCATATGTTGTGAAAGAAAATACTACATGCCTTTTGGGCATAGTTCCAAATTGCTCTCCAGAATGGGTTGGATCAGTTCACAACTCCACCAAGAGTATATTAATGTCTCAATTTTCCTACATCACCTCCAACATCCGTCATTTTCCTTTTCCAGTCATATTAACCAATCTGACAGGTATGAGAAGGTACTGCAGAATTGCTTTAATGTGCATTTTTCTTATCAATAGTGATTTAGAGTATTTTTTCATATGACTACAGATAAATCTGATTACTTTGTTTGAATATGTACTCTTCTCTTACTCTGCTTTTTTTTTAGATATCACTCCATCATATTCAGCTCACACCTACACCCTATGTATGCCCTCTATGTATGCTCCAACCATCCTAAAGAGAAAATTCTTAAGAGTTACAAGTATCAACTTTCCCATGTAGGAATGTAAACAGTTTAATTAACCTTTATTGAGTCTCATGATTTCTCTTTCCTGTTTACCTTTTTATGTTTCTCTTGAGATTTACATTTGAAAGTTAAATTTTCTATTCAGCTCTGGCCTTTTCATAGGGAAAGCTTGAAAGTCCTCTATTTTAGTGAATATCTATTTTTTCTCTGAAGAATATACTCACTTTTGGTGGGTAGGTACTTCTTGGTTGTAATTCTTGCTCCTTTGTCCTCTGGAATATTATATTCCCAGCCCTCCAATACTTTAATACAGAAGCTGCTATATCTTGTGCTATCCTGACTGTGGGTCCACGATACTTGAATTGTTTCTTTCTGGCTGTTTGCAAATATTTTCTCCTTGACCTGGGAACTTTGGAATTTGGCTATAATATTCCTGGGAGTTTTCATTTTAGGATCTCTTTCAGGGTGTGATAGGTGGATTCTTTCAATTTCTGTTTTACTCTTTGGATCTGAACATCAGTGCAGTTTTCCTTGATAATTTCTTGAAAGATGATGTCTAGGTTCTTTTTTTTTTTTTTGATCATGGCTTTCAGGAAGAACAATAAATAATTCTTCAATTATCTCTCCTTGATCTATTTTTTTAGATCAGTTGTTGGTCCAATGAGATAGTTTTCATTTTCTTCAACTTTTTTTATTCTTTTGATTTTATTTATTTCATGGAGTTATTAAATTCTACTTGCCCAATTCTGATTTTTAAGGAATTATTTTCTTCAGTGAGTTTTAATACCTCCTTTTTTCTCATTTGGCCAATTCTATTTTTTAAGGAATTCTTTTCTTCAATGAATTTTTGTAGATTCCCCCCCCCCCCCCCCATATTTGGCTAATTCTGCTCTTTAATGAAATCTTTTCTTCACTGGATTTTTGTTCCTCTTTTACCATTTGGTCTATTCTGTTTATTTGAAGGTGTTATTTTCTTCAGTTTTTTTTTGTGCCTTTCTTACCACACTGCTGACTCATTTTTTTCATGATTTTCTTGCATCACTCTCATGTTTATTTCTCTCTCCATTTTTTCCTCTTCTTCTATTATTTGATCTTTAAAATTCTTTTTGAGTTCTTTCAGAAATTCATTTTGGACCTGACACCATTTTTTCCACATTTTTCTTTGAGGCTCTGGATGAAGCAGTGTTGATTTCTTCTGAGTCTGTGTTTTCATCTTCCCTGTCACCATGGTAACTTTCTATGGCCAGGATCTTTTTTTGTTGTTTGCTTATTTTTCTAGTCTATTTCTTGGCTTTTAACTTTACATTAAAGCTGGGCTCTGTTTTGAGGTGGAAGGGACACTGTCCCAAGCTTGAGGTTTTTAATGCAGCAGTTTTTAGATCTAGTTCTGGGGTCTGTAAGCTTTCAGTTTTCCCAAGGTAGTATGGTATAAGTAGAGGTGTGTTTATTCTTGGCCTATGATCTGTTCTGCGAGCAGCTACAAGTAATCTTTTCTACTCTGGAATTGTGACCAGGGTTCCCACACCCCTGTGGCCACAAACTCTGGTATGCTAGTACTTTTCCTTCCCCTGGCAGTATGACTCAGATCCAGGTATGGGCAATGCAGCAGAGTCTTACTCCCAGTTCCAGCAAAGGAACCTCTATAATCTCCTGCCCAATTGTCCAATTCTGTTACTGTCTGTGGGCTAAGAACCCTGAAAGCAGCTGCTGACACTGCTGATTCAGATGCCTCCAAGACCTGCTCCTGGTTTGCTGGGGTGCCACCTACACTGTGCCCTACTCTCAACCTGGTGCAACAGATCTTTCCTGACAACCTTGTAAGTTGTCTCAGGCTGGAAAATTGTTTTACTTGTCCTTTTGTGGGTTCTGCCACTGGAGAATTTGTTTTGAGGAGTTACTTAAAACTGTGCAGAGGGGAATTTGGGAGAGCTCAGGGAAGTCCCTGCCTTTTTTCTGCCATATTGGCTCTGCCCTGCAGAATTTTTCAATTTTTAAGGAAAGAAAAACAAAGGGAATTGTGAAATAGGTAATAGTATGTTGCCATATGGACAAAGCCATCACAGGGTGACTGGGGGTGCTCTCTTAGCTTGTGCTACCTCCTTCAGAAGGCCTTTTCAAATTTCTCCAGTTGTTAAGCACTTTTACAAAGGGATTTTGTAAAACCCCACATCACTATGCAGTTATTATTTTGCATCTATGCAGTGTTTATTTCTCTTCAAATAGGTTTTATCTCCCAGTAGAACATAAGCTCCTGAGGACTAGGCTTGTCCTACTTTCATCTTTTGTAGACCTCACAATGTGCCTAGAACACTATAGATATTTAAAGTTTTTTGACAAATTGATTGACAAGAGTCTATAATCCTAGAGGCAGAGGAAAAAAAAAAGAAAAAAAAGGTATTTCCAATCTCTGTACCTTATTCAGTAAGTGCAGTTTTTAATATAATGGTGGGGGTAGGAGGTCATAATTGATTTTTTTAGGGTCAAAGCTTAATGTTCTTTATGCCTCTCTCAACCTCAAGTATTTTTAATGCACAACTTTGGCAAAATAGCTCATTTCCTACTCTGTGTTTGATACAGTTTTAAGGGGCAAGATTGGCCTACCCTCCTCTGTTTATTTCTCTTTCAACAGGAGCTCTTAAAAAGGTTACACAAAGCTCTCTAAGCAGTTATTGTCATGTACACAATACAGAAGCTGTAAACAGCATAGCAATAGTTTGCCAGTTTGGATAATATAATATGCATTTTAATGAATCACTGAAAATTCTATTTATCCTTGTCTTGTTTAGCAAAGGGTTATAGATTCTTTTATTTCCACCTTAAAATGTCAGAAAGAGCATTATCAGTTTATATTTCTTAGTGTTTAGTAACATCAGTTTTTGAAATTTTCAGTGCTACAACTCAATTCAGCATTATCTCTTCAGTAGTATTCATATCTTTTTTACAGCCCCACAATTAAGTTTCTCAATAGTATAACATTCAAATAACCAGCAGGCCAAAATCCTTTTAGACCTGGAATTATGAGGGGTTGTCCAATTTCTTTTATACTAGAATTGTGCTGAAGTTCACTAGCATGCCTTCATACTAGTGGATAAAGCATTGGGTTTGGGTTAGGTTTCAAAGAATTTTAAATGCTAAATGAAGGAATCCATATTTGATCTAAGGTAGAAATAAGAAGCCACTAAACAACACCTAACTATGACTTCTCAGGTAAGTCCTAGGAATTTATTGGAATTACTTCTCTGGAATTATACAGATTTTTATTGCCACTCAACACTCTATTTTTTCATTATATCACAGGATCACAGATTCAGAGTTGAAAGGGTCTCTGAAGGACCATACAGCACCACCATCTCACTTTATAGAAGAAAGTGAACCCACCTTGCCTATGAAACATTATTTATTTATTTTTTAAAAAAGGAAAAATCACTGAAATGACAACTGATTATCTAGCAAGCTCTTTAATTAATGATATATGATCCTTTGAGAAATATCTTCTAATGTCTTCTGTTGCAAAACAGGAATTATCACCATCTGATACTCAACACTTAAGTATATAATTTGTAATGAGAATTACTATAGGGACTTGGAGGCTCATAAAAGTTACATAGTCTTTGCCCTAGGAGAACATAAACCATGCTGGAGAAAATAGGTTACAAATAAACAAGAGTATACAGCATCACAATAAAATATAAATACTAAACACAGCTGTACAGAGATAAACACAAAAATGCTTAGGAATTTGGGTTAATGAAAAGGCATTCAAGAAAAAATGCTCAATAACTAGATATGAGAGATTTGGCAGTCAATAGAGAAGTGATAAATGATGTGAGAATGGATGAACTCTGAGGGAAAGAGTATTAGGAAAGTGCTAAGAGTGGATTAGAGAAAACAGAGGCAGAGAGTATAGACAGCTCATTCATGACATTTGGCAGTGAAAGTGAGAAAAAGAATGGCAACTAAAGGGAACACAAGGTAGTATACAATACCTCCTTTTTTCTCTTACTGCCTGCAAAACACTCCCCCTCCTCCCCTTGCTATTTTATCACAAGTGGGCCACATTATCAGTTGTTTCATATCCAAATCCTGCTATCTAGGAATCTGATTTCTTAGTGGCATATAAATGTTTTCTTGAGTGAAACTATATATTGTGTGGGTTTAGTTGTGAAATTTTATCTGTATTTTTGTTTAAAATAGATTAATATAATACATAACATGTCATCCCCAAACATAATTATTTATACAAACACATGATATTTATTTTTTAAAGTCCATAACCCAATGAAATGCTTTTCATTTTGAAAGTGACCTCAATTGATCCTTATAATAAACCTGGGATTAGGTGTTGTTATTATTATCACCATTTTAAAGTTGAGGAAACAAAGGTAAAGTGATTTTCTCAATTTCACATAACTGGTACATGGTGGGATTCAAACTAAGGTCTTCCACATTCCAATGCCCCCACTTTCATCACTGTGCTAAACAACTATCCTCCTAGTCATCTTCTTCCAGCTACCTAGAATTGGTTGGGAGGAAAGAGTTACTATTATTATTACAACTTTTCACAACAATAAAACTCCTATTTGCCACTCCTTCCCTCTGCACAATTTTTAAAGCATTCTAGTATCCCAAACATTCCTCAAATACTCAAATGGAGCTATGAGCTAATTATTTGGAAGGTTTTTTTCCCGAGTGGCAGAGGTAGAATTCATGCATGCTCATCTTGCACAATACTCATCCATGTTCTTCCATAACTTTTCCACAGTGGATCCTCCACCCAACGTGCTGGTGGCTCTCACTTTCCCCCAACATTGTGACAATACCAGCTGTCAATCTTTGATCTCTCATTTTGGCCAGGTGACAATCCATTTTCTCTTCCTTTTATTCAATTCCTTGATGACATCATTGAATCATATTCTCTGAAGTTCCTCTTTGGTTATTTGTTGCAGCCCGCTCATACCCACAACCACTATTTAGTTAAAACAAAAACAAACAGGACAGAATGTAACACAGTTACATTCCCATTTAATACAAATTCTTCTCTTCTCAATTGGGAGGAACAATTCACTGTTTTCTAAAAGTTAATGATTTCATGTTTAATTGTAATTTATTGCAATATGTGTTGCATAAAATATGGATCTAAACCAAGGGTTCTTAATTTTTTTTTCTTCTAGACTCCCTTTAGCAATCTAATGAATTCTATGTTTTCAAACTATAGGAAAGGAAGGAAAAGCTATATTTCATTTAGAGGTTAATGAAAAATGTAATCCACCCCCCCATTTAAGTTCAAATTGGAATTGAAATGGATATGACCCCCCAAGTTAAAAAAACCCTGATTTAAGCCCATTAAAAACAATCTACTATTTTTTCCAAGGATTTCTATTTCATTATTCATAAAGCATAGATCACAAAATATTACAAAAGAAATGTTAGAAAAGAATATGTAAAATGATATAAACACCAGTTAACAGGTGAGAAAATGGAGACCCAAAAGTTTAAACTATTTACAAATAGCAGTGGTTCAATGAAGAACATAATTCCTTATGACAAAGACATGAGCAAAAAAAAAAAAAAATTAAGGGCCTGTGGTCCCTCAGCTGATAAGTGCCAAAGCTGGAATTTAAATTCAGTTCTGTTGTACTCTAAATCCAGTATGCCACTGTCACTCCTCTATTTTAAAAAACTGTGGCTTGATTAAACATTAAATTCTCATATATACCAGGTTCTATCTACCTTAAGAGTCTCCTTCCTTTTTTCCTTCCTTTCTTCCCAAGACATTTTTTCCTAGTTATAATTAAAATAAATTTATTTTCTAAGCTGTGACTGTGCATTTCTCATCAATTTTTTTCATAGTACCTCCATATATTTAGCCATGTTTTCTATATTATTTGTATTCATTTTGATTCTGTAAAGTAGCTCACTGGTATCTTGATTGACATTCTTTTAAACTGACAATATAATTTGTAAAGGATAGATACTTTAACCGTACTGGTTTTGTTACCATGATGGAGGCTATTCCTCTGTTGATCTCTTCCTTAATTTCTGCTGAAATTGTTGTTTTAATATACTATATAATACAATGATAATGATATAAAATTGTCTTAATATACAGGGCTTCCATGTCTTACTATACAAACCTTTTATCTGTTTCAATAAATTAACAAGAGTATCTGATATATTTTATCATAAATGATACTTCTCTATCTATTTTTCCTGATTTTACTGGTGGCATATAAAAATGTTATATTGGAGAAGTATTTTATAACTGGGGCAAGCTAGGTGGTGCAGTGGATACAGCACCAGTGCAAGAGTTAGGAGGACCTGAGTTCAAATGTCACCTCAGACACTTGACATTCACTAGCTGTATGACCTTGGGCAACTCACTTAACCCCAATTGCCTCATCCTGGGTCATCTCCAGTCATCATGATGAATATCTGGTCACTGGATTCAGATGGTTCCGGAGGAGAAGTGAGGCTGGTGACCTGCACAGCCCTCCCTCACTCAAAACAAAGTCAAGTGCAAGTCATGTCATCATTTCTCTGATGGCATGGTCTTCTTCGGCAATGAGGGACAAACACACACACATACATTTTATAACTGTCACCTTGACATAAGGCATTTATTAAGCATCTCATATTCTCTAGACATGAAATCATATTACCAGCCACTAGAGATATTTTTGCTTCATAGCCAATGCTTATTTTTTTTTCTTTTTCATGCCTTATAACCACTAACATTTCTAAGACTGGTTTGTTATCAAGTAAATGGAAGGAATAATTGAAGGCAAAATTGGTAGAATGACTGCACAAAAAAAAAAAAAATTCCATGACAGAAGCAATGTTGTCAAAATGAAAAACCAAATATTGTAATATGAATGTATACAGAAAATACTCAAAAGGATTTGTGATCTTATCAACATGTATATTCCCTCCAAAAAATGCAGTCTAACTCAAGACTCTGCAATTTTTCTCTATGTCCTTCCTACAAGTTTGTGTTATGCTTGCTCACTTTCTCTTTAATTTGTGTGAATACCAATGAACACATGAACAATGTTCAAAAGTTATCCCTTCATCTAACCATGTGAGCAGCACTTCCTTTCTTCTGATCATACATTTCTTTAATAACATCCTTTATATCACTTATTCTGCATAATTCATTATTATGTGCTTACATCTATTCATGACCATCACAAACTTTACTTACCACACTTTTAGTAATGTTCAACGTAAATTATTTTGAGATTATATTGTTCTACTGTATTTGTAAAATAATACAGGTGTTTAAAAAGTGAATTTCTATCTCTGAGAGAAGGCTGGGGTCATAAACAACCTTTTCAATTTCCCAAAAGCAATCTACTTTGTTCTCTTGTTCAATTTTGAGCCTAGTAAATTGTCCATCCATATACACAAAAAAAACCCAACACACACATTCATACGCACAAGGATGGACATATTCTGTGATTTTTCCATCCAGCTATATACTATACTAGGACAAGAGATATTCTAGATTTACATGGCTTCTGACATACTATAATCATCACTGTAGAAATGGAATGCATAGAAGTTGGAGTCATTTTGTATTTTTTTTGTTTCAAGTAGCCAGCCTACTGGTGATGAGCTTCTTCAAACTTAGCTAGAGTGGTCCTCAGAAAAAAAGATACATTTTGTTGCCAGGACACAATGGAAAACCTTCCCACAGCAAGAGCAACGTACCAATGGAATGGATAATTTTCAAGAACTGAGATCACAGTAGTAAAATTACTGATAAAAATCTGAATTATGGCTCTAAAAAAGCTGAAGTAAATCTATAACAGTTATTCCCTAATGGAGAAAATGGTCTGAGGCCATAAAAAGGTAATTCTAGATTTAGGAAAAATAATTTGTAAGTAGCCTCTTAAAAAATTGTTCAAACTGGGGGTCAGAACCAAGATGGCAGAGTAGAAAGACACGCATACACAAGCTTTTCCCCCTCAGCCCATAAAATACCTGTAAAAAATGATTCTCAACAAATTCTAGAGCAGCAGAAGACATAGAATAACAGAGTGAAAGAGCTTTCTAGCCAAAGGTAAGGAAGGCCAACAGGAAAGATTTATCCCACAGGACGCAGAGCAGAGCCCAGCCCTGGCCGCATGGCACTGGGAGGAACAGGACTGGAACAGGACTCTGGGGCAGAATCCCCAATAGGGAGGATCTCAGATCCCTCAACCCACAAGTGCCTCTGGAAACTTCAAAGGTCAGTAAGAGGGCTTTCCCAAGTGGGCGAGAGAGGAGCAGATTCCCCCCCTAGCATCAGCTCCAGGTGGTGGCAGCAATTGCAGCATCCATTTGTGAAGCCCTCTGCCTAAAGCCCCTGGGGGAACTGAGCAATTGAGTTGAATCTCAGCCCTGAGCACGGTCCTAGGGTGAGGAGCACTAGGACCCTCCTCTTGACAAAGGATTCAGAAATCAAGTAATTGGCTGGGAAAATGCCCAAAAAAGAGAAAAAAAATAAGACCATAGAAGGTTACTTTCTTGGTGAACAGGTATCTCCTTCCATCCTTTTGGATCAGGAAGAACAATGTGTCAGAGGAAGTCAAGGCTTCTGCATTCAGCACCTCTAAAATGAACGTGCAATGGGCTCAGGTCATGGAAGAGTTTGAAAAGTGAGTCAACAGCTAGCTAAAGGAGACGCTTCCCTCTTGAGACTTTTCTCAGTGTTTGGGTAAGTGGAAGGATTATACACACACACACACACACACACACAGCACAGGTTGAGTTGAATCAGAAGGGATGATATCTATAAAAAAATAAGGGGTGAGAGAGGAATATATTGGGAGGAGAAAGGGAGAAATGGAATGGGGTAAATTATCACTCAAAAGAGATAAGAAAAATCTTCAATGGAGGAGAAAAGGGAGGAGGTGAGAGGGGAAAAGTGAAGCTTACTCTTCACATATGGCTTAAGGAGGGAATAACATGCTCACTCAATTTGGTATGAAAATCTATCTTACACTACAGGAAAATAAAGGAGAAAGGGACAAGTGAGATAAGGGGGATGATAGAAGGGAGGGCAAATGGGAGAAGGGAGTTTACTAGAAGTTTACTAGAAGTAAACACTTTTGGGAAAGGACAAGGTCAAATGATAGAACAGAATAAAGGGGAGACAGGATGGAGGGGAATATAGTTAGTCTTACACAACATGACTATTATGGAAGTCTTTTGCAAAATGACACATATATAGCCTGTATTGAATTGCTTCCTTTCTCAGTGGGGATGAGTGGGGAGGGAAGAAGGGAGAGAAGTTGAAATTCAAAGTATTAGAAATGAATGTTGAGAATTGTTATTGCATATAACTGGGAAATAAGAAATACAGGTAATGGGGTATAGAAATCAATCTTGCCCTACAAGAAAAGAGAGAAGATGGGGATAAGGGAAGGGTGGGGAGTGATAGAAGGCAAAGCACATGGGAGGGAAGGGGTAATCAGAATGCAAGGTGTTACAGGGTGAAGGAAGGGGAGAGATGGGAAGAAAAATTGGAACTCAAAATTTTGTGGAAATGAATGTCGTAATCTAGAAAAAAAATGTTCAGATTGTCTACTAACCGGAAAAAAAGTCTAATTAACACAATTTAAAGGTTTCTTTTTTTGCCATTAAAATTGGATACGTTTATGAAGAAATGGAAATTTTCTGCCACAATAAAGCCAGTTGTCATTACTGAAGAAGGACTCTAGCTTTATTTGTTGCTTCTACCTTTAATGAAACCTCTGGAGCAGTTGTAGCTCCTGCGTCAGTTTCACTGTGGTTCACAAATGTTCCCAACAGCTGCTAAGGTCTGAACTAATCTGCTTCATCTCCAAGTTGTAAAATTGCCAGAAATGTGAAGGAACTGGACAAGCAGGTTTTCTGGGATGATAAACACAACTATTTAGTCAGGATTCCTCTCAATACATCTTTATAGATGCCTCAAGAATTAAGTTTTGGAAATTCCATGGTTCTGCATTACCATGCTGAATGAACATCAAACTGTTAAGCTTCAATGCAGACTTTCATAGTTTGGCTCTAGTCTAATTCTTCAGCCTTATCTCACATTACTCCCACTGATCTACACTAAAGTGAAACCAGATTCTCTTTTCCCCAGACATGTCTCAGGTTTTCACACCTTTGTTGATGCTGTTCCTAATGCCTAGAGTACCCTCTCTCCAACAACCTCCTATTTGTTGACTTGTTACCCATTTTCCAAAATTCAGGTCATGAAACTTTCCCTTATTTCCCTCCTTAAACTATAAACAATCACTTCCTTATCTCATCTTGTGCTGTTCTGTATTCCTTGTATGCCTTCACTATACCATATTTTGTGTTATATTCATCTATATACAAGCATTATCTTTCCTACTATACTGGAATCAGCAGAGTATATATAGATCATGTACTACAGTCAATTCTCAACATTTGCACCTTCTCATTCTTGTGATTTTATTAGTAACTTCACTGTCACTTTTGTGTTGGCAAAAGTGCATGTTTCTAGCTGTGAGCAGTAAAGAAAAAATGAGAAGCATGATTTGTGTAAGTTTGTGGAGTGGCTACTATCCTCCTAGGTGTCACTGGTCTTGCTCACCCTATCGTAATAGAATAAAAAAGATCCTCAAGTCTTCACAACATATTTTCATGCCTTGCCTTTAAGTTTTGTGTTGCAATTATGCCCCCAAAGCATAGTACAACTCCTGTGGGCTGTAAGGTGATATTGAGATCTTATCAGTCTCAGGGTTTTCTGTCAGGACTCCTTAAACATCCCAACAACCTCTCTCTCTTGAATTTCAGAGGACAGCAAGAGTAGCAGAAGTAAATAGCAAGATGGTATACAACACTCATACACACATTGGAATCTGATACAATGGGAGGTAAGAGTCAAGTTAAAAAATATTTTAGTTTTAAGAATTTTATTTGCAGTACAGTATTTATGGTATTGGAGAGTTCAAGTCATAAAAAGTGAAAATTGTCTGAAATTTTTAAAAATTGAGATGTTAGCATAAAAGATTGCAGAATTTTAGGGCATTACTAGTGAGGAAAAATGTTTTACATATTATCAATTTTATCATGTGTACTGCATTTATGGGTTATTTCATGATTACTGTGTTAGGTAAAGTGCATATTATTAGAATTAGTGTTTTATTATAAAGAATTGTATGCAGAAAAGTGTATTTTCAGCAATCTCTGGTGAAAAAAAGATAAATGTGGTCAATCCTCAACTTTCACTGGGCAAAATTCCTAGAAAAATGTGCAAAAGTCAGAAACAAAAATGTTGATATGTTAAACCTGGGAAATAGGGGGTTAGTTTCCCATGACCACCAAAAACTCTTTCGCCAGAGATTGCTGAAAATACTGGAAGAGAAAAAAAGATAAATGTGGTCAATCCTCAACTTCACTGGGCAAAATTCCTAGAAAAATGTGCAAAAGTCAGAAACAAAAATGTTGATATGTTTTTCTCTTCCAGGATCTAGCACACTGCACTGAATTATAGCAAGCACTAAATGTTTATAAAATGAATAAATAAATGAATCTCTGAGCTTAGTCAGGAGCTTAGTTGCATTAAAGCATTATAGAAATGGCATGGATGAGATTAACACTGATTAAGTCTATTGAAACAAGAACTAAATGAATACCTTTGTTAAATCTGCATGAAAAGTATAGATTAAAGACTAAATGCAGAAGAACTGCTAAATATCATACCATTCTGAAAGTCTGAAAACAAAGGATTCTAACAGGCTGATATGAGAAGGCAATACAAAAAGAATTCTTTTTGTCTGCAGATAAATGTTAAAGGCCTCTTCAGAAAAGATGTTGAGCCCAACTCTTTAGGTCTTCCAAAATGGTGATGTGTTCCTCCTGTGAGGTCACAACCACTAAGTACAGAATTACAAATATTATTTGTCTGTATTTAAGCCCTTTTTTTTAGCCATTAGGCCCATAGGAGACTGGGATAAAGATAAGTTATCAAAGACACATTTATTAAGCACTATGAGCCAGTACTAGGGATATAAGGACAGAACTGAAACACTCCCCACCCTCCAGGAGCTCACAATTTAGCCAAAAGAGACATGCGCCCAAATGAAAAGAGAAAACTGGCCTACATGGACCATCTCATGTACCAGGAACTCCTCTAAAAACTTTTGGTGATGCCATAAACATACACAGTGGTGTCTCGGTATTTCTTCTTGCTCCGGTGGCAAGGAGGACAGACTGCCACATCAATTAGAACAAAAGTTCTGACTGGCTCTCAGTTTTTCCCTCCAGGAACATATAACTCTCAGACTTAGGAGGGAGTGGGGAAAGAATGGCCCTTCTTCACCCTGACAACATGATGACCTCACCTAGGGAAAGAAGAAAAGGCTGCTTTTTTTTTCCCCCTGATCTGAAGTGGTGATCTGTCCCAAGACAGACCTGTTAGGGGCTGGTGATGACCTTGTGAGGTCAAGAAGTGTAGAGTCCAGATGCGTGAAACTGGCTGGTGGCAAGGCAGGCTTCCCCAAGGTAAGAGTCGCTAACAAGCGCATTTGACCATGGCTAGCCATTTTACTAGCAGACATGTTCCAGAAGTTGTTTGGACAGTGCAGAGGTGAGGTCAGATATGAAATGCTTGATCACCGGTTCTCCCCACTGTTTTATGTTTAAGTTTAAGTTATCAAATCTCCCAACAGTGTTAACAAGATGCTAAACCCTGTTTAAAAAAATTTTGTGAGCTTTTTATGTTTAGCATTTCTTTTTTATGTAAGAATAAAATATCTGCACTATACCTGACTCACGTTGAACAATGTATATATTTCTACCCTCTTTTGAGAATGCCCTAGATACGACCCTATGCCTAAGCTACAATCCTTAGGGCCACAGGGTGAAGCTTTAGTGAGCTGAGGAATGAGAATAGGGATCCTAGCCATTCTCTCATGAGAGACAAGGTTCTCCAAGGGCTACAGTTGGTTTGGACCACATGCGTGGGTCAAGAGTAAAGAAACCAGTGTGTGATAAATCCAAAGATCCAAGCTATCGGGACAAGAATTCACTATCTGACAAAAACTACAGGGAAAAAGCAGTCTGATAGGAATGAGGCAATTCACACTTTATAGCAAGATAAGCTCAAAATGGGTACATGGTTTAAACATTAAGGGTGATATCACAAGCAAATTAGGAGAGAATAGAAAAAATTACCTGTCTGGATAAGGGAAGAAGAGTTTATGACTAAACAAAAGATAGAGAGAATCATGGGAAGTACAATAGGTAATTTTGATTACAATGAAGAGTTTTTGCACAAACAAAATCAATGCAGTCAAAATTAGAAGGGAAGGCAGGAAACGGAAGGAAAATTTTTTTACAGCAAATTTCTCTAATAAAAGTTGCATTTCTCAAATATATAAGGAACTGAGCCAAATTTCTAATTGAAAAATGGTCAAAGGATATGAACAGAAGTTCAGAAGTTTCAGAAGAAATTGAAAAATGTCTAAATTATTAATAATCTGAGAAATGCAAATTAAAACCTAAATGGCTAAGATAACATAAAAGGAAAATGACAAATGGAAACCGAAGCATATTTTTTTTTAACTTTGTTTTTGTTGGTCTTTTTAATAGAACTGTTTTGCATAACTTCACATGTATAATGCGGTATCGTATTTCTTACCTTCTCAATGGGTGAGGGAGGAAATTTGAAACTGAAAATAACTTTGAAAATTTTTTTTTAAAGGGAGAGCAGAGAAGGCCCTTAGGAAGAGGGAGAAGGTACAGTACCTCCAGCTCCTGTGGGTCCAGTATCAATTATTCACTGTTAGTTACATAAACCAGATAAAAGCTAATATTTGAGAGAAGGTACTAGAAACTGGGGAAGAATCAGGAAAAACTTCATGGAGAAGGCACCTCTTGAGCCAAGTCTTTAAAGAAACTAAGATTTGGAGGTTAAGTACGGAATATATTCTATGCACTCTGAAAAGAACAAATGGTACAAAAGGCATAAAGACAGAGATAAATGCAGCACTTTCGTCCTTTGTTCTGTAACAGAGAATAACTCTAAATACCTGTTGTGAAAGATTGTTTTTTTCTTTTTGTACTTTAGTTTTCTTTTCCCCAAAAAAGGGAGATATCAAAAAAGTTAGCTGCTGTGTGGAAGCATGTTAAGGCCTCCTTTTTAGTGCAATTGAAAATATTAAGAAGTATTTCCCTAACCGCGCAGTGGATATCGCACCAGGCCTCGAGTCTGGAAGACCTGAATTTAAATCTGGTTTCAGACCCTTATTAGTTGTGTGACCCTGGGTAATTCATTTAACCCTATTTGCCTTTGTTCCCTCATCTCTAAAATGAGCTGGAAAAGAAAAAGGTGTCTGTGCCAAGGAATCCCCAAAAGGGGTCAAAAAGAGTTAGACATACCTGAACAAAAAGATGTTTTCAGATCTACCTGAATGAAGGCAACAATAATGGCACTTAAACTTCTTCTAGATAAGGTAATTAAAGTGCTAATTCACTGTTTTGAAACTCATAAACATAGTTTACATAGTTTACAACATGTGCCTGAGTTTCCCTACATTGGCTTCTTACCTTCTTAATATCTTTTTGCATCTAGAAAACTTGAATGCATCAAGGAAATTGCTGACCTTTTTGTAACTTAAAAAACATTAACTGAATGATACTTCTGTTTCTAAGGACTTGTGATTATTTCAGCATTATGAGTATTTTACTATTTTATATCAAAATCTTTCTTTTTTATATTTTGATAAACTATTCTCTAATACAAAGGAGGTTTCTATTTTGGGTCAGTGTTGGGTCTAGAAAACATTTCTTGAAAAGTAAACAAAAAAAACACAACACAGTGCAAGTATCATAATACCACCCCCACCCCCCCAAACTCTAACAGGTTAAGTGACTTGCTTAAGATCTCAAAGCTAAAGAATGTCTAGATGTGGAATTAAAACTCAGGTTTCCTGAGCTTTCCTGTTATGCCAAGCTGTCTCTACAATCCAAACTGCAGGTAGCTGAAAGGGCAACTAGGACAGGTGGGTAAAGGTAGGCTGTAACATATTAATGACATCTTACCAAATAAGTAGCATAAGACACTATCCACAGCATTTATGAACAGAGAGATCAGATCAGTCATGTAGAAAGCAAGAAACTAAAGTGACAGCAGCACTAGACTAGTAACCTCCATCCATGCTTTGGGCAGATTCTCCAAAGGAGGGACAATAATGCACAGGACAAAAAGGCATGGGAGGGAGGGCTGGAATCTGCATTAGGGGCAGACCCAAGTGATGATAGCTTACATTTGTTTAAGGCCACCCCTCACTTTGCAGACGTCTCCAAACCCATACTGCTTTCACTCTGCCCGTGTGGACCTGGACTCTAGGAGCTTTCCTCTTGCCTGGCCCTGATCTAGGTGCTTCCGCTTACCCTCCTGCCACAGCAGTGCCCTTCCCCTTTAATTCTCCTTTTTTGAGTTGTTTCTCCCCATAGAAATGTAAGCTCCCAACGAGCAGGGACTATTCTGCTTGTATTTATAATTCCAGAGCTTACAACAGTGCTTGTCCTATGGTAAATACTTAATAAATACATCATCTCTCACAACAATACCAAGGTAGGAGACTATTCTCATCTCACCGATGAAGACACTGAAGCTGAGAGAAGCTAAATGATTTGCCCAAGACATACAAGTTAATGAGTTTCACACAGGATTGGAACCAAGGGCTTCCTGATACCATCTAAAAATTACACACATATATTCACACTCATATAATGAGTCATTACCTCAACTGGACATGAGTGTACTAATAAGGACAGAGTAATTTTCTGTTACTGAAAAGTAGTGTAATAGAGACTAGTTTTTCTGCATCCCAACTGTATTACAGAGTAGCTTTGTTCAGTTAAGCAGAGCCCTCAGTTGTATTATTTAATTTTAGTACAGAAAGAAATGGGATCATTACACAATAGAAGAATTTTTATTTTTTCGCAATGTAATCTACATTATAATTGTCATGAATGTAAAATCTGTATGCTATGTCTTACATACAATCATTATACATTTTAGTTAACATTATAGTTGGAATTTAACAAAATAATTCTTTTTTGTAGCTAAACACTGTCTTTTTTGATTCATATTTGCCAAATAGTACAACGAACAGCATCTGTTACTTTATGTTTCTGTAATTTGAGGATATTGAAATTCTTGGGGTCATAGCAGTTGTGGTACAAAGGATGATCATCGAGAAAAAATTTTAATTCCATTAAATGTATTTTTAAATGACAAGTTGTATGACAGAATGGATCTAATTTATACTAGGGCCAGAACCATATTCAACATCTCTTTCTGTCTGAAATAACATGGAAGAAAAATGAAAGAAATGTCTAAAAACTTCATTTTATATACAGGAGAAAAAAAGAATAAAACCAATTTGTCATAAAGTGACTAATAAAAATATCTAGTAGAAATAGGAGTTCTCAATTAATTGATTCAGATATTTCTTGCTAGAACGTAAGCCAAAAAATCCCTGTGCTTTTAGGGGCATTCCCACTACTAGGTAGATGGCAAACGATTAATAGATTATTGACTGAAATAGTAAGCTAAAATCCCCAAGTCAAACAGCAAGAATGGGATGTCACTGTACTGAATACAGGTCTGCTATTCCTACCCATGGTTTCGTAATCTCCCAGACTGTCTCCTAATATTTCAAGAGGTGTGCAGCAAGCCAAGGCAGAAATAAAATTAGGTTCCCTCTAAGTTAAAGCAAACTTTACGCTAGAGGGCAATACCTGTAGGAAGTCAAGGTACACCGAAGTCCAAATAAAGTTCGCTTGCGAATTTAAAGCACAAGGCAACTTTGACAGCAGATGCGTACGCACAGACTGGACCTCAACCCTGAACCGTCTCCGTTACCGTCCACCATTCGGGCTTTCCGGCCCCGCCGCCTCTGACCTTCCCGGGGTCACGCCGGACCTTTTCAGGTCCCCTAAGTTTCTGGGGGGGGGTCTCCGAGGGCCGCCACGAGCGGAGTCCGGACAAGGCCGCGCAGGCGCGCCTCCCTCCTCCCCGCCAGGTGGACGGTACCGGCGGCTGGAAGCGCGGAGGCCGCACCATCCCCGCCCCGCCCCCACCGGGGCTCGTCCTCAGGCCGCGGACTGGCTGCACTTCTTCCCGAAGTTCCAACGGGCGGTGGCGTCCTTCCAAGGCGGGGCGGGAGGGGGGCAGGAGCATCCTCCTCACGGACGCGCTGCCTTCCTTGCCTCGGCCAAGTTTCCAGCCGAAAGGCGGACAAGGGCTCAGTTTCCAAACTCCCTCTCCGCCGGACCAGGACCGCGTCCCCAAAGCGACCTCTCCAGCCTCCTTCCTCGGGGTCAAAAGAACCAACAAACGGCGGAGCTAGGGCCGGCTTCGCTGCCCGGGTCCTCGTCCCGGGGCGAGGGCTGGCTAAGGAACCTCGGAGCCCCGAACTTGTCGGGTTCTGTTGTCTTGGCCAGAAAGGCCCCACTTCGGGGGGCAGGGCCTAGGAACGCCCGCATCCCCGGCCCCGCCATTCCCATCCAACGGAAAAACCGAGATCACCCGGCATCCCACCGGGAACAAGGACCCGCAGAAACGGAGCCCCAGATCGTGGAGAGATCCCCTCCGCCCCTCCCCCCAGGCGCGCGCCCAGGCGGGAGGGGGGCGGCGGGTTTGAGCCCCGGCCTCGCCTCACAAAGGCCCGCCCGGGGCGCCCCGGTCCGGCGTGAAGAACCGGCCATCAGGCGGCCAAAGGACGCAGGCGGGTGGCGGGGCCGAGCCCTTGGAACAACGTGCCGGCAGCGAGCACCACCTCCATGGCGGAGGGCACCCCCAGGCCGGGCCGGCGAGGCCTAACCGCGCGCCTGCGCGAGTCCCCGGCTCCCGTCGGGAGGATACCCGCGCTCCCGGCCCCGCGCGGCTCTTACCGCCTTGAGATCCAGGACCCCGTCCTTGGCCTCCTGCAGCAGCGACACGAACTTGGTGGTGAGCAGCCCCAGGCTCTTCTCGTGGCGACTGCTGCCCCCGCTCCCGCCGCCTGGGGGCGCTGCCGGCTGCGGCTGCGGCTGCGGGGGCTGCCCCTGGCCGGGCGACGGCTGCTGGCCGGAGCTCCCGGGCTCCGCCGCCGCCGCCATGCCGCCCGCCGCCGCCTCCGGGCTCGGAGCCCAAGCCCTCAGCCCCGCGCGCCCGCCGAGCGCAGGTGCCCGAGCGGCGCCCCCGCCGCGCGATCGCCCCCGCCCCGACGCCGCCGCGCTTCCGCGAGCTGAACCGCCTGGGCTCCGGGGCCGGGGGCGAGCGAGGGAAGGAGAGGGGAGCCGCAGGGTGGAGAAAGGAGTTTAAATGGCAGGAAGTGACGCCAAAGCCCGCCGTTGCCCGGAGACGCTTTTTTTTCCTCCGAGATGGAGTGAGTGGGGAGATGCAGAGGAGATGCCGGAGGTGAGGGGGTGAGGGTCCAGCTGGAAGAGCGCGATCCTTTCCCGTCCACGCCGCCTTTGTGCTGTCCCGCGGCTCCGACAGGGAGCCGCGCTTGTCACGGCCTTGGAAAACGGCCGCTGGGGTGAAGGGAAGTCGGGCAGGGCTGGCGTCCCAAGGCCGAGGTCTGGCCGCGAAAGCCGAGCGCACCTGTCCGTGGGAATTAGGGCGCGTGGAGATGGAGCCCTGGGAGGCGTCCAGGCCGATTCCCCGATAAACTGATCAACCAGAAAGCCGCCATCGCGCGCTCACCGCGTGCCTGGGCCTGCGCTGGGGCGCCCGGGAGACACACCTCCACCCGCGCTGTTGGGATGGGCCATCTTCTGGACACCCGAAGCGGTTTTCTTTTTAACACTTGGAAAGCTCGGGATTAATGGGTGTGGGGGATATCCCTCGCCACATGAGCGCCTGGCTACGAAAACGTTTATGTCTTCCTCTTAAAAAAAGAAGCCTTCCCTCGATCCTTCCACCAGACCTAGTTATATCCTGTCCCTAATCCTTTGGTGCAAGTAAAAACTTCTTGTAGGGTTGCCTTGTGTTTACATCAAAATCATATCCAAATACGTCCTTTTCTCCTCTACTACACAGTGAAACTTCTCTTGTAGCACCGAAGTAAAAACAGTAATAGGAAACTAAGTAACATAATGGGACACATCTGATGGTGAGAAGGATTCCGCAATCACAGCTTTTCGTCTTTCCAGGACAAGAAGGGATATTTTTATTTCTTCATGACAGTTACATGTTGTTTTCCGCATTGTTTCTCATGCGCATTGTTGGGGTGGCTTAAGTATGTTGTTTTCCTGGATCCGCTCACTTCGCTTGCATCAATGCACGCGAGTCTCAAGTTTCTCTGTATCCTCCGTATTCGCTGTTTCTTATGGCAAAATGCTGTGTTACTTAAATGTGCCACGGTTTGTTTTGTCATTTCCTCATCTGATGGGCAGCCAGCCACTGGTTACAAGTTTGAAAAATCATTACTAAGTTCCCTGACAAACACTAACAAATGCTACGATTTCATGTCATCCTTCCCTTTCTCCTCAGCCTTTGCAGTCTGGCTTCTGCCACCACCATTGAAATGAGTCTCTTCTCTCAAAGGTCACCAATAACCAATTAATCACCAGGCTGTTTTTTGTTTTTTAATGTTTTGAGTTTTCATCCTTTCTCTGTAGTTTTTGATAGTTGACCACCCTCTCCTACTGGATGTTTTCCTCCCTTGGTATCAGATAAATCAGATTTTCCTGGTTCTCTTACACAATTCCTAATTTTTCCTTTGCTGGTTTTTCCTGAGTCTTCCCTTTGCCTTTAACTGACTGTTCCCTAAAGTTCTGTAAGCTCCCTCTCCCTCCCCCTTTCTTTCTCTATCTTCCTCTCACTATCTCCGTATTTATGTATTATGTATTTTGTATGTTTGTACATGCATTGTCCTTTGGTAATCTTCACACTTTTGTCCCTTTTGCAGATTAACTCTCAAATACTCTATCTCTAGAGCTCCAAATCCATATTCTAACTATAGATCGTTTATTATCTTAATCCCTAAAACTGCTCTTCCTTCTAATTTCACTATTTCTGTCAGCAACACTCATCCATTTTTCCCAGTACCTTTAAGGCAACATGGTACAGAAGAAAACAGTGGCTCTAGGTTCTAATCACAATTCTGAGTTTTTATACCTGTGTGAAGGTTGGGTAAGTTATTTAGCCTCCTTGGCCTCAGTTTCTTAATCTATAAAATGAGAGGGTTGGACTAGATGTCTTCTGAAATCCCTTCCAGTGGTAGATCTGTGATTCCATTGGGAAAGGATATTGTTCTTGGAGTCAGCAGATTTGAGTCCTGGGCCTATCGCTAACCATGTTACTGAGCAAACCCTTTTCTGAGGTTCAGTTTCATCTATAGAAGGGGGATCATAATGCTATTTTAAACCTTAATGTGCTACATACACATGAACTCTTATTTTATCTTGCTATAGGATGCCCCCCCATCTCCTCCTCTACTTCCATTACCCTAATAGATTATTATTGTAGCCTCCTAACAAGTCTTTCTGCTTCCTTCCATCTCTTCTTCCTCTAACCTATACTTCATGATTCAGTTACAGTAATACTGGGGCGTAGACATTGCTATTCAAAAACTTCAGGGACTCCTTATTGCTTCCAGAATAAACAAATTCTTTTTCCTGACATTCAAGGTTCTCCACAATCTGGCACCACACTACCTGTCCAGCTTATCACAGTGCCTAGCACAGTAACTGGTATATACTTACTTGACAGATATTACTCTCCTCCATGCACTATATCCTATAGGCAATGGATTACTCTGTTCTAAGACTCCTTCCCCATATCTTTGCTTCTAAAGTTGATGTTCCAGTACTGTCTTCTATACTCCTCTGCCTACTGAATTCCTACTCATCCTTTAAACTTCAAAGCTGCCTCTTCAATGGAATCTTTTCTGGTTCACCTCAGTAACAACTTTCCCCTTTTGATGTAACCATCATTATTGTTGAGTACCTTATTTCATTCATAAGTATGGTGAAGACCTCTTGGAGGAGGGATCTTAATTCATCCTTAGGCAGTCTGCTTCATTTTTGGAAAATCTAATTGTTAGAAAATTTGTCCTTACATTAACCTATTATTAAGCCTATATTGCCTCTTTGCAATTTCCTCTCTGGAGCCAAGGAGGAGAAGCTTAATACCTCTTTTATATGACAGTCCTTCAAGAGTTTAGGCAAGTGATATTTGCCTCCTAAATGTTATCTTATCCAAGCTAAATATCTCCATTGTGAGTCTGATAAGACGTACTCTTCAGTCCCTTCACGTCCCCTGAATTCTCTTCACTTTGAGTTAGGAGCAGGTGATTCAGAAGTTAATGTGATACTCCAGATGCGGGCTGAGTACAGTGGAACTATCATATCCTATATAATCCTGTATATTAGACTGCATTCCAATTCATGCAGCCTAAGATCACATTAGTTTTTTGGACAATCGTGACACTTGTATTGAGCTTGTAGGCCACTAGAAGTTTAAGATTTTTGGTAAATTGATTTCCTCAAGAAGCTTTGCTTCTGCAGTGGCAATAGAAAAAAAAAACAACCCACTTACAGTATAAATTAAAATGAATGCTAGTTGTAGAGAGATACACAAAAGTACTAAGAGGAATGTTGGAGTGACTGGAGTCAGGTAGGATTATGATGAAAAGGCTTCATGGACAAAGCCATTTTTCAATAGGACCTTGAAGGAAGGAATGTGGTTTGGCATAGTAAAGAGGAAGTGTGAGAAATGGCATTTGTGCTACATGATTTCAAGTAGGAGCAGGTGATTGAAAATCTGGCGAGTAAATAGATTTGCTTTCTTGGAGGTAAGACCACAAGTCTGGCAAAAGATGGTGGGGATGGCGTTACATAAAGAAGAGGAACAAAGTTAAGACTTGAAACTTTATCACTGAAGCATTTGAGAGCCACTAGGGTACAATGAGGAGTAACGTAAACCAAACAATATTTAAAGAACATTGCTCTTGCTTCTGTCTGTTTGGTGTATTAGGTGGGCAGCTTCAGAAAGAAGTGATATAATCCTTTTTGATATAAAGTGATTTGATATATAGTGATTAGAAGGAAGAATTAAATCTAATGGAAAACTCAGCGATTATTTTTTACCTCAAGAGTAAATATTAAGTGCCTTTTATGTGCCAGGTACTAGGCAAAAGAGTCCTTTCCCTCAAGAAGCTCACACTCTAATACGGGAAAGTACAACCAACCAAACAAGCAAGGTATATGTAGGTTAGATAGGAATAATTGAAAGAGAGGAGGCACTAGAATTAAGAGGGGTTGGGAAAGGCTTCCTCTAGAAGATGGGATTTTAGTTGCGAGTTAAAGGAAACCAGTTAGCAAAGATGAGGAGGGAGTGCATTACAAACATGGAGACATGAATTTCCAGAGAAAATTAAAATATTAAAAGAAGGGGACTATCTTATTTGTAGAACAGCAAGGAGGCCACTGTTGCTGGAAAGAAGAAGATGTGTTGGAGTAGGTTGGAAACTAGAAAGGTAGGAGGGAGTTAGGTTATGAAAGGCTTTGAATACAAAACATTATAAAGGATTGTAGAAGATGAATTCAGATTAAAATATTTAATGATGGTAACAGAACATCTAAATAAAAATGCTCAGCTAGAGCTGTCAATAAAGAACTGGGGGTGGACCACATATGAGTGGCAAACTCTGTATGATCGCTGAAAGAACAGAAGTCACAGATAAGAGCAGAGGATACAGCTACAAGTAATGGAGAAAAGAACATTAGTAATCAGCCAAGTAATTATTGAATGACTACTATGTGCTAGAAACACAAAGTAAAAAAAAAATAATAATCTCAACCCCCAAGGAACTTACATTTTATTGGAGAGGGGGATATATAAATATTTACAGGTAAGTATAGTTGTTAAGTCGTTTTTCAGTTGTGTCTGACTCTCTGTGATCCCATTTGGAGTTTTCTTGGCAGAAATATTGGAGTGATTTGCTATTTCCTTCTCCATCTCATTTTATAGATGAGGAAGAACTAAGGCAAACAAGGGTAAGTGACTTACCCAGGGTCACACAGATAGTGAGGCCAGATTGGAACTCAGGAAGAAGAGTCTTTTTGACTGTAGCCTAGCATTCCATCCACTACACTACCTAGCTGCTCCAAGTCAGTATGGGATATGTGCAAAATAACCAATGAATTTGAAAAGGGGCATTGACAATGGGAATCAGAAAAAAGGCTCTTGAAGGAGATGCTGTTCCCTGAGCTGATAATCGAAAGGAGAGGGAAAGAATTTCAGGCATAGGGGACAGCTTGTACAAAGGTAGGGAGATGGGGGAATAAAATAGTGAATTCCCTTATTTTTAGATGAGTAAACCGAGCCCTCAAAAGGTCAAGACAGTACCCAAGGTCACAGTCAATCAAGTAACTTTGGAAGTCTCTTGACCCTGTTGATCAACATGCTCCAGCAAAGTTTCATCTCTGACCTTTGGCAACACCATCTTTCCTGATGGCTTCTCCTGTTTCCTTTACTTAGATCATCATCTATATACTGCCTTCTAGTCCTACGTTCCAAGCTCTCCTCTCTCTAATACTCTTTATCTGGGTAACATCAGTTCCCACAGATTTAGTTATCATCTCCATATTGTGTCCATCCTGAACTCTATCCTTGAACATTTCAAATTGGATATTTTGACACCTCAAAATGTCTAAAACATTACTTACTGTCTTTTGTCCCCAAACCCACCAGTCTTGGAAACTTTCCTATTCCTCCTGTGAAAGTGCCACCATCTTAATCACCCAAATTCAGATCATTCTCAATTCTTAAATCTCATTCATCCAACATGTCCAGTCATTTGTCAGAAATGACAAATCCTGTCATTTCTTCCTTAAGTGTTAAGTAGCATGGTGTATAAAGCACTGGACTTGTAGTCAGGAAGACTTGAGTTCAAATTCAGTCTTAAACACTTTCACCAGCTATGACCCTGGGCAAGCCAATTTATCTGCCTGCCTCAGTTTCCTTATCTGTAAAATGGGGATTTGTGGTTATTATGAGGATATCTGTGAAGCATTTTGCAAACAAAATGCTACTTAAATGCTAGAAATCATTACTTCCTTACATTTGTTCTCCTTTCCACACTTACATAGTTACCACCCTATCTCTGGCCCTCAACATCTCTTGCTTAGACTATTGAAACAGAAATCCTAAATGGTCTCTTCCCACTCCAATTCAACCTCTCTGTAGCTGTAGCTCCCAGAGATGTTCTGTTAGGTGTAGGTCTGATCATGCTACTACCCTAATCAGAAGACCCCAGAGGCTCCCTATGACTTCTAGGTTCAAAATTGGACGCTTCTGGTTGGCACTGAGAACCCTTAATAACTTGGCCCCAATTTACCTTTCCTATTCAGGCCAGTCAAAATGACCTCACTGTTATCTGAATGGCGCATTTCCATTTCCAATCTCAGTGCTTTTGTACTGGCTATTATCTATACTTGGAATCTATTTCCTTCTCACCTGGGTCTTGAAGAAAGAAGGCATAGTGTTCTTCAAGGCTCAACTCAAGTATCTTCCACATGAAGCTTGTCCCAATCCCCTGGCTGCTACTGCCTCCCCCCATGCTAGTTATCTTGTATCTACTTTGTATATATACCTATAAGCATAGCTCATGTTATTAGCTGTCCCATACCTCCACTAAATTGTAGGTTTCTCAAGGAAACTGTCTCGCCTTTGTTTTCATAACCCTAGCACGTAGGACAGTGCCTGGCACTTAGAATGGGAACCAAATCAATATTGATTGATTGACATTAGTCAGCTTGCCAGCCATTTCAGGTATTTTGCTAAAAGGATCAACCTAGTGATTCCCTAGTCTTAGCATTCACCATCAGGTGGTGGTAATGATACAAAATACTATTAGGTTTAGAAAAGCAACAAACTCCTGTTTTAAAAATGTGGACACAACTTCTACAAAAGAAGTAAGATTTTAGTTTATTTTGACAGTGCGTTCCCAAACATATAAGTATAAATAATTTATTTAAGAAAAACTATACATATATTCAGTAAATACTTGATGAAAAATGGCTTTAAAATATATTCATATTGGAATGCTTGGAAAGAGATTCTAAAGGCACAGCAGTTACAACATTTGGTTGCTGACCAAATATGATTTATATTAGATTTGTAAGACCATTTCAACTTGATGAAGTCTCAGAACCATCAAAATTCTTGCTGAATATCACTTAAAGCAAAGTAAAAGTCGTTTTATTTTTTCCTCCATGATTTTCTTGTTTTGTGCTGTTTCATGCAGAAGGTGACGCATCTCATCTTCAACCAGGGAAACCTAAATTGACAACCAAGATTTAAAACATTTTAAATTTTCTTAATATCAACATGTGTTTTAAAAATGAATAATAGAAGAAAGATGTATAAGGTTAATCTTTCTGGTACATGGAATTTGTCCCCTTAGAAATTTTACGTTGTGACATTTTAAAATTACTGTTATTAAAATAAAGTGAAAATTAAAATTACTAAAGTGGATCTACTTAAAAATTAAGAGGAATAATTAACAACTCCTGGGAGCCAAAATGGTGGAGTAAGCAGTAAAGTGTTGTAACTTTCCCATATTTACATCCAAACAACCATGAAAAAATACTCCAAAACAAATTCTGAAACAGCAGAACCAGCAAAAAGATGAAGTGAAACAAATTTTTGGCCCCCAAAACCTGGAAGATCAGAAGATCCATTTAGGTAGGATAAAAGGGGAGCACATTCCAGGACAGGAAGGATCCCAGCAAATCAGCAGCAAGCCCCACCTCAGCAAATCAGTGGGAGATCCACCAGTGTGGTAGAGCAGACAAACACCAACACCAGGACTCCCCATGTGCCTTAGCATGTCCAAGCAACTGAGAGTCCAAATCCCAGAACCACCACATGATTCAGTGTAGCCCTAGGCAAATAGGGATCCTCCAGCATGAGGAGAAAGTAAGCCAGACCTCCATGTGCTTCAGCATAGCCCCTGGGAAAAACCGAAATACCCCACCGGGGCCTCAGCACATACCAGGCACCAGGTAAGCTGTCAGACCCTACAGCTTCCAGCAGCACCAGCCACCCTCCATCCCATCATCTCAGCACAGCTCCAGACTCAAGGGTCCCCCAGAAGCCTGAGAGCAACTTCAGTGCTGCACCAGGTAAATATCCAGGGCCTGCAGCCACTGACACAGGAAACCTGAGACAGTGCCTCTTAGAACAGCACCCCCCCCAAAAAAAAACAAAAACAAAAACAACAAAAATACAATCTAAGCATTGAAAGTTATTATGGTGAAAAGGAAGAGCAAGATACAAACTCAGAAGAGGACAACGATGTCAAAACATCTATAGACAAAACTCCCAAGAAAAATAGGAAGTGCTCTCAAGTCCAGAAAGAACTCATGGAAGAACTCAAAAAGCACTTAAAAATCATATAACAGAGGCAGAAGAAAAAATGGGAAAGGAAATGAGTGATGCAAGAAAATTATGAAAAGAGTCAACAGCTTGGAAAACTGCTTAAAAAGTAGAAATGATCAAATAGAAAAGGAGATACAAAAATCAACTGAAGAAAATAACTCCTTAAAGAGTACAACTGGCCAGCCAGAAAAGAAAGTACAAAAGCTAATTGAGGAAAACAACACCTTAAAAGTTAGAATTGGGTAAGAAGAAGCTAGTGACTCCATGAGACATCAAGAATCAATCAATCAAACAAATTCAGAAGAATAAAAAAAAATGGAAGAAAATGCAAACTACCTCACTGGAAAAACAACTAACCTTTAAAATAGATCCAGGAGAGACAATGTCATTATCACTAGATTACCTGAAAGCTATAATCAAAAGGAGGATCTGGACAGCATCTTTCAAGAAATTATCAAGAAAAACTACCCTGATGTTCTGGAACCAGAGGGCAAAATAGGCACTGAAAAATCCACTGATCACGTTAAGAAAGAGATCCCAAAATAAAAACTCCAAGGAACATTATAGCCAAACTTTAGAACTATCAGGTCAAGGGAAAAAAAAGCACTAGTAGCCAGAAAGAAACAATTCAGATATCAGGGAGTCACAAGTAGGGCCACACAGGACTTGGCAGCTGCAATATTAAAGGACTGGACATCATGAAATGGTATTTTGGAAGGCAAAGGAGTTAGGACTATTAAGAGGAAAAAAATGGTCATTCAATGAAATAGAAGGATTTCAAGCTTTCATAAGGAGAAGACCAAAGCTAATGCAAAAATTTGACTTCCAATATCAAGACCCAAAGGAAGCATAAACAGGGAAAAGAAAACATAAGGGAGTCAACAGAAATAAGTTATTTACATCCCTACATGAGAAGATGATATTTGTAATTCTTAAAAATTGTATCACTAATAGTACACTAGACGGAATAGACCCAGACATAGGTACAGCTATAAGGTGAATTTAGGGAAAGACATAAAAGTAAGGTATGAGAAAGAGGAGTACAAAGCATGCAAAAAGAAGGGAGAGGTAAAATGAGGTAAATTATTTCACATGAAGAGGTGCAAAAGACCTATTACACTGAAGGGGAAAATGGGAAGTTGGGTGACAAGCATCGCTTTAACCTTACTCTCATCAGCACTGGCTCAAAGAGGGAATCGTATATACAATCAGTTGAATACAGAAATCTGTCTTAACCAACAGGGAAGTAGGAGGGGAGGAGAACAAGTAAAGAGGAGCTGGGGACTGACAAAAGGGAAGGCAGATCATAGGAGGTGGTAGACAAAGGCAAAACACTGATAAGAAGGGAAAGGGTAAAAGGAGAGAGAACAAACAGGAGGAAGAATAAGATGGAAGGAAATACACAAGGTAGTAATCATAACTGTAATGTGAATGGGATGAACTCTCCCATAAAACAGAAGCAGACAGCAGTATGGATCAAAATCCAGAATCCTACAACATGCTGTTTACAAGAAACACACTTGAAGCAGAGAGACACATGGAGTAAAGGTAAGGGGCAGGGGCAGAATGTATCGTGCTTCAGCTGAAGTAAAAAAAGCAGAGGGTAGCAATCCTGATGTCAAACAAAGTAAAAGGAAAAAAAAAAGACCTAATTAAAAGAGACAAGGAAGGAAACTACATCTTGCTAAAAAGTACCATGGACAATGAAGCAATATCAATACTAAATATATATGCACCAAGTGGTATAAGCACCCAGATTCATAAAGGAAAAGTTATGTGAATTAGAGGAAGAAATAGTAAAACTATACTAGTGGGTCACCTCAACTGTCCCATCAGAATTCTATAAATCCAATCAAAAAATAAATAAGAAACTAAGGTAGTAAACAGAATATTAGAAAAGTTAGATATGACAGACCTTTGACATGATTTAGACATGAAGGGTGACACCAAAGACAAATTAGAAGAGCAAGGAACAGTCTACCTGTCAGATCTATGGGGAGGGGAAGAATTCATGACCAAACAACAGATAGCATTACAAAATGAAAAATGGAAAATTTTGATTATATTAAGTAAAAGATTTTAAAAGTTCAAACAAATGCAAACAATGCATCGCAGATTAAAAGTAGAGCAGAAAGATGGGGAACAATTTTTATAAGTGTGTCTGATAAAGGCCTCATTTCTCAAATATATAGAGTACTGAGTCATATTTACAAGAATACAAGCCATCCCTCAACTGGTAAAGGATCAAAGAATATGAACAGGCAGTTTTCAGAGGAAGAAATCAAAGCTATCGATAGATACATGAAGTTCTCTAAATCACTTTCGATTAGAGAAGTGCAAATTGAAACAACTCTGAGGAACCATCTCACACCTATCATATTGACTAATATGACAAAAAAGTAAAGGGATAAATGCTGAAGATGTGTGAAAATTGGGACATTAATGCATTGTTGGTGGAGTTATGAACTGATCTAACCATTCTGAAGAGTGATTCCTGTGCATATCCTTTGATCCAGCACTACTATGTCTCTCTCCTAAAGAGATCATAAGAGGGAAAAAGGCCTACATGTACAAAATATTTATAGCAGCCCTTTCTGTGATTGCAAAATATTATAAATTGAGGGGATGCCCATCAATTGGGGAATCGCTGAACAAGCTGTGGTATATGAATGTAACGGAATACTATCGTGCAATAACAAATGATGAGCAGGCAGACTTTAGAAAAACCTGAAAAGACTTGTGTTAACTGATACAAAGTGAAATGAGTAGAACTGGAAAGCTTTGTACACAGTATCAGAGTAATATTGTGTGATGATCAACTAAGAATTACTCAGCTCTTCTCAACAACACAATGATCCAAGACAAATACAAAGGACTCACAAAGGAAAATACTTTTCCCCCCATTTTCATTCTTTGGTAGATTTTCAAACATTTAACAAGGTTAATTATCTTTTTGTGAAAATCATCCCTTAATTTCTTTGATAGTACACCCAGTTTTCTTTCTACATCATTACCCAATAAATGTTTTTCTTTTACTATTTTCTTACCCAGGTCCTTCACTGTTACTCTTCTAAACTACGTAGACTCCTGCTATTTTCTCTAATCTCTCTATCTGAAGGCTATCCTACTGTAATAGCTGAAACATCTACTTCTATGTGGATGACTACTAAGGCTGTCCTTCTGGTACTTATTTTCACTTAAAATCCACTTCCACAACTGCAACTTAAAAAAAAATCAATTTTATTTTTAATTCTGAATTTTCTCCATTTTGCTTCCCCTTGAGAAAGCAAGAAAAATAAAGCCTATTACAAATGTTGAGCAAAACAAGTTCCCACATTAGCCATGTCCAATAAAACACATTATGATGTGTATTCTAAGTCCATCACCTTTCTAGAGCTGGAGGAAGATAGCAAGAATCATCATGATTCCTAAGTCTTTCAAATTTTTTTGACTTTATGACATTGTTATTGTATATATTATTTTCCTGGTTCACCTCACTTTGTACGAGTTCAAATAAGTCTTCCCAGGATTTCCTAAAATCATCTCCATCATTTTTTTTTTATAGCACAATAACACTCCATCACATACATATGCCATAATTTGTTTAGCCATTCTTCAATTGATGGGCACCCCCTCAATTTCTAATTCTTCGACACAACAAAAAGAACTGTTATAAATATTTTTGTAATACTGTCCTTTCCCTTTTTCTTGGTCTCTTTGAGATAGACACTTGCTGAGTCAAAGAGTATACACAGTACCCTTTGATCCAGCAATACTACTACTAGACCTGTATCTGAAAGAGATTTTTTTAAAAAGGGAAGAGAACCTATTTGCACAAGAAATATTTATAGCAGCTCTTTTTGTGGTGGCTAAGGATTAGAAATTAAGGGGATGCTTATCAACCAGGCATATGGCTGAACAAGTTGTGGTATATGATTGTAATGGAATAATATTATTGTACTATAAGAAATGACAAGGAGGATGATTTCAGAAAAAAACAGCAAAGATTTACATAAACTGGCACAAAGTGAAGTGAGGAGAACCAGAATATTGTACACATAATAGTAATATTGTACAATAAGAACTGTGAATGACTTTACTATTCACAGCAATACAATGATCCAAGACAATCCTGAAGAACTCATGTTGAAAAATGCTATCCATCTCCTGAGAAAGAACTGACACTGTCTGGATGCAGACCAAAGCATACTATTTTTCACTTCCTTTCTTTTTTTTTTTTTGTTTTCTACTAACATGGAAATGTTTACATAATCACACACATGTGACCTATATCAGATTGTTTACTATCTTAAGGAGGTGGGAGGGAAGGAGGAAGAGAATTTGGAACTCAAAACAAAAAAAAATGAATGTTAAAAATAGTTTTTACATGTAATTGGGGAAAAATAAAATATTTAAAACAAACAAAAACCACAAAGGGTGTGCACAGTTTAACAGCATTCTGGGCACAGTTCTAAGTTGCTTTCTGGAATGCCTAGATAAGTTTACAGTTCCACCAATATATACTGCATTAATGTATCTGTTTTCCTATGGCTACTTAAGTACCAACTGTAAATCTGCAACTTTCTAATGAGCATTTTTACCTGGTATATTGATAATGTATTTTTGCTTATTGTTAATATAATTTTGCTTCTTAATGGGAAGATCTTCCCCATCCCTTAAAGGCCCATGTGACCTGCTTAAGTCACATGGAAGCCTGAGTCACGAGTCATCATGTGGAACAGGAAAAGGCAGAGCTATAGCAGAGCAGAGAGGAAGTTAGTCAGAGAACAGTCAGAGCTAGGAAAGGCAGTTCACGAGCATGAGGGAGAGAGCATATTTGTGATTTGTTTAAGGGAGCTGGTTTGTGGGAAGCCTAACAGAAGGAAGGCCTAGGAATAGTACCGCCCTCTGCATTGTTACTGTGTATAGATTTCTTTGTTACTGTGATGGATTTGGCTTTCAAGTGTTTGAATAAATGTTTTGGTTCTGTCTTCCACGTGAAGAATCGATTGTATTTCACAATTCAGAATAGTGTGGGCATATTCATAGCTGCCTTAGGCTCTGTGAATACTGCATTGGCGCTACACCTGGCTATTTCAATAACCCAAGTTCAGAATGTCTAAAACCGAATTTAACATCTTACATTTAAATTGGTTACTCTTTTCTTTCTTTCTGAAAGTTTTTCTTTCAATGACACTACTATTCTTTTAGTCACCCAAGCAGACAGAGTCAATCTTTGGTTTCTCTCTCCTTCATTAAATCAGTTCTTTTGATCTGATCCTACAGGAAATCTTATCAATTCTTCTTTCAAAATATTTTTAATATCTCTCCATTTCATTTCATTTCCACCATTAGTAGCAAAGTTTAGATCCTCATTAATTAGGCAACTCAACTCCAAAGTCCAGTCTTAAAGCTATGATTCATCTTCTCTAGCTACTGCTTTCCCATGTGTTATCATGTTACGTCTCTCTTAGAACATAAGCTCTTTGAAGGTATTCTTTGTCTTTCTTTTGTATGTATATCCTCAAACTTAGCAAAGAAAGCAGTACGTAATAAGTGTTTAAGAAATGATTTTTCATTTATTTATTAATGTAAAGGTAACATTGGCACAGTATATAAAAAGTATCACCCTTGGAATTAAGAAGAACTGGATTTGAATTCTGCCTCTAACACTTAACAGGTATGTGACCCTGGATAACTACCTTAAAACTGACAAATCCTAGTTTCTCCCTCTATAAAATAGGGATAATAATAGCACATACCTCCCTGGTTTATTGTGAGCATCAAATGAAGTGATAAATTTAAAATACTTTGTAAACCTTATTATTATGAATAATGTTTAGATTATTCCAACAGTTTTCCCAACTCTAATGTAACAACAGTGATAATAATAATGACAGCATTTATATAACGTCTTAAGGTTTGCAAGATGATTTATATTTACTACCTTATTTCATCCTCACAACAACCGTAGGAGGTTGATTGCTTTATTATCTCATTTTATAGATGAGAAAACAGAGGGAAAGTGCCATGAGCAGAGTTATAGATATAAGGGTCTGAGGCTGCATTTGAACTCAGGTTTTCTCAACTCCAGGTCCAGTGCTTTTTCCTCTGGAAAACCTAGCTGCTTTACGTATACTGTACATTGCTGGTAGATTAGTTTGTCTAAAAATAAAATGATGTTCATCATGTTGTTCTGCTCCAACACATCTCGTAACTCTCCCTCTGTCCTCAGAATTAAGTTCTCTTTTCTGGTTTCCAAAGTCCTCCCAAATCTGGCCCCACTCTTTCCTAAGAAGAAAATAAATGTAGTTGGGTGAAAAGAACCTTGTACCTGAAATCCAGAGACCTAGGCTCCTGCCCTAGCTCTACCACTAAATGACTGTGTGCTCATGGGAAAGTTACTTTACCTGACCCAATCTCAATTTCCTAATCTATAAAATGAGAAGGTTGGACTAGACCAGAGGTATCAAACTTCATAGCACCAAGGGAACCACATTAAAATGTAATTGGGAAATATTTAACAAAATAAATAAAAACACAACCCAACATAATGGGTTTGTGGTTTTCCAAGTCAATAATACAGTCACATTAGGTTCCATTTCTATTTCAGTTTGATTCCCCTGGGCTGCATAATTTTTAAGATGAATAATTCTATGAGAAGCACAATTTTTATCCAACTCTATTTCCTATCATTTCCTATCTTCTATTCCAGCCAGTTCAGTCTACTCAGCCATCCCATGAATAAGCTCTCTGTCCTTGCATCTTTACTTAACCTCTTTTGTCACTTAACCTCTCTGGGCTTCAGTTTCCTCTTTTGTAAAATGAAGAGGCTCTCTGTAGCTCTGAATCTATGATCTGAAACTTAAGATTTTTTCCTTCTCTAAAAATTTCTCTTCTTATTGTCTTTCCCAGTCACCTTATTTTATTATTTTATTTTCATAACTGAATGCTTTCCCTACCTCCTTAACTAGAGTAACTGCTCCTTGCTGGATAGGGCTCTCTTATGATGGGGTTATCTTGTTTTTGTTTTGTTTATAATTTCCTCACAGAACCTAAGAGTGGTTAAGCATGTAATATATATTCAATAAATATTTGCTGAATTAAATTTAAGAACCACATTCTGAAGTAAAATAACAGTAAATTACACTATACTTTATCTAATTTAGGTGGTATCTGAAGCTCTTATATTCTTTTTTTCTGTACATTTCCCAGGTGATACTACCTAGTCCTGCAACTTTAAGTATCACCTTTACTCTGCATACTGATTTGCCTTTTTATTTCTGATACCCTTCCCAGTTTTCAATTCTAAATCTCCAACTATCATGCTGATATAAATACTTGAATTTATTAACATTTCGAAATTAATATGGAAAATTAGACTTTATTGTTGGTCTGTCCTAAACTTCCTCTTTTCCAAATTGTCATTGTAAATAAAAGGATTAAGAAATGCTTATGATGCTCCATCAGAAAGGTATTTCGTTTGGGCAGTTTTTTTCTGAAAGGTAATAACAGGGTGTGCTGATACATCGACAATCTCTTACCAAATACATTCTTGTGAAATACCTGGTTATGCCTAAAGATACAGTGCTCAGTTGTGGAACGTAGTACACTAGGGGTCCATATTGGTATAAAAATTTAGTAAATGGTCTCCTGAGCAGCAGCTCTCACTAAGCTGTGTTACCAGCATCTTGTTTGGGAACCAACTACTTTAAACATCATTCTTTACATCCACAATCTTCAAATCTGCCCTTTTTTCTTCTCTACCACAACAGTATGAGTTACTCCACTTAACTATAAAATGTCACCCTGGACATGGAAGTTAAAAGATGTCTTTATCAGCATTACCTTTTCATTTGCAGCATCAATTTGATTTTGTTTTTTATTTGTCAGCTGTAGGAGTTCTTCCTGATGGGCTGCAACCACTGATTCAAGTTGCTTTCTAAAACTGTCATCTATAGAATGAAGCTTTTCCATTGTAGCCCTATAGGAAACACATACAAATTAGTCTTTTTCTTTGGTGGCTTTACTTATTATTATTTTCTAAAAGGATATCTTTCTACAAACATTTTTGCTTCTGAACACAAAAAAATTTCAAGGGTTATATAAAACTAAATTTTACTTTTGATTTTGAAGACTTTTATCTCTTTCTTCAATGAGTTGCTTTTCCTTGGTTTCAAATTTTTCTTTCATTTGTTTAACTTGTTCCTCAAGACCACTTAGTAGTTCTCCTTTATCTTTCCACTTCTTATTAATTGCACTGAAATGAAAGTTAAAAGGGTTTAGAATGAAATGCTCATATCAATTTAATATACCACAACATCTTTTCATTTATTTGGAAGACAGCAAAGGAGTGTAGTGGATAGGGTGCTGGGCATGGTATCAGGAAAGCCACAGGTATGTACTAGCTGGGTGACCTTGGGCAAAATTAATTTAACCTCTGTTGGCCCTTTCTTCATTTGTAAAATGGGAATCATAGTAACAATGACACTGACTTTTCAGGATTACTGTAAGGATTAAATGAGCTAATATTTGTAAAGTGCTTATTAACACAATGCCTGGTCCATAGTTGGTGCTTAATAAATATGATAACAATGATGGTGATGATACTATCTCATACCTGTAGGCTTTTTCAATTTCCTCAAGTTTTGCTTCCTTTTCCTTCAACTGCTGTTTTAGGTCCTCTTTTCTCTCACAGTGCTGCTCCAGTTTCTCCATTAGCTCTTCTAATTGTGCAGCTTTTTCATCAAGTTGTTCTTGAGCATTTTTTTGCATTTCAATAGTTTCTTCTCGTAACTTCCTAATATGTTCATCTCTTTCCTGTAAGCTCTTTGCAGAAAAATCAATACCGCGTTTATTTTTTTTACTGTCCCTGAAATGTCTTTGTTTTGTTATTTTACAAGATAATAACGTAAGGAAAAGCTATCTTAGAACTTAAAAAAAAATTGGAAATTTGCTGTGTAAGGCATTTAAGAAAACATTTATTGTGTAATTTATAAAAATGCAAATAGTCAATATTTATTTATATTAAATGTGAACAAGCTTTATCAAGAATTTTTATCTTTTATATTTCTATTATTATTTCACTAAGTGATAAATTATGATAAAGATACATTTATTTTTAAAAATAAACTCTGGGATCCAATTAGAATCCCAATTTTAATGGTCTAGTATGATGAAAATAATAAAATGTAATCCTTCATGCAAAATTAACTCAGAGTAAGTATAAAATTAAGAAATATACATTATGTAGAAGTTTTAGAAGGTAGAGGAGTTAAAAAACTAAAACTAAATATATGATGTTTCATTCGAAAAAAGGTTATAAATACATGTGAGCTGTGAATAAAATAAAAATTAAATTTGTATGCTCTAAATCTCTGCTAAAAAAATCTTGGGGGTGGAGGTGGTGATTTACAATTGCCTTATATAAAGGAGGAGAGGGCTTTGCTGTCCAAGATGTTGTATACTTTTTAATCTGGAAAACTGACAGACATATGGTGTCTTCCCACTTCATATCAATCAAATGAGAAAATGGGAACTACTGCTGGCATTCTGTGGTACACCATTTGAAGTGAACACAAGGAAAAGGTATTCCTTTTGGTCAGGTAAGGACTTCATCTGATTCTGCTAATTATTACCCTTTTCTTCACCTAACACTAGAACTGATTGTGCTGAAAACAGTAACTACAAAGACTGTTATCAGAATTCTATTAGATATCACTTTTCTATTTCCAACTTTCCCCTTAGGTCCCAAGGAGTACACATAAGCAAGGTGAAAATGTCAATGCTGGTGTCCACAGAGCATAGAAGTCTATCATCTTTTGCTGAGACATGAGCCCCATTGTAATACAGAGTGTAATTATCTTCTAAATCTATCAACTGAGTGGTAGAGCTAAGATGTCAGAGTAGAGGAGGAATTCTGCCAAGCTCTCCCAGTATTCCTCTCCAAACAACTTTGAAATAATATCTCAAATGGAATTCTGGAGTGGCAGGACCAAGAAAAGATCAGGCAGAGACATTTTTCTAATCCAAGAAATTTAGGAGCTTGTAAAGAGAGATCTGTGATAGGGGTGGAGGCTAGCCCACAGACCACTTGGATGCAAAACCAGTGGTAGGGCTAGGTAGGGAAGCAGCAGCTTCAGGAGCTCTCAAGTCAGAGATGATAAGGATATGTAGGATCAAAAAGAGATTACAAGAGATGATATTTGGTAACTCTATTGCCTATACGCACTTCTGAATCACAGTTCATGAGTGGAGAGAAGCATTTTTGGTCAAGAGAGAACAATGACTGAGGATCAGTATCATTTCCAATCCCAAGAGATCAGGGCCCCTTCCTGGGTAAAGACCACCATGAAGACCAAGAGAGCAGTGACAACCCCTATCTCTGGAAAACACCAAAAACTACCAAAGCCCCAGAACAACTAGTTCTAAAAGCAACAGTGTGAAAAAGCCTAGGACCTTGCAACTCCACCCCACCATGCGGGGAACAGAGCCCAACTTTAATATAAAGTTCAAAGCCAAGAAATTGGGTTAAAAAATGAGCAAAATACAAATCCCCCCCAAAGAGATCCTGACCATAAAGAACTACTCTAGTGACAAGGAAGATCAACAGACAAATTCAGAAAGAAGACAATGAAGTCAAAATAACTACAATGAAAGAAAAATATAAATTGGACACTAGCTCATCAAAAATGCCTAGAAGATCCAAAAAATTATTTTAAAAATCAAATAAGAATGGTAGAGGATAAATTAGGTAAAGAAATGAAAGTGAAGAAAGAAAATTATGAAAGGCCAATTGATAGCTTGGTAGAAGAGGCACCAAAAATACACAGAAAATAATACCTTAAAAACAGAACATGGGGGGAAAACAGAACAGGCCAAAAGGAAAGAGATGTACAAAATTTCATCGATGAAAATAATTCCTTAAAAATTAGAATTGGGGAAGGGGAGAGCCAAGATGGCGGAGTAGAAGGACGCACGTTTACGAGCTCCAACCCACAGCCCATAGAATTAATGTAAAAAGAGACCCCATAACTTCTGGACCACTGAAAGGGGTACAGAAACGGAGTGGAAGAGATTTCCATGCCAGAGAGCCCTGGAGAGCCGTCCCCAGGGACCGTCGTGCCCCGGAAAGCGGACCCCACCCCAGCGCTGCTCTGGCCATGACCCCAGAGAAGCTGACCCGAGCAGGCTTCAGGGACGGAATCTCCGGCAGCTGGGAAAGTCCCTCCGCCCACAGAAGCTACAGGTCAGTGAGAGAGACGGCTGGGTGGCCGAGAGGGGAACGGGGTGTCTCCATGACTTGGGCCCCCTCGGGAGGAAGTGATGGCGGCAGAGGCGGGGCAGGAAGCGGTGGAGGCAGAGGTGTGGGCGGCAGCGGAGGCAGCAGAGGCTGCGGCTGGTCCGGGACTCCCCCCAGCAGCAGGCAGGATCTTTATTACTGAAAGTCTCTGCATAAACAACCTGAGGGAGCTGAGCCTGGGAGACAGCCCTGCCCCACCCCGCTCTGTTACTGAAGGCCTCTGCATAAAGCCCCTGAGGGAGCTGAGCCTGGAAGGGAGCCCCCCCCCACCCGCTCCATTCCTGAAAGTCTCTGCATAAAGCCCCTGAGGAGGCTGAGCCTGGAAGGCGGCCTTGCCCCCACCCCAGCACCAGAACTAAAGCTTGCTGCGGAAAGCCTATTTGAACCTCAGACCCCAAGCTGGGCGGATCTAGGCGGGGGTGGACAGGAATCTCAGAAGTCAAGTAACTGGCTGGGAAAATGCCTAGAAAAGGGAAGAAAAATAAGGCTATAGAGAGTTTTTTCCAACAAATGCAAATGATCCCGACCTTCGGATCTGACAAAGATGAGGACGTATTCTTGCCATCAGGGAAAGACGTGGAGGGCGGGGCCTCGGTACTCCAGACACCCCAGGGGCATGTCGGGTGGCCTCAGGCCTTGGAAGAGCTCAAAAAGGATTTTGAAAAGCAAGTTAGACAGGTGGAGGAAAAACTGGGAAGAGAAATGAGAGAGATGCAAGAAAAGTATGAAAAACAGGTCAATACCTTGGTTAAGGAGACCCAAAAAAATGCTGAAGAAAATAACACCTTGAAGAATAGGCTCACTCAATTGGCAAAAGAGGTTCAAAAAGCCAATGAGGAGAAGAATGCTTTCAAAAGCAGAATGAGCCAAATGGGAAAAGAGGTTCAAAAGCTCACTGAAGATAATAGTTCTCTCAAAATTAGAATGGAACAGATGGAGTCTAATGACTTTATGAGAAACCAAGAAATCACAAAACAAAACCAAAAGAATGAAAAAATGGAAGAAAATGTGAAATATCTCATGGGAAAAACAACTGACCTGGAAAATAGATCCAGGAGAGACAATTTAAAAATTATGGGACTACCTGAAAGTCATGATCAAAAAAAGAGCCTAGACATCATCTTCCATGAAATTATCAAGGAAAACTTCCCTGACATTCTAGAACCAGAGGGCAAAATAAGTATTGAAAGAATCCATCGGTCACCACCTGAAAGAGATCCAAAAAGAGAAACTCCTAGGAACATTGTGGCCAAATTCCAGAACTCCCAAGTCAAGGAGAAAATCTTGCAAGCAGCTAGAAAGAAACAATTCCAGTACTGTGGAAATACAATCAGGATAACTCAAGATCTAGCAGCTTCTACATTAAGGGATCGAAGGGTGTGGAATAGGATATTCCAGAAGTCAAAGGAACTAGGACTCAAACCAAGAATCACCTACCCAGCTAAACTAAGTATATAATACTTCAGGGGAAAATATGGTCTTTCAATGAAACAGAGGACTTTCAATCATTCTTGATGAAAAGACCAGAGCTGAAAAGAAAATTTGACTTCCAAACACAAGAATGAGAAGAAGCATGAAAAAGTAAACAGCAAAGAGAAGTCTTAAGGGACTTACCAGAAGTGAACTGTTTACATTCCTACATGGAAAGACAATATTTGTAACTCTTAAAACTTTTCAGTATCTGGGTAGTTGGTGGGACCATACACACACTTGTACACGCATGCACACACACACATACACACATGCACACACAGAGACAGAGAGCACAGAGTGAATTGAATGGGATGGGACCATAGCTGAAAAGAAATTAAGGTAAATGGTGAGAGAGAAATGTAGTGGGAGAGTGGGAGGAAAGAGGGTGAAATGGAATGGGGTAATTATATGTCATTTAAGAGGCAAGTAGGAGACTTTTTAGTGGAGGGAAAAAGAGGAGAGCTGAGAGAAAAAAACAAGAAGTTTACCCTCATCACATTTGACTAAAGGAAGGAATAAAATGCACACTCATTTTGGTACGAAAATCTATCTTACAGTATAGGAAAGTCGGGGAGAAGGAGATAAGCAAGGGGGGGGATGATGGAAGGGAGGGCAAAGGGAGGAGGGAGCAATTTGAAGTCAACACTTGGGGAGGGACAGGATCAAAAGATAGAAGAGAAACAATGAGGGGCAGGGTAGGATGGAGGGTAATTCAGTTAGTCTTACACAACACGACTATGAGGGAAGTCATTTGCAAAATTTCACAGATATGGCCTATACTGAATTGCCTGCCTTCCCAAAGGGAATGGGTGGGGAGGGAGGGATGGGGAGAATCTGGAACTCAAAGTTTTAGGAACAACTGTTTAGTATTGCTGTTGCTAGTAGGAAAGAAGACATACAGTTAATGAGGAATAGAAAGTCATCTGGCCCTACAGGAGAAAAGAGAAGATGGAGGCAAGAGAAGGGAGGGATGACAGAAGAGAGGGCATATTGGAGATAGGGAAAATTAGATGCTTGGGGTATTGGGGTGGGGGAGGGGAGAAAAGGGGAGAAAATTTGGAACCCAGAATTTTGTGAAAATGAATGTAAAAAGTTAAATAAATAAATAAATAGATAGATAGATAGATAAATAGATAAATAAATAAATAGGAAAAAAAATTAGAATTGGGCAAGGGGAATGATTCCATGAGACATCAAGAAATGATCAAATAGAGTAAAAAGAATGAAAAAAATAGAAGAAAATGTTAAATATCTCTTTGGAAAAAACAATTGATATGAAAAACAGATTGAGGAGAAATAATTTAAGAATTATTAGATTACCTGAAAGCCATGAGAAAGAAACACTACATACACCATCTTAGGAAATTATAAAGGAAAATTACCCCAATATTGTAGGAACCGAAATAAACAGAAATTGAAAAGAGTGAATAGAAAAAGAAAGAATCCACCAATAACTACATGAAACAAATCCCAAGATGAAAATTCTAAGAATATCAGAGCCAAATTCCAGAGCTCTCAGTTCAAAGGGATAATACTTGAAGCAGCCAAAAAGAAACCATTCAGATACCATGGAACTACAGTGATCACACAGGATTTAGCATATACCATGTTAGGAGTAGATGGCTTGGAATATGATATTCCAGAGGGCAAAAGAGCTAGGATTACAACCAGCAATAACCTACCCAACAAAACTGATATAATCTTTCAAGGGAAAAAAGTGGGTATTTAATGAAATAGAAGACTTTCAAGTATCACTGATGAAAAGACCGGAGCTGGATAGATATGACTTTCAAACATAAGGTTCAAGAGAAGCATAAAAAGGGAAACAGGAAAGTAAAATAATAAGGGATTCAATAAAGTTAAACTGTTTACATTTCTAGATGGGAGGATGATATATAACTCCTAAGAACTTTATCACTATTACTGTTAGAAAAAGTCTACATAGACAGAGGGTGCAGGTAAGAATGAATTGTTCAATGATGTAAAAAAACGGACAAAGAGGATTAAAAGAGGATAAAAAAGGATTCCCTGGGAGAAGGGCAAAAAGAGTAAGAATGTGCAAAATTATTTCACATAAAAGAGACATGCAAGAAAAAGACTGTGTGATGGACAGAAAAAATGATGGAGGGGAAAGAGGCAGGGAGGTGTTACAGGGTGGGCAATGCCTGAATTTCATTTTCATCTAAATTGATTCAAAGGCAGAAAAAATATATATCAATACTCACTTGGGTATAGAAATACATCTTCTCCAAAAAGGAAATGGGAAGGGGATAAGGGAAAAAAAGGGGGGTGATAAAATGGAGAGAAGATAAAAGAAGGCAATGATCAGAAGTAAAAGAGACTTTGGAGGAGGGATAAGATAAAAAGAGATGGAGAAGAATAAACAGAAAAAAATAGGATGGAAGGAAATGCACAGTTAGTAATCATAACTGATTTTGAAAGGAATGAACTCATCCATAAAATGAAAGCAGCCAGCAGAATGGATTAGAAACCAGAATCCAACAATATGTTGTTTACAAGAAACACACTTGAAACAGAGAGACACACACAGAGTTAAAATAATGGACTGGGGCAGAATCTATTATGTTTCAGCTAAAGTGAAAAAAAGCAGGGGTAGCAGACAAAGCAAAGCAAACGTAGACTTAAAAGAGATAAGCAAGGGAGTAGGTGGAACCAGGATGGCAGAATAAGCCAGGAACATGCCTGAATTCTTACAAATTAACCTCCAAAAAGCTATAACATCGCAAAATGAATTCTGGTGTGGCAGAACCAACAAAAGGATGGTGAAACAATTTTCCAGCCCAAGAAAACTCTGAAAGTCAGTAAGAAAGATCTGTCTCACTGGAGTAAAGGAAAGTGTAGTCCAATACAGAAGCATCTGGGAAATAAAATGGATAATTTAAATTACATTAAATTAAAAAGATTTTGCACAAATAAAACTAATGCAGCCAAAATTAGTAGGCAAACAGCAAACTAGGAAAAATTTTTACAGCAAGTTTCTCTGACAAAAATCTTCATTTCTCAAATATATAGAGAACTGAGGCAAATTAATAAAACAATACAAACCATTCTCCGTTTCATAAACAGTTAAAGGATATGAACAAATTTTCAGAAGAAGATATAAAAGCTATCAACAGTCACATGTAAACATGCTCAAAATCACTATTTATCAGAGAAATGCAAATTAAAACACCTCTGATACCACCTAACTTGGCAGATTGGGGCTAATATGACAGAAAAGGAAATAACAAAAACTGGAGAAGATGTGGGAAAATTATTACACCAATGCACTGCTGGTGGAAATGTGAACCAGTTCAACCATTCTGGAGAATAATTTGGAACTATGCCAAAGGGCTATAAAACTGTGCACAGTTTGACCCTGAAATAACATTATGGGGTCTGTATCTGAAAGAGATCAAAGAAAAGGGAAAAAGACCTATGGTATTTGTACAAAAATATGTAATGGCAGCTCTTCAGTGCTGACAAAGAATTAGAAACTGAGAGGATGCCCATCAATTGGGGAATGGCTGAACAAGTGCTATACGATTGTGATGGAAAACTATTGTGCTGCAAGAAATGAGAATGGTTTCGGAAAAATCTGCGAAGATTTATGTGAACTGATGCAATGTGAAGTGAGCAGAACCAGGAGAAAATTGTATACAGTAACAGTAATACTTTTATGATAATCAACTATGAAACACTTTGCTACTCTGAACAATACAGTAATCTAAGCTGATTTTAAAGAATCCATGATGAGAAATTGCTATTTTTTCTACTTTATTTTCTTGAGAGGGGAGTGTGTGTGTGTGTGTGTGTGTGTGTGTTGTAAAATGGCTAATATGGAAATGTTTTGCATAACTTCACACATATAGTCTATATCATATTGCTTGCCTTCTCAAGGAGTGGGGGAGGGACAGGTGGGAGAGAGAATTTGTAACTCAAAACTTTTTTAAATGAATGTTAATTTTTTTTTTCATTTAATTGGGAAATATTTAATGAAATAAATAAAAACATATTTTAAAAATGATCAACTGAACTCCAAAACTTCTAGTGTCCCACTAAGGGAGAGTCTGTATTAGAAGAGATAAGAAGGTTTGATAAGCAATGCAGAAAATTTATTACGAATCCACCCCCAGCATCTAGTTGACAGTCTGATTTAAAAATTATAATTGTTATTTACTCTGGAAAAAAAACAAACCTGGTATTGAAATGAATTGGATGAACAGGGGTAGAAATGGAGGGTAAGAGTATATTTGAGGCTTAGGACTTAGAAAAGGTAACAATTTTCTATAAAGAAGATTTTCTTGAGTTACTTTTAACAAATTGTCTGAAGTAATTCAATATATTTAAAATTGAGGGCAAGGAGATAGGGCATGGACCCTGAATTATAAAAAGATACACAAAAAAGCCATATCAAAAAAGGTTGGTTTAACAAGGAAGAGAATTCACTATTTACAAAGGGCTGCTTCACAAATGTTAAGAAAAAAAAACTGGCTAGTTCTCCTGTGGGTCGATGAAAAGTTAACTTTAGAAATAAAAATAAGAAAATATAGAATTGGTAGCTAAATAAAGAATACACAAAATGTGATGGTGACATGTAACCTGTCACAAAAAAATTCTAAAATTACTTCCAGATACTGTGTCTAACTTAGAGTAGCTATTATGTTTGCCTACCATCTCTTTCTTAAGAAAAAACAGTCTTTACTATCAAATATTAAATGGAATCAAACTCACTTCTTTCAGTTTTCTAATGGTTTCAGTTTGGTCTTCTATAATTTTGACCTTAATTTTTAAAGAATCACTGTCACGTTCACTTAGCTTCCGAAGAGATTCATTTTCTGTCGTTAAAGCTTCAATTTTTGCCTCCAATTTTCCATAATCTTGGGCTAAAGATGCTCCTAAATAAAAAAGTAAACATTATTAAAATGTAAAACATCAATGTATTTCAAATAATTTTGTAATTGTAGGAAATTATTTTTTTTAAAAAATAGGTCTGAACTAAGGAAATTACTATACTTCACCGAGAAAACAAAACAAAAAAATCAAAATGTTTTTCCTTTAATTACTTACAATGGTGTTTTTAAAACCTCCAAATTTGAATGAATATAGTTATGAACCTCAGATATTTAAGAATTGCTAGACTGAATATGCAGCACAATCAAAATGACTTTTAAAAACGTACATGATAAATCCAACTTACAATTGAATGGCTTTGTAAAATAGTTTTAATTATTAATCAGTCAAGAAGCATTTATTAGACACTAAACTAAATGTGACGCATTGTGCTAGGTGCTGGGAATACAAGAACAAAAACAAAAATATTGCCAACCTTAAGATCTTATATTTTGTTGAATGAAAATATAAGTAAATGTAAAAAAAAAAATTTGAGGAGAGGATACTAGCAACTAGTGGAATCAGAAGCATTCTCAAGTAGAAAGTGGCATTTGAGCTGGAATTCACTTATTTTCTTTCTATAGTCTTTTTAAATGGCTTTAAATGTTAATTTTTTAATAAGCAGGTATTTATTTTCTTTCTCCTCCCCATCATTAAAATAAAGAAAACCAAAAATAAGCCCCTGTAACAAACATGCATAGTTAAGCAAAACAAATTTCCACACTGGCCATATCTAAAAATGTACGACTTATTCTGCACCCTAAGTTTTCTCAAATGACCCTTTTTATTATTTCTTTGACACAACAGTATGCCATTCCAATCATATGCATAATCATTCACTTAATACCAGAATGATGAGCATTCCCTTAGGTCACTTCCACTATAAAAAAGTTGCTATAAATATTTTTTGTACATATGAGGTCCATTTTAAAACTCTTTCTTTGATCATTTTTGGGATACAGGCCCAATAGTGGTATTGAGCTGAGCCTTGAAGGAAGCAAGTGGTTCTAAGGGTTCTCAGTATCAATATAAATAGCATTGGCTGATAGTATCTTAATTAACATTGCTATTATTAACATGGTTTAGTGAATAGACAAGTGGCCTGCTGGTAGTCAGGAAGAGCTGGGTCAAATTAGTTACTTAACTTCTCGATGTCCAAGCAGTACTCTAAGAGTAAAAGTTGTTTCCTACCAGCACTGGTAGAGAGAATGTCTTCATTGAGAGTTCCCTATATCAATGAAATTATATGTCCAGGCCAAAAAAAAAAAAATTAGCATGCATCATCAAATAGCCTGTGAATACATCTAAACCTCTAAACATCTAAACACGGAAGGCATATCCTCATACAGAGGAGACTACTGTACTTGGAATTCAAAGTCCTCCATTCAAATACTAGCTCTGCCAATTTATTAACTATGACTTTGGGCATATACTTTCGCCTCTGCAGGTCTCAGTTTCACATTTACAAATTCAAAGTGTGGGATTAGATCACCTCTGAAGTCCATTCCTGCTATAAATCTATTATCTTGACAAGGTGATACCATATTTCTTTTTATTACTTTTGGTAATATAAAGTAGAAGGAAAATGAGGTAATCTTTTAATAAAAGGCAGTCTTTTCACTACTGGTTACTATTACTACTATATATTTCTCTACGTAATAATGTGACAAAGGTCACATAATTCTGATCATACTGACAAAGATACCATATGATAAAGGATTTTTCCCAACTCCTTTCTTAATTTCAATATTAAGTATTTCCTGAAACAAAGTCATTATTTTGGAGGGGTGGTCAATCTGACAAAGAAATACAAAATTCAATGTAAAAGTTAAAATATGCAAGAGATACTAGACCCTGGAAATATAAGGATAAAAACTGTCACAATTCTTGTTCTCATGGAGATTACAATTAAAGGGAGTTATGCACACAAATGAGTATAATACAAGATAGAACATTATGGCTACAAATGAGTTCTAGACAAAGTTCTCTAGGAAAAATGAAGGAAAGATTACTTTTAGCTGGGGTAAACCATGGAAAGTGTTATAGAGAATATGACAATTAAGATGGAACTTGAAAGAAGAAAAGGGTTTCAACACATGGAGACAAAGAACTGTGTTCCAGGTGTGGTACACACAAAAGCAAAAAAAAAGTAGAAAGGTAAGAGAAGGTAAAATATGAGGATAATTCAAATCTAACTCTTTGCTGGAGTGAAGACTAAACAAAAAGGAGTACTATGAAATAAGCTTGGAAAGGTAGGTATAAAATGCCTTATATATCAAGAAAGGGAGTTTGTATTTACCATCTGTGCAACAGGGAACCAATGCTGGTTATTGAGCTATAGACACACTAAACATAAAAAAAAAAACCATTTTGGCAGCTCTACGAAGGATGGATTGGAGAGGCAAAAGGCAAGGAAACTAATGAAAAAGCTATTATAATAATTAAAATAAGAGAAAATGAGGACCTGAACTACAACTGCAACAATTCACATTTAATATATTGTCTTACAGATTATAAAGTGTAATTCACAATTGTACTTCACAACAGTGAAGTAGTACACATATTCTGTAAGGATTAGGGCACTGGGCTTAACCAATAGTTGGTTGGGTGTGGCCTTTTGAATGAGTTCAACAGAACAAATCCTTTTATTAAGGGAATTTGTTCTGGGAAGTTTGGATTCAGTCAAAGGGCCACATTTGGGGACCTAGAGGGCCACATGTGGCCCCAAAGCCACAGATTCCCCACCCCTGGACTAGTCATTCCCAGAACTTCAATTTTAAGAAAAACATAGGCCAGCCATGTCTTCATTCATTCCTGGGCTCTACCATTATCTTGGTAGAGGGTACCATCCCTTGAAACCCCCACCATTTAGTTTATTTTTATGTTATTTTCCCCCATTAAAATGTAAGCTCCTTGAGGGCAGGGACTATCTGTCTGCCTATATTTGAATTCTCAGGGTTTAGCACCATGCCTGACAAGTAGGAAACAAAGGATTGTTGACTCTACTAACATTTTTATATCTATGTTCGTTAGGGAAACTGGGAAATAAGTTTTTTTAGTGTTATATTTGTCAATTTTAAAATCAATACTGTATTTGCCTCATAAAATGTCTTTTGCTATATTTCCTTTTTCATCTATGTTTAAGAATATAAGGGATTATTTATTCTTAGAAGATCTGAAGTAATTCAGCTATGAATCCATTTGAGCAGGGTGGGGTTTTTTCCTTTGGCATAACAATTCTTTGTTGGCCTGTGTTGTTTCCTTTTTTGAGACTGGTACATTTAAAATATTTATTTACTATTCTTTTAGTTTTGATCATTTATATTTTTGTGGATATACTTCAGTCTCCTTTAGGCCTCTAAACTATTATGGCTATAATTGCATGTACTATTTCCTAATACTATCCACAATTTATTATGTATTTTCTCCTTTTTGCATTTGTAATTTTCCTAATTCATGTTTTTCCTTCCTATTTTGTGACTGTTTGATAATGGCTTGCCAATGTGACTGTACTTTTCAAAGAACCAGTTTATGAATTTATCAATGCAATTTTTAAAAAATCCACTTTCTATTTTTCCTCAACCTTATGATATCTGAAAAAAAACTTTCTTCCAGACTATTGCTTCCCCCCCATTTCTTTACATACAAACAATATATTTATTTTTTTATTTTCTCATTTAAACAGGCATCAGATATAAACTAGCCTCTATAAATTGCTTTGGCTACATATTACATATTTTAATATGGGATACTATTGTCAGCTATACTTTTACTGTTTTTCTAATTTCTTTTTTAAGAAATCATTGCTTAATAAATTAATTTTTCAGTTTCAATCTCATTTCACAATTTGTTATAAAACTAAACTACAGTTTCAGTTTCTGTAGGTTTTACTCATTTCATATATTATACAATTCTAATTTTATTGCACTAGCTGAAAATACAGCATGTATACTTTTTGTCTTTCTGACTTGAAGGACATCACACGCTGACGTGGTTAATTAAAGCTGCAAAGTAGAATTAAATAAGCTTTAAATGCAGTAAGACTGTCTGACTTTCATTTCTTGTATCCTTTGTGCCCAGCTGAGTGTCGGGTACACCACAGTTTTAATAAATGCTTGTTGACTGAATGACTGAAGTGAAACCGTAACAGGAATGATGAACTGTGAGAACAGGGAGACATCAAAGACTGGGATGATGCAATTAGAACAGAATATGTTCTATAAATCTGTTACAGAAAAGATTATGTTCTACAAATCATATAAAATCAGGGGGATTGAGAGAATGGCAAAGGTGGAAGGACAGGAGATGATGAACAGAGAGGGAAATTTTGTAGTTCTGATAAATCGACCAAGGTTCCTACTTTTTAGATCCTATAACACATGATTTATGCCCAGAAAACCAAAAAATTCTAGTTTTTTGGTTTAATTATTCAGTTATTACGATTTAGCAACATTAAATGATATCACTGACTATTTTTTAATTGGTAACAAAATGACTTTTCTCCTTTGATTTAGAACTAAAAAACATAATCTTGCTATTTTCCCTTTCAAAAACTGATTTTTTACCTTGTGCCAGTTCCTGAACCCATATTTTTCTTTCTGCTCTTAAACCATCAATTATTGATTCCTGGGCTGTTAGTTGAGAAATAAGCTGGGATTTTTCCTGCTTGAGAAGTTCTAATGGCGCACTCTTCTGCTTTTCCTCCTCAATCATGGTTTCAAGGGTACGGATTCGATTCTGTAGACATAAAATATTTTAATTAACTTTTTAAGTTAATAGACATTCACTTGCCTACTTCCCACCACCTACTCTCCAGGAAAGAAAAGCAAAAATCTTTATAACAAACATGCATAATCAAGACAAGTCCATTTCTGCATTGGTGACGTCTAAAACACAGGTCTCATTCTTTCCCCTAAACTCCTCTCTTCTCTGTCGGGAAGTGGGTGTCATCATGGCTGCTGGCACTCTGGAATCATGGTCTTCACTGTGTCACTTAGGGATCTGAAGTTCCTCCAAGCTGTTTTGTCCTTAAAATGTTGCTAAACTTGTACATGCTATTCTCCTGGTCCTCCTGACTTCACTCTGCATCAGCTGATCCTGCTCTTCCCAGGTTCCTTTTGAAACCAGCAGTTCTAAGAACATATTATTCTAGTACCTTCACATAACAAGTGTTCAGTCATTCCCCACAAAACTAAAACAGATATTATAAATATTTTGTACATATGAGTGCTTTTCCTCTTTTTAATCTTTTTGGGAGTAAATGCCAAGTTAATGATATCACTGGGTCAAAGCGTATGCACAGTGCAGTAACTTTTAGAGTATAGTTTCAAACTGTTTTCCAGAACAGTTACACCAATTTACAGCTCTACCAACAGCATATTATTCCTATTTTCCCACAGTCTATCCAATATTTATCATTTTCCTTTTTTTTGTCAATTTTGTCAATCTGATGGAGCCAGAGGTGAAGCCTCAGAGTTGCTTTAAATTTGCATTTTTCTATTAGTGGTTCAAAACATTTTTTCCATATGGTCACTAATAGGGATTTCTTCCCTTTGGAAGCAACTGTGCATATCCTTTGACCATTTATCAACTGATAAATGGCTCTCACTTGTATAAATTTTAATCAATTTCTTATATATCTCAAATATGAGACTTATCAGAGAAACACTCTGCAATAATTATCCCTCTTCCCAGTTAACTGCTACCCTTCTACTCTTAGCTAAATTGATTTTTTTGTGCATAGAAATTAAAAACAACTCAAAGGAAAGATTCTAATTTTTTTTTCACAATTTAAAGAAGTTCAATTTTTAAACTAAGTATAATCTTTGAAGGTTCTCATAAGTGTTGGCTAAATAGTTATTTCTTTAGGCTGCTTTTTAATTTAGTATCCTAAAAGAACAAATTCATCTATAAAAGCCAGTAAATATTTTTTCACCAGAAAGGTATATGAATGAATCTCTACTTCCAGAGTCATTTGGGGGAAAAAAACCCATAAAATCTTTAGTATATGTTATTTTGAAATGTAGGCAAAGTCAATAAAGAAAACTTTTAAATGCAAAGTATTAAGTTGAGAGGACAGAAAATCAGGATTTAAAAAAACATTAAAACTCATCTTTTAAAATGATGTTCACCCAAACCTGTATGAAAAAAGAAAGAAAATGTCACAATTTTACCTTTAAATTTGTTGTTGATTCCAATTTTGCCTTGGAAATTTCTGCAATTCTTGCTTTCTGTTCTTTTACCATTGAGGTCAGATCTTGAATTAAAGCAGCTGATTCATTTTCTTTTTCCTGAGCCCGAGCCAGAGCATGATTTTTCTTTGCCAATTCAGCTGAAATATTTCCAAAGCCATCCTTAACCTATATTCCAAAATCAAAGCAAAAATGAATTACAAGTAAGGATTTACCAAATAACTTTTAAACAACTAAATGAGGTATGATTGATATATTAATATAAATAATAAACCAATGTTTGTTGTATTGATAAACTATTATTGTTGCTGCATGAATGATTAAGCAGTCTACATAAAAAGGCATAATAATGAACTAGACCATGCCAACCAGACAAATGACAGTAAAAGTAGCTGAGAACTACTGGAACTAGAAAGCAACTGAGGAACTAGTCTACCCAAAAAATTGCAAATGATTTTTTAAAAAATAAGAGAGAGAGAAAAATTGGAAGAAGAAATGCAAGTTATAGAAGAGCATCGTGAAAAACGAGTCAACAGGTTAGAAAAAGAAAACAACTGCTTAAAAAGTAGAATTGGCCCAATGGAAAAAGAGTTACAAAAATCCACTGAAGAAAACAACTCCTTAAAAAGCAGAACTGGCCAAACAAAAAAGGAGATACAAAAACAACTGAAGAAAATAATTCCTTAAAAATTAGTACTGGGGAATCAGAGCCTAATGATTCCATGTGATATCGAAAACTGATCAAAACAACATCAAAAGAATAAAAAAATAGAAGAAAAATGCAAAATATCTCACTGGAAAAACTGACTTGGAAAACAGATCCAGGAATGCCATGATAAATAAAAAAGAGCCTGGATAGTATCTTTCAAGAAATTAGCAAGGAAAACTTCCCTGATATCCTAGAACCAAAGGATAAAATAGTAACTGAAAGAATCCAACAATCACCTCCTAAAAGAGATCCCAAAATGAAAACTCCCAGGAGTATTATAGCCAAATTCCACATCTCTCAGGTCAAGAAAAAAATACTGCATGCTGCAAGAAAGAAACAATTCAAATATCAAAGAGTCACAGTCAAGATTACAGAGGATTTAGCAGCTTCTACATGAAAGGACTGGAGGGCTTGGGATATGATATTCCAGAAGGCAAAGGAGCTTAGATTACAACCAGGAATGAACTATCCAGCAAAACTGAGTATAATCTTTCAGGGAAAAAAAATGAACATTTAATGAAACAGGAGACTTTCAAACATTCCTGATGAAAAAACCAGAGCTGGACAGAAAATGCAATTTTCAAATTTAAACTTAAGTGAAGTATAAAAAGTAAATGGGAAGAAAAACTCTAAATTATTCAATAAAGTTAAACTGCTTACATCCCTACATGGGATATAACTTTTTTTTTAAATTAATTTATTTAAATTTTTTACATTCATTTTCACAAATTTTTGGGTTCCAAATTTTCTCCCCTTTTATCCCCTCCCCCCACCCCAATACCCCAAGCAATCTAATTTTCCCTATCTCCAATCTGCCCTCTCTTCTGTCATCTCTCCCTTCTCTTGTCTCCATCTTCTCTTTTCTCCTGTAGGGCCAGATGACTTTCTATTCCTCCTTAACTGTATGTCTTCTTTCCTAGTTGCAACAACAATACTAAACAGTTGTTCCTAAAACTTTGAGTTCCAAATTCTCCCCATCCCTCCCTCCCCACCCATTCCCTTTGGGACAGCAGGCAATTCGATATAGGCCATATCTGTGTAGTTTTGCCAATGACCTCCCTGATAGTCGTGTTGTGTAAGACTAACTGGATTACCATCCCTCCTAACCTGCCCCTCATTGTTTCTCTTCTGTCTTTTGATCCTGTCCCTCCCCAAGTGTTGACTTCAAATTGCTCCCTCCTCCCTTTGCCCTCCCTTCCATCATCCCCCCCTTGCAATATCTCTTTCTCCCCCACTTTCTTATACTGTAAGATAGGTTTTCATACCAAAATGAGTGTGCATTTCACTCCTTCCTTTAGTCAAATGTGATGAGGGTAAACTTCTTGTTTGTTTTTTTTTTTTTTTCTCAGCTCTCCTCTTTTTCCCTCCACTAAGAAAAACTCCTACCTGCCTCTTAAATGACATATAGTTACCCCCTTCCCTTTCCCTCCCCCTACATTTCTCTCTCACCATTTACCCTAGTTTCTTTTAAGGTATGGTCCCATCCTATTCAGTTCAATCTGTGCTCTCTATCTCTGTATGTGTGTGCATGTGTGTATGTGTGTGCATGCGTGTACATGTGTATGTGTGGTCCCACCAACTACCCAGATACTGAAAAGTTTTAAGAGTTACAAATATTGTCTTTCCATGTAGGAATGTAAACAGTTCACTCATGGTAAGTCCCTTAAGACTTCTCTTTGCTGTTTACTTTTTCATGCTTCTTCTCATTCTTGTGTTTGAAAGTCAAATTTTCTTTTCAGCTCTGGTTTTTTCATCAAGAATGATTGAAAGTCCTCTGTTTCATTGAAAGACCATATTTTCCCTTGAAGTATTATACTCAGTTTAGCTGGGTAGGTGATTCTTGGTTTGAGTCCCAGTTCCTTTGACTTCTGGAATATCCTATTCCACGCCCTTCGATCCCTTAATGTAGAAGCTGCTAGATCTTGGGTTATCCTGATTGTATTTCCACAGTACTCGAATTGTTTCTTTCTAGCTGCTTGTAAGATTTTTTCCTTGAGCTGGGAGTTCTGGAATTTGGCCACAATGTTCCTAGGAGTTTCTCTTTTTGGATCTCTTTCAGGTGGTGATCGATGGATTCTTTCAATACTTATTTTGCCCTCTGGTTCTAGAATGTCAGGGAAGTTTTCCTTGATAATTTCATGGAAGATGATGTCTAGGCTCTTTTTTTGATCATGACTTTCAGGTAGTCCCATAATTTTTAAATTGTCTCTCCTGGATCTATTTTCCAGGTCAGTTGTTTTTCCCATGAGATATTTCACATTCTCTTCCATTTTTTCATTCTTTTGGTTTTGTTTGGTGATTTCTTGGTTTCTCAGAAAGTCATTAGACTCCATCTGTTCCATTGTAATTTTGAGAGAGCTATTAAATTCAGTGAGCTTTTGACCCTCTTTTTCCATTTGGCTCATTCTGCTTTTGAAAGCATTCTTCTCCTCATTGGCTTTTTGAACCTCCTTTGCCAATTGGGTGAGCCTATTTTTCAAGGTGTTAATTTCCTCAGCATTTTTTTGGGTCTCCTTTACCAAGGTATTGACCTGTTTTTCATACTTTTGTTGCATCTCTGACATTTCTCTTCCCAGTTTTTCCTCCACCTGTCTAACTTGCTTTTCAAAATCCTTTTTGAGCTCTTCCAGGGCCTGAGCCCACTCACCACCCCCCTGGGGTGTCTGGGGTACTGAGGCCCCGCCCTCCACGTCTTTCCCTGATGGCAAGAATATGTCCTCATCTTCTTCAGATCCGAAGGTCGGGATCATTTGCATTTGTTGGAAAAAACTCTCTAAAGTCTTATTTTTCTTCCCTTTTCTAGGCATTTTCCCAGCCAGTTACTTGACTTCTGAGATTCCTTTCCACCCTCGCCTGGATCCGCCCAGCTAGTGCTTGGCCTCTGAGATTTAAATGGGCTTTCCTCCTGCCGGCTGTCAATCAGTGAGCTTTAGTTCAGGTGCTGGGGTGGGGCCAGGGCTGCCTCCGAGACTGATCCCTCGGGGGCTTTATGCAGAGACTTTCAGGAATGGAACGGGTGGGGGCGGGGTGGGGGGCCCCGCCTCCCAAATCCCGCTCCCTTGGGGGCTTTAAGCAGAAGCCTTCAGTAACAGAGCGGGGTGGGGGCAGGGCTGTCTCCCAGGCTCAGCTCCGTCCGGTTTTATGCGGGAATCTTCCGTAATGAAGAACCTGCCTGCTGTTGGAGGATTCCTGAGTCTTGGGCCGCTGCCGCCTCAGCCGCCGCCCACACCTCTGCCTCCGCCGCTTCCTGCCCCCGTCCCCGCCGCTTCCTCCCGAGGGGGCCCGAGTCACGGAGACGCCCTGCTTCCCCTCTCCTTCAGCCCGGCTTTCTTTCTCATTGACCTGTAGCTTCTGTGGGCGGAGGGACTTTTCCGGCTGCTGGAGCTTCCGTCTCTGAAGCCTGCTCGGATCAGCTTCTCTAGGGCCTTGGCCAGGGCAGCGCTGGGGGTCGGGTTTACTTTCCGGGGCGCGCCGGACCCTGGGGACGGGTCTTCAGGGCTCTCTGGAACGGAACTCTCTTCCACTCTGCTTCTGCACACCTTGTATTCACCCAGAAGCTATGGGGGACTCTTTTTACATTAATTCTATGGGCTTTGGTTTCGGAGCTCATAAATGTGCGTCCTTCTACTCCGCCATCTTGGCTCCGCCCCGGGGATATAACTCTTAAGAACTGTATCTCTATTAGGGTAGTTAGAAAGCGTACACATAGAGGGTATAGGTATTTTTTTTTATATATAGATGGGATGATACAAAAAAACAATTAAGGGGTGAGAAAGAGGACTACACTGGGAGAAGAAGGAAGGGAGAGGCAGGATGGAATAAATTATATAACATGAGATGTGAAAGACCTAAACTGTCATATCCAGGACCGAATATAATGCTATAATTATATTTCTATCAGTGGTTCTCATTCTTTTTGTTTTCTACATCTAATTTTATTCAATACTTACTTTCATTTTATTTTTATAGCTAGATCAAAATGGTAAATTTAATTTGTAGTATCCCTTTCAAATATTTTGATTACATAACTGCCCATATTTATATCATGCCTTACAGTTTACAAAGTGCTTTCCTCACACTGATCTTTTGAGGTAGATATTTTACTTATCATTTCCATTTTGTAGAAGAAAAAACTGAGGATTGGAGAGTAAGTAGCGGAATTGTTTCTCACTCCTAAGCAATCATACCTTTGCATTATAGTTGATAAATACTGTGTACAGAGTACAAGAATTACAATTTTCAGATAATCAGTAAGTTTACATTCTATAAACATTCTGCTCTGGGCAAAAAGAAACCTTTTATTTTATACAATGTATAGTCTGTGGCCAGCACTAAGAAAATACAAAGGTTGGTTTCTTTTCATCCCATTTTACCTTCTTTCTCACCCTGTCACACACACCTAGACAATTCAATAGTCATGCAATATATGCTAAGAGCACTGTTTTTATTATAAGGAATTAATGAATTTAATTATATGAGTCACAACTTACACATGTGTAAAATTTCTATCTCCCCTGATTTATTTATGTATATGTGTGTGTATGTGTGTGTTTTCCTGCACAAAAAGTTTAATAAAAGCACAAGAGTAAGTTTAAAATTACTATTCCTAATCTTTTGTTACTTCAATTAATATCTGATCTCATCCATGTGGGCATTTCCTCTAATGATATAGACTACAACCTACTACAACCTTTGTCCATGTTCTCCAGAAAATCCTCCACAGTGTCTCCCTCATATACTAGTGACTTTTCTCTACATCTGTCGGCACTGTGCGAATACTGGAAAAGCATGAATGCTGTCCATCAGTTATCCCTTGTTCTTCAGACATAACTGGTCTGTTCTCTTTTTCCTACCATACATTTCTCTGATGAAATCCCATCCAGTTGCCCATCAGAAAACTTGGGACTAGTAAAGCACTCTGCCCTTTGACCTGCCACTAAACCCTCTTTCCCCTGCCTGGGACCAAATCCTCAAAGCCTGATTCAATCCGTTTTAGAACTCCTCCCCAGAGCTGAGTGGTCCAGGAAGTAACATACCTAATCCATTAAATCTAGCCAAGCTTCAAATTTCTACAGTGTTGTCTCTATATACTTAACAGTTTGAAAGCAGGGCCTGCCACATAGCAGGCATTTAAAATGCCTTTTCATTCATTTGCTTATGTTATAATATGCAATTCAGTTCACTGATAATGTGCCCCAGTCTATCTATATCCACTATATGTTTCTCCATTCCCCTTTGGGTGGTCCAAAACTTCTGACTCACAGTCATACAATACCACTAGAAGAACACTAATGTTAAAAAGATGGCTCTCTCCCCTCCCCGCCAGAAGAAGCTTCAAGTTATTAAAAATACTGCATGATTTCTCAAAAGTAATCCCCACTCCTGTTCATTTCTGGGCCCAGTTCATTATCCTTCTGTTATATTTTTTTTTCTTAGAATATGCACTGATGGACTAGCATTGTAGGCTGTCCATTTAATTGCATGTTACAATATGTACAAGAGATATCCTTTATCTTGTTAATTTTTCCCATATGGATAGTAATGAAGAACTTTTTTCAGTGACAAGAGATCTCATGTGACTTTGTAATAATGTTTCAGGGCTTGATGCAGTCAGAACAATGACATCTGGAAGAAGGGATATCTGGTTAATATCAATCTACAGAAAATTCCTCTACTTTCTGAACTCTACTGGATATCCTCCATGACAGCAGTAAATACCTTTGGTGAGCACAGGTCTCATTTGAACAAATTTATATGTAATTACATTTTTCAAGGAACCTAGAATACTATGCTTTTAATACATATACTGGAGAAACCATGTTGGAAGAATGAGTATTTAAGTCAACATTTTGCTTTACTAAATTAATTTTTTTTAAAAATCAACAAATAATGAAAATTTGTTTTCTTCTATACCTTGTAGTCAATTGTGTGACAAAAAAAAGTCTACTATAGAAAATAATTCATAAAATTCTGCTTGTTTCCTTCATATACATCAGAAAATCACAGAATTTTGGAGTGGGAAGAGACCTAAAAAGACAGCTACATAAACCAGGGGTAGGCACCTGCAGCCTCAAGGCTTCATGCGGCCTTCTAGGTCCTTGGGTGCAGCGTTTTGATGGAGTCCAAGTTTCACAGAACAAATCCCTTTATGAAGGAGACTTGCATCAGTGAAGTTTGCATTCTGTTAAAGAGTGGAACTTGAGGCTGTAGAGGGCCATTTGTAGCCTTGAGGTCCACAGGTTCCCCCATCCCTGAAAACCCTTACCTGAAAAATAATTCCCTTTACTCATACCCAGCCTCAGACCAAAGATAACTTATCGAGGGACTTATCTTCCCAAAATAGCACCTTCCACTTTTCCTAGTACTCACTAATAGGAAGTTTTTCCTTACATCAAATCGAAGTTTGCCTCTCTGTACCTTCCACTCATTACCATTAGTTTTGTCTGTGATGACCAAATAAAACAAGTCTATCCCTATTCCGCATGATAGCCCTTCAAATATTTGAACTCAGCTGTCATATGCCTCCTTTTCAATGTCTTACCTTCTCCAAGCCAAACATTTACAGTTACTTAACCAATTCTCATATTACGTCAAAAGTATGAGACCCTTCAATTTGGTTTCCCTCTTCTGGACACTCTCCAGTTTATCCATATACCTCCTAAATTAAGAAGAAAATAGCATTCCTGATATGGTCTGGCCAGGCCAGAGTGTGGCATGGCCATCACCTTTTAAGTCCTGGATGATCTCCCTCTAGCATAATAGGTACTTAATACAAGTTTACTGACTGAAGCAGATTGTTGCTGAGTCATTTTCAGTCGTATCCAACTCTTTGTGACCCCATTTGGGGTTTTCTTGGCATAGATATTGGAGTGGTTTAACATTTCCTTCTCCAGCTATTTTTATAGATGAGGAAATTGAGGCAAATAGGGTTAAGTGACCTGCCCAGGGTCCCACAGCTAATAAGTGTCTGAGGCCAGATTTGAACTCAAGAAGATGAATTTTCCTGATCTGTGCCACCTAGTTGCCCTCCAACTGAAACAGATACAGAGTTGAATTTCCCTTTATCGAATCTTCTCCTTTTAAAAGGAGACTCAAAGTATTAGATGTCTTACTTTTGGCCAAGAGAATGCCTCAGAAGATATCTGGATGACTGAAGCACCCCATTACTTTCATATCATGCCATTACGCAAAACTTGTGCTCTGTTTCCCAAATGCCTTCACTTGTAAGATGAAGAACAGCTTGAACTTTAAAACAGAGACAAGTCACATCATTCATCCTAGATGTCCTTGATAAACACAGAGATTATCCTCATAAAAAGATTTTACACTGATGGGTAATTAGGCATATGGACTCAGTTTGTACTACTCATACTGTTACCTTTTTAGGGCAATAAGATCAATAATTTTTGGCATCTTGCCCTATTTAAGATATCCGGGGCGGGGGGGGGGGGGGGAGGCGATCCATTAATATGTGAAGAAGCATTTACTAAGTACCTACTGTATGCCAGCACTAAATTCTGGGGATACAAATAAAATAAAAATAATCCCTGCCCTCTAGGACCTCACAGTCATTAATTGGGGTGAGAAGGGGAGATTCAACATGAAGATAACTTGTCAAATAAGATGTATAAAACCTTAGATATACAACAAGGCACACAGCAAACTCTGTGTACTTGTTGTAGTCTACTTGCTTTTCCTGTCTTTATCTTTTTCAGTTCCATTACAGTTTCTCCCTGTAGAGTATCAGAGACTGTAATGTTAAAACAAAAATGTGGTGGCTCCTATGACACCGGCAAAAAAAAATTTCTTAAAGGAATTTTGACAGAGCTTTCTCACTTTTCAACTATTTAGTTTTAATTCTAGGTTCATCCTTAACCTCTTGGAGTGTTCTGGTCTGACTGTTGTCGTTCCACAAATATTCTCTAAATCTAAATTTTTTCATCTACTAATTTCTGCTGTTTTATGATGTGATACTGCTTCTAATCTTCAACTACCGTCTCTCTAGCATGATTTTGTAAATGAGTTTAGATTCAAAACTAGTATTGTCCTTGGCGGCCATTATCGCTCTCTTTAGCAAGGAGGTCAAGTGTTTTCTGCCTGGAGTGGATTCCAGCATGTCCTAGTCTCCTTATTAGTGTTGATTTAGATTGGTTAAACTTCCTTAAGAAATGGTGATAGTTGGTGCCAGACCCGCACAACTTCTTCAGGCCACAGTTGGATTGGACTAGAAACAGACTGACAATGGTTGGTTGCCATGAGTCACGTGACAAACAGGGAAGTGCCCAGTGGCAACCCTACAATTTTATGTGCCACTTGGCAGGCTACAAGCAGCCCACAGGTTGTATATTGTGCAGGTCGAGTCTATGCCATTGTTTTTACTCTGTTACCCAGTTCCATTAGCATGAATAGCTCGTTTAAATGGTTAGGTCACAGCTGTTTCTTAACTAACTGCATGCCATTTCGTTCTTTTAATTTAGTTTAATTTTTATTTCAAAAAATAAATGTTCTGACTATACACACAGTTGACATTCATAGACACTTGTTTCCTGCCTGAGTATCATGAATTTCATCCTTTATACTATAATTAAGTGTTCAGCATCTCTCAACTCTTAAAAAATTTCTAAATTTAATGAACATCCTCCCCACAAAAAGGGACAAAAGCACATTTTCATATACAAAGTGGAACAGAATCCCAATTCTTCTTTTGACAGATACATGACATGTAAGTATGACATGGTTTCTATAAAGTCTTAAGTCTTTGACCTATTTCACTTCAAATATATCTTCTGCTCTGTTTTAACAGGGATTTATTGAATTATTTAAAAAATTTCTATGCTTTCTGATCTTCTGCAAACAGATGCCAGTACATAAATTGTCACTATCTTCCTAATGGTCTGTCTAGTCTAAGCACTATAATACAAGATGACCAGCTGTCTCATGGAATGAAATTTCTTCTTGTCTTTAAATACACTGAATCTAACTTGGACAACTCTGTTATTTGCTTCTTCAAAGACAGTCTGTCATCCATATCTCCATTGAGTCTTAACTTCCTCTTGGTTCTAGTTTCATTTATAGCAAGAATGTGCATATTGACATAATTTAATTTCTCCAATAATCCTATGTCTGTTCCAATATCCTACTCACTAGACAATTATATCAGATTTAGAAAGATAACAAGTTTGTATTTATAGATGATCTAAAAACTGTGATTTTTAGCACTCCCAGCCCCCTTTCTAACACCCTTTCACTATCATTATTGATACAGGACCAAGGGCTATTTTTTATATTTCTTTGTTTCATTAGTTGCTATGGTCAAAAAACTTCCTATTGGTGCCAAGTCTCTCCACGTATAATAGCGTTGGTCTTTGCAAATTAGTCTTAATCTGTTACTAGGACCATACAGCCTTTCCAATATGGTAGAGGCTACCAGACCTTGTGCTCTGCTGACATAGCACTGAAGAACCCAGTGTCATTTCCACATCAAAATGAGGCATCAGAGTAGGACTCTGTGAAGGACATTCCCCAATAAGAAGTAAAAAATCAATCATGAAGACAAATGATACCTTATTACATGTTACATATGTAATATATACATATTGAGAGATACCTGATAAAAGAGTATACTTAACATATGGTGCTATAAGAAATAACAAGAGATTGTTTCAGAGAGACCTACGAAAACTTGCATGAACTAATGTAGAAAGTTAAAACAATTAGAAGTAAAATTCTACTGTAGCAACAATATAAAAATGAAACAAAAAATGAGCTCACAAACAGAGGATTACCCACAAGGCTCTGTCCTAGGTTCTCCCCTCTTCTTCCTCTACATATTTTTTACTTGGGGATCTCATCAAGTCCCATAAATTCAATTATCTTCTCTATGTTGATGATTTTCAAATCTATTTGTCTAACCCTACCCTCTCTATTGACCTCCAGTTGCGAATCTCCAAATGTCTATTAGACATCTCAAACTGAATGTCCAGTAGATATCTCAAACTTTATATGACCCAAACTGAATTCACTCTCTCTCTCCCATCTTCATCATTCCTAACGTCCCTATTACTGTTAAGGGTACCAACATCCTCCCCTCACCCAGACTCACAACTTAGGTGTCATTAACTCCTCACTATCTCACTTCCCTATATCCAAACTATTGCCAAGGCCTGTCAGTTTAACTAGCGTAATATCTCTTTCTATGCCCTTTTCTTTTCTCTGACACTGCTACCATTACAGGTTCTCATCAACTGATACCTGGACTATTGCAATAGCTTGCTGGTTAGTCTGCTAGCCTCAAGTCTCTTCCCACTCCCATCCATCCTCTACTAGCTGGCAAAGTGATCTTCCCAAAGCTCAGGTCTGAAAATATAACACCTTCATTCCCCTTCAATAAATTCCAGCGCCTCTCCATTACCACCAGAATCAAATATAAAATCCTGTTTGGCATTCAAAGACTTTTATAACCTAGTGCCCCTCCCCAATACCTTTCCAGTCTAGTACTGGCTTCCTTTTTATTTCTCACATAAGACATTCTATCTTCCTACTCAAACATTTTCACTAGCTATCCTTCATCCCTGGAATTCTCTGCCTCCTTCTCTTGACCTCCCATTTTCCTTCAAGTCCTAGACGTAATTCCACCTTTCACAGGAAGGCTTTACCAATATTCTTTAATTCTAATGCCTCCTTTCTGTTAATAACCTTTAATTTCTTGTTTGTACATAGTTTTCATGTTGTTTCTCCCCTTAAACTGTGAGCTCCTTGAAAGCAAGGGCTGTCTTTTCTTTTCTATATAACCCCAGCACTTAATACAGTGCCTGGCAGATAACAGCTGCTTAATAAATGTTTACTGACCAACAATATTGAAAGATTTAGCTCTAAACAACACAATGACCAACCTGAAGATCATTGCTTTAGTCATTAGAATATTGATGAAGAAGAATTCTGCCCAATTCCTTAGAAATAATATTCAATACACCAAATGGGACATATATTTCTGGACATGGTCAATTTGTAGATTTATTTTCTTGACTATTCACATTTAAGGGTTTTGTTTGTCTTCCTTTCTTTTTCTGTTGTCTAAGAGATAATAAATGCTTAGACTTTTATAAATAAAAATATAACCAAAATACAAAAAAAAGAATATCAGATTGCTGAGGTTACTGATATAATAAAACAGTACCCTAAACAGGCCAATCACTCTGTGAACTTCAAGGATGTGATCTATAAAATAAGGCTAATTATTGAATTGTCATTTTTACAGGGTTGTTATAAAGTGTTGAGTACTATATTAATATAAGTTAATACTACCACTAAGAAAGACTGCTATTCTTACTTCTTTAAATCTTTTGGCTTCAATAACTAAGGCCATACGAAATTCATCTTCAAGTTCTAAGTACCGTTGGTTTAATATGTTAACTCTCTCCTCAAATTCTTTCACTCGTTCTTCATGCCTCTTCTCTTCTTTGCCTATTTCTTTTGCCAAAGCAGCCTGGAAATCAGAGCCATTCAAAGTCACTCTTGTTTCAAGTTCCTTCCTAGAATAAACAACAAATTTAAGTACCTAGTATCTTTCATTTAAAAATACGCCAGAAAAGGCTTATACAGTTTTCTTTGCAATCCCTCCTAGTTTCATCTAGTTTTCATGGCTTATGGCCTTTTTTTCAAACAGCTTCCCTTTCCTGTTCTGCTAATCATCCCATCTTTGTACCCATTTTATGAAAGGTCATCTGGAGGACAATAGATCTGGATTGAAAAATTTGAAAGAGAAACTGAAAACTATGTTAATAAAGAAAACAAACTATAACATTTCTACTAAAAAGGTCAAGAACTATGTTTTATGATATCCAACATTTAATTTAAAATTGGATACACTAACATGTCCATGCCTAAGACCAGTAAAAGTACAGTGGCCTACACTGCTTCCAAAAACTAACCTTGATACTTTTGCAATATTTAATCTTGCTAGAATTAAGCAAGGATTTATTTAAGATCTGTTCCTATTCTCCTTAACTAAAGATAGAAATTAGACAGAGGAAAAAATAGTTGGACCTGAGTATGTGGTTGAAGAAAAAGTTGGCCAAGGTACCCAGATACAACACTGTTGAGAAACACATGCCCTATATGCCTCCATTCTTTAACAGCACATGAAAGACAGACATATTATTCCTCTGGAGCCACATTTCCTCCTCCATATTAACTTCAGGTTTGGCTCTGCTTCTGAAGTACTGACATTTTATCTCATCAAATTTTTGGTTGAACTCAAAAAATAGCAAAAGTTTCATGGAGACAGAAAAGGGTGTGTCTGTGAGACATTCCTTTCAACTAGCACTGTGTGTTCAATGATAAGGTTTTAGACATTTAACCCAGTATATTGACGACCTTAGAACTTTACCAAAGCCAACTCAATTTTAGGCATCTGGAGAAACTAGGATGTTGCTAGTACTACTACTGGTTCAAAACTGCTTTCATCTTTTCCAGTTAGTGCTTACCTATGTTCTTGTTCTTTCATTGCCAGAAGTTCATGTAGCTGTTGTACCTTTTCTTTCTGTCGATGAAGAGATGCTCTAAGCAGCTGTATTTCTCTCTCAGCAGCTGAAGCTTTGAGTTCTACCTCTTGAATTCGCTTCACCTGAATGAGAAAGGCAAATATGATGGTAATTTTGATAATGATTAGTTAGCCCTCCTCCAAGTTTAATCTCAGAAGCCTGCTGAAGATATTAAGAACAATATCAACTAGTCTTGCTGGTTTTTTAGCAGGAGTATTTCAATTAAGTAATGATATTATATTCACAGATGATATAGATATATAACTATCAAATGGCTTATACAAACTTTAGGAGTAACTATCTGTCCACACACAATGATAATTCCCATTGAAGGAATATAAAGAGAGAATTTTGTTTCCCTATGCAGATTCTTAAAAATGGCCTCTGTTCCTGAATTTGGGTCAGTCTGCAGAATGTCCTATAGCCTGAGAGCTTTTATTGGTCCTTCCCGCAACAATTTATGATTTCAGAAAGCAATGACAGATTTAGCATGGAACTAATTTTTGTAGGTTATATTTTCAAGGTGTATTTAAATTCTTTCTTGTATTGTTAAATAGTGTAAGCTTAGTGTAATGTACTTTAAAATACATCTAGATGGTTCAGGAGATGGAGTGCTGGGCCAGGAGTCAGGAAGACCTAAGTTCAAACCTGACCTCAGATACTAGCTGTGTGATCCTGGGCAAGTCATTCAACCCTTTTTTGCCTTAATCCACTGAAGAAGGTTTGGTTAACTACTCCAGTATCTTCGCTAAGAAAACCCCTTGGACAGTACCAGCTTAGTGTAATGTACTTTAGAATACAGCTAGATGGTTCAGTGGATAGAGGGCTGGGCCAGAAGTCAAAACCTGGCCTCATGATCCTGGACAAGTCATTCAACCCTTTTTTGCCTTAATCCCCTGAAGAAGGAAATGATAAACTACTCCAATATCTTTGCCAAGAAAACCCCATGGACAGTACTGGCATGCTGTGTGGTCCACAGAGTCATGTTGAGTCAGACACAACTGAACATTTGAACAACAGTGTACTGTAGGTTTTGGACCTATAAAGTTATGCTAATTCATCTAACTTAAACAATGCTGAAGTAAACAAATACCTACCTCTGCAACCTGCTGCTGAGCTTTTTGTTTCTCCATTTTTGACAATGTTTGTTCCAAAGTCCTTAGAACTCTATTTTGCTCATCTTCTTTATTTCTTGATTGACTTAGTTCATTATTGAGTTTCTCAGTTTCACTCTTAAATTTCTGGACAACGGTTTGGAGCTTTGCTTTAGCATTTCTCTCCTTCAAAATCAAGTCCTTTAGCCTAAAGTCAAAAATTAAATATAAAACTAGCATATATTAGGTTCTCTATATTAAAATTAATAATTTAGCTTAAGACAAAACCTTGCTCCACAGACTATGCTATTAATCAGCAGATTACATATAAATGTTGTCCCAGCAACCCCTGAAAGGTCTGATATCAGTTTCATAAGTTTGTGTCTATTCTGAAGGCATCTCTGATCACCTGCCCGCAGAGGGAGCAGTGGATCATCCACATGGTTACAACTGTTGGTGCTCGGCACCATGGAGACTAGGATGCTGGTTTCAGTAGGTCTTCTTAACGGGAGAGACAAGTAGAGCCAGACACCTACCTAGTTATCCAATACAGCTAGAATGTCACTGTATCTAGACTGCTATCAAATCCTATCTTTATATACTACAGTACCTAAGGGATATCATCTTCTGACTCGAAACATGAAATACTATTCATGGTAAGCATGGTCTTTTGGTAGTAAGGAGAGGTGGTTTCATGCTATTTAGGGAAAAAAATGAATTTCACAAATGTAAAATATGAACATTTCATTATATAAAGAACAGAAAGAGAAAATCTCCTAAAATATATATGAAACTGTAAACTTCTATTATGACCAGTCTGGTTAAATTTAACACAATAGTGATAAAAATTGGCCCAGTTTGTCTCTGTTCCCTTGTGAGCTTCCTTCTGTTGTCTTCTGTGTATTTAAAAAAATTTTCAGTGACTCTCTTTTATTTTCTCCTTTATTCTGCATAACAGTTACTACCCTCCAACTCCCTTTCCCACCAACCCCTCTCAAAAATCATTCCTTATAACAAGTGTAGCAAAAACAAATCACATTTGGCCATTTCTGAAAATATATGTCTCATTCTGTACCTCTAGTTCATTACCTCTCTACCAAGAGGTGGTAAGTATGGCACATCATCAGTGCAGTCAATTCTGCTATAATACTTGGCTTGAAAATGCAAATCTGTTCCAATACAATTAATATTATAGATTGAGGAATGATTTGAACCTAACTTAAATTTTGTGTTTGCTTATGTGCAATCCCATCCACGAGAAACAACAAGAGAACACAAAAACTGCACCACTTCACAACTCATAAGCTCTAACCCTTCTGACATTCACTTCCACAAGGAAAGTTGGTCTTTTTCAAGGTAAAGTGCCTACATTAACGAATGACTATTACTACTTAATAAAATAGCTTATACTTATTTTTATTCATATACTATTTCTTCCATAAATGCCTACTGAAAGATCATTTCAGAAAAACCTGAAGACTTACACAAACTGATGTGAAGTGAACAGAACCAGAATATTGTACACAGTAACAGCAATACTGCAATGAAGAATTATGAATGATTTAGCTATTCTCAGCAATACAATGATCCAAAGAACTAATGATGAAGCATACTATCCACCTCCAGAGAAACAACTGATAGTCTGAATACAGACTGAAGCATGATATTTTTTTCACTTTCTTCCTTTGTCTTTTATTGGAGTCTTCTTGTACAAAATGACTAATATGGAAATGTTGTACATGATTGTACATGTATAACCTATATCTGACTGCTTACCATCAGGCTTACCAAGAAGAAAGGATAGAATTTGGAAATCAAAACTTAAAAAAAAAATTAGAAAACTATTTTAACATATAATTGGGGAAACATATATATATACTTGCTGATTATTTTAGTTTTGAAAGTACTTCTTTCATAGAAATTAGTTTATCTAAACTTGAAACAACTCTTTGGGGAATGCAAGCTTTTTGTATCAATTTTACAGATGCCAGAACAGATTCAGAAAGGTTGTACCTTCGCTTCTCTTCAGTTAATAAACAGTAAGTCCAGATTATGTGCAAAGCATTGTTCCAAAATTATGCTAGTGAAAGGCAGGCTAAACCTTGAACCCAGTTCACAAGTTGGAAGCTTCTTTTGACCAGGGTTTTCTTCTTACCTATCTGTGGTAAACAGGGCCATACTATGAATATCCTTTTCTTCTTTCACTTGTTTCTGTAATTCTTTGATATGATCTGCAAGTTTCTTCTCAGCTTGTTCAGCTTTCCATCTCTTCTCCTTCTCTTCATCCAGTTCCTGCACAAGTGTCTAAAATAAAGTCAAATTTATGTAATATAGGAATATTCTAATCAGATATTAATTGTACATAGTAAATAAACCTTTAAAAATTCATTAGTGTTGAAATTTTTTGGAACCCATGAATTATAAAGTGTTTTTTTTTCAAAGTACATTGCATACAAAAACTTTTTAAAAGGACATTTCAAAATAAAAAGACAAGAACACTTAAAATGTGTCTATTTTACATGTACATTATAAATACCTATGTTTTTGGTAAGGTTCCATCTCCACCCCAAATGGTGTGATTAGAGAAGGCTTAGACATATCAACTGATCACTCAAAAATGTACAACAAGTATGAACAAGCCGTTAATTTGAGATGCTTTAGATGATTTTGGTCACAGAGAAATATCTTATGATTGGTGGATAACATTGTCAGACCTCTTGGGCTATGTATAAAAATATCAGATCAGTTCAGAATAGTCCAGTTTAGTAGGAGAAGAATACTAATATGGAATATTCCAGTTGCTGAGAGGAGAAGCTTTTTGGAGATGGAAGAATCTAACTCTGTCTCTATCTTCCCCTCTCCTCTGACCACCAATGCTCTTGTCATCAGAGAAACTGGGCAATAGCAGTAGCAGAAAGTGCTTCTAGCTGTGAACAGAAATACTGGACCGGTAAGAAACAACACATCCAACTCAGGGTAATAGTCACCCAAAGAAAGGCTGTTTCACGGACCATAACGCTATTGTGGCAGAAAGAAGTTCCAGCTATGCCTCTAAAAAGGCACCAACCCTCAGAGTCCAGCAAAGAACTATGTCTAAAAGTAACTTTTTAAGGATTCTCTGGAAGGAGAAAAGGACTTGCATTGACCAGGAGTTACGATGTACCTTTATACCACAGGTGTTCATAAAATGTGTTGCCTCATTGTTTTTGTACTTCAAGTTTGTGTCCACTCTCTCACAGGACCTATATGTATTTATGGGAGAATACGCTTTGAAGGGAACAATTTTTTAACTACTCTTCTTACTATATCACCACAGTAATTTGCTAAAAAAGCAAATTAAGTTTGATCATTAATAGTAAACAAACAAATTAGTGCTTGTGCATGTCTACTAGAAATCCAGCCTCTCAGGACTACCCCTAGAACTCTGAGAGTAGTAGTTAGCCACCCTCCAAGAGCTCTGCCAATGTGGAGTATGTAGTGATGGAAAGGGTATTACAATTTAATATTTTAAAAAATTGTTGGACTCAAAGATGAAAAGCATATGGAAAGAATCATTTCCGGAAAACTTACTTTGAAAAAATTCATTAAAAATACAAGGTTGAGATACCATAAGAATCTTACTGTTAGAGACAACCAAGAGATAATTTATTCCATCCAACTTTAATTCTATAGATGAGGAAGTCTGACCAAAAGAGACTTGAGTGACTTGCCCGAGTTCACAGTGAAGCAGTCCACACTAAGAACTAGGTCTCCTTACCCCAAAGCTAGCATTCTTTCCACTTTATCACTGTTCCTCTCATTTACAGAAGCAATTTCAAGCTTTTGTTCCATAACCAGCATTATTACTACATCTCAATTATTAAAATAAATGAGCGAGGTCTGAATTAGCATGGTTTTGTGGGATTTAAGCTGCATCTATAACTCTCTAGACTATAAAATCAATGCATTATTCAAAAATTTTTAAAAAACTAATTATTGAGATGCATAAAAATAACTCAAACTAAATAAATATGTATAATATTCTGGGCTAAACTAGTAAATATATGCAAGCTATTTAAAAATATTAACATTTCATTCCCAATCTAGATTTTAAAACCATACCCTGTATGTAGATTCTTCTATGGGCCTTAAACTTCTATTTCCTGTTTTATTTGTTTGAGTATTTTGTGATCCTAGATTTCCAGTTGATTTTTCCATCTTTAAATCTGAGTTTCTTGAAGATGATCTTAAAGGTAAATTCTTAGTGGAGGGCTCCTCTGATTTCTTGGTGCAACTCTGCTCTGTGCCACTGAAAGAAAAGAAAATTCAGAAATCACTTAACGTGTTGAACATCTACACTATATTTTCTCCAGTATTCATGCTTCGAACAATAGTTTCAAATATTTTCATTAAGACAATTACTTTAGAGAGTCTAACTGTCCTCCTGACAAAGTCCCTACTTAACAAGTACTTTGGCAATGAACTGAATAACAATTCTCCTGCTTTCGTATGAGTTCTTGACATTTTCAAACAAAATGTTTGGTTCTTGGCTTGAATCATTCACTGTGTATACAATGTGTGAATATTTGGTACTGGATTACTTGTCACAGGTTGAAGAATTGGAAAGAAAAATTTATGAGAAGTACCTGTCAGAAAGTTTGCTTTTATTATGGTGCTTGAAAGTCTGTACAGCTTTGCTATAATGAGGGATTTTTGTTCTTCTATTCATTTTCTTATGGTTTTCTTTTCCACTTTCATAATCACTTTCAGAAGTCAAAATTGTTTCTCTTTTTAGTTTGACTGCTTTCAAAGAAGTATGACTTTTGGGAGAATTAGACGCCTATAATAAAAAAGGGGGTTTATTTTTAAAATCTGTAAAGCAAATTTGAAATGCAAAAATATTTCCATTTTTATAATAATAAAGGTTAATCAAACTGGATGTTTGATTAAAATTTCAAAAAAGAATTCCTGAGAAAGGCAAAAAGAAAATCTTTAGTTTAATCTGAAGTACAGTAAAGTGTATCTCCTTATTTGTTACACAACAGTGTATTTTTATTGGTCAATTGTAAAAACGGCTTTATACATTGTTTGAGAAAAACGTAGATATCAGAGTATAATGTGACTCTGTTATTTAACTCCAAAACATCACATAAAGCTAACTCTAAAAGCATACAGTTGACTATATATGTGTGTATATATAAAAACACACATGTATACATACACATATAATAAGGGGTATTGTGGTTTCAAATGAAAGCAAAAGGGCAGAGCAAGCCACTTAGGAAATGAGAATAAAGATTCTGAAGCAGTCCTGACGTTCAAAAGCTCAAGGATGGGATGTGAAAACCTCTTCATTAATGTCAGGAAGGAAGGAATCCCGGGCTGCTGACTATCTGCATCAGGTACTACCTAGGACAAGTCAATTTTCCTCTCTAGTTTTCATCATGTGACAGTGGAGGGGCTGATCTCAAAGGTAGCTTAATAAAACTCCAAGGATGGTCACTACACAGGATTTCATTATTTGGACTCATTTTATCCACCTAAAATAATTATTTTGTCATGGAGTGTTGTTAATGTTTAAACAGAAAAAAATGTGTTAAGAGTGACAAAAATCATTTAAATAGATACATTTCTCAAATTCCCAATTTTTATAGCTCCCTAAATTCCTTTTCCCTAAGGGAAAAACATGGGCAGAAATGAATTACATTATTGAGGAGCTGTGAAATCTGATCTTCTAATTTCTTAATTCTCATCTCACTGTTCAAATTATTTTCACCATGCTTATTTCTTTCTGGCTCAGATGATGAAGTGACTTCTACAGAAGGATGGTACGTCTTATCTGTTGGTGTACTTGCAGGCTTTTGATCCTGGGACATTTTCTGACTGATGTTGACTGTGATTCCTGGTAAGTTACCAGAATTCTATAGAGCAAAACAGATGAGATTAGAAAAATTTTTTTTGCAATTTGGAAATAGGAAGCTTTTCTATAAAGAAGAAAAAAATAGACCTCTTGTTCATTTAGCTGAGAATCAGAAGAAACTAGACTATCCAAAAGACTTTCTAAACATTGTAAATCTGATGGATTTCCTTCTACCATATTTACTGGTTCACCAAATATATTCATCCCATCTAGGACTGTTAGCTGAGGCAATGTCTGGAGAATGATCTCTCTGTAACCTAAAGTTAAAAAAAAAATCATATTAAAATTTAACACTTAAAAGTATTTTATATTTCTAAAATAATTTAAAAACATCATACTACATATCTTCCAGCTGATAATACTAATTTTCTGTATCACAATCAAAATATTCCCACAAAAAGCCATTTAAGCCTCTTCTATCACCAGATAATTTTTCTTAAAACATTTAAGTTCATTCAGCAAATATTCATTAAACACTATGTACAAGTTTAAGGAAGTTTTAAGAATGGCAGCATCAACCTCTTTGCTCTTAATGGTCATAAAACTCTGAATATGCACTGAGTAGACAAGAAAAGGTCTGATGTGGTATCAATCACAGCTAACCCACTGATATTTAGCCTATGTTATAACAAAATATTTGAAAAAATAAAGGTTGATAATAATTATTGGAGTAAATGATGAATACTATTTATATAATTACTACACAGGTAAGTATAGCTAATTTTATGCCTGATTAATGTTATAATCATAATTCTTCAAAGGATCTGTCATTTCACTGGTGGGTATTTCTGCAACAAGAGGGTTTCTAATATTTTTTCTAGCTTTACAAGTATACTGTTTGTCTTTTGAATGCAGTAATGCAATGTCACAAAAATTTGTCTCTGATACTCTTGGTGATGCCACACGAATACAAGTCACAGAACACCACAATCTAAAAAAATAAAATTTTAAATGACTCAAAGGGCAAAGGAAAGATACACAACAGTTATAAGAATGCTGTAGTATATTAACAATGATGTCCTGGGGGTAAAAGAAACAAAAAATTATTTCCTGGACATAAATGAGATCACTAAAGACATTTATGACTAGAAAAGGAAGTGTGCTATGCATATAGTAAGGATGAGATAGACGACCCATGTGTTACACAAGTACCAGTGAGATACTAACAGGACCAGAAGAAAATCTTCAGTATTCTGAATGGATGCTTTTTAGAAGATTTATACACAGTCAAGACTGTCACAGGATAACAAGGCAAAGGGAACTTACAAACTGTACCACTAAAAAGGGTACAATAATATTCACATTTACTTAGTACTTAATAAGTTTACAGATGACTTTTCTCAAAGCTACCCTCTGCCGTACGTAGTACACACATTTGTTTATCTCCATTTTGCAAATGAAGAAACTAAGCAACACTTTAAATATCTTAACCAGGGACACATAGTTAGGGAATGTCAGAGGTGTATTTTTATTCAAGTCTCCCAAATCCAAGATCATTACTCTTTCTACTAGATCACACTGATGAGATCACAAGTTTAAGTAATAAGTTTCTAAGTTCCAGATGCAAAGCTGTTTAAGTACTTAAATTTAGTAATCCTTTACACCCAATATTCCACTTTTTGAGTGACTCAAATTTTATTTTATCAATTAAATAATTAAATTGTTATCTGTTTTGTGGCTTTCAGACCAGAAGGAATGGGAGCTATAAAAATCCCTACATTTCATTCAACAAATAACAAAATCTGAAGATCTGTAATACAGTGCTAAAACAGACTGCTCATACCTGGTTGATCACAGATGGGATTATTTTTTCCATTTTTCTCCAAAGTAAGATTAGTCAAGAAATGCAATCCTACCATGCACTGGAATAAGTGATGAATACTACTTATACAATTGCTATGTAGGTCAATGTGACTAATTTTATGCCTAGTTCCACGAAGGTATAAAAATCCTGTAATATACATATACAAACAAGTTATTATAACAGAACTTTTTGCTAAGTTTAATTCAAAATAAGCATTAAATAGGTTTTATTCATCTTGATAGATGAGTTGGCTTTCGTTACTGTATAAAAAGAGCACATCTGTCCCATTAAGTTCTTGTTCTTGCAGTGTGCTAATAAGTAAGATGACAAAGAATTCAAATTTAGTACCAATTTGTTAGGTATGAGGCTTAGGAAATATATCCTGGCTCTACCTACAAGTAGTCAATTGGTACCTTTCTTGAGCTAAAATACTAAACATATCAACTTGCAATATAGTCTGTCAGCTCTATCTCTCTCAACATAATTGATTTTCATTTTCTCAAGACATCATTTATCAATTAACAGGCATCCATTGACGGTATGTTTCAGTACATCTTTGTTTGGCTAGCAGATGTTTAGCTAGCATATAAAAAAAAGTGTGCCTTGGGTTTCAGATATGACTGAACACATTCTCAGTCCAAATTCCTAGGAAAAAAAGATCCATAGTAATCTTAGAAACATGGTTAATAATCATAAAATTTAAACACCAGTAAGAAACATCATTCCTTCATTTATAAACTATTTACCACCTGTGGTACGTAAAGAGCCACATTAAGCACATTAAGATACACATACAAAAAAGGTATCTTTGCCTACATGAAGCCTGTAGGCTAGTGTATGTGCATGGACCTAACTGCTTATGCCAACCCCCTTCTCTTGAATATACTGTTTTGTACATGCTTTGTGCATAGTTTGTATTTACTTATATGTGTATGTATTATTTCCACCAGTAGAATTTAAGCTCCTTCATAGCGGGGGGTTGCATAACTTTTGTTTTGGTATCCCCAATGTATAGCATAGTGTCTAGCATAGTAGGTGCTTCATAGAGGCCTGTTGATTGATTGTACTATTTCAAAATATTTTTCTTTATATCCAAAAGCTTTTAGTTCTTTCTTCTAAAGGGATTTATTCTAAGTGATAATGCTTAATTAGTAATGTAATAATCATTATTAAGGATGTTTATATTGGCTAATATGTTTATTTAGTATCCTTTTGGGATTTTTTACACTATAGAATAGGATATTAGGTGTCATTAAAAGTTCCACTATTACATTTTATTAATTCAGCATATTTAAGCAGCTGTCATTTTCTTTCTGCTTGGAGTACCAGATGTCATTAGAAGTTCACTGTGGTGATTTATTAATTCAGCAAATTTAAGTTCCTATATAGTAATTTTCCTGTAAGAACCCAAACTCTGGCTGCCTACTGAGAGAGCCTAAAAAAGAAATATCACTTCTACCATTAAAAGTGAATGATTCATATTCAGGAAAATATGCCTTCAAAAAAGCCACAGATAACTATTCTAATTAGAAGCAGATATTAAAAAGTCTATTTTGTTGAAATAACTCTAATTTTCTATGATTCTACAAGATGTTCATGTGTTATTTTACAATATACCTTTCCTGACTGTTCCAGTCCATAATTCTCCAAATTCCCTAAAGCATTTTATTTTAGTCCCTCATGACATAATTCATATTCTACTTGGTGTTAGTAGTTATCTGAATACATGTTTTATCTTTCTATAGAAAACTGTTTAAATATTAGCAGGGGTTAGGTCTTACTTTCTCTTGTATCCTCTGTGGCACTTAATACAGGAGGTGCTTAATAAATATTTGAGAAACGAATATTCAATGGAAATGATCTGTGATAAGAATGTATAGTCACTGCATATGTTTCATTCAAAAATGAAAGATGAAGTATGACTGACTGCAAATTGTCATGTGTTATATATGTGTGTGTTTGTCCATTGCCAAAGAAGACCATGCCCTCAGAGACATGATGACGTGACTTACACTTGACTTTGTTTTGAGTGAGGGAGGGCTGTGCAGGTCACCGGCCTCACTTCTCTTCCAGAGCCATCTGAATCCAGTCACCAGATATTCAACTGGTGATGAAGACTGGAGATGACCCGGGATGAGGCAATTGGGGTTAAGTGACTTTCCCAAGGTCACACAGCTAGTGAGTGTCAAGTGTCTGAGGTGAGATTTGAACTGAGGTCCCTCCTGACTCCTGCACTGGTGCTCTATCCACTGCACCACCTAGCTGCCCTATGTGTTATATATAACCAGAAGCTGAATAATAATTATATTCAACACTGTGAGGATTTAGGATTGGAATCAAAAACTTGTTTGGAACTCATTCCCATTCTTGCGGAAGCAAGAAGGTCAATCAACCTGCGATAAATTAAAACAATACAGCATAACTGCTTTATGCCTTTAGCATTCCAAGAGATCTTTCTGCAGTAGTGAATACCAAGGGCAAAGGGTTGATTAGGTTACTGTGAGAAATAAGCTCCATACTCTTATTTTGGTTTTTCAATCTTATCATCTTTATGTGTCCATTCACCATTCATTACTACATTTATTACTTCTCTTCAATACACAAAATTTAGTCAAAATATAGTTGTACATAGACAAGAAAAGAAATAATAACTTCAATTGAATTATGTACTATATCAAACTACAGTGCAATTTTTATATTATACTATGAATAGAAGTCTCTGATTTAACCTTTTATAGTTTTTAAAATTGTTTCAAGTTGAAATTGATTTATATACCTAGTGCACTGGAATTGAGCCATTTCCAAGTTACCCTCAACAGATGAAGTTAAAACACAGAAATCATCCCCATTAGCTGTACCTACAGTACTCTATCCTTGCTGGCTTCCAACTTGCCCATTTTTGAGTAACAGTGAGAAGGAACATAAACGTTGTCCATGAGGTACCAAAGCAATATGTTCTGTTAAGAGCACAGATCAATACTTAATACATACAGAATATTAATATACAAAAATTTAACATCAACCTATCCTGCACTGAAATACTTCCTGGTATATGGTTAATTTTTTTTAGCATCATGCCAAATCCACTTACCTTGAAGATCATGTATATGATTATAAGACAAATTAAGTCTAGTTAGATTCAATAAATTTTCAAGTCCTAAAAAAAATGGAAATGAAAAGCCAATATAAGAATCACTTAATTATACATCTAGATGTTTTAATGGTAATCCAAAAAGCAAACAAAAGTATTTTTAGTAATGCCACTATTCCTTATAAAGCCAGAAAAAACTAACAAAATCTATTATTGAGAACCTTTTAAAAACATTCAATAAATTTAAATTTTGATATTGTGACAATAGGCTTGATATTTTCCTTACAAAAGAATTCTGTCTAGGAAGAAACTCCTATGGTTAATTTTCAATGAATAATAATTAAAAAAAAATAAAATGCACATTCTTCTTGGATAAGACACAAATCAATGTAAAGAGTCACATTAAGTAGTCCATAAAAATTAAGTACCAACTACTTACCTTCCACTTTTGTGATGAAATTGCAGGCCAAGTTTAAAGTACATAAATTTGTCAGAGTGTTCAGTCCTTCTATCTGACTTATTTGATTAGATGACAGATCTAAATGCCGTAAATTCAAAAGATGACAAAGGCCTTCAATTTTGGAGATATTATTGTAATGAAGATTGACTGTATGAAGTTTTGAACTTAAAGGTACTTCCAGCAGGCTATGAAAAATAGGTTTGATCGAAAAATTAGACATAAAATAAATTTTAATATGCTTATCATGTTATTTAACAGAAACAAGCCCTCTTACTTTGCTGTCAAAATGACTTTCAGTACACAGTGGATTTTAGAAACTAAACTAACATTTAGGAACAATAATGAAATATGACATATACAGCAGAGGGTTCAGTCATTTATTTTTCTCAAGCTGTAACAAAGCCATAGTAATGAAAACTGATATTTATATTGTGTTTTATGGGTTTGCAAGGGCTTTATGTATATTATTTTATGTTAGTATCATGCTATAAGAAGTTGATGACCAGCTTTGGTAGGTAGAAAAGACAGTACCTCAAGAACCAGATTCTATTACCAAATCTCTTTTCCACTAGCAGGTAAAAGTCTCTGAAATTCTCAATATTAGCATCACTCATGTGAAATCTAGAGCTGGCAGGGAACTAAGATATTATGTACTGTAATGTTTGAAAGAAAGCACTAGACAGTGTCCTGATGGTTTGTCTCAGACATTTAGCAGCTGTGTAACCTCTCAGACTTGGTTTCCTCATTTATAAAATGAGGGATCTGGACTCAATGGTCTTCTAAGGTCCCCTATGGCTCTAAGTCTATGACTGCACAAATGTAAGATATCCTTCAGTTCTAAATCAATAATCTATGAGTTTCTCATTTTGTAGTTGAGAAAGTTGAGGCCAAGAGAACTTAAACAACTAATTAGTGGCAGTGCTAAGACTAGAACTCAGGCCTCCTGATTCTCACTCCGATGTTTTCTACTAAATATGCTGACCCTTTCCCTAGCTCTGACCAGAGTGGTTTGGAAATAGAATTTGATTGCCTTGATAGCTGGCTCAAAAAGAACCTTGGTTTTCCTGGGTCACTTTCCTCCCAGGGTAACCACAACTTATGTCTTCTGAGGGGAACGGGGGAGGTTCAACAACCTTTCCACAGGCCTTCTGGAATTCATGGACTCAGATTCTACCTCTCTGCGAGAAAGGAACAGCCCTACCTCTCTTGCTGTAGAAAGATAATTCTGGATTACTCCAAACAGAAAATTCAGGAGAATATTTCCACCAAGTTAGGCACCAAGGACTCTCAGGCCCAGCACAGGCAATGGGAACAGGGCCTCTCTTGAGAAGAGTTCAGAACTGTGGGAGGAGTTAATGCACTCCCTTGGGGGATGTAGTATCAGTGGCTAGAAGGCAGGAGCAACAGAAGCTCACAGGTGTGGGCCAGGACCTAGATAAGGGTGGAGCTTCATGGAATTATCTTTTCATTACCAAATATGTAATAAAAGCCTTAAATTTAAAATGGAATAACATGTGAGGAATAGAACATGAATGGTCATTCGATCAATCCTTCTATCTTCAAGTTGAACCACACAAGAATGATTCCTGCTAGAAAAAACAATCAATTTTTTTTTTTTTTTTAGCAACTCATGTTACTGGAAAGAACATTCTGGAGCTGTTCAACAACTTTTAAAGTGTCTTTAACCCATTATGGACACTATGAAGTAAACATGAGGCTAGACAATAAATGAAACATAAACTCTTAAGAGTTGGACAAGACTTCAGAACTCATTACTTTTCTTTAGCACTGGAAAGATAAAACATTAGTTGCTGATAGAAGGCAAAACATATAATAAAATTTGATAGGTAAATATCAGTAGGAGGGATAATATAGAAGGTTTACTCTTCATTACTCTTCACTTGTAGAAATATGGAGGCAGAGAGAAAGGTTAGAACAGTAGGGAAAGAAAGAATAGCATTCAATACAGTACCTTACAGAGGAAACTGGGCAATATGCACTGCCAGCAATACATCTTAGGTTTTTTTTTTTAAAGTGAATTGCTAATAATTTCAGCTAGGTCTTCTTCACTGCTGCTCAACAAACCTTCTTTCCCCTACTTACCGATTCCCTGTTTCATTTCCCAGAGATGTTCCAAAACTTTTCCTCAAGTTTTCAGCTTTTCTTAACTGCTTTACTTCTCACATCAATGACAATAACCATCTACTTCACTGAGATTAAGAAAACAAGAACATGCTTCTTCTCTTAAAATTCATCTAAAAAAACAATTCCTATTTTTTATATTATGGTTACTTTTTTTTAACATCACCAAAACTTTCCACTGACTCACATTCCCCTCCTTCCACCCACAACAGAACTCTTCCTTGTCACAAAAAATTCAGTGAAGTAAAACAAATCAAAACATTGGCTATGGCTGAAAATGTCTTTCTGATTCTGTACTTCTAGTCTATTCCCACTGTGCCAAGAGTCATTCACTGCCAGTCTTCTGAATTAATGATTAATAATGACATTTATCAGGGTTCTGAAATCTTTCAGTGTTATCCCTCAAAACTCCTCAGTATTATCATACATTCTCTTTTCTTTCTCTCTGGTTCCAGTAGAAGAGTTAATCTTTCTTTGTCGCTCAGGCTATGCCCTTGATCACATCAGCACTCCCTTCCCACTAGTACCATCTAGGACCCTGGTCTAGTAATTCTCATTTCTGCCTCATGCATCTTCAATAACTCTTTTTCCTTCACCCTCAACCCTACTGCTATCCAAATACCATCTTATTTCTTTTCCTCCTTCACAGCTAACTTAATGAAAAAAATGATCTAGGCCTAACAAGGCCACTTTCTAATCATTTGTTCTCCTTGAGGTATCTGACATGTTGATGACCATCTCCCTAAGGATACTCTTTCAACGTCACTCCCACATCTGGACAAGACATAAAATATCACACTGCTCTGATTCTTTTCCTACTTCAATTACTGTCTCACTATCTTTTCTTTCTCTTACCCACCCCTTTAAGGCAAATGTTCCCTCAGTCACCTGGTGGTGCTATCCCCCGCAAAACACTGGCCTCAGGGAACTTCTATTTGAGTTCCAGAGTTCTGACCCTCATTAGCTGTGTTCATTTAGGCAGGTTTGAGATGCAGTTTCTTTTGTGTAAAGTGGGAAGTAGTCTCCCCACTTTGATATCTAACCTACCTGTTGTGATAAAAGTACTTTGTAAACCTTAAGACACTAAATTAATTTTCTTCTCATTTTATACTTTCCCTTGACTATCTCATTCTTTCTTTGACTATTACCTATGTGGCACTCCCAAATAAATATTTATCTTTAGCCCTAATTTTTCTCCAGAGCTCCAGGAGCACACCTCCAACTACTGTTGAAATCTAGACTTGAGAGTCAGTGGCATAGAGATGGCAGATCTCTGGTACATGATGAGATCAGGAGACAGAGAAAAGAGAAAGCCTAGGACAGGGCACTGAATACAGCTAGCCACATGGTCAGGATATGGATGGTCCAGAAACAGAGAAAACACCCAGGTGTCACTAGTATTTCAAATTCAACATGCTCCAAACTAAGCTCATGTTTTTCCCCATACAAGCAGAGCCTGGAAGGAAGCTAGGGATTCTAAAGAGCTAGAAGTGAAATGTGGGGTATATTACAGGCATAAAGAACAGATTTTTCAAAAGCATGAAAGTGAGAATTCGAATGTCATGTACAGGGAACAGGAGGTAAGTCAGTTCAGTTGGAGTATGTGAGGGAGAATAACAAGACATCACTCTGGAAAGATAGGTCTGTATCACATTTCTGTGAAGGGCTTAAGTTGGGCCAACTGAGCATACAAGGAGTCACTGAAGCTTCCTGGGCAGCATAATAATATGGTTAGACTTCTACTTTAGGAATATCAATTTGGCAGCTGCAGAATAGATGGGAGAGAAACTAAAGTCAAGGGACATTGGAACAGTCCAGGAGAGAAGGTGAAAGTCTCGACTAGAATGGGGGTCATGTGAATGAAAAGAAAGATATGCACAAACATAGAAACAAAGATCAGAAGTAGAATTAGGGAAAGTATATGTCTATACATGTATTTTATATGTATATTATATATATATATGTATATCTATATAAATATATCCATGCTTAATTGTAGCCTTCTTGGGGTGGGGGGAAAGAGAACAAAGTAAAAAGTACACAATAGAGAGCAAAAGAAAACTAACAAGGAAACAAAGAAAAGATGGACGGCTCTCAACACCATGTGTAGTATTTATTATATAGGTTTTCTTGAAATGGAAATTTATTGTTATATACTTTGAATCCTCTCATGTTCTGCTGTGCATGTTTTTTTCTTTTCTTATTTTGTATTTAAGTTTCAATTTAAGTTTGTTTTTTTCTTATTGTGTATTTAAATTTCAGTAATAAAGAAAAAAGAAAAAGGAGAGATAACAGAAAAAAGTGAGAAAATAAAATATTAACTTTTGATTTTCTATTTGAATCCATTCTGTAATTAATTCTGTTCTCTAACTGGCTGAGTCATGTTTCTTTGTCTCTGAGTTAAGTTCAGAAGTTCATGAGTCCAGAAGTTCAGTTTTCCTTTAAGTTTTAAAAGATGTTTTCCTAAAAACCACTTTAATTGAAAGAAAATTTTTCTCTACACAGCCCTGTACACCCATGTCAATTAGGGGAGACCTGTGTTCCTACTAACGAGCCTTACAGAAAGCGAGTGGTTGCCCAGAAGTCTGTTATCTCTGTCCAACTAAGGACTCATCTCCATCCAACTTTCTGGACAGCAGGATGGAATTTGTTACCCCCAAAGGTCCAGCCAATTATATATCCTGCTCCCTAGGATACTTCAGACTGTAACCAAGCATACTGTTTTCCATCTGTGACACTTCCTATTCTCTGTTCTCTTTTGCTTCACAAAACTACATGAAGGCTAGTTAGCCCTACTTCATGGTCTTGGCTTGCTGAGGAGTCCAAGACCCATTTTGTTGTTGACTGCTGGTCTCACCAGTAAAATGAATGTACTCATAATTTTACTGACTCAGTTTACCTTAATTTTTAAACTTAATTTTTAAACTAATACCCATTTACACTTGCTTCAGTTTCTCACCTCCTACTCACTTCTCAACCTCTTCTAATCTGGCTTCCTTCCCCACCACTTGGTTGAAATTGCTCTCTCCAAGGTCACCAATGATTTCTTTATTGAAAAAAATCTAATAACTTTTTTCTTGGTTCTCATCTTCTTCCTCTCTCTGTAGCATCTGACACTGGGGACGAGCCCCTCTTTCTATGCACTCTTTCCTCCCTGGTTTTTCATGACGCTGCTCTGTGACAATCCTTTTCCTAGTTGTCCGACCAATCCTTCTCCATTTTCTCTGTTTCTGGACCATCCATATCCTGACCATGTGGCTAGCTGTATTCAGTGCCCTGTCCTAGGCTTTCTCTTTTCTCTGTCCCCTGATCTCATCATGTACCAGAGATCTGCCATCTCTATGCCACCGACTCTCAAGTCTAGATTTCAAGCTTCCATCCCTCTCATAAGCTCTAGTCCAATATCTCTATTTTCCAGGTATATCCACTGGAATATCCAATGGGTATATCAAACAGCTCATCAAAAACTGAATTCATCTTCTCCTCTAAACCTATACCACCTCCTAACATCTCTACTTCTGTTTTCCAGTCATACAAGTTTGCATTCTATGAGTCATGGGTGCCCGATTGCCCTTTCATGCCCAATCAGATGCCTAGTTTTGTCAGTTCTACTTCTGCATTATTTTTTGTACAGGTACTTTTATCTTCATAAAACAATCACTCCAGTTCAGGCCCTCATCACCTCTCATTTGAACCATCAACAAGCAATTTGTTGTTCCTACAGGTAGCCCAGATCTAGAGCCAAGTCTTAGACCTAGAAGACATGTCCTTGAGAAATGATCAAATTCAAAACATTCTACCCACTGGCTTTCATCAGGGACAACTCTTGTCCAATGATATACACTGCCAGGGTTCATTCCTCAAAGGTTAGTTACCTCCCATTCCTTATTACCATAAAGTTACTACAACCTTACTTCAGGTCCCTATCACCTTTCACCTAGATCGTTGCAACAGCCTCTTGATTACCATGTGACTCCCCTCTTCAGTCACTTGTAGTAGGCTTTCTACCACCTCTCACAAAATATTAACTCCTTTATGTTTTTAAAGCTTTTCATAACCTATCTTTCCAGTCTCTTCAGACATTACTCCTCTTGTACTCTGAGACATACTGGCCTTCTTTCTGTCACTCCATCTTCTCTCCTTACCTTTGCATGGTAATCCTTACTATAACTTATGCCAGGAATACACTCCCTCCTCACCTGTTTCAAGAATCCTTCTCTTCTTTCAAGAGGAAGCTCAAGGACCACTTTCCTCATGAAGCATTTCCTAATTTTTCTAATTGCTAGTTCTCTCTCCTCCTAAACTACCTTGTATTCCACTACCATGTATTTACTCCATTTAGATTTATTCTGTATATATTTATGTATATGTACTTGTTTAATCCATTAGAATGTAAGCTTTCAAGTATGGCTTTTTTTTTGGGGGGGGGGATTCATTATGTTTGTATTCCAGCAACTAGAATTGTGCCTGGCACATAATAGATGCTTCATACTTGTTGAAAGATTATTCTCAAAATCCCTATGATAATGTATCCTGAATGCCAGAGATATTTGCAAAGAACTCAGCCTGGCACACAGCAGTTACTTAATAAAACCTCTCCCTTTCCCTTGTTCCCTCAAAGAACACACCTCTTCCTTTTTAACTCTTTCACCCCAATTCACTTTTATCTTGTCCCTTCACTGTCCTACTACAAATCTGCCAGTCCTTTCCACTATGCCCTCTGTAATACAAATGTAACAAACTTCCCCAGTCATTGCAGACCTCTTTCTCACATGCTTCTTCTGTGCTCTGGGTCTAAGACCTGCTTGGTTTCTTGCAGATGACATCTATGACCTTCTTTTCCAGTTCTAATTTCACTTTTTCTCACAGCCCTAAATTCAATGGTCCTGAAGATGGAGTCTGAATCCTTCTTCCTCCCCATTGCAACTTTCAAATTTTCCCTTTACTACCATAATTTAGCAACCTTCTCCTCTATTAGGTTCAATCTATCCAAATTTATCATTCAAACCATATCCCCCCAGAATATCTTCTTTTCTTAATGAGTTCAATTTTGTTTAGTTTATGTAATCATATCAACTCTATGTAACCCTATTTGGGGTGTTCTTGGCAAAGTTACTGGAGTGGTTTTCCATTTTCTTCTCCAGCTCATTTTACATATGAAGAAACTGAGGCAAACAGGGTTTAAGCCGGGGGTCACACAGCTAATAAGTGTCTGAGGCTGGATTTCAACTCAAGTCCCCTCAATTCCAGGGTTGGCACTCTACCCACTGTGCCCTCTAGCTGGCCCAGTTAATAAATTCAGTGCCCAACCTCAATTCCTGCTATCATACTAAGGGATACCAACCTCCCTAAATTCCACTTCTTAATCTACTCAGGTGCTGCTCCTCCAATCTACCTTTGCTCCATAAAAAATGGCCATATTCCTTTTATCTGATAATACTGCTAACCCTATTCTTGTTCCTCACAACGATCACTAATCCTTCCCTCAACAACATTGTGTTAGTTCCATACCCCTCCTCTACTTCAACACTCCTCTCTCCAAGTCTATCTTCTAGCGAGGCAGTTCATTTCCACCCAATTCTTTCCTCTCAGATCCCTTGACAAAGGGATCCCTAATCACTATCCACACCTTGCCAAAGCCCAACCCTGAATGAATGCCACCTGTGCCTGCTTGGGTGATACCGAATAAGAAGTTATCTAATCTCAACTGCGCTATTCTGCAGCAGAGCAATCTTTTTGCTCCTTCCCAATAGAATTCCTAACCCTCTTCCCACAACAGCTATTGAAAAGGTCCTTCCTCGAGTTTCCACGGCACTTCCCTCCAGCCTTTTTCGGCTGCACGTTAGAAGTTTCCTGGAAAACTGCCCTCCCGTCTCACAATAACCTCTCTCCCCACCTTCAGCCCAGCATCTCTAACTGCCTCCTCGAGCTCTTCGCTCAGCATTTCCCAGCTAAGCTCACCCTTCTCCCCAAACCCTCCTCTTTCCCTGCCTTCCCTGTGGCTGTCCGGAATGAAGCCCCCCGGACGAGCCTCTGCCTGGCACTGTGCACGCTGCCCCTAGGAGCGTAAGGGAAAAGGGACGATTCCAGCTGGTGCTGCCCCGCAGGGCCCTCCGCCGGGCCGGGTCACGCCGTCCTCCGGAGAGCCAGGGCGACACGAGCGCAGCGGGCCCCGCCTCATCCGCGTTTTACGAGGCGAACGCCGCCCGAGGTCCGTGGTCCGGGCCGGGGCCCCTCGGCACCAAGGCGGACGCGGCTAGTCCCCGTCCCAGGGCCGCCTAGCAGGCTGCAGCAGGACGCTGGTTTCCCTGTAAGACCAGCGGATAGCTTTTAACCGCCTCGTACCTTGGGGCAGTCTAGGAGCGCACCTATTACCTAGCTCCAGGCACACAGCAAGCGCTTCGACTGATGCTGCGGCGGAAACGTGGCTCGGCCCACCCGCAACGAGGCTGCAGCGGAGGGGCCGAGGCTGCAGCGGAGGGGCCGAGGCTGCAGCGGAAGGGCCGCAGCCGCGGCTCCGGGAGGCCCCGGGAGGTGGGGCCCGGGCCGGGCTGGCGCGTCGCTTACCTGCCGATGGCCTTGTCCATGAGGCAGAGCTCCGCGGGGCCGTCGCCCCCCGCAGCCGCCGCGCCCCCGTCCGCCTCCGAGGCCTCCTCCATGGGGGCCGGGGGGGGAGCGCGCGCGGAGCCGGGGAAGCGTCTGGGAGCGCCGGAGGGGGAAGGGGCCGCGGGCTGTTGGGGCGTCTGGGAGCGCCGGAGGGGGAAGGGGCCAAGGGCTGTTGGGGCGTCTGGGAGCGCCGGAGGGGGAAGGGGCCGCGGCTGCAGCGGAGGGGCCGCGGCTCCGGGAGGCCCCGGGAGGCGGGGCCCGGGCCGGGCTGGCGCGTCGCTTACCTGCCGATGGCCTTGTCCATGAGGCAGAGCTCCGCGGGGCCGTCGCCCCCCGCAGCCGCCGCGCCCCCGTCCGCCTCCGAGGCCTCCTCCATGGGGGCCGGGGAGGAGCGCGCGCTGAGCCGGGGAAGCGTCTGGGAGCGCCGGAGGGGGAAGGGGCCGGAGCGCCGAAGGGGGAAGGGGCCGCGGGCTGTTGGGCGCCTGCCCAGGCTTTAAGCCGTTGCTAGGAGACCCGTCGCCGAATCCCGGGCGCCGCCTGCTTTACGGCCGCGCCTTAGAGCGCGACTTCTGGGGCCCGTCGTAAAGTGCGGCGGGCGGAGCGGGCTCCAATCGAGTGTATTTAGGGTTAGGGTTAGGGTTAGAGTTAGGCTTAGGGCGCATTTAGGGTTAGGGTTAGGGTTAGAATCGAGTGTATTTAGAATCGAGCGCATTTAGGGTTAGGGTTAGGGTTAGAGTTAGGCTTAGGGCGCATTTAGGGTTAGGGTTAGGGTTAGAATCGAGGGTTAAGGTTAGGGTTAGAATCGAGGATCGAGGCATTTTAGAATCCAGTCGAGGGTTAAAATCGAGTGCATTTAGGGTTAGGGTTCGGAGGGTTCGGGCTCGATTTCAGGGTTAGTGGTAGGGTTAGGGTTAGTGCGCATTTTAGGATTAGGTTTAGGGTTAGGATTAGGGTTAGGGTTAGAGCGCATTTAGGGTTAGGGTTAGGGTTAGAATAGAGGGTTAGGGTTAGATTTAGGGTTAGAATCGAGGTTCAGGGTTAGAATCGTGGATTCGAATCGGGGATTGGAAGAGCCATGTCCCTCCTCGGGATGCTGTGGGAGGCCAGCCTCATTATCTGACCAAGGATTTTGGTTAGGGTTAGGGTTAGAGTTAGGGTTAGGGTTAGGGTTAGAATAGAGGGTTAGGGTTAGGGTTAGAATCGAGGTTCAGGGTTAGAATCGTGGGTTCGAATCGGGGATTGGAAGGGCCATGCCCCTCCTCGGGATGCTGTGGGAGGCCAGCCTCATTATCTGACCAAGGATTTGGGTGTACATGCACGCCTTCTGCACACACACTTAGGTATATTCGGTACCTCTGAGCATGCCCCTCCATGTAACGTCAACTCTACAGCCAATAGGCGTTCATGAAAACGTTGCAAAGTTCGGAAGACCGCAAGGTGTATTCCTCACCTGAAGTTCCTGTACAAGGGCAAAGAAAATGGAAGAAACGGGAATCAGGACTAGGATTAAGAGAGCAATGCCCGATTGTGAAATGGGCGGTTTGTCCGTTATGAAAAACGATGAGTTTTGAGGGGGAGAGAATAAGGATGCATTAAGTTGCTACACGGCGCCAGGCATGCTTTTGCAACCACCTTGTGAGGGAGACGCTGTGATCTCTGTTTTACATGTGGAGAAACTGAGGCAGGCAGGTTAAGTGACCGAGATGTTTAACTCAAAAGTCCAGGGCACCAGCCATCTGCTCACCTAGCTTCCTCCTAGCTGTGTGCGGGTGTGTGCAATGTATCTACTGACACAACCCTGGCAAATGATATCACCTAGCAGTGCTCGAGACCAGAAGCTATCAAAAGGAGGTCCCCAAACCGCACAGACCAAGTTCATAGTGTGTGTGTGTGTGTGTGTGTGTGTGTGTGTGTGTGTGTGTGTGTGTGTGATATGCACACCTTGGTCAGCTGTGTCCAACTCTGTGTGACCCCATCTGGGGTTTTCTTGACAAAGATACTGGAATGCTTCGCCATTTCCTACTCCAGCTCATTTTACAGATGAGGAAACTGAGGCAAACAGGGTAAAGTAATTTGCCTAAGGTCACACAGCTAGTGAATGTCTAAGGCTAGATTTGAATTCATGAAGAGGTATCTTCCCTATTCTATCCATTTCTTCACCTTACTGCCCTAATAAGCAAATAATTATGTATTTATATACATTAATATACCATAAATACATATAACTATGTATTTATATACGATATATGCAGTAGAAGGAAGGGATTGAGTGGGGAAGGGGAGAGGGAGGACAAGGATAAGGTATCCTGAAGAAGGTGAGGTTTCATCTGAGCCTTTAAAGAAGCTATGAGACTAGACTACGGAAGGAAGGGGAGCAGGGGGGCAGTCATTGGAAAGGCTTGGAATTTGGAGATACTTGTAAGGGTCCTGTTCATGGAATATCAGGGGGGACAATGGAACCAGATTAAAGAGTATATGGAAGGTACTAAAATGTAAGAAGACTGGAAAGGTAAGCAGGGGCCTCGTTGTAACATGTCAAATGGCAGATTTAATTTACCTTGAGGTCCTAGTAAGCTACAGAAATTTGGAGCGAGGCAAAGGCTGATGTGGACAGACTTGGGCTTTAAGAAAATCACTTTGGCAGCTAAGTATAGCATGGAATAGAGTGGGGATGGATGAGGTAGGGAGTTTTCTAGTAACTAGTTTCTAGTTATGATAATAGCCTAGGTGAGAGTTGATGAGAATCTGAACTAGGATGGTGGCCGTATGAAGAGACCTATGTGAAAACTATGGTGGTAAAAATGAAAAAAAAAAATTGAGATTTTTACTTTGGATAAATGAGAGTGAGGAATTGAAGTTGATGAAAAAATTGTGAGCCTACCTGACTATCAGGATAGTTGATATCCTCAGCAGAAATAGCCAGTGAAGTGATATAGTGGGTTTTCTGATGAACTTGGAGTCAGGAGGAGCTGAATTCAAATCCTGCATCAGATACTCACTAATTGTGTGACCCTGGGAAAGTCATTTACTGTCTCCCAGGAGTGGGTAATGTGGGACTAGAAAGAGAGATTAATTCCTCAGGAAATAGATTGATTGGTTCTCAATTTGTCATTCTTCAGTGAATGAACATGCAAGAGCCTAATGTGTGCAAAACACTGTATTAGACATTTATTAACAGACAGTCCTTGCCCTCGGTGGAGTTTGCATTCTGGTAGCTAACCTTCATCAAACCATTTTAATTCAAATGAATGAAAACACTCCCTTCACAAAAGTCTGCTTCCAAAGCCTCATCATTGCTTAAAGGTAAACATTGCATGGATGGATTGCAGGGTATACCATTAGATGGTGTGAAAGAATCTGTACCTACTGTACCACCTCTTTGTCTTCACAAAGATTAAACAAATTCTTTCACTAAAAAGCAAGGGGACTGTCTCTAGAACTTGATTGACTCGGGAGGCGAAGGCTGTATCTTTTTTAATCCAGGTTAACAGGCTTCTTTATCTAAGGGTACAAAAAGGTACCTCTATCTCCATCTGAAGTCAGGCCTTTCAGACTCAGTCCTTAGGCCCGTAGCTTTGATAACAGTGTCAAGAATGGATTGGGAAGGGAGGAGAAGCAAGGAAGTTAGTAGACTCACAATATTCCAGGTAAAAGATGATAAGGATGGGCCAGGATGGTAACATTAGTTCTTCACAAAATCTTTGGCTTTTGTCCTTTACTTTCTATGTCCACTGCCACCATCCTAGCCCATTCCCTAATTATATCATACCTAAACCATTACAATAGCTTCCTAAGTGGAATCCTTCTCTTTGACTCCTCCAATCAACTTTAGTCACTTGATCTCCTCAAAGTATCACTTTGATTATGACCCTACCTTTCTCAAAATTCTTCATTAGGTACCCATTGCTTTATGGAATAATAATACTAAATTTTGCAAAGTTCTTCACATGTATTGTGTAATTTTAACTTCACAACAACCTTATGAGGTGGGTGATACTATTATGACCATTTCTACAGATGAGGAAACTGAGACTCAGAGAGGTCAAGCTAAGGACCACACAACTGCTAAATAATATCTGAAGTAGGACTGGAACTCATCTTCCTGGCTCTAAGTCCAACATTCTGTCTATGAACTTTTTAACTTGGTATCCAAGGTCCCCCTTAGCCTGACCCCAGCCTCCCTTTCCATGTATTCTTTTGTGCAAATGCTAAATTCCAGACAAACATCTTACTTAATGTCTCTTTCCATCTCCTATGTCTTTGTTCTGATAGTCTCTTGGCTTGTAATATTTTGCCTGTATGGACCCTCTCTATCTCTTCCTGTTGATATTATATTAGTACTTCAAGGCTCAGTTCAATCAGCTGCTATGTCCTCTACAAAGCCTTCCCTTAAAAACATACATACAAGTTATACATATCCTGTCACCCCTTCCTCAAACTCTACAGAACCTTCATCTCCCCAATATGAATTTGTTTTGTTGTGTCAGTTTACAATCCAATTTAATTGTACATATGTATGTATATACATATATACACATGTACACATACATGCATATATACATACATATACATATGAATATAGATATCTATTGATAGATCCATATATCTGTACATATGTACATATCTATTTCTCTATATATGAATAGATGGTATCATAGAAATAATGAATATGAACTTGGCCAGACTGAGAAATAGTGGAGGATATAAGGGCGTAGTGTACTGAGGTCTATGGAGTTGATGGGTTATGGAACCTGGACCCCAAAAACACCACCCAGATCTTGAACTTTCTCACACCATCACCACCTAGATACTCAATAATCCTTTCAATTGTCCTTTCATCCAGCTCAGTCTTTCATTGTCTGTTACCTCTGGACCATCCCAGGCTACTTCCCAACCCTTAATCCCATCTATACCCCTTCTCAGTTTCTTCCTGATCACCCCAGGCTCCTTGGGACCCCTCTCGATCCCATCCAAATCTTGCCGCAATCTTTCCTAATAAAAAAAATCAGTCTTGCACCCCCTTAAATTGCTCAGATTTTTAAAATATGGCTGATTTGTATTGATGTCACAAATGCCGGACTCATTAGGAATCTCACCCACCCCCACCAGTGTTTTAATAAACTACTTGGGTTGAAAAAAGACTTGAGCGGTCAAATTCTTTCAAAGCAGACCCTTGCCCTTTACCCTTGCACTTCAGGGTTCCGAGGACTCCTATACTGTCATGAAGAATTGGACATGACTGAACAACAGCTAAAGCATTAGTGTACATGATAAGTATTCAGGGAAACAGGTAACACTCTCCTTAGGAGCTTATACTCTAAAGCCATCCTTTGTGGAGGCAGTATGGAGAATAAAGAACACTGGCTCTGGAATTAGAGGAATCAGTTTTAAATCCCAGCTTTGCAATTTTAAAACCTGTGTGACTGGGCAAGTCACTTCACTTTTCTAGACCTTGGCTTATTCCTCTGTAAAATGAGAGGGGATTGGATGACATCATTTGTCCTCAAACTTTTCTGATCAAGTACATCAGTGAATAATTTTTGAGCATTAAATCTATTTGCTTATTTATAAATTATATGTATGAACTTCTGCATTAATAATTGTGTTTTTCATAAAACTTACACAAAACTTTTTAAAGAACCATGTCTTAAACCCAAATCACTCTGGCTCTCACTGACTGGTCAACAATAGGTCCCCAGGCCAAACCTCACTTGGCCATTGTTTGGCCCTGATTGTCTCAGAATGAATGTAACTAGGAATTGCTTCTGTTTTGGTCCAAAACCCTGAGGGTCTTCCACTCCCAGTCTGATTTTGTTTTTTCTGGACTAGGTTAAAGAGGCCATTTTTTGACTCATTTTTTTTAACCTAGCCTTAATCACTGAAAGGGTAGGTGTTGCCCCACTCAAATTGAGACTTGCTAAAAACCTTAGCTTTAAAAGGCCAAGACCTTCCACCACATCTGGGGCCATCTCCAGTCATTCTGATGTGTTTCTTGCCACTGGACCCAGATAACCTCTGAGGAGAAAGTGAGGCTGGTGACTTGGTCCTCCTCAAGAATAAAGGACAAACAAACAAAATAAAACTAGAAATTTTAAAAGGGTAAGATAAATATTTTATTGAAATAATATTTGATGCTAAAGCCTTATAGCTACTGAAGTTTATTGAACATGGGTGGGCATGCCAGGGAGTGACCTAATCAGACTTATGATTTAGGAAAATCCTTTTGGCAGCTGTGTGGAACATGAATAGGAGAGAAGGTGTGTGTGTGTGTGTGTGTGTGTGTGTGTGTGTGTGTGTGTGTTTTCATCCTTTGTTGCTGAAGAAGACCATGCCATCAGAGAAATGATGACACAACTTGCACTTGACTTTGTTTTGAGTGAGGGAGGGTTATGCAGGTTACCAGCCTCACTTGTCCTCTAGAGCTATCTGAATCCAGTGACCAGATATTCATCAGGATGATTGGAGATAACCCAGGATGAGGCAATTGGGGTTAAGTGATTTGGCCAAGGTCACACAGCCAGCAAGTGTCAAGTATCTGAGGTGAGATTTGAACTCAGGTCCTCCTGACTCCTGCACTGGTACTCTATCGACTGAACCACCTAGTTGCCCCAATAGGAGAGAAGAGAGACATAGGGAAGAGAAAGACCAAAAAACATGCTCTTTTGGTACTAAAAGTGATAGGTGAGGAGGGTGTGAGGTTGTAGAGAGAGAAAAGGGGACAGATTTTAGAGATGGGGAGAGAGAATCAACAGGATTTAGCAAATGACTGGATATGTGAAGTGAGAGAGAGTGAAGAACTGAAGATGACACTGTGATTGTGATACCCTGGAAGAATAATGGTGTCTTCAACAAAAGTAAGAAAGTTTGAAGTGGGGTGTATTGAAGGAGGAATGGTGTGAAAATAATGTAATAATACCACATGTGGTACTGTTTGCCTTCTTTTAGGAAGAGGTCTGGTGGACTTCTATTCCAAGAAATAGATGGATTGTTGTGGTTTTCATGGATCATTCTTTAATAAATCATTTTTGCAACAAATATTTAATCTTTGTCATATTTTCGTTGTAACTCCAGAACACTTTTTTGGTAAAGTTGTTTCTTTTGATATGTATTCCTCAGGCCCATCAGGGGGTGAAATATTCAACAGCAATTGTAAATAGCAAGTGAGCTCATTAAGCCAACCAAAACAAAGCTTGAAGTGTACAAAAAACAGATATAACAAAAAGCCTGATAGAATGAAGAAAAGCACATATATATGGTACATCTTTGGAGATTGGATAATTGGAATCAAAACCAGCAGGAAAAACAAAATGAATGTTCCGCATGCACATGATAAATGTACCTGAGAATGAAAAGAAAAATAAGGTTAGATATAACTAAACTTTGCCTATTTAGAAACTAGTACAAGAAATTTTAAAAACAACCTTTTTTCTTGAGCATTTCTCAAGGTCAGGAAATGATCATAATACCACCTGTGCGATCTTAAGCAATTTTACTTAACCTGTCTGGATATCTGTTTCCTCATTTATAAAACAAGGAGATTGGCCCAGATGATCTTTGAGGTCCCTCTCAGCTTTAAATCCATGATTCTATATCCTTTAAATATGGGAATGTCATTTTCATTTCTATATTTAGAAAAATGAGTAAACAGAAACTAAGATAACTTGCAAACTAATAGAATTCAAAGTAGAACAGCGTTTCTCAACTTCCATCTTTCTCCATCAGTTCACATGCTCACTTAAAACCAAAAATATACCTGTGACTCCCAAAGAGTCAGGATTATTCTTCAGCAGCTTTGATATAAAATTATTATTTATCATTTTGACTAACTTTACTAAAATAGGAGAAACATTTCTGTTTTGAAGAATTAATGGGTGTATATTTTCTGTGGTCCTAACTTAGATAGAAAAGGTGCTGGAGAGAGGAAGCATCTTGTAGGGGAGAAATGCCTCAAAAAAAGTGCAGCTGTAGAGGTTCTGTTTGGTCTCACATCTCATTCATGCACAATTGCTTATTTTGGGAAGTTTGATTACCACAATTCTAATTTACCCTTCTCTGCCCTCTACATTATGGCTTCAAAATGGAAGATATTGCTTTGATTAAGGTTTCCCTGGGAATAAGGGTGAAAGCCTTATCCATAGGAATCATACTTAGCCTGAAATTCAATACAGTTCATTTCTATTAAGCTTCTTACATAATTACTATATAATATTTTTAAAATACTCATTGAGCAATTTGACACTATGTCCAAAGGGCTATAAATCTGTGAATACCCTTTGATTCAGCAATACCACTGCTAAGTCTATATCACAAAGCCATTAAAAGAAAGGAGGAGGATCTATATGTACAAAAATATTTATAGCAGCTCTTTTTGTGATGGTTAAGAACTGCAAATTGAGGTGATCTCCATTACTGAGGAATGACTAGCCAAGCTGTGGTATATGATTGTAATGGAATACTGTAAGAAATGACAAGCAGGATGATTTCAGAAAAACTTGGAAAGACTTAAATGTGAAGTGAACAGAACCAGGAGAATGTTATACACAGAAACAGCAGTATTGTTTGATGAAGAACTTAGCTATTCTCAGCAATACGATGGTCCAAGACAATTCCAAAAGACTAATGATGAAGCATACTATTTGCCTCCAGAGAAAGAACTGATAATGTTCTTGAATACAGCCTGAAACATGCTATTTTAGATTTTCTTTCTTTCATTCTTTTTATTTTATTCATGTCTTCTTATACAAAATGACTAATATGGAAATATTGTCCATGATTGCCCAAATATAACCTATATCTAATTGCTTACCACCTCAGGGAAAGGGAGGGCAGGAAGGAGGGATAGAATTTAGAACTCAAAACTTTAAAAAAAGTTTTTAAAATTGTTTAACATGTAATTGAGGAGAAAATAAAATACTCCTCATTCACTCGTGGATGGACAAAGATGGGGTATAAAGCATTTCTCAGTAGTGGATTTGGTTTTTTAATCCTCCAACTCAACATTTATTAAGTGCCCAATTCATTACATTTATAAAGAAATTTATTAAGTGCCCAATATATACAAAGCACTGAGGATACAAAGACAAACAGACACCCCTGCCTTAAAGGAGCTTGTATGCTAAGGGGACAACATGTATACACATTATTATAAACAAGATAACCTGAGAAAATAGAAAGCAATAACAGGAAGACCAGGAAAGGATTTGACTAGTAAAGGGCACCAGAGCTAAGCTTTGGGAAGCTAAGCATTCTAATAGAGGTAAAGGGGAAGGTCATTAGAGGTGAGGCTATACAACAGCTTGTAGATGTGAGAGGGAATTTGAGGAACAACTAATAAGACAGTTTGCCAGGAATGTAGCCTGTGTGTAGGGAAGTAATATCAAGTAAGTCTGGACAGGTGGCTTGGAGCCAGAATGGGAGGGCTCTACACTAGAGCTAACAGGGAATCTGTAGAGATTTAGGGTGTGTGTGTGTGTGTGGGTGTGTGTATGTGGGTGTGTGTGTGTATGATGGTCAGACCTTTGTGTTACTCAGATTATTCAGATGGCTGAATGGAAGAAAGGTTGGAAAGGGGAAAGACTGAAAATATTGGGGGTTGCTGTCGTTGCTGAGTCATTTCAGACATATTCAACTCTCTATGACTCCACTTGGGGTTTTCTTGACAAAGATACTGGGATGGTTTGCCATTTCTTTCTCCAGCTCATTTTACACATGAGGAAACCGAGACAAACAGGTTTCATGACTTGCCCAGGGTCACACAGCTAATAAGTGTCTGAGGCTGGATTTGAGTCTGGCACTGTATCCACTGTGCCACCTACCTGCCTTCTAGGGGCCCATTAGGAGAATATTTAAGTAGTCCAGGTGAGAGAGGACAAGGCTTTGAATTAGAGTAGTCACATGCATGGAAAGGGGTGGTGGTGGATATTAGATGTTTTCTATGTACATTTGATAGGATTTGACAGTTAATTGGATATAGGAGATGAGAAAAAGGAAAACACAAAAGATGACAGAAATTGAGAACCTGGGTAATTGATTAGTAGGTTGCTTCTATGAGCATGGGAAGCAGAGAAAAATGAATCAATCTCCTTTCTTTTTCAACAACCATTATCTGTTTGTGCCCAATTTGGCAGTACTCAAAGTATCTTCTTTTTCTGTTGTGCACTCATTTATTCTTACCCCTCATGTTAAATATGACCCATGCAGTATACATACCTATAAACCAAAAGAGGAGGATCCAGGCAACATGATCACTAAATGGGTCTACAATGATCTGGAAGGATTTTGCTTTTGTCGAATATTAAATATACCCAAGAATTATATATAGAGAAAGGAGAAACAGAAAACTCATATTTTCTACATTCCTTACCTTGAAAGGTCTAAGTAAATTTGGCTCCTGGTATCTCAGCTTAATTAGACCTATTATGGTCAACCCTACTTGAATAGATCCTGAATAGCCTATAAGGTTTATCAATCGGATTAAGTCTGAGGGAAAAATCATAACTGATGCAAAGATGATTGTCTGAATCACAGCTAAAGCTGGACTGGAGTGGATGTTAAGCATAGAGAATAACAAAGGTATCTGTCCCTCTTGGCTTGCACAGTAGTATAGTCTTGATGATGAGAATATAGTAGATAAAAGGCCACTGAGAATTGAAGTAGAAACACCTATGGAAATGATCCACGGGTAGGAGGGAATTACTCTATCAGCCCATGTCATTGCAACAGCATCTATTAAAAAAATACAAAAAATATCATTTAAAATATGACTAATTCAAAATAAAAATGCTTCATCAGAAGCACAAATCTTGCCAAAAAGTAATGATTAATGCTCATATATGAAATCATAAAGTAGGTTTATTAAATATAGTGTAATTTTCTGTAAGAAATGGATATTATCCATTGCTTTATATTTGAGGGATTTATAGAAACAGTAAAACCTCCTGATTTTTCCTAATTTTCTCTGTGATTTGAAAAGTCCCTGAATCAGCTTTGTTATTTTTTAAATTATAAAATGAATGATAATCATAAGTACAACATCAACAATGATAAATACTGCACTATTTTCCTAGAATGGGGTCAAATCTGAGGGAATAGACCATTCTTAACTAACTGCATTTCTCATAATGCTAGGGTTCAGGGAACATCAATTATCAAGATAAATTCCCAAGACTTAATTTCTTAGAAACATGTTTGGACCCAGAATTATTATGCCAGAAGCTGGGGACTATGTTTTTGTGACACATCATTTGAGAGTCAGAAAATTTAAAAAGCAAAGGGCCATCAGCCCATGAGCTGCAGTTGGAATGAGGGAAAGGGAGTAGATTTATGTGGATTAAGAATGATTTGTTACTCCCAAATCCAAGGAATCTCAGCAGAATCCAAGCAGAATTCTGGCAATATTGCACTCCGCAGAAATAAATGTTTGTGGAATGATCGAAAATAATTGAAATGTGTGTTCAGATGATTTGGGCAGCAGTGTCAAGGATGGATTGGGAAAGGAAGAATATCTCAGACACAAGAAGTTAGTAGGTTCTTACAATGTATTAGGTAAGAGATTGTATGATCTCTAACTTTTGTCCTTTAGTCTCTATGTCCATTGCCACCATCCTAGTCTATTCCTCAATTATTTCGCACCTATTACAGTAGCTTCCTAAGTCCAACCTTTCCCCTTGGTCCCTTCTCCTCCAATCAACCCAGTCCCTGATAATCTTCCCAAATTACTACTTTAATTATTCCCCTCTTTTACCAAGAATTCTTTATATACCCATTATCTTCAATTGTCTGGACATCTGTTAAAAATTCATAGGAGCAAAATTTCCTAAGACTCTTAATTGTAGAGTAGGTTGCCAATCTGCATTGGCGGAGGCAGTTTTCATAATGGGAGTTTCCTATACCACAGGTGTCAAGCCTGACTGAACGGGACTATAATACAGCTGAACCATATTAAAATGTGATTGGGAATTTTTTAACAAAATAAATAAAACTACAATAAAACATAGAGATCATTACATTTAAAAAACAAGTCGGTATGTGACCCACATCTTATATATGGATTAGTGGTCCTGTTTCTATTTGATTTTAACACTACTGCCCTAAACCAATTAAACAAAAACATTAAAGAAAACATTTTACATTATACAAATAAGTGATAAAGCAGAAGCAACGTTCTCATTTCATTCATTGTATTCTGTGAATTCACTTTATGATTTTAACCTAAATAACATAAATGCACAAACCTATTTATAGATCACAAGATTTGTTTTGTGACCTGTTCTTAACCTTCAAGAAATCGGCTGAATGAATTTTCTAAAGTTTGATATTTCATGAAAACAATGCTGCCTTCACTGACGTGGTTCATAAATCTTGAATGTGCCCTTAGCTGAGCACTCTTTCCACAGAAATCCTTTTCCAATGTCTCATCATCATATAAAGGAGAGCATTGCTTGGATGGATTGTAAAGAGATTAATCAATTCAACAATCAATAAACATTTATTAAGATCATACTATATGCCAAACACTATACTAAGTGCTGGGGATACAGAAAAAGGCAAAAGACAGTCCCTGGCCCCAAGGAGCTTACAGTTTAATGACAGAGACAACATGTAAACAAATACGTACAAACCAAGTTATATAGGATAAATAGAAAGTAATTAACAAATGGATGGCCCTAGAATTAAGATAGGTTGGTGAAGGCTTCCAGTAAAAGAGAGGATTCTAGTTGGAACTTAAAGGAAGATAGGGAAGTTAATATGTGTAGTAGAGGAGGGAGAGCCAGAGAACACATCCAGAGCCAAGAGATGGAATGTCTTGTGTGTGGAATAGTCAGATAGCTAGTGTCACTGGATGGAAGAGTGTGTCTTTGGGAGTAAGGTGTAAGAAGATTGGAAAGGTAGGAAAGGTTAGGTCATAAAGGGCTTTGAATACCTAACAGAGAATTTTATATTTGCTCTTGGAGGCAATAGGAAGTCACAAGTTTATTGAGTAGGGTTTTGACATCCAACTTGTGCTTTAAGAAAATCATTTCATTGGCCTAATGGAGGATGGATTGGAGCAGGGATCAGGGAAAAACTTGAGGCAGGCTGACTAGTAGGCTACAATAGTCTGGGAGAGGGGTATCAAGGGCTTGCACTAGAGTGATGTAATTGTCACAGGAGAGAAGAGGGCAGAATGGAGAGATGTTGCAAAGGTGAAATTGACAGGCCTCAGCAACAGATTGGATGTGGGGAGGTGGGGAGGTTTGAAAGCTAGTAAGGAAGCCCAGATGACTTCTAGGTTTTAAACCTGAGGGATGAACAATATTGCTGCCCTCTACAGTAGTAGGAAAGGTAGGAGGGAGGGAGGGAGGATTAAAGGGAAAAGCAGTGAGTTCCATTTTGGACATATTGAGTTCAAGATGTCTGAAAAGCAGTTGGAAATGCAGGATTAGAGGTCAGCAGAGTTTTGAGCAGGACTGGAAGATTTGAGAATCATCAGCATAGAAATAGTAATTAAATCCATGGGAGCTGATGAGATCAACCAGTGAGGTCATATAGAGGGAGAAAAAAAGAGGGCCCAGGCCAGAAGTCTGGGGGACACCTACAATTAGAGGGTGTGATCTGGAAGAGGATCCAGCAGAGGAGATAGAGAAGGAGCAGTCAGGTAGGAGGAAAGCCAAGGAGGGAATACCAGTATCTATTGGGGTATCTCTCTCTCTCTACCACTTCTCTTACGTAGGTTAGGCTATTTCTTTCCCTGAAAGGCAAGGTGACTGTTACAGGACTTGACTGGCCCAGAGGCTAAGGCTCAAGTCTACTCTAAATCATCTTGGTCTTCTGATGGCCTGAAGCCATATTGACTGGTTCCTGGTAGCCCAAGGGTGTAAAACGATCCTTCTCTTCCTCCCCTTTCCTAACCTGGAGACTGGACCTTCAGACTCAGTCCCAACACATCTTGTTCTGCTGTCAATTCTCTATGTAGGTAAGGCAGCTAATACATCCTTGCTAAGTGTTATATATTTGTTTACTATCTTTTTTTTTGAGTAAACCTTCTCTTTACTATTGAATGATGTAATTATCTCATTTCTAATTTTGGATCTAAAATATCACTGTCTATACTCATTATCATTCTGTTTCCTATGCTAGATGAATAACCAAAGAATTTGATAAATAGCCATTTTAGATGTACTTTCTTGGCTAAAATTCCTTTAAAAATGAAAAATAATTTTTAAAATTTATCCTTTATTCAAGGAAAACTAGCATATACTTTTTCCACCAGTAAAACATTAGAAAAGAAACAAAACTCAAGTTATAAATATTCAGGTTTTTGTAGATAGCAAGTTTGGAGTGGCAGTGAAGAAGAGCCTGAAGATGGAGAGGGATGAGTTGTATGGTTTGTTATGATCATATGATACATGATAGATGGAATATATACGTACTCCCATATGTTGAAGCATTAAATAATCTTATTAATATAACCTAGTGTAATGTTAATGGGGAAGAGTTAAAGATCTTCCCTGCCCATTAGTAGACCTCAATGCCTTTTGTTAATCTCTACTGAGGCACTAGGTCAGAGGGTCCTCCTCTGGCCATAAATACTCCAGTGTGAGATTTTACTTTGGGGCTTACTCATTCTCAGTATTTGTTTGGCCAGACAAGACTCTGGGTAGCCACTAAGGAGCAACTTGGCTTTGAAAACCCAAATATTGGTGCTTCTCTCTCTAGTAACTATATATGTTTTGCATATGATCAGATAGTTGGAAGCCTTGTCTGTTGGTCTTTATTTCTCTGTTTGTATTTTCTCTGAAGTTCAGGGTGCTCACTTTTTCTCCTGAACTAAGTGAATGATATATGTGCTTGATTACAGTAGATCATTGACCCCTCAAAAGTTGCTTTCCTTTTAGAAAAATAGATCTAAGAAAATGTACAGCAGGCCCTCCTGTATATGTCAGGGTCTTTGCTGATGTACATAGTAAAATACTTTGTAAAACTTAAAGTGGTATATAGTTAGCTATTATTATTTCATGACTTCTATGCTATTTTGTTTCATACTTCTGTGTCAGTATCAATTACAGATGTTAATCTAGTTTTCTTTTTCTGCTTTGTGTCTCACTATAGGTATCAACATTATATTTTTATCATCTAAGGAATTTGGTAGTATCCTTTCTTTTTCTATTTTTGAAAAACATAATCATGTAATATCTGAAGTAGCATTTTTTGAATTGATAAAATTTTCTTGTGAACCCATTTGGTTGTGGGATTTTTTTCATTGGGAATTAATTTATGGCATATCCAATTTCTTTTTGTGAGATTGAGTTATTAAATTTTTCTATTTATTATTCTGCTAATTCAAGTATTTTCTATTTTATAAATATTCATCCATTTCATTTAAATCATCAGTTTTGTGTTCATATGATTATGCAAAAAGTTTTAACAATTCTTTTGTTCCTTACTCATTTGTAATCAGTTGTTCTTTTTTGTTTTTTTATATTAGTAATTTGATTTTCCTCTCATAAAAAAAGATTAGCTAAGTCTTAAATTTTTATTTAGATTTTTAAAAAATAGCTCTTTTATTTATAAATTCAATGTGGTTTTTTTCTTTCAGTTTTGTTAGTCTAGTTTTCAGTATTTTTCTTTTTGTGTTTAGTTGGAAAATTTTTAGATTTGGTGCTTTTCTAGTTTTTTTTTTTAAATTGCAAGTTCAATTTATTATTCTTTTATTAATGAAAATTTTAGGTAAATTTTCCCTTATTGATTGCTTTGGGTGTTGTTAACTGCATATGAGGATCATTCCATGATCCTCGTATTTTCCCCTCTCTTTGTTCTCCTCCCTGTTCACAAATAAGAAGAGGGTGGTAAAAGCTATTGTGATCTCCATCGGTGACAGGTAACTGAATTAATAAAAATACTCTACTGTCTGTCTTCCATTACTCTTCAACAATAACTTGCTCACTGGTTCTTACTTCTTTTAATCTCCCTTTTGCAACCACTCTCCAAAGTTAAACTTTGTTTTGTGGTGACTATATCTTCCCCAACTCTACTGTCCTCCCATGCCCTTCTCTTCCTCTTATTTCCCTGTTGAATTTAATGTATTATCACACCAAACTTTGCTGCATCTACATGGTTGTGCGTTCAATTCTCCTTTGTCTTGTTCAGATAAGGATGAAGTTCATATGATGCCCAATTCCCCCAAACCCTTCCAAGTCTGTGTACTTTCCTTCTCTTCCACCTCAGTTATAAGACATAGAAAGTTCTACCCCTTCTTTCCCAATTCATTCCTGTTATATTCTCCATTTTATTTTGTCTCTTAGAACTACCAAAATAGAACATCAACCATTGTCCCTTTGTCTTATTTAATTCCCCTTGTGACCCTGAAAGATAGTAAGATTTTGAAAGGATAGATCTCTTTTCCTTCTATCATTGATTAGCCCTCTCCAATTTGCTCCTTACTGTGGTTCTTTCAAATTTGAACTCTTTTTTCACATTTGACCATAAACATTTTCAGTTGCTTGCAGCACTTTTCTTTGACATGAAAGCTCTAGATTTTGATTATATCATTTCTAAGATTCTTCATTTTGAGATTTCTTTAAGGAGATGAGTGGTAGGTTTTTTTGTAGTTTCATTTATCCTTTGATTTTAGTAAACCTGGATGATTTTCATTTAAGATTTCTTGAAATATGATATTCAGATGCTTTTTTGTCATGTTTTTGGGAGAGTGCTTGATGATCCTTAACATGTTTTTCAGGTCAGTTGTTTTTGACAGTAGACATTTTACATTTTCTTCTTTTAATTTTTATTTTGTTCTAAGATTTAGTTTCTCAAGGAGTCATTGAGTTCTGTTTAGTTGATTCCTATTTTCACGGAGTCAGTTACAGGCAAAATTTTCTACCTTTTATCTTAAGCTATTTATGTTCCTTCTAGTTCTTTTCTCCAGAACACATATTTTGTCTCCTGCTTCATTTCTTCCAGGATTCTATGCTTATTCCCAAGTCATTTCTTCCTCTTCTGCTTAAAGCTATTGGACAATTACTCTCTTCTTTTGGGTTTACCTTTTGGGTATTTCTTGTCATATAATATGTCTTCATAGCTTTTGGTGCCTTCTCCTCTTTACTCACATGTCCAAATTCAGTACCTGATTTGTTTTTTCAGGCTTGAGCCAGGTCCTGCCCCTTCATGTACCTTTGGATATAGTACTTAGGCCCTATTTAGTCCTAACTTGGGTTCCTACTGCTGAGTTCCGCTTCTCTTGATAGATTTGTGCTCAGACCCTACTAGTATCATAGTTTGATTGGGTAGAACTGTCCCTTTCTATTAGAAATATATTTCCTCCAGTCCTTACTCCTTTTCTATTGCTTCTATAGAGTTCTCTTTTTTTCTACTTCATTGTGGATCTTGCTAGCTTGATGGTCCCACAATCCCTGAACTTAGATCTTCCATACCCAGCATCTGGCATCACTTGGTGTCACTAACGATCATGGAGACCCCTACCCCCCCAGATGATTTGGAGGAAAGAGAGAGGAAAAAGAGAAGAACTTCCATCCTTAGGTGGTCATAGATGTATGTACCTTCTCCATGGTTGGGAAAGTATTGACTTTGGTGTGATCTCAACTAAGGGAAAGTATCACAGGACATAAGTAGGGTAGTGCAAGAGTTGAGATTAGAGATTAGAGGTTAAAATGGAGCAAAAGGCAGTTGGAAACACTTTATGGTCTGAGTGTTCGCTTCAAGTGGAAGTAAAAACAGGCAGCCTTAAGAGATTATTGAGACTGTGAGAGATTAGCAAATAATGTACAGGAAAGCAGTAGAAAGTTCTTCAGTGAGAACCAAGCCTGGGTAGGAGAACAATGTAAAGACTGCCAAAAGACTCCAAACCCAACAAACCAACCAACTGACAAAGCTTTCAGTCATTTTCAAAGAGAACTTAACTGTTTCTGCAATGGAAATAGACTAAGTGCTCTTCTTCTTCCCTGCTGAGAAAAGTTTCCAATAGTTTATTGATTTACATGCTTATTCTTTCTTACACAGAATGAGTGAATACTATTAAAAGCATTTTCTGTCTTCTTTATCTGAATCTTTTTTACACAGAAAGGGACCTAGATCTGCTTATGGAGAAGAAATAACTTTTAATCCATGTAGTATCACTTTAAGAGAGAGGAATTTTTCAATAAAGAAACTTCTCTGAATTTATTCTTACACAGTTTGAGAACTCCTTCCTTCTACTTGGTCTAGCCAAGCAATAAAAGGGAAGTAGAAGAAACAAGTAATAACAGACCTGATTCTCCCCTACTCCCCCAGCCACTTGCAAGACATCTTGCATTAAATTTATAGATTAAATTTATTATTCTAAACAAATCAGGCATGATCTTTTTGAATGTGGGTTTCCAAATGATGATTAGAGAGATATTTGATTGCTTTACATTCAGAATTTCCTAGTGAAAATTTTTTTGTATGCATATTCCTTGGATCATGAAAATGATTTGAAATTTTGTAGAATTTGTGTGCAGTATACATTACCTCATTTGTTTAAACTTTTGAACTTATGAACTCAGGACACTACGGTGTGCCTAATTATGGGGTATATTTATTTAGATAGATATGAGCTGGGATCTGGTCTACCCCATCTCCAGGGAGATTTCAATGTCTGCCTTTGTGAAGACTCCACCAGGTGCCTAAGGGGAAGGGGCAGGTAAGACAGTTGTGGTTTTGCTTTCCTATCTCCAAGAGGGGTATTAGGCTAGACACTGGCCACACATTATATATTTGTAGCTTATAGCAGTTTATATTTGTAGTTTTGTATATGTAGTGTATATTTATAGTTAAAGATGTGATGTCCTTTTTTGTTTCTTAAATTATTTTTTTCTTTAATAAAAATCTATTTTCTCTCCATTCCATATTCCCCAACCCACTCTGTAAAAGAAAGGAAAACAAAACTGTTATAATAAATATGCATAGTCAAACAAGCACATTTTTACACTGGTCATGTCCAAAATGTATGACTCTGTACATCACCTCTTTATCATATGACAAAAATGAGTGGCATCTTTCATTATGAGTCATGTAAAATTGTAGTTGTTTTGATTAGAGTTCTTAGGTCTTTCCAAGTTGTTTGTCTTTGCAATATTATTGTTGCATAAATTGTTCTACTGGTTCTGTTCACTTCATCAAGTAAGGCAAATCTTCTCATTTTTTCAAAAGCATTCCTTTCACCATTTCTCATGACACAATAATGTTCCATTATATCAATACACAAAAATTGCTCATCTTTTCCACATTGATGAGCATCCCCCAAATTTCTAGTTCTTTGCCACTACAAAGCAGAATTGCTATAAATATTTTTGTACCTGTGGGGCTTTTCTCTTTTCCTTTGGTTTCTTTGGTATAATGGCATTGCAGGGTCAAGGATATGTGTAGAGTTTTGTAACTTTTGAGGTCTATTTCCAAATTGCTTTCCAGAATGATTGGACCAGTTCGCTACTCTACCAGCAGCATATTAATGTGCCTGGTTTCCCATAGTCCCTTCAACACTAGTCATTTTCCATTATTGTCATCTTTGCTAATTTGATGTGTGTGAGGCAGAATCTCAGAGTTGTTTTAATTTATATTTCTTTAATTATTAGTGGATATGAAGTTATCCATATTGGGTATTCAGAATAAAAGTCACTTGCCCTCTCCCTCTCAAGTGGAAAGAGTAACAGTTTATTCTCAGACTATTTAGCACTTTCTTACCAAATGCTTGTTCCATAAAAGATACTCAGATAACAAACACATTTATCTAAGCAAACAGTAACAGAAACTGGTAAATTATAAGATTAGAGAAGACAATAAAGTGGATTCTTGTACTTGAAGGCTGAGATTTTATTTGAGATAAAATCTCAGCTCTCAAGGACAGAGTGATCTTATTTGGGAAGTTCATTATGAGCAGTCTATGGAGTGCACGTGCTGAGCATCAGGGGGCTTGTGGAGGAGTCACGTGTAGGCGATATTAGAGGCTTCTGTTTGCCATTTGAAAGTTTTTGCCTTCTCTCTCATTTCTCTTAGAATTCTGCTTTTCTCTCTCCTTCTTCAGTCTGTCTTCTAATCTAAAATCATCTCTCCTTCACATATGCCGCAGGCAGTTTCATGGACTGAAAGATTTCACAATCAAGAATTACATCTCTTTCTGTAGCTCATAGCACTGCAGGGTTGTTCTAGGACCTCCCTGGGCCCCCGGATAGGAGTTAGTTTACATGTGCACAAATACTCCAGACTATCGGTCATTCTCTCCTGATTTTTTCCACTCTTCGTCCCCTTCCAATTCTTCTATTTCTTTTCCAACCCTTTATGAATATCTGTTATGACAAGAAAGGTATTTGTGGAGCACAAGAGTTCCCTCATACTCTACATTGACTTTACTTATGTTCTCTGTAGTAGAAATCATGCTTTCGTTCAGTGTGAATTCCTCTTCTGTTGAATAAACCCTCATAATAGCAAAGACTTTGTCTTAAAGTAAAACTGTGTTAAACTAGGCTTTATGATCAGGAGCTTAAGTGCTAGAAAGAAGCCTCCTCCAATTAGAAGCATAAGTTTTCCCCACTTATCCTTTCCTATTGTCTTAATAAAGTTCTTTTTGCTACTTCCTTATAGCTCTAATTCCCTCGGTGTTCCTATGATCCCTCAACATAGACTCTCTTTATCAGCACAAGTAAAGAATGTAGGCTTTAAATGGCAGATGTGTAAGAGTGTGGAACATGACTTCCTTTTTAAAATTTCTGCTGGTGCTCATTCATCTGCTTTAATTCTTGGCCTTTAATATATGCATTCACTAAACATTTATAAAACATGTGTGTGCCATTGTTCTAGGTTCCAGGAAATATGCTAAGATTAACATAACTAGCCTTTGAGATACTAACAATCTAATGAGAAAGATAAGCAACATATACAAATAATTATGCTACAAGATAAAATGCAGTTACCTAGAAAGTATAAACAAAGTGTGATGAAAATACAAAATAAGGAGAGGTCACATCCAGCAGTAAGAGCTCTTCTCAGCTACCTAGAACCATACCTGAAGCGATGATTTCCTCAGGAGTTAGAACAGTCAGGTAGGAAATATTAACCAGAAGGTAAAGTATGGTCACCAAGGAAAGTGCAGTGAATATGCATCTGGGAATATTCTTAGCTGGGTTTTTTACTTCTCCTAAAACAGAGAAAGTAACTCATGATAAAAAGCATATTATATCAAACATACTATTTATAAGATGTTTCCTTATGATGTATAAGAAAAGAAAAAAAGTCATTTTTTTTTGTTGCACTTGTGATTTCATATTCTTAAAGCATTGTCCACAGTCAAGAAGTCATTACATGTCAGAGGCTGGGCTTGAACCCCAGGTCTTCCTCAGTCTGGGGCCAGCTCTCTATCCATGGCATCTCTCCAGTCACAGAATACAGATAAGTTAAATCTTGTTAAAAATGGAAATTATTATTTTAAGGAGGTATTCACTTCTCTCATCCCAGATTCTTTAAACCAGTAATTTTAAACTCAAATAGAATTAGGGATCACTAAATGTGTAAGGATCCTTGTGAACTGCATATTGACTTAATTTTAAAATGCAATGTTATGTATGATTTATTGTATTTTTTATTTATTTTGTTCAATACTTCTCAATCATATTTTAATCTGGTTTAGGTCAAATTCAAGAGTGTTGTGAGTTATGTGTTTGACACCTCTGTTCTAAAGCACAGGCATTCTTAAAAATATGTTATTTGACATGTATAGATGTGTAGTCTGCTGGGTGCCATCATGACATCTGGGCTGCTATGGTCTCAATCAGCTCTTGCAAATCCTTTCATCCTTATTCTTACTTGGAGAAAAATAGACTATCAGAGCTTCTAGATAAATAGAGAGAGAGGGGGGGGGGGAGAGAGAGAGAGAGAGAGAGAGAGAGAGAGAGAGAGAGAGAGAGAGAGATGGACAGATGGATGGATAGGTAGAACGTTTATCTTTAATTATTTACTAAGTGCCACACACTGTACTTGAGTTGGGGATAAGAAAAGCAAGAAAACAAAATAGTCCCTGCTGTCAAGCAGCTTAGACTAAAAGGGGAAGAAAAAATATAATGGGGAGGGGTTCAAAGTGGAGGGGAGGGAAGAGGGTACTTGAATGGGTTTCAGGCAGCAGGTATAGAGGTAGATCCAATTGGAGAGTGAGTAGGAAGTGAAGTGAGCAGCAAGATTAGGATTTTCCAAGATATGGCTTTCCCAGGCAAAGAGTCTCCCACCAATCAGTGAGGACTCCTCAGAGTGAAGTTCTTTCCCAGAGAAACCCATTTGTCTCTGACTATACTTACATTCTAGATAGGTAGCATGTTAGAGCTTATGACCTCAGCTATCTCTCTCTTGATGATTCTGACCTATGATGGGGATTGGTGATTGTGTCTGACATTCCTGGTGTTGCTTCTCTTTATCACTGTTGTTTTACATCAAAAGAGGTACTATGAATGGCCTCATTACTCCAGTGCTTGAACTGCACTTTTTACAAAGACTTTTATATTGCTTCACATTCTTATCTTTTTATTATTTGTAATAAACTCTTCTTCCAGTGCAGCTTATTAATATACTTTCCCCCAAGGTCAGAATTGTGTTAAGGAAATTTAAAGAGGTTGTAGGTTCTTTGGTAGGTTTTTTTGGATCTGTACAAGGAGTGAGATGTGGTAGTGATGGGTGCTTGGGTGCCTGTACTTGGACTCCAATTCTAAAATCATGTTTCTCCCTAGACTTAAAACAAGGGATCAGGCAGTTTCTCCCTCAGCCCAAGGTCACAACCTGCCCCAGTAAAACTGTTATCTCCCTTACACAGTAACTAGCTGCACCTATGGAATTTATTGGTTTGAACCATTTGTGTACTGGCTGAACTGGCTGTGTACTGGTTCATAATGACATTTACTACTCATTGACCAAACATATGTATCCTAGACTTAGACATACATATACTTCCTTACATTTATCTTGTCTAACAAAACATTGATGAGAGCAGCCTGGTATTCCTTAGTCAGTCCTGACAGATACTTGATTTAGTGACATTTCAGGCCTAAAACTACATCTCCATGTAGCTCCTTTTTGGGTTATTTCCCATTGAACTCTGGGTAAAATACCTGCACAGTAGATACTGAAAGCGCATGTTCCTTTAAGAACTAATCACACCTTAACCACTCCCTAATCCCACCCTGAATCACCTAATTAGAATATTTGACACATGTTTTATTATATAATATCCTATATAAACTTTACTTGTACCCCTCTAAGGTTGCAGGTTCCCTAAGAACTCTTGCCCACTGAAGAGTGTAATAAATTTTTACCTTGACCTCAAGAATGCTTGAGTCCATGAATTCATTCCAGGAGACCTGCTCCTGTACTCTGGTTTTTGAGGGATTTCAGAATTTCATCCATTCCATCCCCCCTTTCCAACCCTCATTAGTAGGAACAACAATGATTTTGCTCAGGTTAGTTTCTCTTTAAGGAAACTCTTTGTACAATTTAATGAATTACATAGAGGAGGACTAAATGAAAAAAAAAAACCTAGCTTATGGGAATTAGTGTTCCTGCTTTTTTCCAAAAAAAGAAAAAATCTTTCTGATACAGTATTGCTTTTCTGGTGAATCTGGAGCAGGGTAGTTTTTTTTTTTTTAACGAATTATATAATTTTAATCCTATTGAAAGTAAAATTATTTTTAGTGAGTTTTATGAACTATCGGTATTCTATTGCATTTGAATACAAAGCTTGAATCACTAGACTGATTTTACATCACTGTCTCAATCTATCTAAAATCTTCTTTTCTATCTTTGATTTTCTTGGCCCAGATGCCAAAGAGTAGGATCTCTAGATTGAAGGGTAAGTAGATTTTATTCACTTTTTTAGCATAATTCCAAGTTGTTTTCCAGAATGACTGGACTGATTCATAACTCTGCTAACAGTTTACTGAAAATATATTCAGTGTTCTAAACTTGCGGATCCCTAAATCTGAAAGGAATGGAGTAAGGATATTTTCTCATATCTCTTTTTTGTGGCCAACCATGTTCTTTCCAATTTTAAACATCCTCTTTTAATTATTTTATAGTTGTTTCATATAGTTTTAAAAAATTAAATTATATACATACACATATAAATGTGCAAGCAAAATATGTACATACACGTAAAATTATGCAAGCAAAATCAGCAACTTTCATCTAATCTTAATTTAATTTTCTTTGGGAACGCTTTTTAATTATATAGTCAAAATTATCTGTTTGATCTTTTCTGATTGCCTCCATCTCTTACAAATGTTCTCCTTAGCCATAGCTATTGAAGGTATCCAATTTGTTTATTTTATAATTATTTTGTGCTGTTACATTTAATAGTTTATATATTTATTTTTTATGGGTCTAATAAAAGTTTAAACAATTTTTACTCAATAGTTTTCTAGTTTTCTCAGTAGTTCTGCTTAATGAAGGGGTTTTTCACTCAAGTAATTTATGCTCTTGGCTTTATCAAATGTTTATTGAGTCCAGTTTTAAGAAATTCTTCCTTTTCTAGTCTCACTGATTTATTTTTTCCATTTTTTAACTACTGCTAAATGGTTTTTGATGATTACTGGCTTTATAGTATAATCTGAGGGCTGAAAATACTACTCCCTTTTTATCTCTACCTTTTTAATATTCTTTCTCTAGAGATTATAGATTATTTTTCTTCAAGTTAATTTTTAGGAGTTATCTTGTCTAGTTCTAAAACATGTCCTTTTGCAGTTTTATTGGCATAGCACCAAAACTGTAATTGAATTTTGATATTATTATTTTTATTATATTGATGAGATCCAGCAATGAGCACAAAATAACTGCAATTATTTCATTAGTTTTTTATTTCTTAAGAAGTATTTCATAACTGTATTTATATAGATCATCAGTATTTCTTAAAAGATTGACTCCTAGACATTTTTGTACCTTGTAGTAGTAGATGAGGTCTATTTCTTCCTCAGACACTTGACTGTGTCTGGGCAAGTCACCTGACCTCTCATTGCCTATCTTTTCTCATCTGTAAAATGGAGATAATTAATAGCAGGGTATTACCTCACAGGATTGTTATGAGGATCAAATGGGATACCATGTATAGTACTTTGCACACCTTAAAGCATTATATAAATTCTAGCTATTATGAATTGTTATTCTTTGTAGGGAGTCTACACACATTCTTTGCAGAGAGTAACCCACATCAATGAAATTGCAGGTTCAGATATTTTAAAAATCACAGAATCACATAGAAGTACTACAGATTCAGGATAAAACGTAGACTTTGGACAACCAACAAAAATCATTTATTAACCAACCCAGCAGTTCTCAATCTTATGTTCTACACAATGAATCAAAGGCATTGATGTTTTGGGATCATCATTTCACCAGAATTCTCCACTATTTTCAACCATTCAAATGTCAATTTAATTTTTAAATGAAAACACATTACTTTGCTGAGGATTACTGGCAGTATTTACAAAAGTATACCCTTCTTTTAAAAAGATTCTAAGACCATCTTCTGAACTATTTGAAACATTTTTGCATATATGAAAAAGAATACATTGACAGTTATTGAACAAGTGTTTTCTTTCAGCTACATAATTATAGGCAAAGTTGTGACGTACACTACATTTATCATTACCTCCATTTTCAGTACCCTCTCATTTTTCCTGAATCCCAATTTCCCTATCTTAACCCAGATCTTTCTCTTGCCTTCTTGTTTCTAGGCTAATTAATAATGTCTTTAAGTATTGCTCCTTTTGGTGTCTTCATTTAGTAATAAGGAACATTTGAAGATTAAAAATGTCTAATAAGGAGATATGTCTCTGATGGCTGCCAGCAACTTGACAGGTAGTGGGAGAAATAGATATAATAGGAATAATAAATCTACCTACCTGTAAAATTGTTACTGTATTATTACAGGATTTAATTATAACAGAAGACATCAAGATAGTGTCTTAAACTTTACAAAACACTTTGCATGTTATTATTACTTTTCATCTCATCCTTACAATAACCTGTGAGGTTGGTGCTATCATTGTCCCCATTTTACAGATGAAGAAATTGAAGCAGATAGTGATGAATGGAATTGTCCGTAGTCATATCACTAATAAGTATCTGAGGCAGGATTTGAACTCATGTCTTCCCAATTCCAAGTCCACTGCAATAGCCATCTAGCTGCTTCTCATTTCAAGTTAGAACTGGAAGGTGAAATAGTTCAAACTCTTAATTTTATACATGAGGAAACTGAGATCCAGATAGGTAAACAGATTGCTCAAGGTCATGTGTAGCATCAGTTAGCCAAACTGGGATTCTAATCAAAGTCCTCCGAGTTGTATGAACATTTAGCTATATCTATAAGTAATACATCAAATCAAAATGCAATGATGTAAAATCAGGGCATTTTGTCATTATTTCTACCCCCATCCCCTTGTCCCGATCATCTTTCCTCTAGACACACTTTTCATTACTTTGGTACGTGGGATCTCTTCACTTTAGGATTTGACTTGTGAGTGTCTTATGAGTGTGATGAAGCATTATAATGAGTATGTGTTCTAGTTTCTTTTCCTAATGACTACAATAAATTTGTAAATGTCATATACCAGTAAAAAATAAAATGAAGTGAGAAAATGAAGTGTCTTGGAAGAAAGAAATAATAATTTAAATGAATTATGTAATGATTATAGCTGATATTTTTGTTTTGTCACTTTTAATTTGGATTTTTACTCATATTTGACATTTTGAAATAATAATAACACATTGCAATTACTTTATTCTTCATTTCATATGTCTCTGTTCAAATTTTGGCTGGTCTTATAACATTTTTATATGTTGTGTTGTATATGTTATTTAATAAAATTAAATGTCTTCAGTTGGGCAATAATTCTAGAAAATACACCATCCCTCCCTTTTATACAGAGAGAATAATTATTACTATGAATGTTCTAACATAAAAGCAGTGAAGAAAATGGATGGTTTACAGATGGCAAATAATCATCTTAATTCTTTAGCATATTTATTTAATATCATTCTATTATATTGTGGGTACTTTAGGTTGAGAAAAACCCAGGACCCTGTCTTTGTAGTTTTGAATCTCTTCTGTGCCTTTAAATGGATGGAAAATATTCTTGAGCACTGCTCTTATCTGTATGTTCCAACCTCTCTCCCCACCTTAGCTCCCCATTTCCCTCTCCCTCAAAGGTGATGGATGACTGTTTGGTGAAAGTAGTTAGAAGAGCTACAATAGTCTAACTTTTTCCTTATTGCTGGCTCAGTCATGGATCATTACAGATTATATATAAAGCCTTATGTTAGCATTAAGATCATATTGGGGCAAAAGATGTATTTATTTTAAAATCTTTTCTTGATGTCTTTTGTCTTTACAAATCTTTATAGTTTTGGGGGATACAGTAAGTCTGTGTTCTCTAGATTAAAACCTTTCTTTTTACAACAATAAAAAAACAAATTAAGTCAAAACAAAATACACTGGGCCAATGACATCTGCCAGTGTCTTCTGTTCTAGTAGTCACCCACTTCTCTGCCATGCTAAATGAATTATATTTTATTATCTGTTCTTTAGGCCCTTCAGTGACTTTTCATCATTTGGCTTCCTTTAGTGGTCTTTTAATGTACCTTGTTGTAGTCATTATTTTGGTTCTACTTGCTTCACTTTGTATTAGTTTATTGAAATCTTCCTATTTCTCAGAGTTGTCATATTTGGTATTTCTTATTACACAACAAAATTCTATTATATTCATGTAACACAGTTTTTCTAGCCATTCTTCAAATGCTGGGCAGCTATTTTATTTTCATGTTTTATTTATTTATTCTTTTGTTTGTTTTCTGTCACAGAGTGTTACTTGGAATATTTTGGTATATATTGGACCTTTAATTATGTCGTTGAGTTGCTTGAGATATATACCTGGGATAGAGAACAGAAACATTAACCTAGAAGGGCTCATAAAGATAATTTAATTCAATTTCCCATGTTCTACAGATTCCTGAGAGGTAGGGACTATAGTTACTATCCTCATTTTATAGAGAAGGAAACTGAGGCTAAGTGGTTTGTCCCTATTCTTACCTAGTAAATATCAGAGGCTATTTTAAAACCTATATTTCTGCAGACTTCAAGTCTAGCATTCTCCACTATGCAACACTGCTTCTCATATTACCCAACTGTTTACCAGTGAATGTACCTGCTGAGCAGATGTGTATGTGCTTAACAAATTATTGTTACTAACAGCCAGCATTTATATAGCATCTACTATATGCCAAACACGTATATGGTTTGCAAATAATATCTCATTGATCCTCACAATAAGCCTGGAATGTAGGTGCTTTAATTAACCCAATTTTGTACTTAAGAAAACTGAAGCAAATGGAGGTTAAACGACTCGCCTGAGGTCACACAGCTGACAAGCACCTAAGACTATATTTAAATTCTGATCTTTCTTACTCTAGGTCCAGAACTCTACCCATGAATACCCCAAGTATTAGTACATGTTAGGAAAATCTTTAATTTCCCAAACCTAGCCCAATAAGCAAGGAATTAAGCAACAAATATTTTTGAACATTAGCTATGATGTTTCACATGTATATTCTATAAAGCAGAACCCTCACCAGGGATCAGTGAACTTATTTTGTGATTACTATATTTCAATATAATCAGTTTCCTTTGTAATCTTAGGTCATTTATTTTTTGCCTTTAAAATATGATTCTGAGAAGAAATCCATAGATATCACCAGATTGCCAAAGGGGTCTATGGCACAAAAAGGTTAAGAATTCCCTCTCTGAAGTCAGATAAAAACATACAAACTTATAAGCAAGACAAAATTTATTTTTCATCATAAAACTCTTATTTTAGTAGCTTGACTATGTATACATCTGATAAATGTTTCCCTTAAGATTTAAAAAAAAATTACCTGCAATGGAAACCATTGATTGCCAGCCTGTATATGCATACAATCCTTGGAAAAAGGCTTCTGGAATCTGAGAGATATTTGGAAGGTCAGAATTGAAAGCATCCCCCAGCCTGATTAAATTCTCCTTTCTCATCACCAACAATATAACTCCGTTTAGGGCAATAAGGCAGAGAACTGTTGTCTTCATCATTGTACTGACCGTCTGAAACCAAGTTATTTTTTTCACACCTTGAACACCAAGGATTCCCAGAGACCACAAAATGGCCAAAGCCAAGCATTTTTTGGGCAATGTTGGTGCAGAACACCCAGGATAGAAAGGCTGAATAACATACTCAGCCAACAATAAGGTTCGACTAGCAAGTCCTGCTGGTGTTGTAAAGAAACTGGTCCAGAGGCAGAAGAAAACAAAAGGAGATCCCAGGGATCTTTTGAGGAAATAGTATTGAGATCCACTTCGAGGGAAAGTTGTACCCACCTCAGCATAAGTAAGGGCTGTTATCATGGACACCACTGCACAAGCAGCCCAGATAATTAGTGTGACACCCACATGGAGGGAGGAATATTTCAGCACTCCTTTGGGAGCTATGAAGATACCTGCACCTATTACACTACTGAGTAAGAAAGTCACTCCATGGAAATATCCAATTGCCCTTTGGAGCCGTGTCTTGTTAATTTTGTCCATTTCTTCAGTCCAGAGAAGGCCTTTTAAAGTTTCTTCTGCAATCACTGTTTTGTATACTTCTTGCTGTGCTTTTGAGATGTCCCAAAAAACTCCTGGCAGTCAAACCTTTTGATTTAGTCCCTTTGATTTAGTCACCCTATACCATATGAGCTTCATTTTATTATACTACTTGATGACTTAAAAATGATTAACATGAAACAGTTTACCTATGAAATTTGTGATATGTTTAAATTCCTAGTTAAGATGTTTTATTCATTAGACATTAAAACTTGCATTACTTGTCAAGGAATTCGTAGATTTTCCATTGGTGGTGCAACATTTTTAATGTTTAACACTAAACAGGAATTAAGAAACAACTAAATGCATGGTGGTTCAGCGTTTTTAGATATTTCATGGTTAGCTATTGGATTAGGATAGTTCCTTGGCCACCTATAATTTGCGCCTCAGACATTTACTAGCTATGTGACCCTGGGCAAGTCATTTAACCCTGTTTGCCTCTGTTTTCTCATCTGTAAAATAAGTTGGAGAATAAAATGGCAAATCATTCTAGTATCTTTGCTAAGAAGACCCCAAATAGGATCACAAAGAGTCAGACACAACTGAAACAACTGAACAACAACAGTAGAGTTAGAGGAATTTGGTTCAAATCCTACTTCTCATAGTTATTACCTTGGGCAAATTACTTAACCTTATTGGGCTTCTTTCCTCTTTTGAAAAATGTACAATGGACCAGATGGCCTCAGAAATCCCTTACAGTTCTAGATCTGTGAGGCAATGAGTCCCTCTCCTCTCACTCTCTGAGAGAACATATGTAAATTTAAATTTATTTCGTTCTTTAAGGTTTATTTAATAATAGTGCTGCTTACGCACAGATTTGATTTTCCATAACTTCTCTGAATTGTGTACTTAATTTTTTGTGAATAAGGAGACATGAGAGGTAGCCCAGATAGTGGTGCAGAAATGAGACGAAAGGTCCTTAATGCTGCAGATGGTTAACTGTTGAGGATTCGGTTGACTGGTGATTGAATAGGAGAAAACTGTTTGCTTTTGCTGCTCCCCTCTTGATTTTCCTCAGCATAATTTGTGACCTGGAGCTAGGGTCCTCTTAATCCAAATCCCTGATCTGGATGTACACAGATCGCACCCAAAGAATGAGGAAGGCATGCAGAAGAAGGTCTTTGGAGATGGCTGGAGTGGAACGCTTGGGAGAACATAACCATTTCCCTTCCACTTTTTATATGTTTAATCAACCAGTGACTATTCTGTAATAGTCTCTGCATATACAATGACAAAAACAAAGAGTCCCTGCTTCAAGGAACTTACAGTTTAGTTTGAGGGGTAATAGGTATATATAGGACATGGATATATTCAAAATAGGTAAAAAATAGATTCAAGATAACTTAGGGGGAGAGATCCTAAAAGCTGGGGGATGGGGATCAGAAAAGATCTCATGTAGAAGGTATGACTTGAGGGAGTCTTGAAGAAAACTAGGGACTGAGAAATGAAATTAAGAAGGGAGTGCATTCCAACTACCAAGGATAGCCAATGCAAAGGCATCAGCTTGGAATGCCATGTGTGAGAAACAGCAAGAATGTCAATTTGGCTGGATTATAGAAGGAACAACTGGAGTAAAGCCAGAAAAGTTAGAGACAGGTTGTTTCAGGCATTAAATGTCAAACAGAGTCTATATTTGACCCAAGAGGTAATAGAGAGTCTTTAGTGACATACTTCTGTTTCCACTTTAAGAAAATCAATTTTGCAGTTGAGTGGAAGATGGAGTGGAGTGGGAAGAAACTTGAGCAGGAAGACCAAAAAAGAGACAATTGCATTAGTTCAGGCAAGAAGATCCGAATCAGTTGAGGTGGTGGTGATGTGAGTATAGAGAAAGTAATAGATGCAAGAGGTGCTGTAGAGATTAAAATAAGATTTCAGTAAGCCACTCAGCCATAATGTATGGAGTACAAGTCCTAAAAATGGGGTTTCAGGGGTTTTTTATCATATGGAAGAATATCCAGTTATGAGGTAGGGGGTTCTAGAGCTCTAGATTTTGTTTTTTATATTTGGAATAATAATCCATATCATCGCCTAGCTAACATTTGAACTCAATCAGGATGGGTTTAAACAGATGAATGTTGCCCGTGTTGGAAACAAAGCAACAAGATGCCTGTAAACTAAATGTACTCTGTTGGCCAGAGGGGATACTGTAGTCTGTTAAAAAGGCTACAGTGCCATAGAGGAACTGAGGTAAGTATGGATCAATAGGGACCAAGGAGGGTACCCTCTGTGATAAAGTTACTTAATAAATAATTACGCTCACTTGCTGGATAATTAACGCAGTAACATACTATCATCCCACAGGTTTAGGAAAGGCAACACATAAACCAGTTTGTAATTCTGCCATTACTGCAGTGATCCACATATCATGTTCAGGTTTTTCATTATCATGAAATAATTCTTTTTGTTACCTGTAAACCAACTCTGCAAATTCTTCTATCTGTTCCTCCAAGAATCTACAAACCAGCATTTCATTTAGCTTCAACTTCCTTTCTAAAATTTCAATTATAATCAGAATGTCAATATTGATATAATTCAATTTGTCAAGACATTGTTTTCCAGAGCTAAGGCCCAGCAAACAAGCTGTTCCCTGAACTTGACACAACAACAATCCTTTGCTCTCACCCTCTGGATTATCTCAGCCACAGCAAAATCCCAGAATTGGGATTTACGATTTTCATATTAATCTCTATTTGCCAGGGGATTCTGTCCTGAGAGCTGCTGCTACAGCTCACATGCTGTAGCAGGACGTAATCATTCAAATCTTCTGACACTGAACAATCCCTGAGCCTGTAATTGCTAAGTGAACTGAACCAGGTACTGCATTCCTCTTCCTGCCACACTAACTCTGATTCTGTACCCTGCTGAACAACTACAAGGTTCAATGACCCTTAAGACTTGAGACAATCACAAGGCTAAATGATTATAATAACTTAGAGACTGTTCCCATGGAACACCTGTATTGTCAACTGTGGGAACTGTTTACTCAAGACTTATGAATGGCTGTGTTGGATCCTACCTTTTTGCGATTTTCATGCTTAAAAACCCTACCCCTGCCACAAGCCACAAGCCCTCCTCAGGAGGACTTCTACTTGTAAGCGTTTTTCTCACTTTGAAATTAAACTTCTGTTTGATTTCTGACTGTTTTTCTGCCTGCTTTGTTCAGCTCTGGACACCCACAGGTTAGAGAATAGTTCTGATCTAGTTGACAAATTCCTCCAATACTATGTCAATTCACCAATGATTGCACAAGAATCATACGCTTAAAATACCATCATAGGATCATGTATTTGAAAGGACCATTAATGGAAGGACCATTAGAGGTCTCTCATTTTACACGTGAGGGAAAGCTTGTTCAGAGAGGTAAAGAAATTTGCCCAAGGTCATAGGGCATTAAGGGGCAGAACTAGCATATAAATCCAGGTCTTCTGATTCTATATTAGGGCATCTTTTCACTCTCCCAACTAAGAATCACACGGTTCAAAAAACCATGTGATTTTTTTAAAGCACGTCTGAACCCTTTTTTGCCATACTGCCATTGCCACTGCATAAGACTTAAAGCCACTTTGTGTTTGTCTTTGTTTCATTGGTTGCTATGGCCACTTAGTCACTAAGTGGATTTACTGTTGATGGGTCATTCCACACTTGACTAGGCTGCCTTTAAAAAGCAGTACTTATCCATCATTGTACTCTAAGCTTTTTTGGCATGACAGAAACTTCCAGAATTTGCACCAGGTTAACCTTTGATAACCCAAGATCATCTCCATGCCATGCTAAAGAATTGCAGTAGGACTTTTGTGGACTATCATATCAAAAATAAGAAGACAGGGAATTACTAGAAGAAACATAAGGAAAGAATCTTATCTGGTGGCAACTTCCTTGGGCTCGTTAAGACTGTAGCAGAGAGAAGGGATTTAACTGACCTTGTAATCCTATATTGTGTTGACTCCTAGAAGGATAAAACAACTTATCAGAAGTATGCAAATGGAAAAAGTACTTTAGGAGAGACTATATTACTCTCTGATCAGAGGAGAGAAATGATACAAAGCCTAGAGTTCATATGATGTCTCCCATATGTTACATCTTTTAATCTTAACATTTTGTTCTTAAAATTAAAATAGGAATACTTTTAACCAAAGTGAATAAATATAACCTTATAAATACCACCCCCACCCCAAAAGCTGGACCCATATGTGGTCAAAGCCATTTTTTGATAAGTTTTATAAAAGAGTATGATAGGATTGAAATGAGCACTGGATTTGGAACTGGAAGATTTAGTTTACATTTTAATTTTGCCACTGGAAGGCTTATGGACTTGGGCAAGTCCTTTTACCACTTTAAGACTCAGTTTCTTTATTTATAAAACAAGGAGAATATACTAGATCTCTTAGGCCTCTATCAGGTCCTACATACTATGAATGCATTTAAATGAATTTTTATCTTCAGAGAGAAAGGAGGCCTTTTTATCCATTTTCATTTTGTCTTGGGTGTCTGTTTTCCTCAGAAAAGCAAGTCATTATATTAAAGGACACAGGAGGGGAGTACAAAAGTGACTTAATATACAGAGTACAACTAGTGAAATCTTTAATTGAAGGACAAAAAGGGATGGAACTCTAAATATCTAATTTTTCATTTTTGATACTATTTGAGTATGCACATCCATACTTGCGATATTATATTTCATTGAGTAGTACTTCATTTCAATTAGATGGTCTATATTCCAAGGTTTTGCTGCTGAAGAGTTTGCTTTTAAAGTTCAGGAAAGTTTCTAGGTGACATGTTATAAAGACTCCAGAATAGAGATGTGGTTTTTAGAGATAGAACCAGAGATGATAATCATGAAGAGCAGCAGTTCTCAAAGTGGTGTCTATGAACCCCTGGAAGTCTCCAAGATCTTCTAAGGGGGCCTGTGAGATCAAAATTATTTTTTATAATAATATTAAGACATTATTTTCCTGTTAAAGTAATCCTCCCTTTTATATCTGTATGAGGCTGGATTTCTTTCATGCACTTCAAACAAGCAACATATCACAACAGATGAAATGCAGAAACAGATATGAGAATCTAGTTATCTTAATCAATAAATTAATAAACATTTATGAAGAGCTTACCATGTTCTGTGTTATGTGCTTTGGATGCAAAAGAGGCAAAAGATAGTCCCTGTCATCAAGAAGCTTACAATCTAATGAGGTAGACAACATGCAAATAAATATATACAAAGTAAGCTATATATAGAATATATAGGAAGTAATTAACAGAAGGAAGACACTAGCATTAAGCAGGTTCATGGAAGACTTCCAGGAAATGAAGGGATTTTAGCTGGGACTTAAAGGAAGCTAGGGAGGTCAGTAGGTATGTGTGTTCATCCTTCATTGCTCAAGAAGACCATGCCGTCAGAGAAATGATGACATGACTTGCACTTGACTTTGTTTTGAGTGAGGGAAGGCTGTGCAGGTCACCAGCCTCACTTCTCCTCCAGAGCCATCTGAATCCAGTGACCAGATATTCATCAGGATGACTGAAGATGACCCAGGATGAGGCAATTGGGATTAAATGACTTGTCCAAGGTCACACAGCTAGTGAGTGTCAAGTGTCTGAGGTGAGATTTGAACTGAGGTCCTTTTGATTCCTGCACTGGTGCTCTATCCACTGCACCACCTGGAATGGAGGGTGGAGAGCTCCAGTCATGAGAGTGGCCAGGGAAAATACCCAGTATGAAGAGATGAATTGTTCATGGAACAACCAGGAGGCCAGTGTCACTGCAATGAAGTGTATATGTTGAAAAGTAAAGTATAAGAAGTTTGGAAAGGTAGGAGGCAGTTAATAACTTAGACATTAACAAAATTTGCGAATAACATGTATATTCTCACTATATTTTTTGGAAATATGTTTTTTAAAATGAAAATATGCTATTTATGCTAACCTATAATGGGTTTATTTTTTTTTAAATAAAATAAATATTTTTAAAATTATGATTTTTTATTTCTTAATCAGGAAATATTGATAGATAATCCACATAATTGAAAGGTTTTGGGGTCCTCAAATATTTTTAAGCGTGTAAAGAGGTCCCAAGATCAAAAAATTTGATAACAGTTGATATAGAAAGGTAAAAATCATTGCTATTTATAGACTTTTAATCTGGCTGACTCCTTAATGCTATACTCTATCAATCGTATTTCTGAATTACATGCAGGTTGGCTTATATTGTTTTCTACAGCTTTCTTGTTTGGTACATGAGTCTTCAGCTACTACATCAGGTGGCAGAATTCTGATAACTTTCAGACCTCCATTGTTGTTGAAAATGTCTACCTGGGCATAAGATTTTCTTTAAGTTTTCTTGGTCATGATGTTATTTTACCAAGTTCAACTTTTTTTGAATCCACAACATTGATTCAGTTGTGTAAAGTGGTAGCTGATCATCTGATCATTTGAATTTTTTTGCATGTTCTTTTTTTAAAAATTATGCTTTCAAAAATTTTCATTGTTTTCTGAGATTCCTCCATTTTGGTGTTTCACTGTGGCATAGAGATGACTCTGAGCTCTTGAAGACTGCATTAGGGAAGTATAAATTCTAGAATGTCATAACAAGATGTAAAAGAAATGACTATTAGATCAGTGACAGTTTCCTTTGTCTTAGGACTAACCTAGTGAAGCTAGGTTGGATAAAGTCTTCAATAGAAAATTAGTTGCTCTATAATGAAAGCAGCTCATTTGATCTGGTAATGTGAAGAGGAACTGTGATTTATATCAGTCAGTCAATGTTAAGTACTGATTATGTGCCTATCTAAGCACTGTAGATACAAAGAAAGGCACAAGATAGCCTCTGCCCATCATCAAAACTATTTGGTACTGGCTAAGAAATTAGAGTAGTGGATCAATAGAATAAGTTAGGGACACCAAATACATAGTAAATGACTATAGTAGTAATCTACTGTTTGATAAATCCACAGTCTCCAGCTTCTGGGATTAGAACTCACTGTTTGACAAAAACTTTTGAGAAAATTGAAAAATAATATAGCAGAAACTAGGCATAGATCAATATCTCACACCATATACCAAGATAAGGTCAAAATGGGTACATGATTTAGACATAAAGGGTGATACTATAAATAAATTAGGACAGCAAGAAATAGCTTACCTGTCAGATCTATGGAGAAGGGAAGAATTTAAGACCAAACAAGATGTAGAGAACATTATGAAATGCAAAATGTATATTTTTGGCTGCATTAAATTAAAAACATTTTTTTTCTTGGAGGGGGAAAGCAAGGCAATTGGGGATAAGTGACTTGCCCAAGGTCACACAGCTAGTAAGTGTCAAGTATCTGTGGTCAAATTTGAACTCAGCTTCCTCCTAACTGCTTCAAATCAAAAAGTTTTTGCACAAAGTCAATGCAACAAGATTAAAAGGAAAGCAGAATGCTGGGAAACAGTTTTTATAGTCAATGTTTCTGATAAAGGCTTTATTTCTAAAATATAGAGAGAATGAGTCAAATTTGTAAGAATACAAGTCATTCCCCAAATGATAAATTGTCAAAGGATATGAACAGGCAGTTTTCAGATGAAGAAATTAAAGCTATTTATAGGCATTTGAAAAAATACTCTAATCAGTATCAGACAAATGAAAATTAAAACAACTCTGAGGTACCACATCACACCTATCTGATTGGCTAAGATGAGAGAAAAAGAAAATGATAAATATTGGAGATGTGGGAAAATTGGAACACTAATGTATTGTTGGTGGAATTGTGATGTGGCCCAACTATTCTGGAGAGCAATTGGGACCTGTGCTCAAAGGGCTATAAAACTGTGCATACCCTTTGATCCAGCAATACCACCTTTAGGACTGTATCCCAAAGAGATCATAAAAACAGGAAAAAGAGCCACATGTACAAAAATATTTATAGCCACCCCTTTTTGGGGTGACAAAGAAGTGAAAATTGAGAGGATGTCCATCGGTTGGGGAATGGCTGAGCAAGTTGCAGTATATGAATGTAATGGAATACTATTGTGCTGTAAGAAATGATGAGTGGGCAGATTTCAGAAAAACCTGGACTTACATCAACTGATGCTGAGTGAGGTGACAGAACCAGGAAAGTGTTGGATACAGTAATAGCATCATTGTGCAATATCAAACTGTGATAGTCTTAACTCTTCTCAGCAATGCAAGGATCAAAGACAATTCCAAAAGACTCATGGAAAATGCTATCCACATCCAGAAAAAGAAATATGGAGTCTGAACTCAGATTGAAGCTGGCTATTTACTCTCTCTCTCTCTCTCTTTCTCTCTCTCTCTCTCTCCCTCTCTCTCTCTCTCTCTCTCTCTCTCTCTCTCTCTCTCTTTCTTCTTTGCTTCTGATTCTTTTTTACAACATGACTAATGTGAAAATATATATATTTTTTAAATATTTATTTATTTATTTATTTAACTTTTTACATTCATTTTCACAAAATTTTGGGTTCCAAATTTTCTCCTCTTTTATCCCCTGCCCCACCCCAATACACCAAGCAATCTAATTTTCCCTATCTCCAATCTGCCCTCTCTTCTGTCATCCCTCCCTTCTCTTCTCCCCATCTTCTCTTTTGTCCTGTAGGGCCAGATGACTTTCTCTTCCTCATTAACTGTATGTCTTCTTTCCTAGTAGCAACAACAATACTAAACAGTTGTTCCTAAAACTTTGAGTTCCAAATTCTCCCCATCCCTCCCTTCCCACCCATTCCCTTTGGGAAGGCAGGCAATTCAATATAGGCCATAACTGTGTAGTTTTGCAAATGACTTCCATGATAGTCGTGTTGTGTAAGACTAACTGGATTACGCTCCATCCTATCCTGCCCCTCATTGTTTTTCTTCTGTCTTTTGATCCTGTCCCTCCCCGAGTGTTGACTTCAAATTGCTCCCTCCTCCCTTTGCCCTCCCTTCCATCATCCCCCCCCTTGCTTATCTCCTTCTCCCCCACTTTCCTATACTGTAAGATAGATTTTCATACCAAAATGAGTGTGCATTTCACTCCTTCGTTTAGTCAAATGTGATGAGGGTAAACTTCTTGTTTTTGTTTTTCTCAGCTCTCCTCTTTTTCCCTCCACTAAAAAGTCTCCTACTTGCCTCTTAAATGACATATAATTACCCCATTCCATTTCACCCTTTCCTCCCACTACATTTCTCTCTCACCATTTACCTTAATTTCTTTTAAGATATGGTCCAATCCTATTCAATTCACTCTGTGTTCTCTGTCTCTGTATGTGTGTGCATGTGTGTATGTGTGTGTGTGTGCATGTGTGTACATGTGTGTGTGGTCCCACCAACTACCCAGATACTGAAAAGTTTTAAGAGTTACAAATATTGTTTTTCCATGTAGGAATGTAAGCAGTTCACTTCTGGTAAGTCCTTTAAGACTTCTCTTTGCTGTTATTTTTTCATGCTTCTTCTCATTCTTGTGTTTGGAAGTCAAATTTTCTTTTCAGCTCTGGTCTTTTCATCAAGAATGATTGAAAGTCCTTTGTTTCATTGAAAGACCATATTTTCCCCTGAAGTATTATACTCAGTTTTGCTGGGTAGGTGATTCTTGGTTTGAGTCCTAGTTCCTTTGACTTCTGGAATATCCTATTCCACGCCCTTCGATCCCTTAATGTAGAGCTGCTAGACCTTATGTTATCATGATTGTATTTCCACAATACTGGAATTGTTTCTTTCTAGCTGCTTGTAAGATTTTCTCCTTGACTTGGGAGTTCTGGAATATGGCCACAATGTTCCTAGGAGTTTCTCTTTTTGGATCTCTTTCAGGTGGTGATCGATGGATTCTTTCAATACTTATTTTGCCCTCTGGTTGTAGAATGTCAGGGCAGTTTTCCTTGATAATTTCAAGGAAGATGATATCTAGGCTCTTTTTTTGATCATGACTTTCAGGTAGTCCCATAATTTTTAAATTGTCTCTCCTGGATCTATTTTCCAGGTCAGTTGTTTTTCCAATGAGATATTTCACATTCTCTTCCATTTTTTCATTCTTTTGGTTTTGTTTGGTGATTTCTTGGTTTCTCGTAAAGTCATTAGACTCCATCTGTTCCATTCTAATTTTGAGAGAACTATTTTCTTCCGTGAGCTTTTGAACCTCTTTTTCCATTTGGCTAATTCTGCTTTTGAAAGCATTCTTCTCCTCATTGGCTTTTTGAACCTCTTTTGCCAATTGAGTGAGCCTATTTTTCAAGGTGATATTTTCTTCAGCATTTTTTTGGGTCTCCTTTACCAAGGTATTGACCTGTTTTTCATACTTTTCTTGCATCTCTCTCATTTCTCTTCCCAGTTTTTCCTTCACCTGTCTAACTTGCTTTTCAAAATCCTTTTTGAGCTCTTCCATGGCCTGAGTCCACCCGACATCCCCCTGGGATGTCTGGGGTACTGAGGACCCGCCCTCCACGTCTTTCCCCGATGGCAAGAATATGTCCTCGTCATCAGATCCGAAAGTCAGGATCATTTGCATCTGTTCAAAAAAACTCTCTATACTCTTATTTTTCTTCCCTTTTCTAGGCATTTTTCCAGCCAGTTACTTGACTTCTGAGATTCCTGTCCACCCCTGCCTAGATCCGCCCGGCTAGTTCTTGGGGTCTGAGCTTCAAATGGGCTTTCCACGGCAGGCGCGGCTGCTATTCAATGTGAGCTTTAGTTCTGGTGCTGAGGTGGGGGCAGGGCCACCTCCCAGGCTCAGTTCCCTCAGGGGCTTTATGCAGAGACCTTCAATAATGGGGCGGGTGGGGCCAGGGCCACCTTCCAGGCTCACCTCCCTCAGGAAGTTTATGCAGAGGCCTTCAGTAATGAAGATCCTGCCTGCTGCTGGGGGTGTCCCGGGCCGCCGTGGCTGCTCCACCGCTGCCTCCACCGCCGCCCCGCCTCTGCCTCCGCCGCTTCCTGCCCCAGCCTCTGCCACTTCCTCCCGAGGGTGCCCGAGCCATGGAGACACCCCGCTCCCCTCTCGGTCAGCCCAGGCGTGTCTCTCACTGACCTGTAGAGTCTGTGGGCGGAGGGACCTTCCCGGCTGCCGGAGCTTCTGTCCCTGAAGCCTGCTCAGATCAGCTTCTCTGGGGCCATGGCCAGGGCAGCGCTGGGTTGGAGTCCGCTTTCTGGGGTGCGACGGACCCTGGGGACGGCTCTCCAGGGCTCTCTGGAACGGAAATCTCTTCCACTATGTTTCTGCACACCCTGCAGTGATCCAGAACTTCTGGAGAGCTCTTCTTACATTAAATCTATGGGCTGTGGGTTTGGAGCTCGCATACGTGCGTCTTTGTACTCCACCATCTTGACTCCGCCCCCCCCGAAAATATTTTTAATATGAATGTGTATGTTGAGCTTATATCAGATTGTGCACCCTCTTGGGAATGGGAGAGGAGAGGGAGGGAAAATTTATGGAAGTGAGTGTTGAAAACTAAAATCAAATATTAATTAATTAATAAAAAAAGAGATAAGGCTGATTGCAGAAAAACTTGGAAAGACTTATATAAATTGATGTTGAGTGAAATGAGCAGAACCAGGAAAATGTTGTACACAGTCACAGCAACATTATGCAGTGATCAAGTATGATAGATTTAGCTCTTCTCAGCAATACAAGATCCTAGACCATTCCAAGGGACTCATGATGGAAAATACTATCCATATCTAGAGTCAGAACTATGGGGTCTGAATGTAGATTGAAACATTCTATTTTTGTGTTTTTCCCCCTTTCTCATGGCTTTTCTATGCTGTTCTGATACTTCTTTTACAACTGAGTAATGTGGAAATACGATTAATGTGATTGTATATATATTTAACCTATATCAAATTGCTTGCTGTCTTTGGGGGAGGTGGGGGAGAAAAATTTGGAACTCAAAATCTTTTAAAAGTCAATGTGAAAACTATCTTTACATGTAATTGGAAAAAAGTAAATTATTATTAATTGGTTGGAAAAAGATAACTCCTGCCCTCAGGGAGTTCACAATTTAATGGGGAGACAATATGCGAACAACTATTTACAAACTAGCTATATACAGCATAAATAGAGAATGATCAACAGAGGGAAGGCACTAGAATTAAGAGTAAGGTTTCCTATGGATGGTGGAATTTTGTCTGGAACTTGAAGGAAGGCAGGAAGCAGAGATTGGGGGAAGGAAGCATTCAGGAATGGCAGAGGGCCAGTGAAAATGTCTGGAGTCAAGAGATGGAGTGTTTTGTGTGAGGAATAGCAAGGAGGCCAATGTCACTGGATTGAAACGTATGTGGGCATATAAAGTATAAGAAGTGGAAAGGTGGTGGTAGGAGGTATGTTATAAAGGACTTTGACCGCCCAAAAGAGAGTTTTGTATTTTATCACAGTGGTGATAGGGAACTACCAGGGTTTTCTGAGTAGGGAGTGACATGGTTGAACCTAAACTTTAGCAAAATCACTTTGGCAACCGAATGGAGGATGGACTAGAGAAGGGAGAGATATGTGACAGACAGACCCACACATAGGCTACTGCAATAAGCCAGGTGTTAAATGATGAGGGCCTGTACCACTGTAGCAGTAAGATCAAAGGAGAGAAGGGAACATATTTTAGAGATGTTGCAAAGGTGAAATTAACAGGTCTTGGCAACAGACTGGACAAGGGAAGGGGAGCAAGTGAGGAGTCAAGGATGATATCTAGGTTAACACCCTGGGATCTGGAAGAGTAGTGGTGCCCTTGACAGGAGTAGGGAAGCTTGGAAAGGAAGAATGTTTGGAGAAAAAGTCAATGAGTTCAGTTTTGAACATGCTGAGTTTAAGATGTCTACTGACATCCAATTTAAGATGTCTAACAGGTAGTTGAAGATACAAAATTGGAGGTCAGGAGAGAAGTTAGGCCTAGATAAGATTGGTTGATCAACACTGAATTGAATCCACAGGAACTGATGAAATCACCAAGTGAAGTAGTACAGAGGGAGAAGAGAAGGTGGCATAGGACAGAAGACTTGTGGGACACCCATGATTAGTGAGTTTGACCTGAATGAAGGTTTTGCCAAAGAGACTGAAAAAGAGCAGTCAGATAGCAGGGGATAGTATCCTGCAGGGGTGGGGAACCTGTGACCTCAAGGCTACATGTTGCCTGCTAGGTCCTCAGGTCTGTCCCTTTGATCAAATCCAAACTTCACAGAACAAATGTAAAGGGCCACATGTGGCCTCAAGGACATAGATTCCCCACCCCTGCTAGAGAATAAAGGAGAAGAGGATAATCAATGATGTCAAAGGCTGCAGAGGTCAATAAGGATGAGGACTGAGAAAAGGCTTTTGGATTTGGCAATAAAAATCATTTCAATTGAATTTTGAGATTGGAAGCCAAACTACAAAGAGTTAAGAATAGAATGAGAAGAAAGAAAATGGAGACATCTATTGAAAACAATCTTCTAAAGGAGTTTAAGCTACAAAAGGCAGGAGATACGGGGCAATAGCAGAGATGGATTATTTAAATAAGTGGAAAGAGCACTGATGAAATGAGCTATGACAAAGTTAATGACTATTTTAGAACATTCCAATCAAATGAATCATTTACGACACCCTCCTTAGATACTCCCAGGCACAGCGTGTCTGTTTGGGGGTGGGGAGGGTTAACGATTAAATCTGTGGCACCTAATGTGTCACTCTATTTAGACCAGAGGTGAGAAACCTGTGGCCTTTAGGTCACACGTGGCCTTCTAGATCCTTAGGTGTAGCCTTTTGACCAAATCCAAATTTTACAGAAATTTGGCCTTAAAAAGGGTGCATTTAATGATCTAGAAGGTCACATGTTGCCTGAAAGCTGTAGGTTCCCCACCCCTGTGCTAGACCAAGCACATAAATATAAATCTAATATCAAAAGCATTTATTTAAAACATTGAAAATTGTTAACTTCAAGCAAGTGAATCAAACAGCAAAGCTAAATTTCCTACACCAGAGAATCTTCCTCTTTTCTAGGCAACAGATAGTTGTGATACTTCATTTTTGCAGTCTGTTCTCCAAGATAATTTTGTAGATTGGTAGATTGCTTAATCTTTCAATTCCCTCATATGCGGTGTTACCCACCAAATATAAAAGTGCTCAGAACACCAAAATTTTGCAGTAGGACTGGCCAAAGTTTCTGATAATAAATCCAAGCATCATAGTACTGTTTAGTTTTGCTTGAGTTCTTTTGATCTGAAATCATAGCTAGGTAGTAGATTTCCTTCAACTGATCTCTTAGCCAAAGGACACACTGTCTGGGCGTCTCAAATCTTCTGAATCTCTAAAGTACAGACCTATAGGCAGACATGACTCTAAACCAAACACCAACAGTTGAACACATGCTGCTGGATTGTTATTGGGGATATTATATTGTTTCGCTAGAAGGAGTATATGCTGACTTCAATAAGCCTGTGGCTTAGGTTTCAGGGTCCCCAGAGTGTTTAGCAGAAGTTGTTTGGCATATTAACTCTTCAAACAATGACCTGAGTCTTCACTCAATGTGTTGCTTTATTGCTACATATATAAGACACATGTAGAACAGCAGAAGACATGAAAAAGATAATAAGGAAGTGAATCAAATAGAAGTATGGACAGGAAAGTTAGAAGTGAGAGAAGAAAAAAGTATGAATTTCATAGTTACGAAAAGAAGGAAGTAAACATTTATTAAGTTCCAGGTGCTTTATAAATATTATCTCATTTGAATCTACCAAAACTCTGTCAGATTGGTATTGTTATTATTTCACAGTTGAAGAAACTGAGACAGGCAGAGGTTTAGGAGCTTGCCCAGTATTTCACAGCTAGAAAGTGTCTGAGACTGGATCTCAGATCTTCTTGTCACCAGGTCCAGCACTCTATTCACTGCACCCACTTAGCTTCCCCTAGTAGAAAACTGCTCTATGTATCCATATATGAAATGATCTTCACTGGGCATGCTACTAATGACTCTGGGGCAGCTGGTTCTTGGAATAAACATTCTTGATCTTTTGAAGTATTGGAGAAATATTCTTAGGCTATATTTTGTGTAACTCTACAGTTCTGTAGCTTTATAAATTTAATCCATTAGCCTACTCATTTAATTACAGCTAGTTGGGGCAGCATATCCAGGCCTTGAGTCAGGAAGATGAGTCTTCCTGAGTTCAAATCTGGGTTCAGACACTTATTAGCTCTGTGATCCTGGGTAAGTCATTTAACCCTATTTGCCTTAGTTTCGTAATCTGTAAAATGAGTCAAGAAAAGGAAATGGCAAACCACTGTGGTATTTTTGCCAAGAAAACCCCAAATGGAGTTATAAAGTGCCAGACACGACTGAAATAACTAAAAACCACCATCGTATCACTTATTTGGTTTGAATGTCATTGGCACAATCTTCAGTTTTGTTTTTGAAGAAGGTCTTTTAAAATTTTATGTACATATTAGCACAGGTATGCAACAGGATCTTCATTTGGATAGATCAAGCAGTGGTCCAGAGTCCAATAAAATGCTGTCTAGAGCAACCACTGAAGCAATGACTATAAAAATTATTTAGCTGAAATTGATAAAACAGATGTCCTTTACATCCTGCCAGAAGTATTAGTGGCACATATTGAGCATAACAGATCATGCTGGTTGGAACAGATGCAGCACAAGTAAGACCAGGCTGAATTTGCAAGGGCATCTCTGGTAGAACCACCTCTGCTGATGCATCTTGCCTATAGTACATCCTCAAGACAAAAGGAGGTAGTACAGTTTTTTGTAACTTTATAGTTTATACGTGTCATGAATTGATGAGAGCTATTGATGTAGCATGACGTGTTTTGTCATAAGATATGCCCTGATCCCTTCGTTATTCCAATCAAATCAATCCTGGTAGGTAGTAGGAGGAAATGACCTATTGTCATGAGGAGTGATGTGCTGGGTTTTTTTTTTTATTAAAAATGTTTTATTGATGCTTTTTTCCTTTTTAATAGTCCTGTCTGGCTCCCCTCTGCCAGGACCATCCATTATAATGAATAACATAGAGGCAGATAGCTCATGAAGTTTATAGAATACAGAAATCTGTATTCTATACAGATTGGAATCTGGAAGAACTGAATTAGTATTATACCTGAGATATTTACAAGAGGTGTAGTCATTTACTAGATTTAGCTTCTATCAGACTCAATTTTCTCATTTGTTAAATGGGGATAACAATAGTGCCTACTTCAGTGGGATGGTGTGGGAATCAAATGAGATGATATATGTAAAACACATTGCAAACTTTAAAGCATTATATGAAATGTTAGCTGTTAATTGTTATGACTAGCCATTTCTCCAAAATGCTTAACAAATTATTTTTGCAAAATTTCTTAATATGCAATATATTTTAGCTAAGGAATTTAGTTGATTGTTGGGTTTTCCATTGACAAAGTTGAATTAAAATTAAATCATTGGCTTAGTTGGTTAGTGTGAATGCTAAGACTGGGGTCATAGATTAGATTCCCAGCCTGGCAATTTAGATTGCAACTAGCTTAAAAACTCTATTCTGGGGCCATAGACAATACTTTTTAACCCAGATAGTCAAGTCAAATATGCAATGTTTATGCCAGAGATTCTAAGGTACAAAAGAGCTAAGGGAATTGCTCAAGTATGCACTAAGTCCAGTTCCTTCAGAGCAAACTAAATTTAAAAGTCCTGAAAGGGATAAAGCGGGATACTTTGGGTGGGGGGCAGGGCACAAACCATATGAAAATTCTGATTATTTAGAATCTCCTCCTTATTAAATCTGGATCTATCAGAAATGCAGATCAGACTCTTACACTTCAATGAGTTGGAAATTTATAGTCATGATTAAGAATCTATTATTTGCCAGATACATTAGTAAACACTGAGGATATAAAAAATTTCAAAAGGCAGCTCCATCTTTCTAGGATCTCATAGTCTAATAGAGTAGACATCATGTGAAAGACATCAGAAATCCAGAAATTGGAATTCAGACTAGAGTTTGATGGCACCCACGGCTGCTCAGCCCCAAGGAGCAACCCACTTGACCAAGTGCAGCAGTGAATTGACTAGACAGTGTGTCCTGAAAGAAGGAAGTGACTCTTAGAGCAGCAAAATCACCCAAGAAGTGATTTTGAAGCATTTGCTTTGTATCCATTTTTTTGAATTCAAACTCACTTGTGAAAACTATTAAATTGTACGTTCTAGTAGTCATCATCTCCTGTGTGTAGGCCATATACATGTTAACTAAAAAGGTATTACTCTAATTATGCTCAACTTTCTTTCTTGAACTGATAGGGGCTTCCACTGGCTTACTTTTAAATTAGGATCCTATGTTTAATTTGAACAAGTGCTAATTGAACAATCATTCCAAAATAAAGTTGGACAAGTTAAAAAACTGGATTAATTTCATAGGAACCTAAAATATATACACAAATATATATATGCCTTTTAGACCCTGTTTAAAGAGCTCTGTGCTATGAAATGCTTACTAAAAATCAAATATAATTTTCATTGTGTTTCATAACAGAAAAGATACCTTGTCATCCCCTGCAGTGATTCTTAGCGCTGAATTGGAGCACAGAAGCACAGACCTCATTACAGTGTATTGATCTCACGAAATAAAGTATTCTGAAAGTATTAATTCCAACTAACCCCCTGTTTGCAAAGCCATGTCTAACGTGTGGTCCTGGCTGACTGAAGACTGAGTAACAGAGAACAATTTTCTTCTCAAGCAACCAGAGGGCAGAAGTGGTTTGTAGCTCAAAATAGATTAACACTATTAAAATAATACAGGAGTAAAAAGATGAGATGTTTTGAGTTTTCTCTGTTTGTGAGGGTCTCAAAGGTTTCTCAGTTCACAAAATGGTGTGATGACATATCAAAGTTCTTGAAAGTGATGTTTATTTTTAAGTATGCTACATTTCAAAGAATGGCAGTGGTTTAGTCTTGGTAATACAGGTACACTCATAAATATCAATGTTATATCTGATTTTTTCAAATTGGTTCTAAATATGCAGAGTGTATTTTCCCTTGTCATTTTCAATATTATTGTAAAGTGGTGAATGGGGAGGGGTGAACCCAAGTTTAATTTCAAGGTTCATTTTCCACATCTGTTCATTTTCATTCCCATTTGGGAAAGACATGGTTTTCTTTAGTCAAAACCAATTAAGCTACACTTTCATCTAAAGTAAACTTGGATATACTGCAAATTAACCTTATTATAATAGAATATTGATGCCATCATTTACCATGGATATTAATCCTAGAAAAAAAAATCCATACCCTCTTGTCTTACTTTTCAGAATAAATACTGAGTATATGATTCTTTAAACATTTACAGTCTTTCAAAGGGAACCTAATTTTCAAACAAATTAGGAAAAGCCTGAACGTTTTTCCTACTGCTTGCTTCTTACTGATTTTCAACCTTTTTCCTGAAACATACCCACTTTCAATCTCTTTAAAAGGAAACGTGATCTCAGGTTACTTTCAGACAGTGTGACGCAGCAGAAAAAGTTGGGGCTCTGAAGTCAAGGTACCCTTCCAGTGATATATACTTCCTATCTCAGTGGAGGGGGTGGGACTCCAGACATCCAATGTTAGTTATCAGACACAGTTGGTCTTCATTATTTTTCCTTAGGACAAGGGAAGATTTTTTGTTATTTAACTTTGAGGAGATACTGAGAAATAAATGTGGTGGGAGCAAAACAAAACAAAACATCATAAAACTTTTTTAAAAAAGAAAAAATGAAACAAGTATTATCTTATAATCAAAGTCACACTATAAAGTTGAGCCCAGAGAGATCAGACTACTTTATTCCTCCTGCCCAATTTGAGTCTTTGTTTTGTGATAAAACAGTTAAATGACAAAGAGAAATGCTTTATGTAAGCAGTTTATGTACTATTTCTGCCCGACCTGTGGTAGAGCATCATATTGATCTGGTCAGTTACAGCTAGACACACGGAAACTTGACTCTAGCATAGTGATGTCATTTTGGTCCTCTTCGAGAACGAAGGATGACAACCAAGCACTGCTTAGTTAGCGGTCCCATTCACAAGAAAAGGGCATGGCTTCTGGAGCAAACGGGAAAAGAAGGGAGGTTGGAATCTTAATTTTATTTAGAACAAAATCAAAGTTTAATCTAACTTCTGTGAGTGCCAAGTGACTGTGCCTCTGTTGACCTATTTTGCTAGCCTCTTGAGGAGAATGAGGAAAAGTAAACTAAACTCCAGAGTTCTAGCTACCAAATTGATAATTCACAAACTCTTGAGAAGTGGATGAGACCTGAACCTATTAAAGAACAGAAAACTCCTTTACAAGATCTTTGCTAAGTGATCATGCAGGCTTCCCTTGAAAAGCTGGACAGAAAGGAAATCCATTACCATTAGAAAGAAAGAAGGTAATCTATTAAGCACCTACTATATGCCTGACACCGTGTCAAATGCTTTACAAATATTATCTCATTTGATGCTCAAAATAACTCTAGGAAAAAGGTGCTATGATTATGCCAATTTTATAGCTGAGGAAATGGAGACAAATAGAAGTTTAAATGACTTGACCAGGGTCATGCAGCTAATATTTGAAGTGAGATTTGAACTGAAGGCTTCCTGACTCTGGGCCCAGCACTCTATCTCCTGTGCTGCTCTAGAGAGAGGGTCAATCTCACTTTTAGACAGATCTAATTCACTTCTCCCCTAAATCTTCTCTTCTCCAGGCTAAACATTTTCAGTTTCTTCAAATGATCCTTATATGCCGTTATTTCCAATCCCCTCATCATCCTCATTACCTTCCTATATGTTGTTGGCACCTTGTAAATTGTCTTCTAGGTGCTTAACAAATACCTGATGACATGACTTCCTAAAATGGTAGCAGGAGGGAATTAGGGAATTGAACCACATTGACTCCATCTTGTGACTCAGTTCTGACTGGCTCAATTCTCTTTTTATTAAATTATGGGTCTAGTTCAGATTCTGTGTTGTGAGAAAATGTTATTTAATTATCGAAATTGTGGGAAAACTTTATTGCACTGTTTGAGCCTTGCCCTGAGGGCTGAGAAGTTGAACCAGTTCTCCCTGCTGCTTAGAGACCCTTAACTAAAGACCTAAGTTATGCTGACCAGAAATCCTATCACATCCAAAGATTGATGCAAAGAGTTTTCTCACAATTATACATCTCAAGACCCATATGTCTTATCTGAAAACCGCCCTTGTATTGGTCAATCAGTTACTGCTTTCATGTTTCTTTGATTTAATATAATTGAATACAGACACTGGGAGAAAGGACACCTCTTTTTCTGAATTCAGTGCATCTGTTCGCTCTCCTTCCAACTTGGAAAACACCTAATTTTTCGTTCAATGACAAATCAGATTACCTGATCTGGTATTCTGGTTTATATCCTGTTAATTGTTTTCTTTTAACGCATAAAAATCTGTCTCTCCTGTATTCAGGGTACAATGCCAAACTGAGGAGGCCTGGTCCCCAGTTGTTGAGCAATTGTCATTCACAGCTTAATGGATAGATATTCTTGGAAACTCTTATCTTTGTTTCCTCAGTTTTTTCAGATGTCATCTGTCATAGTATATAGGTTTCCCATAAAAACATAGCAATGAAGTACTTAAAGGAAAGGTTAAATGACTTGCACAGAGAGATAGCAAAATTATAATAGTAGGAAACCTCAATTTTTATTTCCTTTTTATGACCATCTTCTCACCAGTGTCAAAAAATTTGTTGTACGTTACTCCTTTCAGTCTAATATCCTTCTATTATTTTCCATCATTCTGTCTCTCCTATGAAGTCTTTCCCCATCTACCCACCTCCAATTTCCTTGCCCTGCAACTTTCAATGGGAAGGAAGGGAAAGAAAGGAGAAAGGGAGGCAAGAGAGAGGGAGAGATTTCATTTATGATCATTAATAATCAGAGTTCCATTCTTGTGACTGAAAACCAATCACACTGTGTCCTCTATAATTCTTATCTATAGCTATTTCCATTCTCACAATCTAGAAGTTCTATTAAAACAAAAAACCCCCAATATTTAGTACAATTACACACTGTCAAATTTTTATAAATTTTATTTCCAAAGGGAACATAAAAATCAACTGTTGGTTTCTTCTTCATCTTGGACTGACAATACTGAAAGGTTTTAATCTTAAATATTTCTGATCACCTTTCTGGTGCAGCATTTGTCAAATCATATTTCTTTGATTTCCACAACTAAAATTAATTTTGGGTTTCTTGAATTTTTTGGCATTTGGTAAAAACTTTTTTTTTTAAATTTTTTCTTTAAATTTATTTATTTAACTTTTTTACATTCATTTTCACAAAATTTTGGGTTCCAAATTTTCTCCCCATTTGACCCCTCCCCCACCCCAATACACTGAGCATTCTAATTTCCCCTATCACCAATCTGCCCTCTCTTCTATCATCCCTCTCGTCCCTTATCTCTATCTTCTCTTTTGTCCTGTAGGGCCAGATAACTTTCTATTCCCCATTACCTGTATTTCTTATTTCCTAGTATCAAGAAAAATACTAAACAGTTGTTCCTAAAACTTTGAGTTCCTACTTCTCCCCATCCCTCCTTCCCCACCCATTCGCTTTGGAAAGACAGACAATTCAATATAGACCATATCTGTGTAGTTTTGCAAATGACTTCCATAATTGTTGTGTTGTGTAAGACTAACTATATTTCCCTCCATCCTATCCTGGCCCCCATTGCTTCTATTCTCTCTTTTGATCCTGTCCCTCCCCAAGAGTGTTGATTTCAAATTGCTCCCTCCTCCCATTGCCCTCCCTGCCATCATCCCCCCCACCCTGCTTAACCTCTTCTCCCCCACTTTCCTGTATTGTAAGATAGGTTTTCATACCAAAATAAGTGTGCATTTTCTTCCTTCCTTTAGTCAAATGTGATGAGAGTAAACTTCATGTTTTTCTCTCAGCTCTCCTCTTTTTCCCTTCACTAAAATGTCTCCTGCCTGCCTCTTCTATGGGAGAAAATTTGCTCCATTCCATTTCTCCCTCTCTCCTCCCAATACATTTCTCTCTCACCACTTAACTTCATTATTTTAAGATATGATCCCATCCTATTCAATTCACTCAGTGCTCTCTGTCTCTGTGTGTACGTGTGTCTGTATATGTATGCGTGTGTGCATGTGTGTGTGTATGTGTGTGTGTGTAATCCCACCAAATACCCACATACTGAAAAGCTTCAAGAGTTACAAATATTGTCTTTCCATGTAGGAATGTAAACAGTTCAACTTTAGTAAGTTTCTTATGACTTCTCTTTGCTGTTTACCTTTTCATGCTTCTTCTCATTCTTGTGTTTAAAAGTAAAATTTTCTTTTCAGCTTTGGCCTTTTCATCAAGAATGCTTGAAAATCCTCTATTATGGGGGTGGAGCCAAGATGGTGGAGTAGAAAGACTCACGTATGCTAGCTCTGAACACACAGCCCATATATTTCCTGCAAGAAGAACACCCCAAGAATTCTGGAGCACTGCAAAGCATGCAGAAACACAGTGGAAAAGATTTCTATTCCAGAGAGCCCTGGAGAGCAGTCCCCAGGGGTCTGTCACACCCGGGAAAGCGGAGCCCACCCCTGTGCTTCCCTGGACACGGCCCCAGAGGAGCAGATCCGAGCAGGCTTCAGGGACGGAATCTCCGGCCGTGAAGGTCCCTCAACCCACAGACGCTACAGGTCAGTGAGAGAGACTTCTGGGCTGGCTGAGAGGGGAGTGGGGTGTCTCCGTGGCTCAGGCCCCCTCGGGAGGCAGCGGCAGAGGCAGTGGTGGCGGTCCGGGACTCCCGAAGCAGACACGAGCTCCATTACCGAAGGTCTCTGTGTAAAGCCCCTGAGGGAGCTGAGCCTAGGAGACAGCCCTGCCCCCACCTGCCCCATTACTGAAGGTCTCTGCATAAAGCCCCTGAAGGAACTGAGCCTGGGAGGCAGCCCTGCCCTCATCCAAGCACCAGAACTTAACCTCACATTGAATAGCAGCCGGACCTGCTGCAGAAAGCCCATTTGAATCTCAGACCCCAAACACTAGCTGGGCAGATCTAGACAGGGGTGGACAGAAATCTCAGAAGTCAAGTAACTGGCTGGGAAAATGCCCAGAAAAGGGAAGAAAAATAAGACTACAGAGAGCTACTTTGAGGGGGTACAGATATTCCCGCCTTTCAATTCTGATGACAAGGAACTATTCTTACCATCAGGAAAAGACGGGGAGGTCGGGGCCTCTGTATCTCAGACATCCCAGGTGGATGTCCGGTGGGATCAGGCCATGGAAGAGCTCAAAAAGGATTTTGAAAATCAAGTTAGACAGGTGGAGGAAAAACTGGGAAGAGAAATGAGAGAGATGCAAGAAAGGCATGAAAAACAGGTCAATACCTTGCTAAAGGAGACCCAAAAAAATGCTGAAGAAACTATCACCTTGAAAAATAGGCTCACTCAATTGGCAAAAGAGGTTCAAAAAGCCAATGAGGAGAAGAATGCTTTCAAAAGCAGAATTAGCCAAATGGAAAAAGAGGTTCAAAAGCTCACGGAAGAAAATAGTTCTCTCAAAATTAGAATGTAACAGATGGAGGCTAATGACTTTATGAGAAACCAAGAAATCACAAGACAAAACCAAAAGAATGACAAAATGGAAGAGAATGTGAAATATCTCATTGGAAAAACAACTGACCTGGAAAATAGATCCAGGAGAGACAATTTAAAAATTATGGGACTACCTGAAAGTCATGATCAAAAAAAGAGCCTAGACATCATCTTTCATGAAATTATCAAGGAAAACTGCCCTGATATTCTACAACCAGAAGGCAAAATAAGTATTCAAGGAATCCACCAATCACCACTTGAAAGAGATCCAAAAAGAGAAACTCCTAGGAACATTGTGGCCAAATTCCAGAATTCCCAGGCCAAGGAGAAAATATTGCAAGCAACTAGAAAGAAACAATTCTAATATTGTGGAAATACAATCAGGATAACTCAAGATGTAGCAGCTTCTACATTAAGCAATTGAAGTGTGTGGAATAGGATATTCCAGAAGTCAAAGGAACTAGGACTCAAACCAAGAATCACCTACCCAGCAAAACTGAGTATAATACTTCAGGGGAAAATATGGTCTTTCAATGAAATGGAAGACTTTCAAGCATTCTTGATGAAAAGACCAGAGCTGAAAAGAAAATTTGACTTTGAAACACAAGAATGAGAAGAAGCATGAAAAAGTAAACAGCAAAGAGAAGTCATAAGGGACTTACCAAAAGTGAACTGTTTACATTCCTACATGGAAACACAATATTTGTAACTCTTAAAATGTTTCAGTATCTGGGTAGTTGGTGGGATTATACACACACACATACATACACAGACATGTACACATGTGCACGCACACAGACATACACACATGCACGCACATACAGAGACAGAGAGCACAGAGTGAATTGAATAGGCTGGGACCATATCTTAAAAGAAATTAAGGTAAATGGTGAGAGAGAAATGTAGTGGGAGGAGAGAGGGTGAAATGGAATGGGGTAAATTATATCTCATTCAAGAGGCAAGCAGGAGAATTTTTAGTGGAGGGAAAAAGAGGAGAGCTGAGAGAAAAAACAAGAAGTTTACCCTCATCACATTCGACTAAAGGAAGGAATAAAATGCACACTCATTTTGGTATGAAAACCTATCTTACAATACAGGAAAGTAGGGAAGAAGGAGATAAGCAAAGGTGGGGGGATGATGGCAGGGAGGGCAATGGGAGGAGGGAGCAATTGGAAGTCAACACTTGGGGAGGGACAGGACCAAAAGACAGAATAGAAACAATGGGGGGGCAGGATAGGATGGAGGGAAATACAGTTAGTCTTACACAACACGACTATTATCGAAGTCATTTGCAAAACTACACAGATAGGGCCTATATTGAATTGCCTGCCTTCCCAAAGGGAATGGGTGGGGAGGGAGGGATGGGGAGAATTTGGAACTCAAAGTTTTAGGAACAACTGTTTAGTATTGTTGTTGCTACTAGGAAAGAAGACATACAGATAATGGGGAATAGAAAGTCATCTGGCCCTACAGGACAAAAGAGAAGATGGGGAGAAGAGAAGGGAGGGATGATAGGAGAGAGGGAAGATTAATGATAGGGAAAGTTAGATTTCTCGGTCTATTGGGGTGGGGGAAGGGGATAAAAGGGGAGAAAATTTGGAACCCAAAATTTTGTGAAAGTGAATGTAAAAAGTTAAATAAAAAAAAAGAAAGAAAATCCTCTATTTCATTGAAAAACCATTTTTCCCCTGAAGTATTATACTCAGTTTTGCTGGGTAGGTGATTCTTGGTTTTAGTCCTAGTTCCTTTGACTTCTGGAATATCCTATTCCACGCCCTTCGATCCTTTAATGTAGAAGCTGCTACATCTTGTGTTATCCTGATTGTATTTCCACAATACTTGAATTGTTTCTTTCTAACTGCTTGAAATATTTTCTCCTTGACCAGGGAGGGAACTCTGGAATTTGGCCACAATGTTCCTAGGAGTTTCTCTTTTTGGATTTCTTTCAGGTGGTGGTTGGTGGATTCCTTGAATACTTATTTTGCCCTCTGGTTGTAGAATATCAGGGCAGGTTTCCTTGATAATTTCATGAAAGATGATGTCTAGGCTCTTTTTTTGATCATGACTTTCAGGTAGTCCCATAATTTTTAAATTGTCTCTCCTGGATCTATTTTCCAGGTCAGTTATTTTTCTAGTGAGATATTTCACATTCTCTTCCATTTTTTCATTCTTTTGGTCTTTTTTTTGTGATTTCTTGGTTTCCCATAAAGTTATTAGCCTCCATCTGTTCCATTCTAATCTTGGGAGAACTATTTTCTTCCGTGAGCTTTTGAACCTCTTTTTCCATTTGGCTAATTCTGCTTTTGAAAGCATTCTTCTCCTCATTGGCTTTTGGAACCTCTTTTGCCAATTGAGTTAGCCTATTTTTCAAGGTGTTATTTTCTTCAGCTCTTTTTGGGGTCTCCTTTAGCAAGGTGTTGACCTGCTTTTCATGCTTTTCTTGCATCTCTCTCCTTTCTCTTCCCAGTTTTCCTCTACCTCTCTTCCTTGATTTTCAAAATCCTTTTTGAGCTCTTCCATGGCCTGAGCCCACTGAATATTTATTTTGGATGTTTGGGATACAAAAGTTTTGAATTCTATGTCCTTCCCTTATGGTAAGCATTGTTCTTCCTCATCTGAAAGGAAGGGTGGAGATATCTGTTCTCCAAAAACGTAACCTTCTATGGTCTTATTTTTTTCCCCTTTTCTGGGCATTTTCCCAGCTAGTTACTTGACTTCTGAGTTTCCTCTCCACACCCACCTTGCCTCCAGATCCGCCCAGCTAGTCCTTGGGGTCTCAGATTGAAATGCTGCTTCCCAGCCTCAGGGTTTTCAGTGGGGGCTGCTATTCAGTATGAGATTAAGTTCAGGTGCTCAGTTGGGGGCAGCGCCGCCCCACAGGGCTCAGTTTCCTGATGGGGTTTATGTAGAGACCTTAAACAATACATGGGAGCTCCTGCCTGCTGGTGCCTCTGCTGCTGCCTCCCAAGGAGGCCTGAGTCATTGGGACGCCCCGCTTCCCTCCAGCAAGCTGAAAAGACCCTCTCACTGACTTTTGGTGCCTGTGGGTGGAGAGCCTGCACTGCTGCTGGAGACCCCATCCCTGAAGCCCACTTGGATCTTGTCCCCTCGGTGCCGCAGGGCCAAGACAAGGCTGGGCTCCGCTCTGGGTCTGGTGCCCAACAGACCTTTGGTGTTGGTTTTTCAGGCCTCTCTGAAACAGAAATCTCCAGTCTGTTGTTGTGCAGCTTTCGCTGCTCCAGAATTTGTTGGGAGCTCCTCTTTACACGTATTTTATGGGCTGTGGGTTAGGAGTTGGCATATGTGTAGCTTTGTACTCCACAATCTCAGCTCCTCCCCGCCAAGAGTCGAATAGCCTGGTAAAAACTTTTTCTGCTATGGTTTTATTGAAGTGTTGGAAAGCAATATTTCTGAACCTATCTCTTTCCTCTTCTTACTTCAACAAATTAAGCTCATATTCATGGTGTGATAATGCATTGTTTCTAAGTATAACCATGGATTCTACCAGAAAGCAATCAGTTTCATTTTTCTCACACCACCACTCTAGATGACCTTGATACCACCACCTTTTGACAAAGAAAACTCAGTCACAATAAAACTATGAAGGTGGCAAGAGGTTAATATATACATTTTGAAGTGATACCATCTTATGTGCAATCTGTACATCTTTACCAATTCAGCTTGATAAAAATCAAGACAGGTGGTCAGCATGAAGTCTGTGATATGTCAGCTACTGCCACAAGTTTTAACAAGAATTTAAATTTGATATTACTCTTCATGTCACAGCATACTTTGAAAATCCTTAAGGGAAAAGCAAAACTCCCCTTAGAGTGGATTTATCAGAGTTGTGTTCATTTAGGAGAAAAAGAGGACAGGTAAATTGAAGAAGGAGGGACAGAATAAAAGGCAAAATGTACAAATTCCATAAAAACTCAATTAAAACTTCCATTTGTACTCAACCACTTCCTCCCACCACAAAACATATTGCCTTCTTCATTGAAACTTTACTACATTGCTCAAATTTTAAAAATTCATATGTCCTTCTCTACTCTGATCCCTATTTCTTTCTAAAAGAGCCCTCTACCATGCTCATGATCCAATCTCATTTTAAAGTCAACATAACTCCTTGACCTTCATCTTTACTTCACTTTAGACAAGCACAAAGGCATTAGGCTAAGATAGGTCCTTACTATGAGGTGACTGAGAGATGAATATTTCTAGGGATAAGGTGCTGCTAGTCATATTGTATCCTGCCCTACTTAGGCAACATTCAGTTCAGTTATGGGTACCACATTTTGGCTGGAAATTGATAATAAGATGGAGAGTGTCCAGATGAGAGGAAAAGCAGAATGGTGAAGGTCTCAAGCCTGATGCATACCTTACTAGGACTACCTAAAGTAATTGGGGATGTTTAGATTGGGAAACTGACTGCTAGGAGAGACATGATAGCTGTGTTCCATGTACTTAAAATGGTGAAAGCTTTAAAGAGGCCATTTTTGTCCTGATATAAGGAAAATTTTCTTCTAATCAGGGTTAGCTCCAAGTGAAATGGGTTGTCTCCAGAACTTGTTGTTCATGTTGTTCATCCTTTGTTTTCAGAGAGGACATCACAGGGTGAAGTCTTCACTTGTGTGTGAATTGGATATGTGAGGTAGAGTTGCACGAAATTTTTAGCCTTACTCTCTCTTCCAGAGTAGTTGAAATTTAGTGGCAAGAAGTCCAGTGATGGCCTGCGATGCACTGGATGACATTGGCATCTCTGATGTCTGTTCATGAGCTCCACAGCACCTGCTTCAGCTCCCTTTGTGGCTGTTAGAACAAATTATTCGCATTCACCCATTCCAGTGGGGGAAGTCTTCACATGTTTAGAGGAGACATCCTCCTAATTCAGTGATGGGTTTGAGGCCCATTGATTAGTCTCAACCTGGTTTAGTCAATTGCCTAGATGGTTTTACTGGTATGTGGCTGATACTTATGCTGCAAGTTCTTAGAAGTATGGATGAGAGTTGGGAAGTGGACCCCAAAAGTGGATGAGCACCTCTGAAAAGGGTTTGGCAAGCCCTTATACCCAAAGGTGCTAGTCTTCCCTGAATACCTCATACATCCAACTTCCAGAAGTAATGAGTTTCCTCTTGCTAGAGATCATCAAATAAAAGCCAATTAACTACTTGTCAAGTGGGGTACAGTGGGAATGTGTTTTTTTTTTTTAAATATGATTTAGCAGGCTGGACCATTGAGGTCTCTTAAACTCTGAAAATTTAGGATTCTGATTTGGTTCTTATACTACAAGAGTTTATATATCCCTATTGGGGAAGATGATTTTGGAGTTTTGTTCTTAAAATATATACTTAGTTAATTTCACCTTGTAAAAGTTAATTAATATTAACTGGTAAAAATGGTAGTGGGTCACTAATCATTTTGTTAGCTAATGATTTAGGGGAAATATCAATTGTAATTAGTGATTGGTAACAGTGGGAAGGCAACCAGAATGGGAACTTGAGCAAATAAAATCAGAGAAAAAGTCCATACTTCTTAATGTTACCTTTAGAATTCTGAATACCTCTGTATCCAGCTGTACTCTGGGGGCCCAATCTGCTACTGCATATGTGGGTGGAGTGGGAGACTAAGTATAGACTCCTGATGCATAAATTTTACTGCTTTGATTATGAAATTCCTGAGTCAGATAAATATATCAAGAGTACTAGAAATTAAATGTCCCAGTTCAGAATGAAGTGAACAAATTTTCCAGTGACCTCCTAAGTTTTTAAAATTGGTGCCAACTAGATAGCTTTCTTGGGGAATGTTCCTAATAAAGCAAATTCTATGGCAACTGTTTAAAACAAGTGTCTTCTTTAATTAACACATGTAGTCTTTTAAAAAGTCACACAAAATCAGTGACAACTCAAATTGTTTTTCACTTTGTCAATAGCTTAGAGGTCTGGACCTTTTTTTGTGGAATACCAAGATGCCTCCGGGAAAGACATTTTCCAAGCTTCTTGCCAATAGGCAGGCAGCTTTGTAAAACATTCATATCTAAGGGAATCCTTATGGCTAGGATCCTTAGCTATTCACCCTACTTCTTCCCAAATTAGAGATTTTTCTGACTTTTGGCCAACTCTTTTCCTTTCTATCCTAAAATGCCTAAATAAAAATAGTCACTTTTTTTTTTTTTTTAACATATAAGTAGGGTGCATGTTGTAGTAATGGAACTAGAGCAGGGAGGAAGAAGAATAGCTGTCTCCTGGGAAAGGAAACAAAAAAGTTGAATTAATATAATTTTTTCTTTTGTATGAAAGATACTTTTTAGCTGTACTAATGTGGGTAATTTATGTTTAGAAAGGATTAAAGATTTCATATTTCTATTTCTAACTTACTATCCTTATCAGCATTACTGACTAGAATAGAATAGAAAATCTAAAGTCTGCTAACACAATCTTTTTTTCTTTCTGCTCTGACTTTGGAGCTTAAAACGCAGAATAAGTTCAGTAAGTCATTGAGGCTATGGATGTAAAATGGCATGCTGAGATTTTGAAAGATGGTACAGTATGCCTCAATTTTTCACAGATAATTTTAAGAAAGTTGACACTATTGAAAGGCCATTTTCACCATCACTAAATATGAAGGAAACTAAAAACCAAAATCATAAAGAAATTAAGAACCTGGAAGCCCAAATACACAGATAAGTAATAAAAATATTAGCATGTTAGGTTCCCATTTGGAATTACCCAAAGTAATTAAAGTTAGTATTGATTTGAAAATGAAGATGGAAAATAAATGTACAGATGGTTACTCAGTGCTTGGGCAGTCATTCCAAATACTGGCATGCATTTCCAAAAGTGTATTGATAGAGTCTCTCTTAAACACCTACTAACTGGGAATCTGAGACCCAGGTAATTGTTGTTGTAGGGGTGCCATTTAGGGCCAGCAATTACTGCATCTAACTAGGGTATTTAACAAAGGGTATCCCTGTGTATCCTTGAAATAAAATTAACTTCAAATTTTTAAGTCTCTCATGTTACTCTTGAACTTTTTAATTTGAGGTGAAGTATTCATCTTGACGAACTAAAATCAGTGACTGGATCATGTTTAGACTATTGTGTTCAATTCTGGGCAGAACATTGTAGAATGGACATAAATAAGCTGAAGAGCATTCAGAGGAGAGTGAATAGAATAGTGAAGAGCCTTAAGGTTATATAAATATATATGTGTGTGTATGTGTACATATATACATATAAATATATATGTATGTATGTATTTATGTATGTGTACATACATATGTCCACTGTCAGTGTTTGAGAGGCTCCGGAGAAAAGTATGGGAGAGAAGAGGTATTAGACTGACTACCAAACTGAAGGTCTACAGGGTTGATTGTTGTATGCCTGTGAAACATGGACAGTTTACCAGCGTCATGCCAGGAAACTGAATTGCTTCCATTTGAGCTATCTTAGGAAGATTCTAGAGATCATCTGGCAGGATAGGGTACCAGATACTGAGGTCTTTACTTGAACTAAACTCCCAAGCATTCAAACTATGTTTCAGAGAGCACAACTCCGATGGATTAGCCATGTTGTTCAAATGCAAAACGCATGCTTCCTAAAAAGACTATTTTATGGAGAACTCACACAGGGCAAGGGCAAACATTCACATGGTGGTTAGTAAAAACTATACAGGCGCACTCTTGGGGCCTCTCTTGATCTTTGGAATTGATTGTATGACATGGGAGACACTGGCACAGGCATGGCATGTCCACATCAGAAAAGGCACTATGCTCTATGAGCAAAGCAGAATTGAAATAGCTCAAAGGAAACATAGGATGTGAAAATTTAAAGTATTCACCCCATATGGGTTTTCCTGGACTATCTGTGCCTAATCTGTGGTAGAGCATTCTGAGCTCATATTGGTCTGATCAGCTGCAGTCGGACACATTGAAACTTGACTTTATCATACCAATATCATCTTGGTCCTCTTCAAGAACAAAGGACAACAACCAACATATGTGTGTGTGTGTGTGTGTGTGTTTGTGTGTGTGTATGCATCATTGCTAAACATTAGAGATACAAAGAAAAACATAAACAAACCTTGTCCTAGAGGAGTTTACAGTCTAATGGGGGGATCATATGCAAGCAACCATGTATAAACAAGCTGTTTAATGAATATATTGAGGATAATTTTCAAAGGGAAAGGCACTAGAGTTAAGAGGAAACCAGGGAAGACTCATAATGGTTTACTGATATCAACATAAAAATTACCAGACCCTAAAATCCTGAGAAAACTGTCCTGACACAATCTCTGAGTCTATGCAGCTCAGCTGGGTCACAGACCCTGGACAAGGTGCATTCCAGGACAACTCCACCTGCATTCTTTATTGTAAAGGACAGCAAACTTTGCTGGAGTGCAATGGGATGCAACACATGTTTCAGGCTTTGGAACTCAAGAATGATTAGCATCGTCTCCAGTGTGAAGATCAGAAGTAGTTCTGCTCAGTTAATCACAAGAATGTCCAAGGAAAATGTTCAAAATCTTTTTCCTGATCAAGATTTTGGGTTCTCGCCAAAATACACACACACACACACACACACACACACACACACACACACACACACACACACACACACCCCAAATTTGTTATCTAAAGATGTTACAGAAAAAAAGCATCATGACAGAGTAGAGAGTTGGCTTTGAATCTGTAAGATCTGGGTTTAAGTCCCACCCCTGGCAAACACTGACTGAAATCTCCTGGACAAGGTACTTGAAATCTGAGTGACTCCGAGTAACTTCCTAAGACTATATATGAGTCATGGAGAATATGCTCACCTGCATTGGTAGAATAAATTCACAACCAGTGAAATCACAGGTCTGGTTTAAAAAAATGTTCGAAATAAAATATCTACTAAATGACTCAACTCAAATGTACAACCAGACACCAAAAACTTTAGATAGCAAATTTTTTCAATAGTTTTTCATTTTTTGGGGGGTGGGGTAGTGGTGGTGGTGGTAGTGGTATGCAGGCTGGACCAGTCTGGACCTGTGATTTCTCCAATAATTTATTGTCTTACAGAGTTATCTGAGCACTGAGCTGTTAAATGATTTCCTGAAGGTCACAGCAGCCATTTTCATCAGAATTTTTTTTCTCTCCTCTTCAGATTATGTTCAGCTCTGACTTCTGTCCAAATGGCTTCATTTCTGTTTTCATATTTTGGGCAATTATATTTTCAGCTTGTAAATTTGTGTTTTCTTAAAATTACGATCAATAATTTTACTAGCATTCAGTTCATTACTAGCATTTACTAGTACTAATTTTCAGAACTCTTTCTAATTGAAATCCCCCTACTGTCAGAATATGGCTTCCTTGAGTACAAGGAGCCTTTTTTTTTGTATCCCCAGAGCTTAAAACAGTACCTGGCATATAGTAGGTGCTTAATAAGTCCTTATTGACTAACAACTGGGTCATGCTGCCTCTTATGTAGTCCTCCTATAGAAGGAAAAAAATCAATATAAATATTCTGCCATACTTCAAATAGTGTATATTAAATGCTAAGTATCAAGCATTAACCTTCTATTTTTGTGATCAAATCATAGGCCTCCTTTAAAATACCAAGGTTTATTAGGGTGCTTAGTCCTTCATTCTGACTTGAGAAGATAAGAAATCTAAGTGCTGAAATTCTAAACTTGACTCAAGTCTTTAATTTTGAAAATATTATTCCTCTGAAGGTTAATAGTTAAGAAATTTTGAACTTAAAAATACTTTCATAAGCTATGAAAGAGTGCTAAGCACTATTTGATTGATGAGATACAAATACAAGCAGAAAGACAGTCCTTAACCTCAAGGAAGACAAGTCATCAAAGGGAACCTGAAAGTGAGGGCTACCAAGAGGTAGGGGGGTACATAGGGGGATATATAGGGGGTATATAGGGGGGTATATAGGGGTGTACTGGGGAAGCCTGAAGAGTCAGAAGTAAAGTTTGAGAGGAATGAAGGTTGGTTGGCCTGGACCTGGGTCCCTCCCAAAAATGGAGGTTCTGAGAAGAATTCAACAATGCAGAAGAGTGGTCAATTGTTTCAGGATGAGAAAGCTAGAGGTATTGATCATTATTGCTGGAAAAATAGCTTAAACATCTGCCTTATTGATGGTGAACTAGATGAGTAATTTTTTTTTGAATTATTTATTTAGTATTTTATTTAGAAGAACAATTTTCAGATGTGAAAGCAATGTTTTCCAAAGTCACAGAAATCTCAGAGCTGGCCCAAACCTTACATAAAGTTTATATCTCATCTGCACTAATATTGAAAAGTAGTCATTCAATCTCTGCCTGAAAGGCTTTTGTGATGTTGAAGTCATTACTCTGGGAGGCAGCCCATTCCATTTCTAGACAATCCTAATTAACAGAAAGGGTTTTTCCCCCTTATATTAAGTCAAAATTTCTGTCCTATTGTTTCTCACCTTGAGTCCTGTATATGCCCCTTGAGGCCAAACAGAGCCAGCATAATCTTTCTTCAATGTGAAAATTCTTTAAATATTTGAAGACTTTTAACATATTCCTTTTAAGTGATGTCTTCTCTAGGGAAACAGCTCCTATTCCTTCAATCAGTCCAGGAATGACACAGTTCCTATTCCTCCTCAGCAGGCTACTCATTAGCATCTGAGTATGCTTTCACTTGACGATATCTTTTCTAAGATACAGTAAACCAATTTTCGTAAGTGGACTGACTAGGGCAGAATATAACAGAAATACAGTTTCCCTGATTCTGGGTACTGTACTTCAATTCATATAGCTTAAAATTGCGTTATCTTTTTTTCAGCTAATATGGCTCATGTTTATTCTGCAATCTCTTAATATTTACATGCACATGAACTGCTGTCTAATTAAATTTTCTTCACCTTCTGTTTTCAATACCAGTCTTTTTGAAAAAAAAAAAAGAGTAAGACTCCATAGTTTATTAGCTTTCTGGCCATTCTTTCATTCCCTTGTTAGCATTTGTATCTCAGTTATATCCCCCCCACCCATACTGTTCCTTGTAGCTTTATGTCATCAACAAGTTTGATGAGCACATCATTTAAGAATCATTAAGAGGAGCCAAGATGGTGGAGTAGAAAGAATCATATATGCTAGCTATGAACCCACAGCCCATAAATTACCCATAAAAAGAACTCCCAACGGGTTCTGGAGCAGTGGAAGCCACGCAGCAATGGAGTGGAGGAGACTTCTGTTCCAGAGAGCCCTGAAAAACTGCATCCAAAGGTCCATCGCGCACTGGACGCAGAGTGCAGCCCAACCCTGCCTTGGCCACGCCCCTGAGAGGAGCTGATCTGAGCAGGCTGCAGGGACGGAATCTCTGGTGGCCTCGCAGGTCCCTCCACCCACAGGCGCACAGGTCAGTGAGAGACTCTATCTGGCCAGCCGAGAGGGGACCGGGCAGTCTCCATAACTCAGGCCCCCTCAGGAGGAAGCGGTGGGGGAAGCAGCAGCCAGGAGCTCCCGGAGGAGGCAGGAGCTCAGGTCCATTACTGAAGATCTCCGCATAAACCCCCTGAGGGAACTGAGCCTGGGAGGCAGCCCTGCCCCCACCTGAGAACCTGAACTTAATCTCACACTGAATAGCAGCCCCGCTCCCCACTGAAAGCCCTGAGGCTGGGAAGCAGCATTTGAATCTCAGATCCCAAGCACTAGTGAGGCAGGGTTGGAGAGGAATTTCAGAGGTCAAGTAACTAGCTGGGAAAATGCCCAGGCCTCTGTATCCCAAATCTCTGAAATAGATATCCAATGGGCTTAGGCCATAGAAGAGCTCAAAAAGGATTTTGAAAATTAAGTTAGACAGATGGAGGAAAAACTGGGAAGAGAAATGAGAGAGATGCAAGAAAAGCATGAAAAATGGGTCAATACCTTGCTAAAGGAGAACCCAAAAAATGCTGAAGAAAATAAAACCTTGAAAAATAGGCTAACTCAATTGGCAAAAGAGGTTCAAAAAGTCAAAGAGGAGAAGAATGCTTTCAAAAGCAGAATTAGCCAAATAGAAAAAGAGGTTCAAAAGCTCACGGAAGAAAATAGTTCTCTCAAAATTAGAATGGAAGAGATGGAGGCTAATGGCTTTATGAGAAACCAAGAAATCACAAAAAAAAAAGACCAAAAGAATGAAAAAATGGAAGAGAATGTGAAATATGTCATGGGAAAAACAACTGACCTGGAAAATAGATCCAGGAGAGATAATTTAAAAATTATGGGACTACCTGAAAGTCATGATCAAAAAAGAGCCTAGACATCATCTTCCATGAAATTATCAAGGAAACCTGCCCTGATATTCTACAACCAGAGGGCAAAATAAGTATTCAAGGAATCCACCAATCACCACCTGAAAGAGATCCAAAAAGAGAAACTCCTAGGAACACTGTGGCCAAATTCCAGAGTTCCCAGGTCAAGGAGAAAATATTGCAAGCAGCTAGAAAGAAACACTTCAAGTACTGTGGAAATACAATCATGATAACATAAGATCTAGCAGCTTCTACATTAAGGGATTGAAGGGTGTGGAATAGGATATTCCAGAAGTCAAAGGAACTAGGACTCAAACCAAGAATCACCTACCCAGCAAAACTGAGTATAATACTTCAGGGGAAAAATGGTTTTTTCAATGAAATAGAAGACTTTCAAGCATTCTTGATGAAAAGGCCAGAGCTGAAAAGAAAATGTGACTTTCAAACACAAGAATGAGAAGAAGCATGAAAAGGTAAACAGCAAAGAGAAGTCAGAAGGGACTTAGCAAAAGTGAACTGTTTACATTCCTACATGGAAAGACAATATTTGTAATTCTGAAACTTTTCAGTATCTGGGTAGTTGGTGGGATTACACACACATGTACACACAGACACACAAGCGTGTGCATACACACACACATACACACATACACGCACACACAGAGACAGACAGCATAGAGTGAATTGAATAGGATGGGATCATATCTTAAAAAAATTAAGGTGAACCGTGAGAGAGAAAGATATTGGGAGGAGAGAGGGTGAAATGGAATGGGGAAAATTATCTCTCATAGAAGAGGCAGGCAGGAGACTTTTTAGTGGTGGGAAAAAGAGGAGAGCTGAGAGAAAAACATGAAGTTTACTCTCATCACATGTGACTAAAGGAAGGAATAAAATGCACACTCATTTTGGTATGAAAACCTATCTTACAATACAGGAAAGTGGGGAAGAAGGAGATAAGCAAGATGGGGGGTGCAATGGGAGGAGGGAGCAATTTGAAGTCAACACTTTTGGGGAGGGACAGGATCAAAAGAAAGAATAGAAACAATGGGGGGCAGGATAGGATGGAGGGAAATACAGTTAATCTTACACAACATGACTATTATCGAAGTCATTTGCAAAACTACACAGATAGGGCCTATATTGAATTGCCTGCCTTCCCAAAGGGAATGGGTGGGGAGGGAAGAATGGGGAGAAGTTGGAACTGAAAGTTTTAGGAACAACTGTTGAGTATTGTTCTTGCTACCAGGAAATAAGAAATACAGGTAATGGGGAATAGAAAGTTATCTGGCCCTACAGGACAAAAGAAGAGATGGGGTCAAGGGACAGCAGGAATGATAGAAGAGAGGGTAGATTGGTGATAGGGGAAATTAGAATGCTCATTATTTTGGGGTGGGGGAGAGGACAAAAGGGGAGAAAATTTGGAACCCAAAATTTTATGAAAATGAATGTAAAAAGTTTATTAAAAAGTTTATAAAAAAAAAGAATCATTTTGGTGCAGTGGGAAAGGCACTTGATTTGGAATCAGTAAAGGCTTACATTCAAATCATCCCTCCAACACTAAAAGCCATGTGACCAGGGACAATGTATATGTGCTCCAGTTTAATCATGTGTAAAATGGAGTGAGAAATTTCTATAGACCTACCTCACCAAGTTGTTGTAAGGGTCCCATGAGAGTGTGTATGTACAGTGCAATGTAAGTATCAGTTACAAATGCTATTTTATGCTCTTACCCAATTAATTGACAATATGGTTAAATAGAACCAGGCTCTGAAGTACTCAGAGAGTTCCCTCCATAGTAACATGCAAACATGTTGGTATTCTTTGGACACTATTATTTAACTAGCTCTGAATTCACCTAATTGTTACTTACTTCATATCTTATTTACAAGGACATCATGAGAGACTTTGTTAAATGTTTTGCTGAAATTTTAGAGATATCTGTAGTACTCCTTTGATATATCAGTCTATCTGGCAAAAGAAGGACAACTGAATTAATTTGTCTTTTAAAAAGAATTATCTTATTTTTATTTGTGTTTTTTGTTTTTACATCACTTTTGTGTCTGATATGTTAGTCCCCACCCAATGATCTACCTTTCTCTATGAGATTTAGAAAAGAGAGTGAAATTTTTTTTTTTAGCAAAACTAAATAATACATCGACAATACATGATAGTGTATGTATATAATATTCGACATTCATAGTCCTCTACTTCTGCAATGAAGGGAGGAAGGTGCATTTTTTTTGACACTACTAGTCATTATCAAAAGGCTAGTTTTCTTTTTTAAAACATTCTTTGTATTTCCATTGCTGTGGTTATAACATATATTGGTTTTTCCTGGTTCTATTTCCTCAGGTCATATTCTTTTCATGCTTCTCTGAATTTTTCATATTCATTTTTTTTTGTATTGGACAAAACCTGTGATTTCATTGGCATAGGGAACTCTGGAGGAAGAAATTCCCTTTAGCAATGTAAAGTGCCTGCTGGGCAATTTATAATCTTAGAGAGTTGTGTGAGGGACTGAGTAATTTTGTGAGTAAATGAAAGATTAAGTGACTCATGTAAAGTAAATCTTTTTTAGGCAAACTTCTGTCTAGACCATACCTCCCCATTCCTTTACTCCTGAAGACAATTTCTTGGGTATTGGACTTTACATGTGTTCTCAATGAATTTAATCTTATTTGAATTCAGGGCTCTAGTCTGTCAAAATCTTTTTAGATCCTGACTAAGTCATCCAATGTATTACTTATCCCTTCCAGCTTTATGTCATCCATAGAGGTCCAATCAATACCTTTATTCAGGTAAAAGATAAAAATTCACAGGGACAGCACAAATCCTTGGGGCACACCACTGGAGACCTCCTGCTTCACTGATATTGAACTGGTGGCTCTTTGAATCCAGTCATTTAACCAGTTCTGAAATCGACCTTTATCTAGTTTATTTAGAGTAAACTGTAAATTCTCTATGAGTTAGTAGTGTGATGTGCAGCTTAAAAAAATCTTAACGTGAATCTGGGCTGTGTTAATATAGGCAAGGTTTCTAGGAGCAAGGAGGCAACAGTCCCTTTGTGCTCTACTCTCCATTCATCAGACCACATCTTAATTATTGTGTTCAATTCTAGGGGCTATAGTTTAGAACAGACATTTAAAAGCTGGAAAGAAAATAGAGGAAGTCTATCAAGAGAATAAAAGATCTTAAGCCCTTGTCCTATGATCCTAGGTAAAAGAATCTAGGAATGTTTAGCTTCCATACGACAGTCATGGAAATTATGTAACTAAAAGCTTTAGGAGGAAGTTAAGGAAAGAGCACCTACATATATCACTGCACAGAATAAAATATTCAGTCCAGACCTCGGGCAAAATTATGAGACAGACCAAGCTTGACACTGGCATTCTTGACTTTTCTGTATTTTTCTTCCTTAAACTCATCCCAAACTCTACACAGGGTTATCATTTTTTCTGTTGCTATTTGATTCAATGAAGTATTTCTTAAGTATTTTATATGTACAAAGCACTTTGTTAGGCACTAGGAAGCAAAAGATAAAAATTAATACTACCTTTTCTGTCAAAGACCTTACAATTTATTATGGGAGATAGACATATATGTGAATAAGTGTAATACTTATGTTAGTGTAAAAGTCTTGGTGTAGTTTTAAGATATTAAAGCCTATACAAGGCAGTGAACATAACCCATAACTCAAAGTCTATTTGCAGAAAACTTTTCTCATCATTTATTTATTATTTAGCGATTTGTTATTTAGTCCTCCATGTCTGTATGAGGGATGGAGTTGAGGAGAGCTTGAGAGCAAAGAAATCCTAGTCTTCTGTCTTTCAACTTTGAGAAAGAAGACACATGATTACAGCTTCCTTTCATGCCTCTGAAGGATGAGAAAGAGACTGAGAAGAAGCTAACATGCACAGCAGCTGACAAGCTCATTATGTTCTTATCCCAGTTTACTATATTAGAAACTTCAGGGAATTTCTCCATTAGGTGAAATCTAAGATTCATTCTCTCTCCCTCTCTCTCTTTCTCTCTGTCTTTACCTCCCTCCCCTTCTCCCATTCTCCCATCTCCTCATCTTTCTGTCTCTGTCTCTCTCCCTCTCCTTTTTTCTCTTTCTCTCTCAGGCGCAGAGCTGAGTTATCTAACCTATAGGAAAGCTCATTTATTCTGTGAATTGTCTGGTATATAGTCTCATATGTATACTTTTTTTGATGTCTGTTTGCTGATCATTTGGATAAATGAGTTTACTTGCTACGTACTATATGTGTTCATTATGGAACTAGCATCTGGTAGGAAGTCTTGGATATATAGTTTGGGAAACTCATTCCTTATTAAGGGACAGCAATCAGGAGCACATCTTGAACCTAAGAATTATACCCCTTAGACTGACAATACTTAAACTAGCAGATAGGTCTAATTCTAGCTCTAAGTAGGGCAGGGCAGCTAGCCTCTGACCCTAACCTCCTTTTTCCATTTCTGGAGGGAATCAAAGTCTCACTTGGAGAAGGGCCGAGGGGAATAGACTCTAGAGATATCTATTCTTGCTTCCTTGTCATCCACATCTGGACAGACCTCAGTGGACACATATAATCTACATGGGTAAAACAAAACTCACCATATGCCCCTACATGAGTAACGGGGGAAAAGATCCAGATATAGTGCCCTAAAAAAAGTTGAACAGAGCATGAACACTTTCAGTTGAGAGATTAGAGAAAGCTTCATGGACAAGGTGGAACCTGCTCTGAACACTGAAGGAAAGAAGGCATCCAATATGTAGAGATGAGGAGAGAGTGCATTTCCTTCATGGGGGATAATTGCCTGAATAAACGGAGGCAGGAGACAGTGGGGTGAAATAGGGGACAAGAAGTACTTTAGTTTGACTGGAAAATGTAACTTGAATTGTGGAAATTGTGAAGAACAATTGTAGGGAGGTAGGTTGAATCTAGACTACACAGTGTAAATTAATTTGATCTATGTTAGGGGATAGCTAGGTGGCACAGTGAATAGAGCATGGTCCTGGAGTTAGGAAGACCTGAGTTCAAATAGGCCCTCATACACTTGACACTTACTAGCTGTGTGACCTTGGGCAATTACTTAACCCTAATTGACTTGCTTTCCCCCCTTAAAAAACCCCAAATAATTTGATCTATGTCAATTTGGTCACATTCTTGGCAGGTTTGAAGTAGAAAAAAAACAAATATAATCAAAATCTCCATTGTGGATAGCACTAATGACCATCTGCTATCATCACTAAATGGCTATCTTGGCCCAGCCAAAATAAAAAATATTGAACAAACCTCCTCTGTCACATATCATTTCCATGTTCATGTAATTCTGTCATTTCATGGAACCTATACAAGATGTGTTCTAGGGAAATTCTAACTACTTCTTTCTTGCTGATGGTACATCAGAGTAAGGCCACCTCCATTCAGAACCCACCTCTGAGACTGTAACTTTGGGGAAATCACAACATCTCTGATGTCTCTTTTGGTTCTGTGATTTAGGTCTAAGATCATATTGTCTTAGGAAGTGAAACAGTGATCTATGGCAAGTTTTTTTAAAACATGGAACTTTAAAATGCTTAACAAAGAGGCTGCTGAGTAAAGGAATAGGGATATGGACAGAACTCGTCATTTCATTGAGATAAAGAATTCCCTGAGGTATGTTGACACCTTCTCTTCAATTAATGGTCTTAGACAATTACATAGAGCACCAAGAGTTTAATTTGCACACATCATACTGCTACGTGTCCAGCTCCAGGACCAACTTTATCAAATTGGCTATATTCTAGCTCGTGAATGGCAAAAATGACTAGTTAATTCTGTAATTATTTCTAGATTAAGATTTTAGGTTCTTAAGTATTGGGTATATTTGTAGTTTTGGTCATGTCATGAACAATAGATTAGGTTTCTCTTTAAATGTACTAAAATAAAACTGCCCGCTAGATGGCTCCATATAAACATCTAAATTAGTCTGAGTTTTTCAGACATCAAAAAGCTTTCTATAAAAAGGTCACTTAAATCTTTGTGGAGTGTGTGTGTGTGTGTGTGTGTGTGTGTGTGTGTGTGTGTGTGTGCGCACGCGCGTGTACTTTAGTGGGGGCAGTGGCATGGTTTTTATTAAACGTATGTTGAGATTTAAATTATTGCTAAAAGATTTTTCGGGTTCCAAATTTACTCTTCAAATGCTATGACATTAAAAAAAATTGACCTAGTCTAAGGAAATACTAGAATGGAAGTCAAAAACACTGATTGAGCATATGCTGAATTCAGGATACAGGGCCAAGGACTCTAAGGACATAAGTATCTTAGACTCTATTTGAGACTTCAGAATTGACACAAAGGTAACTATGGAGGAGCTGATGATCACTCCAGGACTATTAGGCCAGCAAGAGAGTGCTTAGGTACTTTGGTTTGTTCAGGTTTCATCACTCCGAATATCTGTCTGCCCAACATTAGAATCTCCACTGGTTTCTTCTGTTTGTTCAGAAATAGTCATCTGCATGGTTAAATCCAATTTACTTTTCCCAATCCCCACTCCTTTACTTCTCTGAAACATTTGACACTATTTGCTATCCTCTACATCTGTATATATACTCTTATTTCTTGATTATTTTGAAACTGCTCTTAGTTCTCCTATATGTCTGACCAATCCTTCTCAGGCTCATTTGAGGGATCATCATCCATATCCTATCCCTTAAATGTGAATATACCCCGGAGGCTTTGCATTTGTACTTTTACTCATCTCTCTACACTCTCTCTGGATGATCTTGTAATATAGGGTCAATCCACATGTCTATGCAAATAAAATGGAGTAAGGCGGATTGGTCAGCAAGTTTTTGGAGTGCATTAAGTTGTTCCCTGCCTGATATCAACCTTTACCTCTCTACCTCAAAATATAAATAGGTATTCTCTGTTTCCTGTTTATTAATATCATGATGAAATACCTTTTAATTGGCTGTTGATCTAAAATTGAATGTTTTTTAAAAAAGCACAAAAAGCTGAAAGCTCTTTTTCTTCCTGGCAGCTTTAGAGTGAGGAAGAAATGCTTTAAGCCCCCAGGAAGAGCAAAAGGTCGTGGGCACTTCTCATTCTGTCTTGGTCATCATGTGGCCATGAAGACATGGCACTGCTGTTTATGTCTCTCTTGTATTTAATTCTTCTCTGCTCTTAAGTGATTGAATATGGTGATAAAATGGATCAGGTCATAACACTGAGACCTTTGAAAGGCCAGAAGAACTATCAGAAGTCAAGTAACTAAAGTCTTACAGTAGAAGAGAACATTTGGAGGATTAAAAATTGGATTTGATTCTGTGCCTCAGATTCTGCATGTGTAAGATGGGGAATGATAATAACTATTTTACATACTAATAGGGTTGCTGTGAGAACTGATAGGAAGACCTTATTACTTTGTAAACTGAAAAGTACATGAAAGAACCAGAATTATTAATCCCTTGCCATGATGAAGCAGCAGAATAAGAATTCAGTGGAGTTTGTAGCTGAAAAAAGAAGGCATAGATGTGGGGAGTCTCTCCAATATAAGCTGTAATTCAGAATGCTTTAATGATCTAATTTGAGCGTTTTGATGGGAAGGCAGGTATAAGCCAGGGGTAAAACTTTCTGGAGAGTTTGTAGGACTCCAAGAAAAGAAATTAAAGCACTGAATTGCTCTGGAGAGTTTGTAGAATTCCAGGAAAAGACACTGAAGTAGAAATGTGAAGAGGGATTAATCAACTGTTGTGAGTCTTGGAGCATATCTAACTGGAATGGAAGAATATAAGAAGAGTATTGGATGATTTCCTGACATTATACTTTGCTAGGAGGAAAGGCTGGTTCTAGAAAACACTGGATATTTTAGAGTGTTAAGCAATAGATGTGTTTTACTTGGGAGTTTGGGGGTTGAGACCATAGAAAAGGAGACTGGGAGCTCTAAAAAGAAACTTTTTGGGTCACCATCACTGTAGCTATTTCCTTTTTCATAAACTTTGACCCAAGAAGTAAACCTGTTAAAATTGTTTTTAATGAATTATATACTATTAAGTGAGAATGTTTTAGATAACACCACTTGGGGAGAAGTAATTTTTGAGAGATGATTATCTAAACCCCTGTGTGTAAAATCTCCTTATCATGGAAAATCTACAATCTGAGATTTTCTCTTGAGACCAAATTCATATTGCTGAAGGATATATTGATAGATAGATGGATGGATGGATAGAGAGATAGAAAAAACATTTACAAAATTGCTTATTATGTATCAGGTACTGTGCTAAGTGTTGAGAATACAGATACAAGCAAAAAATACAGTCCCTTTTTGCAAGGAATTTACATTCTAATAGAGAAGGACAACACATAAGCACATACTGACAAGGAATGGACTTGGGGGAAAAGAGCTCTATGATGGGTAGACAATTCTATAGAGAAAGGAGTAGAGGCAGGAGAGAGGTGAGCTGTGGCAGATGCAAATACTTCCTCAAATAGAGGCCCTGGACAGAAACTCACCAAGGGGAGGGAAAGGTCAGTCAGAGGTAAAATGATCTCCAGGGTAAGGAGACTGCTGAGGCAGAGGTTGTCCAAAGAAGGATTAGAAATTCTTTGAAGTAAAAAATGTATCTATATTTGTTAATCCAAAAATATTTTTCATATTTTAGGGTGGGTTTTTATAAGTCAATTTATTGGGAGTTAGTTTGGTCTAACATGATTCTAATAATTTAGAGCGGGCAGCTAGGTGGCTCACTAGATAGAGAGAGGGCCCTGGAATCAGGAAGATCTGAGTTCAAATCTGGTCTCAGATTCTTACTAGATGAGTGACTGGGCAAATCACCTAACATTGTTCACCTCAGTTTTCTCATCTGTAAAATGAGCTGGAGAAGGAAATGACAAACTGCTCCAGTATCTTTGCCAAGAAAACCCTAAAAGGTGTCATGAAGAATTGGACATGACTGAAAAAATTGAACATCAATAATTTTGAAGGGTGAAATGAAATATATAGCTTTTGGGGACTCTGAGATAAGAGGGCACTGATTAATTTTAGAAAACAACTTGACTGATAAGAGTTGGACTTACCTGTAATGTGATGGAAAAAAAAAATCATAGTTGTTGTGCACTGATGGGGAAAAAACCACTGACTGCCATTGAAATGAAATCTCTGCCAGTGCTTAGAGACAGCTGACTTAAAGATGGCCACTGACTTAGAAATGGCCATTCCCTCTAAAGGCAGTACTGATGTCCAGGAAGTGGGGTGCGCAATGGAGTTAACTAACTGAAGTTAATTTGGAAGAACCTTTAAGATGTTAATGATCTCTCATTGAGTCATAAAAATGTGTATGTTCCTGTAAGACTCTGGATAATGTAAATTGCCTCAGATTCTGTGAAAACTGAATCCTTCTTTTTTCTCCCCATTTCTGAACTTCACCTGGTCATCAAATACTGTGATCACCAGGTAATAATTCACCTTACTTACCCATGCCTTTCCTCCTGCCTCTGCCTATCTGTTTAGCAACTTGCATCTCTTGTTTCCAATCCCTGACATGACTGACTTAGTATCTCTGGTCCTAACCTTAGTAACCTTCTGACGATAACCTTTTCTTGCTCTCTGACTTAAGAAAGCCTCAGTCAGTGTCAGAGGACTCCAGTCCCTGTCCATGGTACTTCTCTCTCTGAGAGGAACATGGGGAACCACGACCAATAACAACAGTAATAGTAGTACCTAACATTTATATGGTGCTTACTCTGTGTGAGGCTTTGCTTTATAATGATTACCTTGTTTGGTAATCTTCTTCCCACCTCTATCCCATAGTGACATCTTTTTTCTTTGTAACTCCACAGGAAGTCATCTGTACCATTCACTAGCAAATAATTATCCATTGTCTAGTGATACATATTGTAAAGTATCAAAGTGTTCTTTATCTCTTAACAACTAGAATCTGAGATTTATTGTGCATCCTCAACAAAAACCATGGGATATAGATGGAAGGAACTGAGGCAGACAGAGGTTAAGTGACTTGCTCATAGTCACATAGCTAGTAAACATCTGAGGTCAGATTGAACTCAGTTCTTCCTAACTCTAGGCCTGGAACTCCTTCCACTGTATCATCTACCTACTCAAGGATTACCTTTTATTCTTTTACTCCTCTCTACTCAAGGAATTTGAGCCTAATTTGAGTAACAAGACCTAAATGTGAAAAATTAAATTATAATTCAAAACAGTGTTATAGTAAAAGAGATGCCTTATGTCATAGAGGCATTATGGTATAGTAGATATAACACTGGATTTGGAGTCGGAAAAATTTGAGTTCAAATCTTCCTTCAGACACTAGCTATGCGACTCTGAACAAAACACTTAAACTTTCTCTGCCTTAGTTTATTCATCTGTAAATAAGGAGGCTGAACTCAATTGCCTTTAAGGTCCTTTTCAGCTCTAAATCTAAAATCCTATGACAAACAAATGGTATTAGGAATGTAATGAAGAATATTTGAGGAGAGGGAGTCTCTGTGGGCTGAAATGATCTGGGGAAGTTTCACAGAAGCTATTTGAACTGTTATCTGATGAACTGACTTTGTACAGATGGGAAGAGGGAAAGGCATACAAGAACAAGATTCTGTTTGGAGAGATGCTTTGCATTCATCCCTTCTTTTCCAATTTCATTGCCACAGTTCTTATCACCTCACCTTATTGATTACAGCAAAAGGCTCCTAGGTAATCTGTTTGCTTCCTCTCTCTTCACTATCATTTTATCTGCCACCCAGTAGCCTGATTAATCTTAGAGTTCCTCTTTAATCAAGTCGTTTTTCTGCTTCAAATTTATTACTTGCTTTCCTTTTCCTATTGAACAAAGTCCAGATTCTTTACTTCAGTGTTCAAAGTTCTTCCAAGTATGTCTTTTAACTTACTTTTCCAAACATAACTCCAATTGCTTTACTTTCTAAAGTCCATTCAACCTTCTACTATTATTTTAAAAACCTTAATATCACAGGAAGATGTTTCTTTCCTTTTGAAGAAGTTGACCTGAGATAAAATCAATCATTCTGCTATCTTGACACAAGTTATAAAGTTATATCTTTTAAACTGGATAACAGAAATCCAAAATCTAATTTTCAGTTACAAAATCACCCTTACAGAAATATGTTGACATTCTCAAGGCTAAACTCAAACCATAACGTGTGTTTTCCCTTTGTTCTCCAAGAGGACAACCATGACATCAAAATGATGACATGACTTGCACTTGACTTTGATTTGAGTAAGGGAGGGCTGTGCAAGGTCACTAGCCTCACTTTCTCCTGCAGAGTCATCTGGGTCCAATGGCCTGATAGTCATCAGGATGACTGGAGGTTGGTGAGGATGCAATGTGGAACCCTGGCTCTTTTAGGCTAAGGACTTATCAAATTCTCACTTTGAGTGAGATACACCCATTCAATGAATAGGTCTCTTTAAGCAGTTACTCTCGGGATGGTCTCTTTTAATAAAGAAAAAAGTCAAACTGGGAGGGGAAGACCCTCAAAGTTCCTGGGTAAAAGATAATCAGATATTATTTAATATTTACATTCACTCTGTGCTAGGTGAGCAGGGTCCTATTGTCCAATCTATGAACTCCACAGTGAATTGGGATTAAGACTTGGTCTTAACTTAAGGCTATATACAATATGTGTATATATAATGTAGCTCATATGTACAATATAATATATTATGTACACATGTACATAATATATACTTCATGTGTACAATATAATACAACTGAACCACAGCCCATCTCTGAGGTTATTTTTATCATCTTAATTCTTGAAATACATACACATCTGTGTGTGTATATGCACACATATATGTGTATGTACATATATATGTGTGCATATCCCTATGTTTCATTCAGCTGTAATCATATATTATATAGGGTATACCCTCCAGTCAGTCTAAGCAGATACTCATTATTCCAGGTCTCTAGCTAGGGTTGTCAATGATATCAAGTCATTATAGTTGCTGTCCCTTTCTTGTAGCCACCAAAAGTATTTTGGCAAGTCATTCTATTCCTCTGTAAAATCTATAAAATAAGTGAGTTGGATTAGTTTACTTAAATCAGAGGTATCAAAGACATGTCCACCACATAGGGCCCACAACACTCTGAAATGCTCCCTGAACCATATTGAAAAATGTAATTACAATGTAATTGGGAAATGTTTAACACAAATAAAATATAATAAACATAGATAATATGTAGTTTCCTAAGTCAATAGGTGATCCACAGTAATTCTTATATGTAGTTTGATGCCCCTCCCCCACCCATTCCAATAAAGTTTGACACCAGTGATTGAAAATCATATACTCCTGGATTAAGGGAAGTTTACCAGGTCACTGTGACTCACTTCTTATAGTATTCCAAACCTAAACTGTGAAAATTGGTCATATCATGGAGGAGGTTGAAAAGAATGGACCTCATTTGACAATGTGATTTATCTAATCCTAATCTAAATATGTCATTCAATAACTAAATACAGAGTATCCCCAAATTCTCATTGCAGTTAATTTTCAATAGCTAAACATTTCAAAAGCATTAATATTAACACTAATGCTTAATACTACATTAAGATTATTGGGACACTGCCTTATATATTGACTGAAATGTATAATAGTATAGTGAAAAGAACACTGAAGGTTTGGAGTAAGAAGAGTTGACTTTTAATCTCAGTTCAGCTCTTGTACCTATTTGATCTTGAAGTAGTTACTTCACCTTTGAACCTTGATTTTCTCATTTGTTAAATGAACAGATTAGACCAAATTATCTCAGGTCTCGAAATCTATGACCCTATGAGTATTTGCCCAGCACCCTGTTGGATGTTATGGGGATGGACAAGAAATAAAGTCCTTGGGTTTAGAGACAGAACTAAGATACATGAACCATTAGAGAACAAAGAAGTGATAAAGTAAGTAGTCTTGACTGATTTTAGAGAAGGAAGAGCTCAGTGTGTACTGGAGTGGTTAGGGGAACCCGAGATAAAGCTATGTAACATTACCATTTTTGTAGTAATGATTCATACATGGTCTTTCAAAGTTTGTAAAGTGCTTCATGCAGAATAATGCTGTGAAGTAGGTGGCTTTATTGCCACCATTTTACAAGATTGAGAAAACTGAGCCCTGGTGAGATGGATTTTCCCATCATTATTACCTAGTTTCAAATGAGATCAAATTCAGAGCTTCTCTCTTTTTCTTCTGCCTTTTGCTATGAATAATCTCTTCTTGTTCAGTTGTTTCAGTGATGTCCAACTCTGTGACCACTTTTGGGGTTTTCTTGGCAAGGATACTGAAGTAGTTTATCATTTTTTCTCCAGCTCATTTTATAGATGAGGAAACTGAAGCAAACAGGGTCATGTGACTTGCCTAGTAAGAGTCTGCGACTGGATTCAAATTCAGGTCTTCCTAATTCCAGGTCCAGCATTCTATCCACTGAGCTACATAGTTGCTCTGAGTAAAAAGTAATTTCCTACCTTGTTCTAAGAAGCTCCTGAATGTGTGAGAGCCTTTGCCACATCTCTCACTGTATACAGGCCAAAGTCCTACGCCACAGTCCAGGACCAAGGATTATCCTGAACTTTTTCCTTCCTCTCACCTTGGGGACAATAATCTAGTCAACATTAAAGTGATCCTGGGCAGAGCTAAACTGGCTGAAGATAAGTGATGCAAACATACTTCTCTCTTCCATAATAAGCTTGTCCCCAGGCATCTACTAACACTCAACTTGTCTATTAGGTGGGACCACAGACTGGATATCTGCTCTGCCACTTTTGCCCCCCATGCCACCTCTACCTCCAACCCCTTACACTTCTTTCCCAAGGACTGATAATCAAATGAACACTTCCTTTGCAAAGTGGCAAAACTATGTTCTATACTTTGACTTAGCCTACACCTGGGGCTTCTCACTCATTAAAATTCCTCTACCATGCCATCCTCTTTCTCTAATTGGTGAGTTTCTTGCAGGGGTCTCCATTTTGAGGATGGGCTCAGGACAGTCATGTTTCATTCCTTTCTTAGGTATGTTTTTGACTCTCTGGACTTTGTTACATCCCCTCTGGACTTCATCACTATTTTCCACTGTGGATAACTTCTCTCCACACTGCTTTCACTTCTTCAACTTCCTTTTGTGTCATCTTTCTCTATTAGATCGTAAGCTTCTTGTCAGCAGGGATAGTCTTTCTTGTTGCTTGTATTTATATACCCAGTGTTTAGCACAATGCCTGGCACATAGTAAACACTCAATAAATTCTTGTTGCCTTGTCTCATACCCCAAAAGATCAGCCCAAATCCTAGGGTATTCCCATTTTACTCTTCCATTGTGCTCTCTGGAATGTGCCTTATTAACAGTCTTTCCTTATTATTAAGCCTTATTAAACTCCCCCCAAAGAAATTCTTTTGTATATAATAAGCATTTATTTATATCTGTATATGTCATTTTCTCCAATAACAGGTAAACTCCTTAAGGTAAGGGGTTATTTTTTTGTCTTGTCATCTCCAGTGCCTAGCATAGTACCTGGCACATAATAGGTGCTTAATAAATGCTTATTGAATTGAATATTCTCTGCTCATGTAGCTATGCTATTAAATTACAAAGTGAGAAGAGGAATCCCAAACAGGGTAACCCCTGGAATGTTGTGGATTATCCTTTGTTCTTGACGAAGATCAATGACATCAGGGAGGACTTGATGTGAATTGGATTTAAGTGAGGCAGTGCTATGCAGATTCACCAGCCTCACTCTCTCCTCTGGAGTCGTTTGGGTTCAGTGGCCAGACATAGATCAGGACAACTGGAGATGGCCCCGAATGCAGTGGGAGACCTTGGCCTTTTTAAGCTCAGGTCCTCTTGCAATAGAACTCTGGGATAGTAGATACAGGCAGGATTCAAAGATATAGTAGAAATTCAGCTGTGCATCTGTGAAAATTCTCTAAATTCGTGGAGATTAAGTCCTGTTGAGTTTTTAATCCTCCTTTATGCAATTGTTCCATTTGAATTTAATTACTGGAATTTTTGTTCACTACTCTTTCTTCTTCAGACTTATTTTATGGAGAGAGGTAGAAAGAGAGAGAAAGAAAGAGAGGTAGAGAGAGAAAGAGGGAGAAAGAAAAAAGAGAGAGGAAAAGGGAGAGGGAGAAGAATTAAGGGAGGGAGAGGAGAAAGGGAGAGAAAGAAGAGGGTTAAGTCTTTATTAGTATCTCAGAGTTTCTTTTCCTCCATCTCTTCTCCACAGTTTGTTCTTTCAAAGCACATCTAATCATTTTACATGGTGATTCTCTTGGAGCCTAAGCTGGCTGAGCTATCATGTTAAATTTATTTTTGAAAGCAGCTGCAAACTTACTCCCTCTCTCCCTCAAGACATTCTACAAGATATGCCAGTTAGATTTTCTTTTCTTTGTTCCATTTTTTACAAAGCCTCTGGTTCCCTTATCTACAAGCTGCCCTGGTTGTACCATCAATGATTGGATTAGAATGGCAAATCAGCTTAATTGAATGAATGCAACTTTTCAAAGAAATGGGAAAATATATCATCCAACAATATAAAGTCTTTGTACTGTTCCAGGTTTATTATCTCATTGAGTTTTTAAGATAATTTAATGCATTTATCTCATATATTTCCCTCTAAATATAAGAATTATCCATGTTATTTTCTCATTGTAAACTTGATTATTTTTCTTTAATTTTTAAAGCAGCTTGGGGTATTTTTTGCCTTTCTGCTGTCCTCACTTTTAAAAATTTTTTTAAATTAAATTAAATTTCTTCAGTTTAGAAAGTTTCTGGTGAGGATTTCACCCTACCGAAGTAGATCAGCAGTTTTTTTGTGACTTCTGGTCTTCAAGAGTTCCACTTAGTGGTCCACTTAGAAGTAAAATAACTTACCAGGGTTACACAACTAGTGTGTATCACAGCAAGACTTGATTTCAGGTCCTTCTGAATCTAGGGCCAGCTCTCTAGCTAATCTTTTACCTTATTTCTCATCATCACTTATATCATTACTTACTAGAAACTTTTTCACCTTATTGGTAATTGTCTTGTACTTGTACTAAAGAAGTCTCCTTTATAATACTTAATATTTTTTCTTCTTCTCATAAACTGTTGTGATGATATACCTACCCTATCCAAACAGTTAATACAACTAATTCTTTGAAACTCAAGTATACGACTTTGCATTCATCTCTGTTAAATATCATCTTATTAAATTTTGTTCATTATTTTCAATTGTCAGGAGTCAAATTAGTTACTCTTAAAAGTTAGTTATTCCTTGCAGGTTTGTGTCATCTACTACTTTCATAAGCTTCTAGTTCATATTTTACTGATAAAAATATTGAATATCTTACACTGGGAGGGATTGATTTTGGGGATGGTGATCCTCTAAAAACCTGTTTCTGAGTTGACATTGAATACTTATTAATGGCTAATTTAGAGAGCTACTATAAATATTTTTGTACATATGGGATCATTCCCCATTTTTATGATCTCTTGGGAATACAGTCCTAGAAGCAGTATTGCTGGGTCAAAGGGTATGCACATTTTTGTAGCCCTTTGGGCATAGTTCCAAATTGCTCTCCAGAATGGTTGGATCAGCTCACAGCTTCACCAACAATGAATTAGTGTTCCAACTCTTCCACATATTCTCCAACCTTTATCATCGTCCTGTTTTGTCATGTTAGCCAATCTGATAGGTGTGATGTGGTATCTCAGAATTGTTTTGATTTGCATCTCTCTAATCAATAGTGATTTAGAGCACTTTTTCATATGATTATAGATATCTTTAATTTCTTCCTCTGAAAATTGCCTGTTCATATCCTTTATATCTTTATCCTGTTCATATCATTTATCAATAGGGGAATGACTTGTATTCTTGTACATTTGACTTAATCTCTATATATTTTAGAAATGATGTCTTTATCATAGTCACTAGTTGCAAAAATTCTTTCCCAGTTTTCTACTTCCCTCCTAATCTTGATTGCATTGGGTTTGGTTGTGCAAAAACTTTTCAGCTTAATGTAATCAAAATGATCAATTTTTAGCTTCATAATGCTTTCTATCTCTTGTTTAGTCAAACATTCTTTCCTTCTCCATAAATCTGATAAATACACTATTCCTTGCCCCACTAATTTGTTTATAGTATCAATCTTTATACCTAGATTATGTACCCATTTGGACTTTATTCTTGTGTACAGTGTCAGACATTGGTCTATGCCTAGTTTCTGCCAAACTGTTATACAGTTTTCCAAGCAATTTTTCTTGAACAGTGAGTTCTTATCCAAAATTCTTAATCACCTAGAATAGTGAGCTGATATTAATAAACAGATTTTTTTTGAGACTGAGATTCCATATCTTGCTCATTTCTGGAAGTGCAGTGAACACTCATGGGTCTGCTTTTGTTGCTGACCAGCATGGAAATTTTAGCCTGATCCATTTTTCTGATCTAGGCTGTTTATCACTCCTAGGTAACCAGAGTCTCTTCCATCATAGGGCTCATCAAATTGATGCTGGATTTAGCCTGATTGACTTTTTGTTATTGTTTAGCAATTTTTCAGTTGTATCCAACTCCTTGTGACCCCATTTGGGGCTTTCCTTGGCAAAGATACAGGGATGGTTGACCATTTCCTTCTCCTCCACTTACAGATGAGGAAACTGAGGCAAACATGTTTAAGTGACTTGTGCACTCCAGGCCCAGTACTCTATGCACAGCCCTGTTGCAGCTCAGAACTCAAATGATCCACTGGTCTCAGACTCTGACTATAGACAAGCACCATTCTTGACACAAGTAGAATTTAATTAGGACAAATTTAAAGTCTTACTTGGATTTGAAAATCAATTGCACAGGGGGCAGAGCCAATATGGTGGAGTAGATGCAGGGAATAGCAAGAGCTCTCCCCCAAAACCTCTCAAAAAACCTGTAAAAAATGATTCTAAACAAGTTCTAGAGCAGCAGAAGCCTCAAAAATGACAGACTGAAGCAAATTGCCAGTCCAAGACAATCTGGAAGATTGATGGGAAGGGTCTATTACACTGGACTGGGAGTGGAGTGCTGTTTGGAGTGGGTCACTGGCCCACAGATAGAGTGGGAACATGCCTCAGGGAACTGAATTGCTAGTGGCTGCTGTGGATTCCAGACTTCTCAACCCACAAATGTTAAAGACAGCCTCAAAGGGGAATGGGAAGGGTCTCTAACTTGACTGGGAGAGGAGGGTGATCAGGCCTCAGGCCCAGCCCCAGATCCATCCTCAGGACAGCTGTAGCCACTGCTGAAGTGAAGGCTACTTCTGGAGACCTCCACTTAACAAAACTCAAAATTCAAGCAATTGAATGGGAAAATAAGTATAAGGGGGAAAAGAAGTAGACTATAGATACATCCTAAGCCTCTAAGAAAAATATGAATTGGTCTCAGGCCATGGAAGAGCTCAAAAAGGATTTTGAAAATCAAGTAAGAGAAATTGAGGAAAAATTGGGAAGAAAAATGAGAGTGATGCAAGAAAATCATGAAAAATGAGTTAACAGTTTCCTAAAAGAAACTCAAAAAAATGCTGAAGAAAATAACACCTTGAAAATTAGACTAAGCCAAATGGCAAAAGAGGTCCAAAAATCCAATGAAGAGAAGAATGTCTTAAATTGCAGAATGGGCCAAAATGGGAAAAAAATGGGAATGGGAATGGGAAAAAAGAGGTCCAAAAACTTACTGAAGAAAATAGTTCTTTAAAAATTAGAATGGAGCAAATGGAAGCTAATGACATTATGAAAAATCAAGAAATTATGAAACAAAACCAAAGGAATTAAAAAATAGCAGACAATGTGAAATAGCTCATTGGAAAAACAACTGTCCTGGAAAATAGATCCAGGAGAGACAATTTAAAAATTATGGGACTACCTGAAAGTCATGACAAAAAAAGACCTTAGACATCATCTTTCAAGAAATCATCAAGGAAAATTGCCCTGATATTCTAGAACCAGAGGGTAAAACAGAAATGGAAGGAATCCACCAATCACCTCCTGAATGAGATTCCAAAATGAAAACTTCCAGAAATATTGTAACTAAATTCCAGAGTTCCCAGGTCAAGGAGAAAATATGTCAAGCAGCCAGAAAGAAACAATTCAAGTGCTGTGGAAACACAATCAGGATAGTCCAAGATTTAGCAGCTTTTACACTATATTCCAGAGGTTAAAGGATATAGGATTAAAATCAAGAATCACCTATCCAGAAAAACTAAGTATCATATTTCAGGGGGAAAAAATGGAACTTCAATAAAATAGAGGATTTCCAAGTATTTTTGTTATAAAGACCAGAGCTGATTAGAAAATTTGAGTTTCAAATATAAGAATCAAGAGAAGCATGAAAAAGTAAACAGAAAGGAGAAACCATAAGGAATTTATTAAAGTTGAACTGTTTACAATCCTACATGGAAAGATGATATTTGTAATTCATGAGACCTTTCTCAGTATTAGGATAGTTGGAAGGAATAGATATATGTGTATGCATATCTATCTATCTATGTCTATATAAGTATGTATGTAAGTACAGAGAAATAGAGGGCACCGGGTGAATTGAATATGAAGGGATGATATCTACAAAAGAAAATTAAGAGTTGAGAGGAATGTACTAGGAGAAAGAGAAAGGGAGAGGTAGAATGTAGTTAGTCATCTTATATAAAAGAGGCAAGAAAGAGATTTTACAATGGAAGGGAAGAAAGGGAAGGCGAGAAGGAATAAGTGAGCCTTCCTTTTATTGAATTTGGCTTCAGGAGGGAATAACATACACACTCAATTGGGTATGGAAGTTTATCTTACCTTATAAGAAAGCAGGGGGGAAGGGAATAAGAGAGGGGGGATAATAGAAGTGACAGCAGATTGGGGAAGGGATAATTGGAAGCAAACACTTTTGCAGAGGGACAGGTCAAAGGAAGGAATTGAATAAATGGAGGGTAGGACAGGATAGAGGGAAATATAGTTAGTCTTTCACAACATGACTGTTATGGAGGTCTTTTGCAAGACCACACATGTATAACCTATATCAATTTGCTTGCCTTCTCAATGAGGGTGATTGGGAAGGGGGAAGGGAGGGAATATGGAACTCAAAGCTTTAAAAATGAATGTCAGAGGTTGTTTTTACATGCAAATAGGAAGTAATATTTATAGGTAATGATTTATAGGCAATAGGTAAGATTGATTTCTATACCCTACAGGAAAATAGAAGGGAAGGGGCTAAGGGGGTTGATGATAGAAGGGAGGGCAGATTGGAGGAAAGGGACGATGAGTATACACACTGTTCTGAGGCAGGGGGAGAGGGGAGATGGGGAGAAAATTTAAAATTCAAAATTTTGTGGAAGTGAATGTTGAAAACTGAAAATAAATAAATTTATTAAAGAATAAAAAAAGCATAGATGAGATACTAAAAAAAAAGAAAATCAATTGTACAGATACAGGAGAAGAGGCTCATGTCTAGAAAATAAAGTGTTAGATATCTCTAAAGTCATGATATGCCAGTAATCCATGCCTTATCCATATGAAAAATAGCTAGGAATTTCAGTGGCAGAGCACGTTCAATATGAGTCAGCAGTGTGATCTGACAGTCAAAAGTGCTAGTGTAATATTTGACTGCATTAATATAACTGTAGTGTACAAAGTAAGGTGGTAGTCCCATTGTACTCTGCCCTTGCTAGAATACAGATAGAGTATTACAGTAAGTTCTATGTGTCACATTTTAGAAATGAGAGTGACAAGCTTCATTGTGCTTGGAAGAAGGGGTGTGAAATTGTGCAGTAGAGGATTGGTTGAAGGAATTGGTTTATTTTGATTGAAAAAGAGAAGATGGGAAATACAGCATCATAGCTATTTTCAAATACTTGAAAAGCTGCTGGGTATGAGAGGAATCAGGCTCGGTCTCATTGCTTCTTGGAGAGAAGAACTACACTGACTGATGGTAAGTATAGGAAGGAAACTTTTCATTTAATATGAAGAAAAGATTTCTAGTGAATAGAGTTTTCTAAAAATGACATGGACTCCCTCACTGAGTTCCTTGTTGCTGGAAATCTTCAAGAGGAGAGTGCATGGCTAATTGCTGGTCATGTTGTAGACAAGGCTCATGCTTTGGGTAATGACCTCAAAGTTCCTGTTCATCTCACAATTCTGTGATTTTATTATTCTAACCTCAATAAAAACTTGGAACTTCATGAGTCCCAGATCCCAGGTTCCTGTGTACCTAGAAAATTCATTATATTGTCATATAATTTCATTATATGGCACTTTTACCTAATCTTTTCCCAGAATATAAAAGTGCATATTCTCTTGCCACTCAAACCTGATTACATTTTAATACCACAATATCTAGTCAGTGTTAATTGATGCAGGTAATAGTAAGAATTTCCCTAGGAAGTTCTGGACCTTCTCAGTCACTACGGAGCCTACTGTGGCTTGGGTTTAGTTTGTGCTGTCTTTTATCCACTAGAAGGAGACTATATTGGAGTGAAAGTATGGAATTTGATATTTAGCCAAGAAATTCCCTACTCAGATGTGCTCAGGTTCCTCCTTCAGTCTTTCCAATGTGTCATTGTTGAAAGAGTCCTGAATTTAGAATCAGAAGAACGATATATCCTTGTTCAACCTGTGTGACCTTGGGTAGGTCACTTGAACTCTGTCTTTGCTCATCAGCAAAATGAGGTAGTTGAACTAAGGTTCCTTCCAGTTTTAAACCTCATAATGCTTCCGTAATTACTCTGTCCCCAAGATTGGGTAATTTCTACTGTGTCCTAAGTCAAAATTTGGCTTCTTTTCCTTTATTTTCTTTGAAAGCTGATTCTTCTAATGCCTCAGTTTTGGACTGGCTTCCAGATTCAAAATAACTTTTTTGGGTGCTGATGTAAAACTTTACTTGCATGTCAAAGAATATAGTTGTTGCAAATTGCCACCAGGTGGCAGTGCTACAACATATGCTTCAGCACGTGTCTTTCCACATGGTCTGTTCTGTTGTGGTCAACTGTGGAGGAAACAAAGGTTCATTAGATCTTTAAGAATGGATGAAGAACAATTTTTATCTTTCTTATTTTTTGGGAACATGACTAATACAGGAATATGTTTTGCATAACTATAGCATTTATAATTTAATCATGAATCCTTTAGAATTGTGGTGGATCACTGTAGTGATGAAAATTTCTGTTAATTATCTTTACAATACTGATGTTAATATGCAAATTGTCCTTCTGGTTCTGGTCACATAACTTTGTATCACATAAGTCTTACCAGGGTTTTCTGATGTCATCTTCTTCATCATTTTTTTTGACCACTTCACATTGATATGCTATAACTTGTTCAGCTACTCCCTTATTGTTGAAATTCCTTCAGTTCCTAATCCCTTCAATTCTTTACCACCAAAAAAGAAGACTACACACACACACACACACACACACACACACACACACACACACACACACACTCAAGTCTCTTTGTCTGTTTTCTTTGGGATATAGACATAGTAGTGGTATTGCTAGGTCAAAGGGTAGGAATAGTTTTATAGCTTTGGGGGCATAGTTCCAAACTGTTCTCTAGAAGGGTTAGATTAATTTATGACTCTTTCTATAGTGCATTAGTGTATCTATTATCCCATATCCCTTTCATCATTTGCCATTTTCCTTTTCTGTCATCTTAGTCTAGTGGGTGTGTGGTAGGACATCATAGTTGTGTAAATGTTCATTAATTATTTAAAAAGTAGTAGTGGGCATTACCTCACTTTAAGTGAGCATCTGAAAAGGCCTTAGCCTAAAAGGTCAAGTCCATCCTGGGCCATCTCCAGTCATCTTGATGAATATCTGGTCACTGGATCCAGATGGCTCAGGAGGAAAAAATGAGGCTGGTGACCTTGCATAGTCCTTCCTCACTCAAAACAAAGTCAAGTGCAAGTCATGTCATCATTTCTCCGATGGCATGGTCCTCTTCAAAAAAGAAGGACGAACACAACAACAACACATGTATGGATGAATGTAGAACTATTGAAGGTAATAGCATGCATGGCTAGAAGAGACCTTAGAGATCATCTAATCTAATGTCCTTTTTTTCAGAAGAGGAAACTGAGGGGAAAAAAAAATCCATGATGGCTTTTATGATATCAGTGCTAAATTTGTCCAATTATGTTGGAATTTGGAAATGCTGCTGAGACATTGCAGAATGTTGTTTATGAAATGGCGTTTTCACACAAGTATCCGTTTATCTTCCCAGTATAAAAGTTATAATGCAAAGAAATTGTTATTCAAAAAAGAAGCAAGATTATTGGGTGAATTTATGGACTTTAATATACAGAAGATGAACATGTTACTAGACAGAAGCACATGTGACCTATGAATAGTGACCAATTTCATTTAAAAGAAGTTGCTGAGGAATAGTAGATAGAGAGCCTTGGGGTCAGGAAGATTTGGATTCAAGTCTAAACTCTGACATATACTGGTTACATAACCCTGGGCAAGTCACTTAACCACTTAGTGATCCAGGCAATTCTCTACTACTATAAATTGCAGAGCTGGACCTAATCTGCTTTGGCAGAGAGAAATCATGGGCCTGGTCTGGTACATAAAAATAACCTCAAACTACTGAGTGATTTTTAATATCTGTTTACACTATTTTTCCTTTTACTATTTTCTAATTGCTTCTTATGTGTTTTTCCTGTACCCCTTAAGAAGCATGAGGCTTGAACAAATAGCACTGGGAGAGTCCAACTTCTTAAAGGTAATTTCTGACAAATATAGTCAGTCTCCAAAACCCAGTGAGGAGGAAAGAAGGGATGAACAAGCAGTTGTTTAAAGAAACTAATGTGGATATATAGAAAACCCATAAAGTAACTTAAATTTTTTAGAAGTTATGTATAGAAGATGGGAGCAAGGAAAGACAACGATTAGTAAATACAAAAACATAGCCGGGATCTATACAAATAATGTCAAAAGTGTTAAAGCCTTAAATGAGAACACAAGATGGGGACAGGCATAGCTATGCAGTAGTTGATTAATATAAAGATTTGGGGCTTTCAGTAGATCACAAGTTAATATAGAAGCCACAGTTTAGGTGGGCCAAAAAGCTAATGAGATACTGAGCTGCATTAAATGTAGCAAGCACAAAGTCCAGGACTATGAGGTAAAAGTTGAGCTGTACTTTGTACTGGTGATACCACACCTACAGTATTATGTTCAGTTGAGTATCACAGTTGAAGAAAACATTAATACTCTGGAGAGTATTCAGAGCATAGCAGAAGGAATGGTGAAAGACCTGGGGTTCTTGTAATATAGGGATAAATTTAATGGAATAAATTTAATAATAATAATAATATTCCTTTAAATAAATTTAAAGGAATGCTTAGCCTGAAGAAAAAATATAGGGGTGAAAGGATAGCTGTGTTCATGTATTCAAAAGGCTGTCTTTTGGAAGTGCGATAAACTTGTTCTGTTTGGACCCAAAGGCCAGAACTAAGAGCAATGGTTGGAGGCTGCAAAGGGGCAAATTTAGGCTTGACATAAGGAAAACCTTCCTAGCAATGCAAGTTCTCTAAAAAGGGAATGGCTTATGAACTCATTATTTGACAAAAATGTCTGGGAAAACTGGAAAACATTTGACAGAAACTAAGTATAGACCAACATCTTACACTGTATAACAAGATAAGGTCAAATGGGAACATGATTTAGACATAAAGGGTGATGTTATAGGCAAATTAGCAGAACATGGAAAATTTTACCTTTTCTATCTACAGATAAAGGGAAAAAATTATGACCAAACAAGAGAGAGCATTATATTAATTTTGGTTGCATAAAATTAAGAAGTTATTGCACAGACAAAACCAATTCAGTCAATATTAGAAGGAAAGTATGAAACTGGAAAAATATTTTACAACATGTTTCTCTGATAAAGTCCTCCTTTCTTAAATATATAGAGAAGTGAGTCAAATTTATAAGAATGTGAGTCATTCCCCAGTAGATAGTCAAAGGATGTGAACAGGAAGTTTCCAGATGAAGAAATCAAGTTACCTATAGTCATATGAAAAATGCTCTAAATCATTATTGATTACAGAAATGGGAATTAAAATAACTCTCAGGTACCACCTCATGCATATCAGATTGACTAATATGACAGAAAAGGAAACTGACAAATGTTAGAAGGCATATGGGAAAGTTGGAACACTAATGCCCTGTTGATGGTATTGTGAAGTGTTCCAATCATTCTGGAGAACAATTTGGAACTGTTTCCAAAGGGTAATCAAATTGTGCAAACCCTTTGACCCAGCAATACCACTCCTGGGTCTGTATCCCAAACACATTTTAAAAAAGAAAAGGATCTATATGCACAAAAATATTCATAACAGCTCTCTTTGTGGTAAAAAAAAGAATTAGAAATTGAGGGGAGGTCTGTCAATTGAGGGATGCCTGAACAAGTTCTAGTAAATGGTTGTGATAGAATACTATTGTGCATCAAGAAATGATGAGCAGGATGCTCTCAGAAAAACCTGGAAAGCCTTAGATGAATTGATGCAAAGTAAATGGAACAAAACCAGAAGAACATTGTAAGCAGTAACAGCAATATTATATGATGATCAATTGTGAATGACTTAGCTATTCTCAGTAATACAGTGATCCAAGATAATTCCAAAGGACTTATGATGAAAAGTGCTACCTCCAGAGGAAGAATTGATGGAGTCTAAATGAAGGTCATTGAATACTTTTTACTTTCTTTTTCTTTTGTTTGTTTTTGGATCTGTATTTTCTTTTGCAACATGACTAATTGTAACAGCAAGCAAAATAAGATCTTTGCTGTTTTTCTGGATTGAGTTTTAACCAATCAGATATGTGCATGTGGGCTCTAGCCAATCAGATACTGAGTAGAACTGTATGTAAAGGGAGAGCAGGTACTGAGAAAGCAGATGTGCATTGAGAAGAAGAGAGCTGAGAGCAGGGAGGAGACCTCTGAACTAAGAGAAGAGACCTCTGGGCTGAGAGGGGAGACCTTTTATGGTAGAAACTTGCAGAAGGAGCCTTTGAACTTTGAAAGTCAATAGAGCTGTAGGGTAGAAAAATGCCCATGATCTAGATGCCTTTGATGTTCCTTCTAATTCTGAGATTTTGTGGGATTCCAGCTACAAGTCAAGAAATTGTACCCAAAGCCTATATTAGGAATTGAATAAATATTTATTGAAATGGATTTATTAAAATCTAGACTCTGTCCTTAACTTGCTGCGTGACTTTAGGCAAGCAAGATATTTAGCCTTTCTGGCTTCAATTGCCTCAATTTGTACCATTAGGGCTTTGTACAAAGAGATGCCTAAGGGTTCTTTTAGCTCTGAATACTGCCCCTTCACCAGTTATTATCTCAAGTCAGTTTCAGAAGACTTTGTAATCTAAAGAGAACTCAGATGGAAAATGTTTACTTGGTAAATAACTTCGAGCCAGGAAGACCCAAGTTCAAATGTGATCTCAAATACTTACTAGCTGGGTAAACCCAGGCAAGTTCCTGTTTCCCCCTCAGGTAATACTTGTTCTAGTTAAGTGAGGCAATAATAAATGGAAACAGAGTTGCCAAACAATGTCCTGGTCTGTATTTTAGTATAAAATCCAGTAGCCAACAAGAAGTGAACTTAGTTTTGAGCTTATATCTCGAATACATTGCATAATACTTATGAGAATAATTTTTTTAAAAGCTGGGTGCAATTATTTCCTGTATCTATTTATTGGTAGTTTTACTTCTGCTTTGTCTGTAATAGTGCTAAAGGTAAGCTGCTAAATACTTCCTTCACTTGTGTGATTCTTGTTCTGCTTCATGTTCCCACAGTGGACTTCTGTAGTAATTAAATTGTAACTAAATTGACAAGGAAGGGCAGCTAGGTGGTGCAGTGGATAGAGCACCAGTGCAGGAGTCAGGAGGACCTCAGTTCAAATCTCACTTCAGACACTTGACACTCACTAGCTGTATGACCTTGGGTAAGTCACTTAACCCCAATTACCTCATCCTGCGTTATCTCCAGTCATCATCACCAGAGGAATATCTGGTCACTGGATTCAGATAGCTCTGGAGGAGGAGCTGGTGACTTGCACAGCCCTTCCTCACTTAGAACAAAAGTCAAGTGCAAGTCATGTCATTATTTCTCTGATGGCATGGTCTTCTTCAGCAACGAAGGACAAACACACAAATTGACAACAGGCTTGTCTCTCTGACCTACTGAACTTGGTGTCCTTTGGTCTTCTATTATTTCTGGGATAAACTCCCAAATGTGTCTGGTTGGACCCCATTTCACTCCTAGGTCAGCTACCCACCATAATCCACGTTTGACTTGACCTTGACTAACCCCAAAGCCAGATGAATGCTTGCTTGGTGTCTTCATTATTAGCGTTAACTACTGCCATTACCTGCAACCACCCACTATACTCTACAATAGCTTGATTTCCTGGCTGAGGTCCTGACAGTCGAAAAGCTTGTCTAATCAGTAGTATCAGTATTTAGCTGGTCTAAATAGAGTGGGTGTTGATAGACCCACAATATGGCGAGAAAAAAAAAAACCCCTCTGAGGTATTCAGATTGCAGGGTCCGTAAATTTCAAGCATTAATCTAAGTAATAAATATTGGCCAAGAATTAAGATGTTTTTTCATCATCAGATACTCCCTTATCACAGCTAGATGCACTAGATGAGTTCCTTAACCTTTCTGTAGCATTTCATGACCACCAAATTGGAAATGATGATACTCAGACTCCCTTGTTTCAGGCAAATGTTGCGAAGATTAATGAGATGTATTTACTAAATGTTTTGAACTTGTAAGAAGAAAGGTACTAACAAATACAAAAACAGTCCTAAAAATCCAAATAAACAGGCCAATAAATGAATTTGTCATAAAGGTACCTCAGGCTGAAATGAGACATTTATAAGATGTTAGGTAGAGCATTTACTGGTTATACTGTCAGATGGAAAAGCTGTTAACTCTCTGAATAAATAAAGTCTTCTTTTTCCCTTCTCCTGAGCACCTTTTATAAAATGGGACAATTCCTTACATCTTATAGGTGTTTAAAAAGAATGCTGAAACTGATTCTGACAAGCAGAATGAAAATACTCAACTGGACATGTCAGTGTGATCATACATAATTTATATTCAATAACTTAAAAAATTATTCTAGCATGTTATTCTCATGTGGGGAATACAATAACAACCACTGGAGGAAAAACCCAACCTATTCCTTTCTGATTTGATATTTTTAATAAATAAAGTTCCAAGTGGTTATATGTTTACTCAGTGCTCAAAAGGTACCAGTAAAGAAAGTCCATTTCAAGAAATAAATCCCTAAATGAATGTATTAGGCTTTCCAAGATGTTAATAAAATTCAGAGTTGGAGGAGAAATTTCTAGGTCAGAGGCAATTGTTACTCCACTTGCCTTTTGGGACCTACAGTGTTCTCCTGGGCCACATGTCCTCCCCACCCTTCCCTTCTATGCTCTCAATAAATGTTTCTTTGCTTGGCTTTTTATAATCCTCATATGGAATCATAGCATTTCAGAGATCATCTAATTCAAAGCCTAACTCACAATTGTTACCCTCTCTGCCCAATCTTAGGCTTCCCCTTTCAATTGCTTCTTTTCCTTTGCAAAAGTCTGGAATATGATAGAATCACTAGTTCAGAATTGATTATTGAAAAAAAATTGTGAAGTATTTGAAGTACCAATTTTTTTTTTTTGGTGCCCAGCTCCCTCCTTTTGCCTCCAATCTTTGGAACCCAATGTCTTCATGCTGTCTTCTTGGTTCAGATTTCAATTCAAAATGGCAAGCCAGTTTTCTTTGTTTTTGGTTTCTTTCATTTGTGTGTTAAGAAACACCTTGTAAGATTAATGTTAAGCAGGCAGAAATGTTTGGTAAATTTTGAAATTTCCTTGTTGGAACAAATCAGCAAAACTTTGTACTGGGGGATAATTGAAATTTTCATCTGTAGATGTTGAGATTGTATATGATCATACTACCCTGGTTGTTTTGAGACTAGTCTATGGCAGTGAAAGTGAAAGCATATTTCTTTTGCCTCCCTAGAGACCACAGAGATATCTTGAATTTGGGATGAAGATGTGTTCAAAAATGTACCTCTGCTTTTTTTGTATGGGCAGAAAATTTCAGGGGGAACTGTGTACTGAGGGCTTGAGGTGTGCCTGCATTTCCTGACATGGAGGCACCCTGCTTCTGGGAGGAAACATCCTGAATTCTCCTGTCATATGGATATGATTTGCTGCATAGCTAGGAACAGGCTGTGTCTTTAAAACTGCCAGATTGAGACAATTTCACTGTCTTTTCCTGAGTGCTCTCTTTCCTGCTGCATCCAGAGGGTGAAGATCATGCAGTTGATCATTTCATTCATTCATTCACAGAAAATATTCACAATGTATAGGTGTGAGGCTTCTGTGTATTGGACTCCCATATTCTAGTTTTCCTTTGTCTCAAGTAGATCTGACCTTGTCACCTAGCAAGTTAAGAATTTCCAATGTTTTCTTATGGACTTTAAGGTAAAATACAAACTCCTTTTCTTTACTTTTTTGGCACATAATCTGGGTTCAAATTACCTTTCTATACTCCTATACTTTCCATACTTCTTCACACATTCTACATTGCATTCAAATAGGTCTACTCATTTTCCTCCAAAACCAGCATTCTGTTTTCCATCAAGTTGAGGTCAGGTTGTGAAAAAGTGTAAAATCCCAATAGCAGTTTATATTTAATCCTAATGGCCATGGGAAGCCCTTAGAACTTTTTGAATAATTTTTTGTCTTCCCTCGAGGAAAATCATTTTGGCAGCTATGTGAAGGGTGAACCACAGTAAGGAAAGGCTTGAGACTGGGAGTCTAATTAGGATGCTATTTTCCCAGTCAGGGAAAGGTGATAAAGCCTTGAATAAGGTGCTGGTTATGTGAGTAAAGAGAGAATTAGATGAGAGAGATATTGGAGGTAGGAAACACCAAGATTTAGCAATTGATTTGAGACAAAGAGTGAGGGAGAGTGAGAAGTTGAGGATAATAGCAAGAGTATGAACTTAGGAGATGAGAAGAATTTCTGTTTTTGATAGAAATAGGGAATTTTGGAAGAGGGATGGGTATGAAAAGAAAGATAATGAGTTCTGTTTTGAACATGTCAAGTTTGAGATGTCTCCAGAATATCCAGTCTGAAATGTCTAATAGGATATATTATAGTGTGTGATGACCTGGAATCCAGACAAGTGTCATTTTTCTAAAAACTCAATGGGACATTATTAGATTTTTTTATAAAGATAAGGCAAAAAATGATGAAAGCCTTACTATGAATGTGTATGAGTGATTGCCTCCTTTTTCTATTAGCTCCTGAGCTATACTTACGATCAGCTCACATCTGAAGCTTTATGTTGAGCTCTACACACCACATAGTAGAAAGGGTATTGTGAAACTGGAGTTCAGTCAATGGAGGTCAACCAGGATTCTGAACAGACTTCAGGCTATTACATAGATAGGGCAATGATTTGAAGGAACAGGGATATTTCTCTTAGAAAAAACCCAGGGTGAGAGCCAGATGACTATCATCACATATTTGAAGGAGAATTACAGGGAAGAGGTATTAAATCCATTTTACTTGGCTTCAAAGAACCAAACTAGGCATAGTGGATGGAAGTTGTAAACAGGTAGATTTAGGTTAGAAATATAGAAATTTTTCTAGCAACTAAATGACAACTATCCAAAGTGGAATGGACTTCTTTAAAAGAGAGTGTTTCTCACCACTGGAGGTCTTTAAACAGAAGTTTGATCATTTTTCAGGGATGCTACAGAGAGGATTGCTGCACTAGTGAGATGTAGACTAGGATATCGTTGAGGTGTTTTCTAACACTGAAATTTTATGAGAATGATTTATTATCATTTCTAAATCTGATGCTTAGTTAGCTGGAGTAGTATGTCCAGCATGCTGTTTTGAATGCAATAGACATATGGTAAATGCTGGTTAAATTGAATGAATGAATGGATGAGAGCAGCAAATTGATATTCTAACCAACCAAAGAAGCTAATGTGCTTCGTAAACACTCAGTTTACAACAAGCATGTAAGTTAAGCACTAAGAAGAATAAACCCAATAATTATTTTTAACTTTTATTTCTTAGAGAATTAAAATTCTTTTGTTAGTTCATTCAAAAAGTATTTACTAAGATGAAAGAGTTGGTTCTAATCCTCTCACATTTTACTCACTTCCATATATCCTTTGATCCTTTGATACATTGATCTCCTTGCTGTTCTTCACATAAGTTACTCCATATCCCTACTCCAAGAATTTCCTTTGTTTATCCTCCAACCCCACGGAATTATCTCCCTCAGCTCCACCTCCTGGCTTCCCCCACTTCCTTCAAGTTCTGGCTAAAATCTCACATTCTTTTAGAAACCTTTCCTGATCCCTCTTAATGCTAATGCCTTCCTTATATTATTTCTAATTTTTCTTTTTCTTTTCCCCAATGGCAAAGCTCTCTTGCAAATAACCAATGGCCTTTTCTCAATCTTCATTTTCCTTGACTTCTCTGCAAACTTTGACATTGTTGATCACCCTCTGCTCCTTGATATTCTCTTCTCTCTTGGTTTTCAGGATACTACTCCATTCTAATTTTTTCTCCTGTCTATTAGACTACCCCTTCTCAGTCTCCTTTGATGGATCCACATTCAAGTCAAGTTGTATAAATAATCTATTGAAGGGAGAATAACATTGCATGTATAAATAAATAAATAATATCTAACAGATAGCCACAAAGTAATTTTGGGTGGAGAGGACACTAACAATTGAGGGCATAAACAGAAAGTCTCACATTGAAAGTGATGCTAGATGGGAACGCTGATGAAAGCCAGGGAATCCAAGAGTCATAGGTAAGGAGGGAACTTATTCCAGGCTTAAGGGATAGTCTGGGAGAGGGGAGATAGAATATCATGTCTAGGCAAAGATATCAATGAATAAAAACCCTAAAAGGGTGGGTCAGAGCTAGGTCGTTTATAAAATCATGCATTTATAATGGGAAGGGACCTAAAAGGTCATTATCCTAACAACTCCATTTTACAGAGGAAATATCTGAAGCCCATGGAGATTAGAACTGTTCATGCTTTGAGAAAGGAGTAGGTGTCCAAGACTGAATTTGAGCACAAGTCCTCTGGTTCTAGTCCAGTGCCCTTTGGGTTTTAAATGCTGAGAAATAGAATTTATATTTAATCCTAGAGGCAACAAAGAGCCTCAGAGCTTCTTGAGCAGTACATGGAAATGGTCAGACTTGGGCTTCAGGAATATTACTTAGGCAACTTGTGGAGGATAGCTTAGACAGAAGAGAGACTCGAGGCATGGAGAACAATTAAGAGGCTTTTGCAATAAGTTATGTAAGAAGGATATGTGTTGAGGACAGGAAGTGAAATGTTAGCCCAGTAACTAGAGAGAAGAGGTAAGATGCAAAAGATATTATGGAAGTAAATTCAACAAAACTTGGCAAGTGATTGGATATTAAGGGGACAGGGAGAAGGGATGGAATCAAAGATGAAATTACACCTCATTTTGAATTTGGGTGGCTGAGAAGATACAAATGCCCTTGACAGAAATGGAGAAATACAGAACAGGGATGTGTTTAGCAAGGGAGGAATGAATTCTATTGTAGACATGTTGAGTTTGACATCTAGTTTTAAAATGTCCCATAGGCAGCTGGTGACATGGAACTTGGGAATGAAACTAGGGTTGAAGATTTAAATACAAGCATGTCTGTGTAAAGAAAACAATCATTAAATACTTCATGGAAATAAAGAAGGATGAGGACTTAGCAAAGGACATCAGAACTGGTAACAGAGTGTTTGCTACTAACTTTGGAGAAAGTAGTTCTATCTGAGTGTTGAGGTTGGAAGTTGGATTGTAAGGCACTATTTTTAATTACATAATTTGCATTCTTCCTTCTTAATATCAAATATGGTGATTGATGATAAAAATCTGCTGTGGCCAGAGGGTATGCAATTGTAATGCCATCATTCAAGTTTGACTTCTTATCTCTCTTTTCCCTAAGGTTAATCATTGCTGAGCACCCACTTGCCATATCTAGTCTCAAGATGATCCTTCCTGGCACATATTAATGTGGCAGGTCCTAGATCATTATAGAATTTTTTAAAAAAACCAGTTCCTCTTGGGACAAACCATCCATCAGTCCCTGAGAGAATTCTTCCATTTTTGGAAAATGTAGAATAAAGTAGAAAATACTTCGGAACTTTTAAAAACTTATTACTGAAACATGAATTTATTAACATAAATAGGTAGATATGGCAGTCTGAATTACTAACCTTCTGAAAAAGAAGAAATTCTGCTTTTTCTGAACCATGTGTATTGAAATGTACAGGATGGGACATCTTTACAACTATTCCATATATAGGTACTTAGTAAGTCACCACTTAAGTAATTGTCTAATAAATATTTGTTGTTTTGATTTGGATGGAACTCAGTATGTCCACAAACACATACTGCAAAACAAAACAAAAAAAACAAACCCAAATAATAACAACTTTTAGTTTCTACTTTTATTCCAGGAAGTAATCATTGACTTTAAAGTCAAACATGAAAACAAACTTTTATTTTTCATCTGAGTCACCACATTAATTTCTGACTCAAATCAACTGTCAACAATAGTCAAAACATTTAGTTTAGAAAGAAAAATTACTTCAAAATGGCATTTGGAAAATGATTTCAAAAGATTTAGGTAAGAATCATAAACTAGAGAAGGAAGGAAACTTAGAGGTCATATACCTCCTCATTTTACAGATAAGGAAACTGAGGCCAAGAGAGGTTAAGTGATTTACTGAAGCTTTCACAGCTAGTGACAGAGCTGATATTTGAACTCACATGCTATGAGTCAAAGTTTAGAGCTCTTTCCTCTGTAACACAATAGTTAAAATTCATTTCTGTCTCAAGATATTCATGATATGGGAGCTCTAAAGATTAGGGAAACATGTAAATAGCATCTTTTTCCTTGAGTCAGGTATTAAACTTTTAAAGTAACTTTCTAGTCATTTAATTATCATTTAATACACAAATACTTTAATTTTTAAGTACTACAATAGTAAGAGTGTATCAGCAAGGACTCTGGCATATACAGGCGAGCCTGTTGTACAGGTTTTTGGATCTGCTTTTCTAAAAGGAAAGCAACTTTTTAGGGGTTAACAATCACTTTAATCAAGCATATGTATCATTCACTTAGTTCCGGAGAAAAAGTAAGCACCCTGAACTTCAGAGAAAATACAGAAACCAAGATCAACCAACAGACAGGGCTTCCAACTGTCTGACCATAAGCAATAGATACATCACAGATCAACAGACAGATTCAACTGTATGACCATACATAATTACCAGAGAGAGAAGCACCAACATCCTGTTTTTCAAAGCCAGGGGCTCTTTAGTGGCTACCCAGAGTCTCATCTGGCCAGACAAATACTTCCAATGATTAAGCTGCCAAACAAAACATTACCTCAGAGTATTTATATACTTTTCAGAGCCAGAAGGCATCACAACCCTGAAATTAACAAAAAGTGTGGGCCTTCCTACAAAGCAAATCTCCCCTAATCAAGCTTCCCTTAATGCGCTGGCTCATCAATGGGTGGGGAACTCTCTTTAACTCTCTAATTAACATTACAGAGAGTAAAGGGATAACTAGTGGAGAAATTACATATTCCCATTCATTGTCAAGAAATATGTAATATCTTTTCCCTATGGAAACCTTTTGTGTAGGATTTATGGAAAATTGTGGGTAGTTGGTGTGCTAGGAGGTGTCTTGAGGCATGGAATTGATGTTAGTATCCAATGAGAGTAATGAAGTTTCCCAAAGTACACAATCTCCTTTTAGGAATATTATTTGTAGGGGATTCCTTTCATAGAAGGGGTAGGGATGGATATGGTGGTCCTTTCCAACCTTCAGTTTCTGTGATTCTGTAATAAAATATCTGCTTTGGAATATTTTTACTTCATATGTAGTAAATAACAGTTAGGATTTTCCTGCAGATGCTGGTAAAGTTTTAATGGATGATAAGATGTGTGTGTGTGTGTGTGTGTGTGTGTGTATGTATGTGTGTATTTTAAAGTTGGTAGATTTATAAGGGAAAAAGATTCTAAATATCTGGAAAAAACAAGTTTTTAAATTTGTCAAGTAATATCTCTGAGCAATCAACATTGAGAAAAGATGACTCTGCCATCCAGAAATAAAAAAATCTGAGAAAGAAGAAATTTGGTCTTGTCACTTCTGTATCATGTATACATAACATTAATGATAGATGTGATAGAGTGGGTGCTCCTCCCTTTCTAAATGAATTGATGCCCCTCCAGTGGATGAATGCTGGAGGATTGGAAAACATAGCTTCCTACCCCAACCTCCAGTCTAGGTTTCTTTAGACAGGGCTGGTAACTAGCATGAATTATGATAGCCTTAGATGAGTTGAATAATCCTACCAACTTGCTTAAAACAGATTTTTCAATACTTTGGATATAATTAAGAAGAAACTGAGATGCTTTATTGGCACCTAGTCAAGTAAGAGAGTAACTCTCAGTAGTCTAGTGGTGTTGGTTAATGACTAATACATTTCCCCAAATTTCTCAGTCTCTTGTTCATCCTTGCCTATGTCAGGCTGTCTAAGTGTGAATGTCCCCCAAGGCTCTGTCCTAGGTTCTCTTCCCTTTTCTCTCAGTACTCTTTAACTTAGTGAGCTCATCAGTTCCTTTTGGTTCAGTTAACATCTCTATGCAGATGATTCCCAAATCTATTATGTCCTGTTCTAATCTTTATATAATAAACTATAGTCACATATCTTTAACTACTTCTTGAACACTTCACATTGGATAGAAATCCCATAGGCCTTTCAAACTCAGTATGTCTAAGACAGAACTCATTATCTTTCCTCTTCAAATTACCTCCCCTTCTAATTTTCCTTATCACTACTCTCAGGACCACTCAGGCTTGAAACCTCTGTGGGATTTTTGAATCCTCACTCTTACTCAACCCACATATGCAATCTGTTGCCAAACTGTGCCATTTTTATCTTCATTAATGTCTTTCATTTCCTTTCATTTAATCTACTCACAATCCTAAGTTCAAGACATCATCTCCTCTTGCCTGGACTACTGCAATAGCCTAACTGATTTTCCCACTCCAATCTAACCTTCATTCCATGACCAAGGCGATTTTCCTAAATTTACAAATGAGAAGTCATCTCTTTAGCTCACCAACACACTACTTGGAAAATATGTACTTGACCCATAACCTGCATTAATTCTTGCAACACAGGCTCAACTGGGCAACCTTAGTTCTCACTTTGTCACCTCTCATGCCCCTCCAGGAGCTCCAAAGCTTCCCTATTGCTTCTCAGATCAAATATAAACCCCTCTATTTGGTAATTAAAGCTCTTCATAAACTGAGCCCTTCCTACATTTCCAACCTTCTGTGTTTCACTCCACCAAAAACCTTCTCTGATCCTTCTGTGCTTTGGGTGGGAGCAAATGAACTAGAAAGTTTTACTGATGGACTTGGTTGATTTGAAGGAAGTCAATCATTTTCTTAAGGGGAATTCTTCAATATTTAAGTCAGAGAATTAGGGAGAAATTGAGGATCTTCACCAATATTTGAATAAGTGGGTCATTTAATAAATGGTCATCCATGTATGAATCATCTAAGTAAGGCTCCCTTACCTCCTCTATGTAGTTATAATAATAACTAACATTTATGTAGTACTTTAGAGATAGCCTTCCAACTTCTCTTTAATAAGGCATTCATGTTTATACATATACCATATAAAGCATTTGACCTCTCGTTGCTTAATCCTGAACTACATTTTCCAACATTTTTGATCTTCCCTCATGTATTCACTTTATATTGACATGACTGAAGATCAAAAAAGATTTGGAATTGGTTAGTGGTTCTTATCAATTCTTCATACAGTGGTTTTTTGGGTTTTTTTGCTTCCTTTGCTTCCATAGCAGATGGTGTTTCATAAAACCTGCAATTATTTCTACAATGGTCCCCTTGCCTATTATTGTCATAAACACTATAAGTTGAAATGAATGTTTCCCATGACATACTGTCTCTTTCTCATCTGATGAAACCAATGCCATCAATTCCTTCATATGCTTTTCCGAGAGGAAAAATGTTCCATTCAGGTGAAATTTCATTGTGCCTTCTGTTTTCATTTACTGTGAAAATGGAATAGTTCCCCATCCAGTAGCAATTCTGTTTGTTGATCGTTGGACAAACTCCTAACATTTTGTGTACTGCTCAATAAATTTAGGTTTAAAGATGGTCTAAAACTTGGAGATTCTCAGTACATACTGCACATTTTTTCTACCATTTCCCAATCAACAGAATTCTTATCATTTCACAAGTCTGCCATGACCAAGGAAGGAATAATTTAGTGACTAATCTTCTTGTGAGAAGTCTCTTTGTACTTAGCAAGGTTAGGCCTTGGACTTAGATTTATTCTTTTTTTTGTTTTCCTTAGTACTATACTCAAAGTCTTTCCAGCTTCTTACAGATTTGAAGAGCTTATTATACAATGGCATAGCCTTTGAGGACTCAGTGTCATAATGATAAAGCATCAGCATAAGACTTTATTGATAATATTTTATCTGAAGAGTCAGTATGACATAGTGAGCCAGCCTTGGAATCAGGAAGACCTAGTTTCACATATATTCATGTGACTATAGGTAAGTCACTTTCAGGGCCCCATTAACCTTTTCATGATAATAAATAACAGGCTGGTTGTTTAACCACATTGGTAGAAGCTATTCCACATTGAAAGTTTCTTACATTTCTTACATTCATGCCATCACAAGACTACCATTCCCTTCCCTCAACACTTTTACTATTTATCTCACAGAGTTGTCAGGAAAATATTTTGTCAACCTGAAATCGCTTATGTAAATGCAGATACTTACACAGAATAAAAACAGTATAAATATAAGTGCATAAATGTATACATAATTTAAAAACTTTCAGTTTTATTGCTGATTCCCTAGGATTTTCTAAAGAAACCATCATATCAATAGCAAATAGAGATAATTTTGTCTTTCCTTTGCCTTTCTTCCTTAATTTCTTTCTCTTATTGTACGCTATGCAGCCAAAACAGACTTTTCTTTACTATGGAATGTTTACATTGCACAAGTTGAGAACTTTGCTGCACTCCATACAGATTCACAAGGACTAGGTTTATTGGCCCACCCTGTTTTAAGATATTCCACTGGAAGAAAAAAAATATGATTACTAAGAATATTTGATCAATGTATTTGGAGTAAAAAGAAGCATGGTTGCTTCTGGTTAGGTCATCCCTTTCTTTGCTTTATTGTATAAAACATGTTCTTTAGGGCTAATGGCTGATCTTCCGATGTTATTCCCAAGTCCCTCTGTGCCTGCACTCAATAAACATTATACTGGCTCAATCCTCATCCAAGAAGAAATTCCTTTTGCTAAGACCCAGCTATTACCTTATGACTTTGATCTTAACCCTTAGTATAGCAAATCAGTTTAACTATCAGAAAATAGATAGTAGCAACAGGCACAGATGTTATAAATTGCAATCCATTTCTCATACTCACCTTGCGGTATGAATGCTCTTTTCCACCCCCATCAGCTGCAGTATGACCTCTCCTCCTTCCCCATGTCATTTCCATGCTGTGGGAAGACAAATCAGTCAGTTTCACCACCTTGTCACAAGTCAGTAAACAGTGGGAAGAAAAAACCAGGCAGCTGCTCATGGGGATGGCTTAGCTACCTGCGGATGCAGTTTGGGTTACTGTGACTGCTCTGCAAGCCACATAGAGTTGTGGGACCTTTGTGCACTCTCTGTGCTGGCTTCCCACATACACTGGTCACGCTGGCTCTTCAGGATGAGAATGAAGCTCTTCAGGGAAGAAGCCTTGGAAAAAAAGTACATAATCATATGCTGAAAGATAACACCTAGGTTTTATGCAGGTCAGATAGTGGTGGAGGTGGGTGGACAGAAGTGTAGTATTTATGGTATGTCATCAAGAAATTTGAGGACATATTTTCCAGCTTGTTCTAAGTTCCTTTATGGCAGACTATTATTTCATTTTGGATCTATCTTGTGCCTAGTAGTACTTTTGTACACGGTAGATGCATAATGTACGTAGTAATATACAATGCATAATGTATGTTTATTATTGTTCTTATCATATAGCATTCAATAGTTACAATGCATGTATTCAACAGTCACCATAGTTACAAATTATCACTCCTGTTGTAAAGTAGGTATCATTTTTTTTTGGTGATTTTACAAGTATATTTAGTGAGACCTAAAGAGATTGAATGACTTGTCCAAGATCATGTGAATAACAAATAGTATAAGTAAGATTTTGTATCATTAAGGACCCTGACACATCCAGGATAGCCTGCTATCACAGGTTCTTTGACTGGCTTTTCTGCAAGGAAAGGCAACTTTTGAGGCGTCAACAATCACTTTAATCAAGCACATGTATGTTCACTAAGCACACTTAGTTCAGGGGGAAAAGTCAGCAACCTGAACTTCAGAGATAATATAGAGAAATCAACGATCAACAGACAGGCTTCCAACTGTCTAACATACATCACAGATCAACAGCTAAATGTCTGACCCCACATAGATAGTTACCAGAGAGGGAAGGACCAACATCTGGGGTGGGGGGGGGGGCTCCTTAGCAGCTTCCCAGAATCTCTTCTGGCCAAACAAAACACTTGCAGTCAGTAAGCCCAAAGTAAAACCCACTCCTCAGAGCCTTTATACACTTTTTAGAGCCAGAGGTTATCACAACATTTGAGAACCAATGCCTCATTAACAAAAGTGGTAGCTTTCCTACAAATCTTCCCAGGCCCATTAATGGGTGGGGAAGATCTTCTTTAATCACAGTATTCAATCAGAGGCATTTGATTTTACTCTAACAAAACCAGCAAAAGTTATTGCTTTGCTTGTTACAGATTTGAACTCAGGTAATTTGACTCCAAGTACAGAATTTGTTTCACACACACACACACACACACACACACACACACACACACACACACACCCCTAAGTGTTTTCTTATTTCTCTCACCACCACTTTTCTTTTTTTTTATATAAATTTATTTATTTAACATTTTACATTGATTTTCACAAAATTTTGGGTTCCAAATTTTCTCCCCATTTATCCCCTCCCCCCACCCCAAGACACCAAACATTCTAATTTCCCCTATCACCAATCTGCCCTCTCTTCTATCATCCCTCCCTTCTCTTCTCCCCATCTTCTCTTTTGTCCTGTAGGGCCAGATGACTTTCTATTCCCCATTAACTGTATTTCTTATTTCCTAGTAGCAACAATACTCAACAGTTGTTCCTAAAACTTTGAGTTCCAAATTCTCCCCATCCCTCCCTCCCCACCCGTTCCCTTTGGGAAGGCAGGCAATTCAATATAGGCCATATCTGTGTAGTTTTGCAAACGACTTTGATAACAGTCCTGTTGTGTAAGAGAAACTGTATTTACCTCCCTCCTATTCTGCCCCCCATTGTTTCTATTGTCTTTTGATCCTGTCCCTCCCCGAGTGTTGACTTCAAATTCCTCCCTCCTCTCATTGCCCTCCCTTCCATCATCCCCCCCACCCTGCTTATCTCCTTCTCCCCCACTTTCCTGTATTGTAAGATAGGTTTTCATACCAAAATGAGTGTGCATTTTACTCCTTCCTTTAATCGAATGTGATGAGGGTAAACTTCATGTTTTTTTCTCAGCTCTCTTCTTTTTCCCTCCACTAAAAAGTCTCCTGCTTGCCTCTTGAATGAGATATAATTTACCCCATTCCATTTCACCCTCTCTCCTCCCACTACATTTCTCTCTCACCGTTAACCTTTATTTCTTTTAAGATATGGTACCATCCTATTCAATTCACTCTGTGCTCTCTGTCTCTGTGTGTGTGTGCATGTGTGTATGTGTGTGTGCATGCATGTACATGTGTGTGTGCATGTATGCGTGTGTACGTCTGTGTGTGGTCCCACCAACTACCCAGATACTGAAACGTTTTAAGAGTTACAAATATTGTCTTTCCATGTAGGAATGTAAACAGTTCACCTTTGGTAAGTCCCTTATATGACTTCTCTTTGCTGTTTACTTTTTCATGCTTATTCTCATTCTTGTGTTTGAAAGTCACATTTTCTTTACAGCTCTGGTCTTTTCATCAAGAATGCTTGGAAGTCCTCTGTTTCATTGAAAGACCATATTTTCCCCTGAAGTATTATACTCAGTTTTGCTGGGTAGGTGATTCTTGGTTTGAGTCCTAGTTCCTTTGACTTCTGGAATATCCTATTCCACGCCCTTCGAGCCCTTAATGTAGAAGATGCTAGATCTTGTGTTATCCTGATTGTATTTCCACAATACTGGAATTGTTTCTTTCTAGCTGCTTGCAATATTTTCTCCTTGACCTAGGAACTCTGGAATTTGGCCACAATGTTCCTAGGAGTTTCTCTTTTTGGATCTCTTTCAGGTGGTGATCGATGGATTCCTTCAGTACTTATTTTGCCTTCTGGTTCTAGAATCTCAGGGCAGTTTTCCTTGACAATTTCATGAAAGATGATGTCTAGGCTCTTTTTTTGATCATGGCTTTCAGGTAGTCCCATAATTTTTAAATTGTCTCTCCTGGATCTATTTTCCAGGTCAGTTGTTTTTCCCATGTGATATTTCACATTCTCTTCCATTTTTTCATTCTTTTGGTTTTGTTTTGTGATTTCTTGGTTTCTCCGAAAGCCATTAGCCTCCATCTGTTCCATTCTAATTTTGAGAGAACTATTATCTTCAGTGAGCTTTTGAACCTCTTTTTCCATTTGGCTAATTTTGCTTTTGAAAGCATTCTTTTCCTCATTGGCTTTTTGAACCTCTTTTGCCAATTGAGTGAGCCTATTTTTCAAGGTGTTATTTTCTTCAGCATTTTTTTGGGTCTCCTTTACCAAGGTATTGACCCATTTTTAATGCTTTTCTTGCATCTCTCTCATTTCTCTTCCCAGTTTTTCCTCCACCTGTCTAACTTGATTTTCAAAATCCTTTTTGAGCTCTTCCATGGCCTGAGCCCACCGGACATCCACCTCAGATGTCTGGGATAGAGAGGCCCCTACCTCAGCATCCTTCCCTGATGGCAAGCATTGTACTTCTTCATCAGAAATGAAGGGAGGAAGGAACATCTCTTCCCCAATAAAGTAGCTCTCTATGGTCTTATTTTGCTTCCTTTTTCTGGGCATTTTCCCAGACACTTACTTGACTTCTGAGATTCCTCTCCACCCCTGCTTAGATCTGCCCAGCTAGTGCTTGGGGTCTGAGATTCACATGGGCTTTCAGCAGTGGACGGGGCTGCTATTCAATGTGAGCTTAAGTTCTGGTGCTCAGGTGGAGGCAGGGCCACCTCCCAGGCTCAGTTCCCTCAGGGGGTTTATGCAGAGACCTTTGGTAATAGAGCTTCTGCCTGCTCGGGGAGTCCTGGGCCTCCGCTGCCTCTGCCACTACCTCCGAGGGGGCCCGAGTCACGGAGACACACCGCTCCCCTCTAGGCCAGCCCAGAAGTCTCTCTCACTGACCTGTAGTGTCTGTGGGTGGAGCGACCTTCCCGGCAACCGGAGATTCCGTCCCTGAAGCGTGCTCAGATCTGCTCCTTTGGCGTCGTGGCCAGGGCAGCTCAGGGATTGGCTAACCCTAAATGCGCTCCGCTATCTGCAGTGCGAGGGACCTCTGGGGACGGCTTTCCAGGGCTCTCTGGAACGGAAATCTCTTCTACTGCGTTGGTGCGTGCTTGTTCTGCTCCAGAATTTGTGGGGAGTTCTCTTTACAGGTAATTTATGGGCTGTGGATTCGGAGCTAGCATACGTGAGTCTTTCTACTCTGCCATCTTGGCTCCTCCCCCCTCACCCCCACTTTTCTTTAGCCATCTTCAAGTCTTATATGCCCTCCTCTCTGATCCCTGCTTTCTATTTCTAGCAGAGGGAACAATTAATATAATTATTAACACAATTAAATGACATGTCTATCAATTGTCCTGTGGTTATGCTCACCATTATTATAACTTCCCAGTCTGAAATATTCCTACTGGCCACCACTCCCATATATGTGTAGTTTTTACTTATCGGAATATAATCTCCTTGAGGACAGGGGCTGCCTTTTTTTTAATAGTCGTATATTTAAGTGCTTAATATATACTTTTTATTCATTTAATTCTCTCCTCTATGATTATTATCACATGTACTTTCAATGCTTCTGGTAAAAAAATTGCAAAAAATACTGAAGAAACCCAGGATATTATGCCATACGAAAAACATTTTCATGATACATGAAAGTATCCCAGAGAGCTGGAAGGGACTCAATGGATTAGTAAATGAGGATAGAGATTAAACCTAGCTGGTGTCTCACCCATTTTTTTTTTTCAAATAACGACATCTTGTTTTACTGCTAACAGGCTGAATGATGATTAATATAATCTTCATGTCATACATTGCATTTCGCCACATACCTTATTTTCAATTCCTTTTTAGTGGAAGGATAACATATATACTTGTTGTCTACTTTCTAAAGTTGGCACATTTTCAGTGAGGATAAAAAAACTCCTTCGTGTGGCATTTAAGGCTCTTTGTCTTCTGGATTCAACCCATTTTCCCAGACTTACTTCACATTTCACCCATTTGTACATTCTACATTTCAGCCAAACTGGCTTAACTTGATTTCCCTGAATGTGACATTCCTTGATGTCTTTGTACAGGCTGTCTCCTATGCTTGGAATGAACTTCTGACAAGTCTTTACTTCTTAAAGATCTTCCTGGAAGGGCTGATCTCAGGTATCACCTGCTGTGTTAAACCTTTACTGTTTCCTATACCTGTTAGAGCTCTTGCCTTTCATTTGTATTTACCTCTCTATGTATGTTTAGCTCTGTTTTTACCTTTTAACTTTCAGACTAATTATAATTTTTTTATCTCAGTTCTTTAACAACAAAATTATTAACTAATAGAGAACAAAAAAGGAAAATAATTGAAATAATAGCTGCACTGATTTTGACTGATGTAAAAAAATTGCAAAGAAAAATTTGGAAAGATTGAGAATAAATGTGGATAGCTAAGGTGTTCTTTCAGATATTTTAAAATGGCAGCAATTATTTTCTCTTTTGTGTGTGTGTTGTTTAGGATTACTGGGAAAGTGAGTATGGGATATTGATGAGATTTAGAGTTAGTAAGCTGGTTCAGGTGTGAAAAAATTCACTTAGAACTTCTCTGTAGCCATTGGGAGCTTTTTATTTTGTGTGAAAAAGCATCACAGTTCTCCTTAGCAAGGAAGCTGATATTTGGGGGAGTTATGCTCATATAGAGCTTTCAGAATGGTGATGTAGTTTTAGAGGTGTCTATGGAGGTTAAAGATTAAAGACAGGAGAGGATAACATGGGATAAGGGAGACAAAGGGACTTCTTTATAGTTTAAGGATTTAAGGACTGAGCAGGAGGACGCAGGTTAAAAATTAAAGGACGGGAAAACACAGAATAAGGGACACAAAACCAATTCTTTTGCTACAGGTTCAAGATAAGTGGGGAAGATCATTAGGGCACCTACAGGTTACAGAATAAACTAAGGGCTTCACAAAGTACTGGAAAAGCAACCTGTACTATTATTTTTAACCCTAAGGGCATGGTTGGTATTCACATCATTTCCCTATTCAGCCACTAGGCAGGAGAAATCTTTCGAAAAGGGGCCAAGGACATTGTTTTTTTGATCACTTTTCTGACTGGTCACATCCTGGTCTTATCTGCTATCTCATATCCTGCTTGCTCCAACTGCCTCAAGCACTCTTTTCTGCCTCATTTCAAAATCATTGAAATCTTGCAACGATCTGAAAGTGATGCTGAAAAAACACACCAAATTATAATTTCCTTTTTTTTTTAAATTCTGCATTACAAAATATAAAGCATAAGATCAAAAAGACAGTATTGAACAGTATTGAAGTACTGAACAGTAAGGGATAGGGTAGGTCAACACAAAGATACTTTGGCAGAATTATGCAGGAATTCTGAATCTTCTTGCACTGTCCTTAGCTTGAGAGATCTATGTTTGTTGTTTTTTGTTTCTTTTTTTAATAGAAATAGACTTGAGAAAATTGTCCTCAGTAGCAGTCAACTAACTAGCAAAGGTCACACTGAGAAGGAACTGTATAACAGTAAGCACTCCGACATACACAGGGGAGTCTGCTATCACAGGTTCTTTGATCTGCTTTTCTAAAAGGACAAGTAACTTTTAAAAGGGTTAACAATTACTTTAATCAAACACATGTGTCATTCACTTAATTCAGGAGAAAAAGTCAGCACCCTGAACTTCAGAAAAAATACAGAGAAACCTAGATAAACAGACAGAGCTTCCAAAACTGTTAGACATAAACAACACATATAAATCAACAGATAGGTCCAACTCTCTGACCATAGTTACCAGAGAGAGGAAATGCCAACATCTGGGTTTTCAAAGCTGGGGGGCTGCTTAGCAGCTTCCCAGAATCTCATCTGGCCAAACAAAACACATCCAGTCAGTAAATTTCAGAGTAAAACCTCACCTCTGAGTCTATAAGGCATGATCCTCTGACCCAGTGCCTCAATAGAAAAACAAAACAAAACAAAAGGTACTTGGAACTCTCCTACAAACAACCCTGCTAATCAAGCTTCCCTCAATGAGTAGGTCCATCAGTGGGTGGGAAGATCTTCTTTGATCATATTATTCAATCAGAGGCACTTTTAGTAAAACAAAAACAGCAAAAGATCCTACTTTGCTTGCCCTTACAAGCCATCAGATAAATGAGAGGAAAACCTGGAAAAAATATTGTTATGAAAACCTAGAAAAGACTTGGTATCTATCTAGATAAGTCATAGACAATGTCAAATGCTGCAGTGGGTCAGGATTGAGCAAAGTCCAGTTAACTTGGCAATTTATCACTGGTAGCTTAGGAGGGATCAGTTTCAACTGAATGATGATATTGGAAGCCAAACCATAGAGGTTTTCAAAGAGAGGGAAAGGAAGGAAATGGCATCACTGCTTGAAAATGGCTTTCTCAAGGAATTTAACCACAAAAGGAAGATACAGAATGGTACCTTGTGGGGATGGTTAAATCAAGCAAAGTTTAGATAAACTTGAATTAGGTCAATGCTTCAGTTAGGGTCATAGCAATTGTTTGGAATTGTATGCTTTGTTTTGAAATACATATTTTTTTGGTTGTTCAGTCATATCTTATTCTTCATGACCATATTTGAAGTTATCTTGATGGTTTGCCATTTCTTTCTCCCCCTCATTTACAAATGGGGAAACTGAGGCAAACATGGACTTGCCCAAGTTACAGAGCTAGTAAGTGTCTGAGAATGAATTTGAACTCAGGTCTTCCTGGTTCCAGGTCCAAGTGCCCTATCCACTGTGCCCCCAAGTGGCCCTGTGAAAAACCTCTTAATAAACTATGAAAATTTATTTTCTTCAAAATCAGTAAAAGGTCTAATTCTGATTACTCCATGTTTCAAATAACTAAAGGAGATTTGAAATACTACTTTTGAAGGTATATGCATAAATTCATAGACTTTTAAAACTATCAGGATAAAAAAAGTATCAATGGAATTTCTGCATGCAAAATGATACCTTGTCTGTTGGCACCAAATAATGTGACATTTCTGATGCCTCTGTGAAATTTTCAACCAATTGCTTCTTACAAGGTTTGCTTTAGTAGTTTGACCCTACAGTGAGGGAGCACAACACTATGTAAAACAATATTTTATTTTTAGAGACACAAGATACCTCATAGATAATCCAGCTCTTCTCTATTTCTCAGACCTAAAAAAAGTTGCATTTTCCCCAGATCACACAGCTAGCTAGTTAATGTGAGAGTTTAGGTCTTCTGACTTTCAATCCCATGCTATTTTAGCTTTTCTCTGGAGAAAATTAGGTCTTTCATATTTTAATTAAAACAAAACAATACATACAAAAACCACCTTTCATTTAGAATCTATGAACTTTCCACAAAAAGCTGAGAAAGAACCTATGATTGTTAGGTGTGAAGAACCAGGCTCACATCAGCAGTTAGATAACATGTTAAGAATTTCTGTTAATAGATTCTAATACATACTTAATATAGTAATTATGTGGAATTGATGGATATTGAATAAATTTTATAATTCTAAATATCAATAAATTAAAGAATACAGATACAATTTTTCCTACTTAGACTAATACATTCTTTATAATTACCTCAAAATTTTACAGTTTTTATAGTAGATTATCTAGAAATGTATCTAGAAAGCAATATTACTTTTGAGCTGTTCTAAAGGTCTGAGCTGAGGAAACAATGGGTTCAGAACCTTACTGAATCATCTCAGAAAAGCCATTTAGTTCTCCTCAGAGTGTCCTTTATTGGTCTGCACAGAACATTAATGTCATTTTCAGAGTGTTTTACAATTCTTGATGTAAACATTTAATTATGACCTTTTAGAAAACGTCTTGATTTTAATCCAATTTTAAAGAATCGCATTAAAATGAGCTAAAAGGACATTTGCTATTTCAATAGGAGACTCAGGGTAAAGAACGTCCTAGAAACTGAAGCAAACAACAGAGAACACTGCACTAATATTTCTTAGGTATCCCTCCCTACCTGTGTGAAAAGCAGAGTTCTCTGTTGTGGTGGCTTGATTTCCCCAACTATAAAAACTGAACTTTTAAATGCGACTTCCTAATAGTAGATTATATGAATATATATCAACACACACACACATATATAGACTGAAGAAAATAGATGAGAACAAAATCAAGACACTCCTCAGAGTAGATGATACAATGTTACACCAGGCAGAAAACAGAATGTTGAGAGCAGGCTAAGACTAGGATTAACAGGGGACTAACTTCTATTCTTTCCCTATTTCCCAAATCCTTAGCATAGTGACTAATGCATTAGCCCTTGAACCTTACAGCATTCCCAAGAAGATAAGGCTCCAAATCACTTTGTTCCCCAGATTAGCAACTTTCACATTGGCAGCATCAGCAACTTTCAGCTAACCTTCAGTCGTTTAGCACTGAATGAAGTTTGGAAACCAGAGAATGGCTTATATGCTCTGTAGTTCTACTTTTCAGGACAATCTAGTAATTGGTATTGTGCAAGAGGGAGTTAGAGGATAGAGTCCAGGGGATTGACTTGGAGACACAAACTTTGGAGCTGGCTCTTCTCCAGGCAAAGTACTGTTATGGTTGAGTTTGGGATTTTCTTGGCAAGGACAATGGAGTGGTTTGACATCTCCTTCTCTAGCTCATTTTAACAGATGAGGAAACTGAGGCAAACAGGTTGAGTCCAGGGTCATGCACCTCATAAATGTCTGAGACCAAATTTGAGCTCAGGTCTCCCTGACTCCAACGTGGTCACTCTTTTCTCTCTAATACTCCATTGTTGGTGGTAGTAGAAAGGGCAGTTAGATGGTACAGTGGATTAAGTCAGGAAGACCTGAGTTCTAATCTAACCTCATATACATTTTTAGCTGCGGAATTCTGGGAAAGTCACCTAAATTTTTGTTTGCCTTACTTTCCTCAACTGCAAGATGGAGATAATAGCAGTATTTGCCTTACAGAGTGGTTATGAAGATAAAATGAGATGATAATTGTAAAGCACTTAGCATAGTACTTGGCACATGGTAAGTACCATATAAAGTTTTATTTCCTTTGCTTCTTAAGGTTGCCTTTGCAGAAAAAGCTTTGGAAATTGCAAATAGTTATAAAACTGTGAGCTCCACTGTTATCATTGTCATCTATTTACAGTTGGGATATGTAGCATTATATCTAGGAATCCATTTAAATCCAAATGTAGCTCAACTTTCTTACATTCTCAACCTCAGCTTCTGCTGTCACTTCCATTATTGTCTTATATTGCTTTTAAGGCACATCTAACAGCAACAAATGACCTGTGTCTTTAAAAAAAAATAGATTGGTCTTTATTCCATTAGTAAAGTTACTTGTTTGGGTTACAGTTTCATCAGGCTTCATTAACGGAGTTTTATTTGGCAGATGATAGCAAGAGGCTGTGAATTAGATGATGCCAATTAAATGGAATCATTCATAAGCAGCAGGACAGCTTAAAAATAATTGTTAAAATAAATTAGTGCAAAATTGTGTGCCTCAAAGTAATCATTTCTGTTATTTTCCCCAGAGAAGCTGGAATGCCCATGCTTTTCCTCTTTCCTTCCCCGCTGTCTCTATGTCCTAAGCAGAGATGATCATCCTGGAAAGTTCATTGTTTCACTTCACTGTAACAAACATTTGTTAGATGGCTACTGTTTGCAAAGCGCTAAGGATGCCCAGAGGAAACAAGGCACACTCCTTGAGTCCTTGAGTTCACAATGAAGCATGCATTGGGAGATAGATGTCATATGTATGCACAAATAACTTGGAAAAGAGCTAGAAAATTATTGGGGACAGCTAGGTAGCACAGTGGAAAGAGTGCCAGGTCTGGAGTCAGGAAGACTTGCGTTCAAATCTGGCCTAAGACACTTACTGACAGTGTGACGCTCGGCAAATCACTTAACCCTGTTTACCTCAGTTTCCCCATCCATAAAATGAGTTGGAGAAGGAAAGAGCAAACCACTCCAGTATCCTTGACAAGAAAACCACAAATGGGGTCACAAAGAGTTGGACGTGACTGAAAATGACTAACCAGCAATAAAAGAAAATGATTAAATACATTGGAGAAGTCTGAATGGCATGGAGAGATTCAGGGAGAGAGGAGAGAACCAGGGGAGGCTTCACGGGTGGGAGAGACCCTGAGGGAAATAAAGGCCTTTGAGGGAAATAAATATTTCAACAGGCATACACCTGAAGGGAAATAGATGGTGTGTAATGTGATAGTACGTAACAAAGCCATTAAGTATAGAAAAGAAGTTTCTGGGAATGAGGAATGACTTGTAGTTCAGTTTAGTTGGAAAACATAAAGTGAGGAAGGAGGGAGACTGGAAAGCTCTGTCAGGGACAGATTAAAGAGAGCCTTGAACCATAGAATCTTAAAATTGGAGAGGATTTCAACAGTTATTTTGTCCAAACCATAACTGAATAATAAATGTCTTTAAAACATACTCCGTGAGTAGTCATCTTACCTTGACTTACTGCATACATTGCAGCTGTCTTCAAAGATCTGAAAGGCTGTCACATACAAAAGTGATGAGACTACTGCTGCTTTACCAAAGAGGGTAGAATTAATGAATCGATCAACAATCGATCATATGAAAAAAAATGCTCAAAATCATTATTGATTAGAGAATGCAAATTAAAACAACCTTGAGACATCATCATATAGCTACCAGATTTGCATAAATGATTGAAAGGGAAAGCAAGAAATGTTGGAGGCAATGTGGAAAAATTGGGACACTAATTCATTGTTGGTGGAATTGTGAACTGATCCAACCATTTTGGAGAACAATCTGGTATTATGCCCAAAGAGTTATTAAACTGTCTATATTCTTTGACCCAGCAATAACACTACTAGGTCTATTTCCAAAGATAATAAGGGGAAAAGAAAATATGTTCTAAAATGTTTGCAACAGCTCTTTTTGTGGTGGCAAGGAACTGGAAATTTCAGGGATGCCTGTTAATTGAGGAATGACTGAACAAGTTATGGTATATGATTGTAGTGCAATACTACTGTGCAGTAAGAAATGATGAGCTCAAGGATCTTAGAAAAATCATGGAAAGACTTGCATGAAATAACCAAGAGCAAAATGAACAGAATCAAGGGAAAATTACATATGGTAATAACGATATTGTTTTAAGAACAGTTTTTAAGTGAAAGAGTCATTTTGACTATTATAAATACCCAGATTAACTACAAGGGTCCTATGAAGAAAGATGCCATCTGCATCCAGAGGAAGAACTGATAAATAGAAATATGTATAAAATGATATTACATATATATGTATGCAATGGGAAGCAAAGTATGCTTTTTTTGCTGTTTCTCTGGATTGAATTTTAGCCAATCAAGTGCCTTTGATTGAATCTTGCCTTTTATGGAATCAATCAAGAGTCTTATTGGAAACAGTATATATATATATATATATATATATATATATATATATATATATATATATATATATATATATATATATATATATATATATATATATATATATATATATAGTATTGCTTAGAGAAAGAAACAGAGCTGCGAGAAGAACTTGCTTGTGGGGAGGCCTAACAGAAAGAATGTTTGTGATGTTTATGCTCTATCTGTTGATCTGTGTTGATTTCTCAGACATAAGCCTTGTCTGTTAGTCTTTATGAGTGAATTGAGATGATGGTGCTGGTAATATGGATAAATATTGTTATAGCACTGTTCAGCTTCGTTTTCTTAGAAACAGAAGCTGTGAGCAGGAGCCCCTGGAGCCTTTTGTCAAGCAGAAGCAGAAAGAATTTGGAGTAGAACAGTCCCTGTGTGCTGAGACAAGGAGCAGGAGCAAAGAGTTGTGTGCATGTGAACCCAGGCAAGAGCTGGGTGTGGCAGGCCCATGGAAGAGGAACCGTCGGGTTTGGAAGTCAGTCTCAAGTCAGGATGAGAGAGGACTTTACTTGCCCACCATGTATTGCGTAGGGAGATTGTTCTTACAGTGATGTAGGAGAGGATGATGTGTTATTTTCTGCTATTCCTTAAGGATGTGTTCTGCTGTAGAAGAGCCCTAGCCTGGGACCCCCTGACTTTGGGGATGCAATGATATATGCTATGCATCATACAACACACTGAGTGTTATGAGATATGTATATGTATTAGATGATATGTTTTGCTTAAGGATGTTTCTATGAATGTTATGCTTTACTTTATTGAACAATGTTTAGTTTATTGCTGAATAAATACAGAGTTCTTTATAATATGCAATTAGACCCTTAAAATCATTCACAGCAGCAGTCCTCAGATGTGTTGCTGTGATGGGTGGTACAAGGTAGAGGAGGGAGGGAAGAAAGAAGAGAAAAGGAAAACAAGAAATTTACACGATAACTTAATTATATATTTAAATGGATTAGCAAGTTACACATAATAGATTTGCAGTTTTATGCACAATCATCTTTTTAAAGAGACTATTCTGTGTTATGGAAATGCTTGTTTTATCCTGTAAATTAAAAATAAATAAAAATTTAAAAAATAAACAACCATTTATTAAACATCCACTAAGTGCCAGGCACCGTACTAATCACTGAAAGTACAAAAAAAGGCAAAAACGCAGGTCCTACCCTCAAGGGGCTCATGTTCTAAAGGGGAAGACAGTAAGCAAATAACTATGTCAATCCACGTTATAGACAATGTAAATAGAAGGTAACCTCAGAGAGAAGGCACTGGCAGTTGGAGTGGAAAAACCCACTTACAGAAGGGCAAATTTAAACTGTCTTAAAGGAAGCCAGGAAGCAAAGAACAGAAAGGAGAGCATCCCTTGACCAGAACAATGTGTGGAAGTTATAAAAAAGCATATAAGCTTCAAACTTTTCTAACCATCAAACCTATCTGAAAATGAAATGGACTATTTCAGGGGGGCAGTATACCCCTACCCAGCTCACTGCAGATCTTCAAGCAAATGCTGAACGACCACTTGCTGTCAGACATTTTCTAGAAAAGATTCTCGTTCAGATGCAGTTTGAGTTGGGTGGCCTTTAAGGTCACTTCTATTTCTAAGATTCTGTGTATTATGAGAGCACAATGTGCTGAAACCCAGAGTAGGGTATTAAGAAGAGGGGATGGCCAACAGAGGCAAGTATAACAGAGTTTGTTGGAGAGGATGAAAACTAAAAAAGGACACTGTTAAGGTGGTCATTAGTTACTTTGAGAAAAGCAATATCTGTAGGTAAGTATTAAAACAAGGTTGAAAGGAAGTGGGTGGTAAGGAAATTGAAGCATGGATGTCATTTTATCCTTCTAGAAGATTAGCAGTGAAGGGCAAGGGAACATATAAATATATAAAATGAATATATTAAGTGAGCAAGATAAAGGCAAAGCCTATAGGCAAAGGGGAGAAGCCGTTAAGGAGGGAAAGAAAGACATATTACAGGTGAAAGAGAAAAGGAATTACTGAAGAATCAAAGTCACAGAAGAGAAAGGACAGGAGGGAATTGGAGGCTCACGTGGCGGAGACAAGGAACTTTTAACAAAGAAGAGGATGACCTCTTTTCTTCATTGAGACTCTTAGTGGGGAGGAGGTAACAGCTAGCGTTTGTAAGTTGTGGAAGTAGAGTTAAGTAATCTTTTAAAAAGCAGGAGACAAGATCATCTGTGGAGAGGAGGATTGGAATTGGAAGTTTGAGGATGTTGGAGGTTTGGAATAGAAGGGGAGCCACGACATTTTCTGGGATGCATTAGGCAACCTATTTGTCCCCCTCACTGGGCCTCAGTTTCCTTAATTGTAAAGTGAGAGAGTTGGTCTTTGATGTTTCTTGAAGCTCTACATCATACAAATTACTATGTGGCAGTAAGGGTACAATTGAAGTTAGAAAGGAGTCATATATAATGAATGCTGTCAACTTGGCTTTGTTGCTTTCTCCAGAAAAGCTCACTGTATAGGAATGAAGAATTGGATTTTCCAGAATAGAAACAGAGGAAGCCAAAGGGGTAAGGGATATAGGAGGGAAGGTGAAAGTAATGTCTGACCACTGAGTTAAATCTAGGTAGGTAAGGAATAAAAGTAGAACATGGATAAAAGACTGAGAGAAAAAAGGAAGCAATAATTGATAGAAGTTGCCATAAAGTGAGATGGAAAATTTAAACTCAAGTCTCTCCTCACTCCAGGTTCCACTCTCTTTACTGTATCATATTGCATCTTTAAAAAAAGTTAACATTTCCATGATGCTTTAAAGGTTTGCAATATGTTTAATGCATTTCCTTATTTGATCCTTATCATATCCCCATGAAGTCAGTATTAGAGGTACTATTCTATTTTACATGAAGAAACCATAACTCAGAGAAATTAGCTGACTTGCCCAAGATAACTGAACCAGGAAATCTCAGAGGCAGGATTTAAAGACAGATTTTCAAAAAGTTGAATCCAGGACTCTTCCTTGGTATGCCATATTTTTGATGAACTGGCCATTAGCGTCAGAGCTGATGACCTTGTTGAGAAATGGAGCAAAAATCTGGAACTGGCCAAAGCAAGAGTCATGTTGACCCCATTTCTTGGCCCCGTGATTTCTGGGTCAAGAGAAGAATGATTGCCACTGACTACAGAGGGCAAGTGATGTGGTGCCTCTCCTCAGTTCAATTTCAAGTTTTAGTCAGAGACAGGAGGTGGAAGAAATGTATAAGAAACTATTAGAATAGGGGTTCCAAAGGGTACAGTGGAAGGGATGCATAGAGGAGGAGAGGAGATGATTAAGCTATTCAGATTGGCCTGTCAACCTACTCCTTCCCTTGTTATATCCTTGGGAAATATGTATTAGCAATTAATTTTATACTTGGGATCAGGTTGTACCTGTTTCATTATAGGTGGGAGAGAGTTTAATTCACAGTTAATTTGGGCATAAATGCAAATGAATCTGCTGCACATTTTATTAATGAGGATACACAATGTTTAAAAAAATAATTCATCTGGAGCTCTTTACTCTGCCCACTCTCCCTTTCCCCATGGGAATCTGGTCACCCAGCCCACAGTATCAAATCAAAACAAATTAATCTGGTCTTTGCAGTTTCAGAAGCAGCCCAATTGTAATTGTAACTTTCAGACAGATTAATCTTATAAGTTTCTCAATTAATTAACTCTGCCAACTTGAATTTCTTGAGGCTAACTTTCTCCTCCGCTACCACTACCCCCATCCATTTTATCTTACAACCTCCTTATTGCTTCCCTTAATTTTGGTCACCTATAAATACTACACTTGGTGAAAATTGTTTTTCCCTGGTTTCCTTCACACACATCCTCATTCCCTTTCAGCTAAGCCCTTCCAATTCCTATATTCATCTGGATAGAACTTCTATCATGACCCATTTGAAACACCTGCTCTAATGTCATTCTCAGTCTCTTTTTGTATATTTCTCCTACTTCCCTACTTTGACTGAAAGATATGTTCTGGGTAAATTTGAAAAAATTTAATATTTTCATTATTGCTATTAAGAATATAATAGAAAACATCAACTGGACATTTATTGCATCACATAAGAATTATGTTTGGATGGACCAAAGAAATACGGCCACACTTCTGGTATCATAAATAAATTATCAGTCAAGTTGAAAAGGAATGTATGGGGGGAGGAGCCAAGATGGCAGAGTAGAAAGACACACATATGCTTCGTTCTTACCCCACTGCCCATAAAATACCTGTAAAGAAGAACTCTCAACGAATTCTGGAGCAGCAGAAGCCATAGAACAACTGAGTGGAGGAGATTTCTGTCCCAGAGAGACCTGGAAGACCACTGGGAAAGGTCTGTCAAACATTGGATGAGGAGCAGAGCCCAGTCCTGACTTGGCCACGCAGCACTGAAAGGAGCAGATCTGAGCAGGCTTCAGGGACAGAATCTCCAGCAGCAGCACAGATCCCTCAACCCACAGGTGCCAAAGGTCAGTGAGAGGGTCTTTTTGGCTGGCTGAGAGGGTAGCAGGGTGTCCCCATAACTCAGGTCTCCTCAAGTGGCAGCAGTAGAGGCAGCAGCAGACATGGCTCCCAAAGACAGTAGCTTCCATCCATTGTTGAAGGTCTCACAGAAAACCCCCTAAGGGGAAATGAACCCTGTGTGGTGGCCCTGCCCCCACCTGAGCAGCTGCTCTGAATCTCACACTGAATAGCAGCCCTCCACTGAAAGCCCCTGAGGCTTGGGAGCAAGTCATTTGAATCTCAGCCCCCAAGTGCTGAAACTGGTTGCCAGGTGGGTGTGGAGAGGAGACTCAGAAGTTAAGTAACTGGCTGGTAAAATGCCCAAAAAACAACAAAAAAAATAAGACCATAGAAGGTTCATTTCTTGGGGAACAGGTGTCTCCCCCGACCTTTCAGACGAGGAAGAACAATACTGTCAGAGAAAGTCAAGGCCTCTGCCTCCAAAGGGAACTTAAATTGGGTTCAGGCATAGAAGTTGCCTGAAAAGTTGCTTTAAAAAACAAGTTAGCAGCTTACTAAAGGAGAACCAAAAAATGCTGAGGAAAATAACAGCTTTAAAAAGAGGTTAACTTGATTGGAAAAAGAGGTCCAAAAAGCCAACGAGGAGAAGGAGCTTTTAAAAAGCAGAATTAGCCAAATGGTGGAGAAGGTTCAAAAGCTCACTGAGCAACATAATTCCTTGAAAGAGAGAATTGAGTTCAGGGAAACAAATGACTTTGAGTTAAACTAAGCAGTTAGTAAACAAAACCAAAAATTTGAAAAAATAGAAGATAATGTGAAACAACTCATTTGAAAAACAACTGACCTGGAAAACAGATCCAGGAGAAATAATTTAAAAATTATAAGACTATCTGAAAGCCATGATCTAAAAAAGAGCCTAGACATTATCTTCCATGAAATTATCAAGGAAAACTGCCCTGATGTTCTAGAATCAGAGGGCAAAATGGATATTGAAAGAATTCACCCATCCATCACCTCCTGAAAAAGACCTGAACAGAGAAATTCGTAGGAATATTGTGCCCTAATTTCAGAGTTCCCAGATCAAGGAGAAAATACTGTAAGCAACTAGAAAGAAACAATTTGAGTACTGTGGAAATACAATCAGGATAACACAGGATCTGGCAGCTTCACCATTAAGGGATCAAAGGGCTTGGAATGAGATATTTCAGAAGTCAAAGGAACTGGGATTGAAACCAAGAATCACCTACCCAGTAAATCTGAGTATAATACTTCAAGGGAAAAAAATGGTCATTCAATGATATATGCGACTTTCAATCATTCATGTTGAGGAAAAGACCAGATCTGTATGGAAAATTTGATTTCCCAAGATAAGAATCAAAAGAAGCATGTAAAGGTAAACAGGAAAGAAAATTATAAAAGACTCTCTAAAGCTGAACTATTTACTTTACTACATGGAAAGAAAATATTTTCAACTCTTGAATCTTTTCTCAGTTATTTGGGCAGATGCAGAGATTGTACATACACACACACATACACATAGAGAGTACAGGGTGTATTATATCAGAGATGATATCCACACAAAAAAATAAAATAAAACAAAAAATTAAGGGGTGAAGGAGGAAAATTCTGGGAAAAGAAAGGGAGAAATGGAATGGGGTAGGCTATAACCCATAAAAGAGATAAGAAAAATCTTGTTCAATGGAGGAGATAAGGGAGAAGAGGAGAGGGGGAAAAAGTAAAGCTACTCTCTCCATATGTGGCTTAAGGAGGGAATAACATGCTCACTAAATTTGATATGAAAATTTATATCACACCACAGGAAAGTAGGAGAAGAGGTGACAAGTGGAGTGAGGGGATTGTTAGAAGGGAGGGCAAATGGGAGAAGAGAGTCACTAGAAATAAACACTTTTGAGAAGGGACAAGGTCAACTGTAGGGAAAAAATAAGGGGAATAGAGTAGGATAGAGGGCAATATAATTAGTACTACACAACATGATTATTATGGAAGTCTTTTGCAAAAGAACACATATTTAGTATTTATTGAATTGCTTCCCTTCTCAGTGGGGCTGAGGAGGGAGAGAAGTTGGAATTCAAAGTATTAGAAATGAATGTTGAGAATTTTTATTGCATATAATCTAGAGTAAGAATTACTGGGAATGGGGTATAGAAATTGATCTTGCCCTGCAAGAAAAGAGAGAAGATGGGGTAAGGGAAGGGTGGGGTGTGATAGAAGGGAGGATACATTGAAGGAAGGAGTAATTAGAATGCATGGTATTAGGAAGAGGGGGGAGGGGAGTGATGGGGAGAAAAATGGAACATATTGCAAAGTGAGGTAAAAGCAATTAGTACCAAAACATTTGACTGAATTAATTACTGAGAATAAATCAATGACATCTTTAGTTTGGGGAAAAGAATTTCAGTCTAAATTTCCTAGAGGAAGGTAGCCTTGAGTAAAATTTGGCATTGATGGAAAAAATCAAGGTTTTAATGGTAAATTTGATTTTATGATTGCTATTTAAATCAGAAACTAGAACATGTATAGAAAGGCATGTAATCCACTTAAGACTTGCCTCAAAATATGTTCCTTAGCCAAAGTGAAATTATAATCATATTTGAAACCTGGTTATTTCAGCTTGCCATTTTTTAGATGCCATGGGACTATTAAGTGACTGTTCTTCTGAGTTCAACTCCAGGTATGGGTAGCAAGAAAGGCGATCTGAGCCTCCAACCCATGATGTCAATAAGCTGGTGAGATGCTGGTATGAAATGCAAAAGTTGATCTCATGGGAAGGGTGGGAGAGTGGCTGTTCAGCCTGGGCTGAGGTAGGATTATCCTGACTCAATTTCCCCACTGACACCTGGTAGACCTTAAGCCTGACTGAATGCAAGTGGATAATCTAATCCTGCCTGGAACTGACATGAAGTCAGGGAGATATTGTATCCCTGCAATGTCCCCACTCTTGGTGGCAATTTCCTATAGTCAAAAGGTTTGCAAGCTTAATACCAGATCTATTCAATTATAGATTATTGGTAGGGGAACATCTGAGGTTAAGTCTAAAATTAAGCTATTAGGCATAGGACTTTAGACCAACAACAACAAGTTAGGGTCCTTTAATTCTTAATAATACTGTGGAGACAATTAGGTCAAGGGCTTGTGAAGTTAGCAACTTAAATATTATTTGTATCTCTGTTGGTTAATGTTTAAAAAAAAATTCTTTTGTGGTCCATATTGTAAATGCTTTAAAAAAAAGTATCCCTTGACCAAAAGTTTGAACTATTTTATCTATTATAAACTCTGTTAAAAAATGAAAAAAAAAATGATAAAAAAAATAAAAGAAAAGGAGTGCATGTGAGAAGCTGGAGCAAGCATAAAACTCCAGCATACTCTTGAGTAGCAAAGGTAGGACTGGGTTCAGCAGAGAAGGAGAATATTAAGGAGAGCTGTCAACACTACAGGAATCTTAGAACAGAAGACCAGGCTTAGGGAAGTTCTGAGGAAAGATCAACTCTTAACTCTTTCCCCAACTTTCCCTCTATGTACTTACCTTTTCACAGACATTGCAGTATGTTCTGCTGTTTCATTACCCAAATGTTTTTAGCAAAATGAATTTTGCCTCAATAACAGAGGTCAGGGGTCAACTAGAGACAATGATAAGTGAAAAGCTAGGCAAAGAGTCCCACTTCTGTCTAAATGTTAAAAATTTTCGTAAGTGGGAGCTTGGAAGCATTGTGACTCAACTTACAATATTTTTTTCATTTATTTTTAAAATACTATTTTATTTTTCTCTTCATATAAAACAATTTTTAATATTTTTTAAAGTTTTGAGTTCCAAATTCTATCCCTCCCTTCCTCTTCTACCCTCTCCCTGAGGTGGTAAGAGTCTGATACAGTTAATACATGTGTAATGATGTAAAACATTTTCTATCAGTCATTTTGTGCAAGAAAACTCAAACAAAAAAAGTAAGAAAGAAAGAAAGAGAATGGAACAAAGAAAGAAAGTGAAAAAGTAGTATGCTTTGGTTGGTAATCAGAAGACATCAGTTCCTTCTCTGGAAGCAGAAAGCATTGTTCATCATGAGTCAATCCTTAGGACTGTCTTGGATTATTGCATTGCTGAGAATCAGTCATAGTTGTGCATCATACAATACTACTGTGTACAATGTTACTGTGTAAAATGTTCTTCTGGTTCTGCTCACTTTGTATCAATTCATGTAAATCTTTTCAGTTGTTTTTTTCTGAAATTATCCTACTTGTCATTTCTTATAGCACAATAATATTCCATTACAATCATATTGTTCAGCCATTCATTGATGAGCATTCCCCCAATTTTCAATTCCTAGTCACCACAAAAAGAGCTGCTATAAATATTTTTGTACAATAGGTTCTTTTTCCTTTTTTAAAAATCTCTTTAGGATCCAAACCTTGTAGCAGTATTGCTGGATCAAAGGGTATGCACAGCTTTATAGCCCTTCCAATATAGGAAGTCATAATATTTTGTCTAAAAATAAACTCCGTCAAGCTGAAGAGCTGAAAACCACATATTAGGGGCCAATAGAATTAAAATGCGTTAATTTATGTAGCAGAGCATTACATATTCATTCATCAAGCCCTCCTTAATCTTAAACTCCTACTCTGTGCTATGCACTGTGTTAAATATTAGGAATATAAGAATAAATAAAACACAGTTCTTGCCCTTACAGTGTATAATCTAGTAGGGAAGATACAGTATATATAGACATAGCATATAACAATTAGAATACACATGCATACAAAGTGATAGAAAAGATTTGATCATTTCTAGATAATCAAAGAAAACATACTGGAGGATGTGCCTATTGAGATAGGCTTTGAAGGAAGGGAAAGCTTTCAGTAAACGGAGATCATGGAAGGTGAAGGTCATTCTGGGTGAAAAGTAGGCAAAGGCCTGGAATCAGAAGAGGCTTTGTTTCTTCTGATCAGTTCCTTTCCTCCTTGCAGATTTATGGCTCATTTAATTGTGTTCTTTTATTCATTCTATCATGTTAGACTCTAAGTTCCTTGATAATGGGATTGTTTTTTCCTTGCCTTCATTTCTCTAGAACCTAGTACAGCGTCTGGCACATAGGAGGTATTTATTAAATTTGTCAATTGATCGATAGAGCTCTTTGGTTTCAGATAAAAATAAGACTTTTCTTCAACACAGAACATACATAGGCAGTGAACAATAACATATGCTATACTTGAGGTAGGAATGTCCCTTATATACAATTAACATTTAGGAATCACTAGAGGTCACAGGAATTTCTGTTCCTTCATCAATGCAAGGATTTTCCTGTTCTTCCCTCTTTCTTTCACTTCTAAGGCTGCTTCCTAGGACAAAACCCACGATCTGAATGTTGTCCGCTCAGTCCATTGCACATCCAAGGCAGAGTTTTTACTGACATGACTGGTCAATAGTGTTGAGGCAGCAGTGTGGGAATGGCAGAGAAAACCAATCCTAAGGGAGACAAGGTACTCCTCCATGATGCTGGATATCAGTCTTGTTGGAAGTGCCGATTCATGCCTTAGCATTGTGGCACATTTGCTTTTCATTTTAATGTTTCAATGTTTGCTTTTCTTTCTAAATGCCTAACAATCTTACTTTCATCCTTTATATACAAAGATTCATCATTGCCACCTACTGGCTTTCAAAGTCCTTTATAACTTGATCCTTTCCCACCTTTCCAGTTTTCATACACTTTATTCTTTTTCATATATTGTACATTCCCATGACAATGCCCACTTTTATGTTCCTCACACATAACACTCCATCTCCTGGCTCCAACAGTTTTCACTAGCTATACCCAAATGGCTTGGACATTCTTCCTCTTCATCTCTGCCTTCTAGCTCCTTTGGGTTCCTTCAAATCTTAGCTACAGTTTTACCTACTGGAAAAAAACTTTTCCTAGTCTTCCTTAATCTTTTACCCACCTTGTGTTTATCACTTCTAATTTTTTCCTGTATTTATCTTGCACATAGTTTGTACATACATACAGTAGACTGTAAATTCCTTGAGGGCAGAGACTAATTTTTTTTTCTTTGTATCTCTAATGCTTGGTACAGCATCAGGCACATTGTAGATGCTTAATAAATGTTAGTTGACTAAGTATTGGTAACTTTCTTTTTATTTCAAAGTCTGAACATTAAAACAAATGAAGGCAGATGTAAAAGAAAAACATTTTTAAAAAATTCCCTGACTATTTATTTATTGTTATAATGTGTATCTGTGTCCACGTGTAGTGGAGGTGGGGGTAGGTAGGGGGCAGCACAACAAATAATTTAGAAAATCTGAGACAGATATGTGCAGATCTATTCTGCAGTTGGTCAGGAAAGTGATAAGCAACTCTAGTGGTGCTAGAAAGTGAAGCCAGTGGATTGCTGCTAGAGTTCTTGGAAGGATAGGATAGGCCAGGGGATGACAAGGTAAACAATTAAAATAGGAAAAGTCCTTAAGGCTCTACACCAAAAGGGGGCTTCAGCCCCCTAAGGATGCATATCTCTCTCATTCTCAGAAATCTTTTAGTGCCATTCCTCCTCTGCAGCCCCCGCTTCAACCTGCACTTATACTCACAGTTTAGGCTTCCCAAGGTTACTACTACTCTCAGGGTTCTCATTATAACCTAAAGGAGCTAGGTTGCTAGTACTGTAGCTCACAAGCCTACACAGATGAGCGTGCCATTGACAATCAGACAGTTGACACAAATGAACCTGTTAGAAAATGTGCTTACTAAGATGCTATAGTAAGAATGGTTGATGAAAATATCACCCCTTAAATCCAGTGTGATACCCTCTCCCATAAATACCTACAGATCTATGGAAAGAGTGGATTTAAAGTCAGAGTACTTCAGTAGTGAAGCGCATAGTATAGGACACACATATAGCAAAAGGGTAATTTACAACTCCTGGTGACTAAAAGTTTTTTTTCTTGAATCCATAGCCAACATTCTTCTGTAGTGTAAAGGATTATATTCCTTGAAGTTTCCTCCCTCTCAGGTTGACTCATTTTGGATCTCTTTTTTTTTATTTATTTATTTATTTAACTTTTTACATTCATTTTCACAAATTTTTGGGTTCCAAATTTTCTCCCCTTTTCTCCCCTCCCCCCACCCCAATACCCCAAGCAATCTAATTTTCCCTATCTCCAATCTGCCCTCTCTTCTGTCATCCCTCCCTTCTCTTGTCTCCATCTTCTCTTTTCTCCTGTAGGGCCAGATGACTTTCTATTCCTCATTAACTGTATGTCTTCTTTCCTAGTTGCAACAACAATACTAAAGAGTTGTTCCTAAAACTTTGAGTTCCAAATTCTCCCCATCCCTCCCTCCCCACCCATTCCCTTTGGGATGGCAGGCAATTCAATATAGGCCATATCTGTGTAGTTTTGTAAATGACCTCCCTGATAGTCGTGTTGTGTAAGACTAACTGGATTACCATACCTCCTAACCTGCCCCTCATTGTTTCTCTTCTGTCTTTTGATCCTGTCCCTCCCCAAGTGTTGACTTCAAATTGCTCCCTCCTCCCTTTGCCCTCCCTTCGATCATCCCCCCCCCTTGCAATATCTCCTTCTCCCCCACTTTCTTATACTGTAAGATAGGTTTTCATACCAAAATGAGGGTGCATTTCACTCCTTCGTTTAGTCAAATGTGATGAGGGTAAGCTTCTTGTTTTGTTTTTTTTTTCTCAGCTCTCCTCTTTTTCCCTCCACTAAAAAAAACTCCTACCTGCCTCTTAAATGACATATAGTTACCCCCTTCCATTTCCCCCTCTTTCCTCCCACTACATTTCTCTCTCACCATTTACCTTAATTTCTTTTAAGGTATGGTCCCATCCTATTCAGTTCAATCTGTGCTCTCTATCTCTGTATGTGTGTGCATGTGTGTATGTGTGTATGTGTGGTCCCACCAACTACCCAGATACTGAAAAGTTTTAAGAGTTAGAAATATTGTCTTTCCCTGTATGAATGTAAACAGTTCACTTCTGGTAAGTCCCTTAAGACTTCTCTTTGCTGTTTCCTTTTTCATGCTTCTCATTCTTGTGTTTGAAAGTCAAATTTTCTTTTCAGCTCTGGTCTTTTCCTTAAGAATGATTGAAATTCCTCTGTTTCATTGAAAGACCATATTTTCCCTTGAAGTATTATACTCAGTTTAGCTGGGTAGGTGATTCTTGGTTTGAGTCCTAGTTCCTTTACCTTCTGGAATATCCTATTCCACGCCCTTCGATCCCTTAATGTAGAAGCTGCTAGATCTTGAGTTATCCTGATTGTATTTCCACAGTACTGGAATTGTTTCTTTCTAGCTGCTTGTAAGATTTTTTCCTTGAGCTGGGCATTCTGGAATTTGGCCACAATGTTCCTAGGAGTTTCTCTTTTTGGATCTCTTTCAGGTGGTGATCGATGGATTCTTTCAATACTTATTTTGCCCTCTGGTTCTAGAATGTCAGGGCAGTTTTCCTTGATAATTTCATGGAAGATGATGTCTAGGCTCTTTTTTTGATCATGAGTTTCAGGTAGTCCCATAATTTTTAAATTGTCTCTCCTGGATCTATTTTCCAGGTCAGTTGTTTTTCCCATGAGATATTTCACATTCTCTTCCATTTTTTCATTCTTTTGGTTTTGTTTGGTGATTTCTTGGTTTCTCGTAAAGTCATTAGACTCCATCTGTTCCATTCTAATTTTGAGAGAACTATTAAATTCAGTGAGCTTTTGAGCCTCTTTTTCCATTTGGCTCATTCTGCTTTTGAATACATTCTTCTCCTCATTGGCTTTTTGAACCTCTTTTGCCAATTGAGTGAGCCTATTTTTCAAGGTGTTAATTTCCTCAGCACTTTTTTGGGTCTCCTTTACCAAGGTATTGACCCGTTTTTCATACTTTTCTTGCATCTCTGTCATTTCCGTTCCCAGTTTTTCGTCCACCTGTCTAACTTGCTTTTCAAAATCCTTTTTGAGCTCTTCCAAGGCCTGAGCCCACCCGCCACCCCCCTGGGGTGTCTGGGGTACTGAGGCCCCGCCCTCCACATCTTTCCCTGATGGCAAGAATACGTCCTCATCATCAGATCCGAAGGTCGGGATCATTTGCATTTGTTTGAAAAAACTCTCTATAGTCTTATTTTTCTTCCCTTTTCTAGGCATTTTCCCAGCCAGTTACTTGACTTCTGAGATTCCTTTCCACCCCCACCTGGGTCCGCCCAGCTAGTGCTTGGCCTGTGAGATTCAAATGGGCTTTCCGTGGCAAGCTTTAGTTCTGGCGCTGGGGTGGAGGCAGGGCCGCCTCCCAGGCTCAGTTCCCTCAGGGGCTTTCTGCAGAGACTTTCAGGAATGGAGCGGGTGGGGGCGGGGCGGGGGGCCTGCCTCCCAGGCTCAGTTCCCTCAGGGGCTTTATGCAGAGGCCTTCAGTAATAGAGCGGGGTGGGGGCAGGGCCGTCTCCCAGGCTCAGCCCCCTCAGGCCGTTCATGCAGAAACCTTCCATAATGAAGATCCTGCCTGCTGCTGGGGGATTCCTGAGTCCTGGGCCGCTGCTGCCTCAGCCGCCGCCCACCCCTCTGCCTCCGCCGCTTCCTACCCCGTCTCTGCCCCTGCTGCTTCCTCCCGAGGGGGCCTGAGTTACGGAGATGCTCCACTCCCCTCCTCTAGCCCAGCCTTCTTTCTCACTGACCTGAAGCTTCTGTGGGCGGAGGGACTTTCCCGGCTGCCGGGGCTTCCATGTCTGAAGCCTGCTTGGATCAGCTTCTCTGTGGCCGTGGCCAAGGCCGCGCTGGGGTGGGGTCTGCTTTCCGGGGCGTGATGGACCCTGGGGACGGCTCTTGAGGGCTCTCTGGCACGGAAATCTCTTCCACTCCGTTTCTGCACACCTTGTATTGACCCAGAAGTTATGGGGGTCTCTTTTTACATTAATTCTATGGGCTTTGGTTTTGGAGCTCGTAAACATGCGTCCTTCTACTCCGCCATCTTGGCTCTGCCCCCCCATTTTGGATCTCTTTATCCTTGATGTGACTATCTGCTCCCAGATAGATTTGTTGTCTCTTACTGGTCTACTCTTTATGATTCCAACTTGATGCACTGACTGCTACTTGACCAGTCTCTCAGAGGACCTGGTCAATGGAGGAAGGATGTGATAGACAGAAAGATGAAAGAGACAGAAAACTATCTCTTCCCCCAACCCCTAAAAATGATTTTCTCTAGAGCTGGAATTTTCAGTTCTTGGATAGCATAGTATCATAGCCTGGTCTGCCACTTGATGGACTCACTTTTTTCTTATGAAATATTTTAAAAATATTAAGCATGTATTTTCCCCTTCTGTCCTCCCATTACAAAAATTACTTATTTACTTAATTAAATTCTTATCACAAATAAGCATAGTCAAACAAGGCAAATTCCCCCACTGGCCAGGTCCAAGAATGGGTCATCATTCTGTATATTAGCCTGTATCAGGAAGTGAGTAGAATGCTTCATCATGTCCTCTAGAATCATGATCATTTTGTTGATCAAAATACTCGAGTCCTTCAGAGCTGTTCATTTTTACAAAGGTAATGTCATAGTATGGATTTTCTGCTCACTTCACTCTGTGTCAGCTTATACAAGTGTTCCTAGGTTTCAATGAAATGGTATCTTCATTTCTCATCACAAAATAGAACTCATCTATCTATCTATCTATCTATCTATCTATCTATCTATCTATCTATCTATCTTTCTATCTATCTATCTATAACTTATCTATCTATATTGTCAACCCCAGAGTTCAACTGAAGAAAGGCAAACAGAATTAGGTCTTATGTGTGCTTTTATTTCTCTCAAGTTGGCAGCATTCATGCTGAGCTGCAGTTGGAATTGAGCTCACTTTGGGATTAGGCTGCACAGATGATAAAGCCATGAAGCAAAGATGTGCCCCTGATGCAGGGTGTCTGTGAAAGCTTAATCCAGTCTTATGGTTGCTGATATAGAAGGAGGATTTCAGGTTTACTCAGGGAGCATCACAGAGGATTATGGGCATGTCAATCCCAAGGGCTTAGATTGTCCTCTCTGATTAGGCAGTCTGGGTTTTTGTTTTTCTTTGGGTGGTGAGGGGCGTAAGCAGGTTTCACAATACGTATTATATATTATATTGCTTATGTTCATATATAATGACTTGTTCTTCTGCAACTGACAGGCACCGCCTTAGTTTCTGATTTTTTGACGCCACAGACATAGGTGATATAAATATTTTAATACCTATTAGGACCTCTTCCTCCTTCTTTGATCTCATTGGGATATAGGGTTTATAGTGATACTGCTGGATTGAAGAGGATGCATGGTTTAACAACTTTTTGGGTATAGTTCTGAATCATTTTCCAAAACAGATGAACCAAGTCACAGATCCACCAAAAGTGCCTCAAGCATGTAAGAAACAAGTATTTATTAAGTACTTACTATTTGCCCCAGTCCTACTGAACTCTCTTCTATTTCAAAGGGAGAACTGAACACATAAAAGGGGTTTGGTGAGAAAGTCTAGAGGGAATCGGAGCTAAGGTGGGAAGAGAAGGAAGAATGGATGGTCTAGGTCTCTCCCCAAAATGAAGAGGCTCCTGCAGGAGAAACTTATCATTGGGAAAAGGAGGCTGGTGAGGGAGGGATGAATAAACTTGTTTTCCTGCAGCCTTGCTAACATTTGTCACTTTCCTTGTATTTCTGGTTTTGTTGTTATTTCCTTTTTTTTCTTTGTTGTTGTTCCTAACAACAACGTTAGGAGGTAGGTGATATTATTATATTCATTTTGAAGATCAGAAAACTGAGTCAAATAGGGGTTAAGTGAGTTGACCAGGGATATGGTTAGTAAATGTCTGAGGCCATATTTAAACTCAGGTCTTCCTGACTCCAAATCCACTGTGCCACCCAGCTGCTTCTTGGAGATGAAACCCTTAGCAGTGAAGCTTGTTTCAAAGATTTTTTTTGTCAGTTTTCTTTTTTTTTTTCCTAAGTTCAGCTGAGTTTTTTTGACAGAAAATCCTTAACTTTACATGATTAAAACCACCCATTTTATGTTCTATGATTTTCTCTATCTGTTGTTTGCCATGGATTCCTCCCCTATCCATAGATGTGTAATATAATTTCTTCTTTGTTTTTCTAATTTGCTTATAGTGTGACCTTTTATGGCTAGCTCATATATCCATTCTATGTTGTGTGAGATGTTGGTCTAGTTCTAGACCTAATTTCTTCCAGATTGATATTCACTTTTCCCAGGAGTTTTTGTCAAATAACGAGTTCTTACCTCAGTGGCTGGATTCTTGGGTTTGTTGAACACGAGGTTACTAGGTTAGTTTGCTTCTACATGTTGTATACTTGATACATTCCACTAGTCGAGCTCACTATTTTTAACTAGTACCACATTGTTTTGATTTGTGAAAATGACTTTGACTCTGCTAAGCCTTTGGCAGAACTCCCATTTCTAGAGGAAGATCTGAGAGGACTAGTCACCATAAACCAAAGTCTTAGTGTTGCCCAAAACTTCTGGGTTTGTCCTCTGACTAAACCCTATGCCCAGAGCAGCTAGGACTACCCTAAACCAGCCTAAACTGATCCTGAAATTGCTGACCTGCCTGTTCCATTCATTCCAAAAGACTCCTCTTTTCCAAACCTTTATTCCTTGTGACCTTAGTCTTTAAATACTGCTCTGTGATCCTACATTAATGGACACTCTTGTACTTTTGGTGTCCTGATGCACATCCCTGGTCCTCTCCATATTAAAGATCCATTTCTGGTTTTTTAAGTTGTTTTGTTTTTTACTCTTTACTCCTCTAGTTTTCTTTATTCTGACTCTGGGACTGACAGACTGCTTTGTAGTGTGTTTTAAGATCTGGCTTTGGTAGCACCCCTTCTCACTTTTTTTTCATTATTTCTCTTGAGATTTTCAATCTCTTTTTTCTCCAGATGAATTTTTTTTCTAATTGAATAAGCAGAGGTATCAAACACATGACCCATAACAATCTAGAGTACAGTCTGCAGCAGCTTAAAATATAATTAAGAAATATTTAACAAGGTAATTTAAAACACAATAAAATAAAGATAACATTACAGTTTAAAACTAAGTCAATATGTAACCTGAAGGGATCCTTATGATCAGGTTAGTGGCCTCCATTTCTATTTGTTTGACACCATTGGTATAAAGTAATCTTTTGGTAAACTGATTGGTATGTCTGATCAATGAACATTTCTCCAATACTTAGATCTATTTCATCAAAGAGTGCTTTGTAGTTTGATTAACTATTTTAATACATAAACTCAATGACCACAACTGATCTCAGCAAATCACGTTACTTTCTTTCTTGACTTAGTCAAAGAGACTCATAGCTCAAAAAGAGGATCACAAGGCTTAAATCATTTTAGATTTAAAATTTCTATCGCCCAGTTCATATTAATTAATTGATTCAAAAAAGGTATTTGACTCAACTGTGATTACATACATTACAATAAGGTTAGAATTCCACCCTCACACCTACCTTAGTATCTTCTGTCATCCTCAATCTTAATGGAATCTTGGATGGAATGGGAGTAACTATTAGTTCCTCAGAGCTTGAGTAAACCTCCTTTCTTGCTATTCAACCAATTTGTTTTTATGGCTAAGTGGTGTGGGTGAGGGAAAGGGAAGGCTGGAAACCCACTTATGTGGACTTATGTTCTTTAATTTAACCTTCGAATTCTGAAAGTTTTTTTTTCTATAGAAACATGATGGTTAGATTCCATGGTACAGTTTTTCTAATTCTTATTTTAGATGTGCACTTTATGGATAAAATACATTTTAATGGAATGGGTTGTCCACTATATACAAATTACTTCTCTGAGGAAGTGAATTAGTTTATAAGTTATCTTATTAAATCCTGGCATCACTTTTGTCAGCAGTGTGAGTAGTGTTCTCTGAGTCAGCATGACCTGGGTACAAGTGCAGCTCTGATAAATACTGGTTATGTGAGCTTGGCCACAACGTAATTTCTCACTCTCATAGGCAACTCTGTAAAACACAGGTCACAGAATAGTTACCATTGTGCTGGAAAGAGTGGATTTTCTTATCAGGAACATCCCTTTACTCATGAAATCACAGATCTGGACCACAAACCCTGAACCAAAAAACAAACTTTGTGTAAATAAGGGATTGCTTATATTCACAGATTAACTCACGATCCTTAGAAATGGCCAATCTCCATAAAATCTGTGGACTTTCTCTGAAGTTTTTAAAGAGTGAGGGAATATTACATAGTATATCCTTGAAATCCAAGTTATTTTAGCTTTTACAGGCAGTTTCAAGATAGTGGTAATTTAAAGGACTTTAGTTGGAGTTTTAACAGTTAGAAATAGAAGGAAGAGGGGAAAAAAACATTCGCCTGCTTTGTGAAAAAGATAAAATAAAACTTTTGCTTACTCTCTGTAGCAATATCTATAAGTTTGAAATGCTAATTTCTAAATAATAGAAGATGTATCTATGATATAGAGACCCTCCTCAGTCAAAAAATAAGCAAATATACCATCACTCATATATGTCTTTTTTCCTCCTAGTAGTCACTTTTCTGATTCTGTATACTTCTTCTTTCAGTACTATCTTTACCTAGAACATTTCTGAATGCCTCTTTGGTAATGCCTATGAAGCTAGTTAATAATTTTATCTCTACTTGCAAAGATAAGACAAAATCAACCTATCTTGTAATTTGATAGTAACATTTCATTTCTCAACCAGGGAAGATATTACCCAGCTTGTTTCATTTCCCTATTCTCCAAACTTGTTTCAGTAATTTGGAGGAATTTCCAAAAATCAAATTATTTTCAAAATATGGAGATTCACTACATCTTGAGTACATCCAAAACAATGTACTGTGGATTTCAATGGCAATTTTCAAAAAAATTCAAAGATGTATTGGACAATCAAAGTTATCAATTAAAATAAAGACAGAGGGGGGAGGAGCCAAGATGGCAGAGTAGAAAGACTCACATATGCTAGCTCCGAATCTGCAGTCCATAAATTTCCTGTAAAAAGAACTCCCCACAAATTCTGGAGCAGTGGAAGCCAGGCAGCAATGCAGTGGAGGAGATTTCTGTTCCAGAGAGCCCTGAAAAACTGACCCCAAAGGTCTGTCATGCACTGGACAGCAGAACCCAACCCTGCCTGCGTGGCCCCAGAGGAGCAGATTCGAGCAGGCTTCAGGGACGGAACCTCTGGTGGCCATGAAGCTCGCTCCACCTGCAGGCACTACAGGTCAGTGAGAGAGACTCCTGGGCTGGCCGAGAGGGGACCGGGATGTCTCCATAACTCAGGCCCCCGTGGGAGGCAGCGGCAGAGGAAGCAACAGCCTGGAGCTCCTGGAGCAGGCAGGTGTTCGGGTCCATTACAGAAGGTCTCCACATAAACCCTCTGAGGGAACTGAGCCTGGGAGGTGGCCCTGCTCCCACCTGAGCAGCAGAACTTAACCTTACATTGAATAATAGCCACGCCCACCACTTAAAGCCCGCCACTTAAAGCCCTGAGACTGGGGAGCAGCATTTGAATCTCAGACCCCAACCACTAGCTGGGTAAATCTAGATAAGGGTGGAGAGGAATCTCAGAAGTCAAGTAACTGGCTGGGAAAATGCCCAGAAAATGAAAGAAAAATAAGACCATAGAAAGCTATTTTCCTGGTAAACAGATGTTTCCTCTTTTCCTTTCTGATGAGGAAGAACAATGCTTACCATCAGGGAAAGACATAGAAGGCAAGGCCTCTGTGTCCCAGACATCTGAAATAGATATTCAATGGGCTCAGGCCATGGAAGAGCTCAAAAAGGATTTTGAAAATCAAGTTAGACAGGTTGAGGAAAAACTGGGAAGAGAAATGAGAGAGATGCAAGAAAAGCATGAAAAACGGGTCAATACCTTGGTAAAGGAGACCCAAAAAAGTGCTGAAGAAAATAACACCTTGAAAAATAGGCTCACTCAATTGGCAAAAGAGGTTCAGAAAGCCAATGAGGAGAAGAATGCTTGCAAAAGCAGAATTAGCCAAATGGAAAAAGAGGTTCAAAAGCCCACTGAAGAAAATAGTTCTCTCAAGATTAGAAAGGAACAGATGGAGTCCAATGACTTTCTGGGAAACCAAGAAATCACCAAACAAAACCAAAAGAATGAAAAAATGGAAGAGAATGTGAAATATCTCATGGGAAAAACAACTGACCTGGAAAATAGATCCAGGAGAGACAATTTAAAAATTATGGGACTACCTGAAAGCCATGATCAAAAAGGAGCCTAGACGTCATCTTCCATGAAATTATCAAAGAAAACTGCCCTGATATTCTAGAACCAGAGGGCAAAATAAGAATTGAAAGAATCCATTGATCACCACCTGAAAGAGATCCAAAAAGAGAAACTCCTAGGAACATTGTGACCAAATTCCAGAATTCCCAGGTCAAGGAGAAAATATTGCAAGCAGCTAGAAAGAAACGATTCCAGTATTTTGGAAAAAAAATAAAGACAGAACCTCCCAAAGTGACTACTTTAATAGGGAGAGTGCTAATTTGGATGTATAAATTATATTTGTTAGAAAATTAATCATATTAACATATCATCACCTTCCTGTATACCATCAAAAGATTTTGTGTCAATCCATATTAGTAAGACAGATATTGAAATCATGCAGAAAAAATTCAAACATTTCTAGAAAGCATAATGCCTCTTTCAAATATTTTCTGTCTCATTGACTGATTTGTCAGGAGCTCTACTAAGTATTTTTAATGGTAAAGTTCACAAAAATGATTTTTTTGTGAATAACTAGACAGGCTGATTTATTTTCTTGCCTGCTTGCTGTCATCTGAACCAGCATCAAAAATCTCCTCTAAATCATGAATTAATATGCAAAGTGTGACCTGTCTGCTCCTGCTTTATTGTTCATGGTTAGTATGACAATAACTTACAAGGCAATATACTTTGAGAGAATTATAATACATTTTAATCAGTATCTACTGACATGCTTCTTGGAAAGACAATAAATGCCTGTGGATGTGCTGTGTTGTAAAACAGGCTCTGTATCTCTATTGCAGTATCCAGATACACTGTTCTTCAAATCAGCTAAGAGGATGGAGGTGATGGATGATTCACTCGGCACACCCTCCGTCCTACCAGTGACATTGAAACAGTAAATTCCTACTAAATCCTTCAGTTCTATTGAGCGTGACTGTTTAAGGTGACAGTGTCTATGAGTGATGCTTCAGGGAGGGTGAAGAGTGCTTTAAAAGTGGTGTAAGTGAAAGCAGGAAACTGGCCCTTCTTTACTCCTAGGAAATTGGTCATTTAAGTTTGCTAGCACTACTTCTCTCTTGTCCCAAACTTTTCATATTTGCTGGTGATTTAGATTTATTAGCAGTCTTGTGAACAAGGGAGCCTGACATTCTTCACTTACCACACAGAGGTGGTTGCCATTTGTCTCTTTTTTTCTACTAAGGCCATGACATCAGGGAGGTGATGCCATGACTTGCAAGTGAACTGGATTTCAGTGAGAGAAGGCAGTGCAAAGTTACCAGCCTCACTTTCTCCTCCAGAGCCATCTGAGTCCAGTAGTCAGATACCGATCACAACAGCTGGAAATGGCCCTGGGTGCAGTGTAAGACAAAAGAGAATGATTTAAGACTGGGCTAAGACGAGGCAGGAATAAAGGAAGAGGAGAATTAGGATGTAAGTTTAATTTTGAGTAGAGGCATGCTGTAGAGGTGCTTCCTCAACATTTCTTTGGTGTTCTTTATATTGAATTAATTTTTTTCAATTACCAATAATTAATTTTTCTCCTCCTCCTACTGGATAAAAGAAGAAAAAAAACCTTGCAACAGAGATATGTAGCATCTGTCAAGTGAAATAAGTTCCTACACTGACTGTGTATAAATATATAACTATAGGGGGGAGGAGCCAAGATGGCAGAGTAGAAAGACTCATGTATGCTAGCTCTGTATCCACAGCCTATAAATTTCCTTTAAAAAGAACTCCCCACAAATTCTGGAGCAGATCAAGCCACCCAGAAATGCAGTGGAAGAGATTTCCATTCCAGAGAGCCCTGGAAAGCCGTCCCCAGGGGTCCATCATGCACCAGACATGGAGCCCATCCCTGTGCTGTCCTGGTCGCATGGCCCCAGAGGAGCAGATCCGAGCAGGCTTCAGGGATGGAACCTCCGGAGGCCACAAAGGTCCCTCCACCCACAGGTGCTCCCGGTCAGTGAGAGAGACTTCTGGGCTGGCCGAGAGGGGAGCAGGGTGTCTCCATGACTTGGGCCCCCTCAGGAGGCAGTGGCAGAGGGAGCGGCAGAGGCAGCAATAGCGGCCCAGGACTCCTGGAGCAGGCAGGAGCTCTGCTCCATTACTGAATGTCTCCTCATAAACCCCTGAGGGAACTGAGCCTGGGAGGGGGCCCTGCTCCCCCCCGAGTACCAGAACTTAAGCTCACATTGAACAGCAGCGCGCCTGCCACTGAAAGCCCTAAGGCTGGGGAGCAGCATTTGAATCTCAGACCCCAAGCACTAGCTGGGCAGATCTAGGCAAGGGTGGAGAGGAATCTCAGAAGTCAAGTAAATGGCTGGGAAAATGCCCAGAAAATGGAAGAAAAATAAGATCATAGAAAACTACTTTCTTGGGGGACAGATGTTCCTGCCTTTCATTTCTGATGACGAGGAACAATTCTTACCATCAGGGAAAGATGTGGAGGTTGGGGCCTCTGTATTCCAGACATCCCAGGTGGATGTCCAGTGGGCTCAGGCCATGGAAGAGCTCAAAAAGGATTTTGAAAATCAAGTTAGACAGGTGGAGGAAAAACTGGGAAGAGAAATGAGAGAGATGCAAGAAAAGCATTAAAAATGGGTCAATACCTTGCTGAAGAAGACCCCAAAAAATGCTGAAGAAAATAACACCTTGAAAAATAGGCTCACTCAATTGGCAAAAGAGGTTCAAAAAGCCAATGAGGAGAAGAATGCTTGCAAAAGCAGAATTAACCAAATGGAAAAAGAGGTTCAAAAGCTCACTGAAGATAATAGTTCTCCCAAAATTTTAATGGAAAAGGTGGAGGTTAATGACTTTCTGAGAAACCAAGAAATCACAAAACAAAACCAAAAGAATGAAAAAATGGAAGAGAATGTGAAATATCTCATGGGAAAAACAACTGACCTGGAAAATAGATCCAGGAGAGACAATTTAAAAATTATGGGACTACCTGAAAGCCATGATCAAAAAAAGAACCTAGACATCATTTTTCATGAAATTATCAAGGAAAACGGCCCTAATATTCTACAACCAGAGGGCAAAATAAGTATTGAAGGAATCCATCAAACACCACCTGAAAGAGATCCAAAAAGAGAAACTCCTAGGAACATTGTAGCCAAATTCCAGAATTCCCAGGTCAAGGAGAAAATGTTGCAAGCAGCTAGAAAGAAACAATTCCAGTATTGTGGAAATACAATCAGGATAATACAAGATCTAGCAGCTTCTACATATAAGGGATCAAGGGGCGTGGAATAGGATATTCCAGAAGTTAAAGGAACTAGGACTCAAACCAAGAATCACCTACCCAGCTAAACTGAGTATAATACTTAAGGGGAAAATATGGTCTTTCAATGAAACAGAGGAATTTCAATCATTCTTGATGAAAAGACCAGAGCTGAAAAGAAAATTTGACTTCCAAACACAAGAATGAGAAGAAGCATGAAAAAGTAAACAGCAAAGAGAAGTCTTAAGGGACTTACCAGAAGTGAACTGTTTACATTCCTACATGGAAAGACAATATTTGTAACTCTTAAAACTTTTCAGTATCTGGGTAGTTGGTGGGGCCACACACACACATACACACACACGCACACACACACATGTACACGCATGTGCGCACACACACATACACGCACATACAGAGACAGTGAGCACAGAGTGAATTGAATAGGCTGGGATCATATCTTAAAAGAAATTAAGGTAAATGGTGAGAGAGAAATGTAGTGGGAGGAGAGAGGGTGAAATGGAATGGGGTTAATTATATCTCATTCAAGAGGCAAGCAGGAGACCTTTTAGTGGAGGTAAAAAGAGGAGAGCTGAGAAAAAAACATGAAGTTTACCCTCATCACATTCAACGAAAGGAAGGAATAAAATGCACACTCATTTTGGTATGAAAACCTATCTTACAATACAAGAAAGTGGGGGAGAAGGGGATAAGCAGGATGGGGGGATGATGGAAGGGAGGACAATGGGAGGAGGGAGCAATTTGAAGTCAACACTCTTGGGGAGGGGCAGGATCCAAAGAGAGAATAGAAGCAATAGGGGGCAGGATAGGGTGGAGGGAAATAAAGTTAGTCTTACACAACACGACTATTATGGAAGTCATTTGCAAAACTACACAGATATGGCCTATATTGAATTGCTTGCCTTCCCAAAAGGAATGGGTGGGGAGGGAAAGCTGAGTAGAAGTTGGAACTCAAAGTTTTAGGAACCACTGTTGAGTACTGTTCTTGCTACTAGGAAATAAGAAATACAGGTAATGAGGTACAGAAAGTTATCTGGCCCTACAGGACAAAAGAGAAGATGGGGACAAGTGAAGGGAGAGAAGATAGAAGAGAGGGCAGATTGATGATAGGGGCAATCAGAATGCTTGGTGTTTTGTGATGGAGGAGGGAAGAAATGGGAAGAAAATTTGGAACCCCAAATCTTGTGAAAATGAATGTAAAAAGTTAAATAAATAAATTTATATTTTAAAAAAATAAATATATAGCTATAAAATACATCTACAAATAGATCAAAATATATGAAACATATATAAATATATGTTTATTCATGAACTTTTCCTCTGTCAATAGATCTGAAAGGTAATATTTTCCTTGTTTCTTCAACTGGTTAATGATGTCACCCTTAACGTCTAAGTCATGTATCCTTTTGACATTTATCTCAGGAGCTAATCTATACCTCGCTTTGGCCAAGCCACTCTCCCCTTATCCTAGCTGAATACAGTGTTGGGGTCCTTAGGTTTATCAAACACTTGGCAGTTGTTCTCATTTGCTTCTTCTGCATGTCGTATACTTAATCTGTTTGACTGATAAACCACTCTATTTCTTCACCAGCACGATTATTTCAGTGATAACTGCTCTATACAATAGTTTGAGATCTAGTACAGACTCACTGTACCCTTCTATGCCAGAAGTCACTGGAATGATGAGACTTTCAGAATTTTCTAAAGTTGTGAGGGGTACCTGCTGATGTAGGACTGTCTGGCTCTCTCTGCAAGCAAAGTAATCAGTCAACTGTGGTCTGAATAATTAGATTTAACTTCCTTCCCAATATCTCTGGCTTGTCAAAAGGCTTGACAATTCTAAGTATTCAAATTGTCCTTTTGAAAAAAGATACTGTTTTCTGGAGGTTCAATTTAAATGCAAATTTGCCATTTGAGAGGAGCAAAATTTAACTGATTACTTCCACTTTGTTGGATCTGTGATTCCATTGATGTTAGTCTGTGGGTTCTTTATCCAGTGATGCAGGTTGCATCCCACCAAGATCTCATCCTGTGGGATATTAGTATATGTTATACTCCCATAAGACTTTTACATAGGGTCTATGTAATGACCTAGAGATCTTTTAGATGTTTTGATGTTGCATGGATGCCAATGGAGTACACTACCATCCTGGCCTACGATGTATGTCCCTCACGCACAATTAGGACAACATGACTGTTGTGGGATCTTTTATATATTTGTACTGTGCTCTGGAGACTTTTGTTTGCCAATTAGGACCAATTAATATTTTGTTGGGGATGAGTTTGTGTGATTCGTTAGCTGGAAGCAGAGTAATCGTGGGATGTTTTATTCAAGTGTCAGTCAGAATAAAATGGAAAGAGCTCTGAGCACACATTCAGGTTTTAATCCTGACTCTGCCAATGGTGTGATGTTGGCCTTAGGCAAATAAATCCATGGGGCTCAATGTCTTCATCTGTAAATGAGGAAGGGAAGAGAAGATTTCAAACATTAAACTTTATTTCAGCTCTAATATTGTCTTCTTCCTTAACAAATTATAGGGAAAAGAAAAGATACTCCAAAGCTTAGATTGATTGTTGGAGAAGGTAAATTCAGGCATTGTAATGGGGAACTCTGGACTAGTAGGGACAGCATGATGACACTTTGAGAGAAGGAGCATAATAGGGAGAGGGAACAGGAGAATAAACAAGAGAAGTCTCATGACCCTGTAGATGAACTTTTGTATTTTTTAATATTTACTTTTAGAAGATTTTTGAGTTCCAAGTTTCTTCCCCTCCTTTCCTCCTCTCACCCTTCCCCAAGTCAGCAAGCAATTTGATATAGGCTATATATGTGGGATCATATTAAACATATTTTCACATTAGGCATGTCATGAAAGAAGAATCAGAACAAAAGGGAAAAACCATGAGAAAGAGAAAACCTCAAAGCGGAAATAATATGCTTCAATCTCCATTATGATTCCATAGTTCCTTTTCTGGATGTGGACAGCATTTTCTGCCTTAGATCATTATATTGCTGAGAAGAGCTAAGTCTATCAAAGTTGATCTTTACACAATGTTGCTGTTACTGTGTACAATCTTCTCCAGGTTCTGCTCACTTCACTCAGCATCGGTTTATGGAAGTCTTTCCAGTTCTTTCTGAAGTCTGCCTGCTCATCATTTCTTTCAGCACAGTAGCATTCCATTATATTCTTATAACACAACTTGTTCAGCCATTCCCCAATTGATGAGAATTCTCTTAATTTCCAATTCTTTGCCACTACAAAAAGAGCTACTATAAATATTTTTCTACATGTTGGTCCTTTTCCATTTTTTATTTCCTCTTTAGGATATAGACCTATTAGGGGTATTGCTGGATCAAAGGGTATATATAATTTTATAGCCTGTGGCCATAGTTTCAAATTGCTCTCCAGAATGGTTGGAACAATTCACAACTCCACTAACAATGCATTAGTGCTCCAATTTCCCCATATCCTCTCCAATATATATTATTTTTCTTTTTTTGTCATATTATTCAATCTGATAGCTATGAGGACCTGAGAGTTGTTTTAATTTGCATTTCTCTAATCAATAGTTTCAATTTCTCTAATCAATCTTTTTCATATGACTATAGATAGCTTTAATTTCTTTATCTAAAATTATCTATGAAGATGAGCTTTTCATACTTCATAATTTTTCCACAGGCTGGTCCCAGGCAGAGCACCTGCATATGTCTGCCACTAATACTGACTCCTGGTTTTCTGAGATCTTGACAAGGTGAGTTCTATTGAAACGGATTCCTTTCTCATAGAATAAGTTCCCTTGAAATGGAAGGGACTTCAAAGACTGTTTATTTGACCATTTATTTGAATTGCCTCATTTTACAGATGTGGAAACTGAGATCTACTGAAATTGTCATTTACTCAAGGTGACATTAGAAATAGATTTTAGTTGTGATATTTAAATTCAGGTCCTCTGACTCTAGAATCACTTCCTCTTTTATATTTCAAAACAAGCTGTTTCTAAAATTCATTCTCCTTTCTAACTCCTTTGGTCTTGCCCTCCAGTGTTTCTCACTTTAAGACTGAAGTCTTAGAACACAGTGCTAACCCCAGCTGACTTTCTGGGTTCTGTTTTCTCTGATGACAGGAAATGATGTTTCCTAAAGCTACATTTATTTCATTATATATGATATTGATTTAGTTCAACAAACATTGATAAGGGCCTACTATGTGTCAGGGACTATGCTAGGTGCTGCTGATACAAATGTACCAGTCTACATTCCCTCTGTCTTTAGAGAGCTAACATTTTACTGGGTAGTGATATGGGGAGCCTAACATACATGAATAACTGAATACAAATTGTGCAAATAATGTTTTTGAGTGAACTAGCTGGACATATTCAGTTTACTTACCGCTCCCACCATTTTGACTTGAGCTTTTGTTCTTAGGAATTCAGTCCCCACTTTGCAGCACAAGGTGCTATGGAGCTGGTGAAGCTGGCTTGAGTTCACAGCCCCAAAATAGTGCTTGGCAAAGGGCTCATAAAGCTCTCTGGGGTTTTGTTTCACTATTCTCAGGGAGTAGGACTCAGCGCCAAGTCCCTACCCATGTCAAACTCCAGCAGAAGAGAGATCCCAAGAGAATAGTGAGCAAATCTTACTCCTAATTTCATAAGCCAGTTGAGGAGAATGACTAGGCATTCATAAAATATTTTGAAAGCATAAATGCTGGATAACAAAAGGATAAAGGTTTTTGAATATGAAGATTTCATCTAAGAAATCATGGTATAAGAGAGCAGTATCATTCTTTAATGTGCCACCTGTCATCTGAGACCAAATAAATGATGAATAGGTAGGGGTTTACAGTTCATCTCTATCTCTGAATGACCATTTGACAACACACCGCAATACCTTGTGGCTAACTTTGGGGAGATGGCTTACCTGTCGAAGGGTCTAAATCTTCATTTCCACTGTAATGGTGTCTAGGAAAATGACTTTTTTTTCTTTAACCAATGGAGCTGTTCATGCACTAGGAATTCTCTCCAAACCCCAGGGATAATTATCTTTCTAATGGGAACCCACAAGTAGTAAGCACTATGCTTGCCTGACTTTACGTTCTGGGCAACAATTAGAAGAGTGCTAGTTTTTGAATTTTAAATAGCATCCACTGCCAGTGCCAAAGTATGTATCTTATTTTTTCTTAGAGTCTTTTCTTCACAGACCTCACATATTTATCCCTAGAACTTATTAATCCTTATATAGTATAATTCTCTCCTAATTACATGAGAATTACTTGCCTCTACAGAAAGGTTTTTTCCTCTGAAGAGAATTGGTTCTACCTCACTGATTTACCCACCTTGCAAGACTGAAGATGATCTATTGTGAAGAGTAATTACGCTACTTTATTGATGAGAGTTGCTATTAGAATCTCTACCAAGAGACTTAGATTGGGGGCCAGCTTCTTTAAAATGACTGATAGACATTTACAAGAAATGAAACTCCTGTGGTTTGAAATGCTAATGCAAGCCTTGTGTATTCACCTAACATACTTCCTCAGTAAGAACAATAATGAATGAGAAAGGAACTATTAGAATATTTCATAGAACTAGTTATTTAACACTGTGTTATAATGCCTAAGTCAGCCAAATAAACTGAAAAATTCCAGGAGATCGAAAAAAATGACAGATGCTCCGTGCAGTACAAGATGTTATTAAAAATGTGTATGTGTCTACCTAGCAAGATAGGTTACTGGTTCATTATTCATAATGCTATAAATAAAGAGAGGCCAATGAAAACTGACAAGAGTACTAATAGGAAAAGGGAAGCAAAGTAGGAACAATCATCCTAAGAAGCTCTTCACTGCAGCTGGAATTAGACATGACAACTGGAATCCAATTTTTAAAGAGAAAACTCTACTGGCAAAAATGTATTTTCTTCAAGGACCTGAGATTTCATCAATGTGAGTTCTCCTGCCACTGATGCATCTAACCATACCACCCCCACTCCTACTCAACGAAGTCTAGTGACTCCTCATCTTTTCCAGGAGTATGAGGGGGGGAGGGGTTAGAGGCACAGCACTCCCATGATCTGGAAAATCTGCCTAAATTTTTTGGCCTTCCCTTTGTACCAGAGAAGTCTGATTTTTTTCTTTTTCTTTTATGTGGTATTTACTGTACCTTATTGTAAAATTTGGGTTAAGTATTTGGTCATAGATTATATGTAGGTCAATGATAAGTGAGTAAAATGTTAAGTAAAAATACTGCCACTTCCACAAAACTCCTCCCAAATTCCCATTTACAGTAATTTCTTTTGCCAACCTGTGATATATCGAAACTATGATGGGGAAACATGATGTGGAAGGGATACACGTAAAATTCTCTGCTTGGCATTCAAAGCCTTTCATAATCTAGTCCTCTCCCTACCTTTCTAATTTACCTTACACCCAATGCTCACCCCCAAACCCTTTCTATGCACTTTGTGATCACGTGCCACTGATTTCCTTGCTATTTCTCACACATGACACCCCATGTCCCAAATATGGGTTTTTTCATTCATTGTCCCCTATACCTGGAATTCTTTCCCTTCTTGTCTCCACATCTTAATTTCTCTGGCTTGCTTCAAGTCAGCTAAAATCCTATTTTTTCCAGGAAACTTTCCCCAATCTCTCTTAATTCTAGTGCCTTCCCTTTGTAGATTACTTCCATTTATCCTGCAGATAGCTTGTTTGTACATAAGTATTTGCTTATTATTTCCCTCATATGATTATGTGCTCCATAAGGGCACAAATCTAAAAGCTCTGAGATGAGTCACTTGTCCATGCTTAGTTAGGAAGCTTCTTCATTTGGGATTTGAATCAGGTCTCTTTTAACTTTGTACTATGTTATCTCTAATACAATTTAGCCCTAGAAGGTTAGGAATATTGTAGTGCCTGCAAAGTTACAAGAATGGTTAGCAGAGCTATAGGGAAGTCAAATGGCGCATCTTTTCCAGAAGCAATGACTATTGATTGACTCATTGTTTCCAGAAGAAGAGGTGAAAATGAGAGTAGGTACACACATGATGGCAGATCAGTAGGCAAGAACATGGCCAGAGTGGATGGCCTGATTTTCTAGTTAGTTTAGCCTGCAGTTGGTCAATTATGGAACACTAATAGCATATGAATGGACAAACCAAAGTATTAATGTGTGAATCAGAGGAGAGGAGCCTTCCATTTGCTGCATGACCCTTTTAAACTATGTCACCTAAGAGTATCTGATGGATGGCTTCATAACTATCTATAATATGTAAACTATCTTACCTTTTGGTAAAAAAGTCAAAAAACTCAGACTGGTTCCTGAGGATCTCCTCCCTCTTTCTGAAGAGGTTCACTTATAGAAATTCTATTGCTATTCTATTGCTTGACTCATGTGCTTACCTCATCTTGGAAGCCAGCAGGATTCTCTCTGGACAAACCCTATGACAGTTAGAATGGCTTCCCCTATCACACACATTCACATATAGCACGATACCAGAAGTTGTGCATGTACAAAACTTGCTTAACTAGAGGAAGGCCTTCACAAGTTTTGTTCTGGACCATACTCTTCATTACAACAGTGTTTATTTTGAATCTTTCCAGAACTTCAGAGTTGTAAGGGATCACAGTGGGCATACAGCCAAGTCAAGTAAACAAGGACTTTCTAAGTGTTTACTTTATACTAGACACTGTGCTCAGTTCTGGGAACACAATACGAGTGAAAAACTAGACAGTTCCTGCCTTTAAAAAAACTTACATTCTAATGGAAAATGTAAAATTTACAAAGGAGCTGAAGAGAAAGTGGCAAAGTCGTTGGAGGAGGTCACCTGTGGGCGAAGGGCATGGGCACAGAGACAGAAAGAAGCTGAAGCATGGTGACAAAGTCTGGAGAGTGAAGCTTTGCTCTTCTGGTCCATCCTCAAAATGGAAGTTCAACTTGGATCTGACTAAGAATGCCCTCTACAATATCCCTGACAAGTGGTCATCTGCCCTTTGCTTAGCTTTCTCCAGGAGACAGGACCCAATATTTCCTGAAGCAGCCCATTCCATCTTGGGGTAACTAATTTCAGGATGTTTTCTTTCTTTCTGACAGCCTAAATCTTGTGTTGTTGTTTTTGTTGATTTCTGTGCATGCGTGCGTGTGTGTGTGTGTGTGTGTGTGTGTGTGTGTGTGTGTTTTTGGAAACTTTTACATGCTACTCCTATCTCTGCCTCTGGCTCTATTTTGTTTTTTTTGGATAAAAGGGCCTTCACAAGACCTGTTCTATACATGTACTTTAACATTGCTACTTATGCAATGCTATTTTCTCTGAATATGCACTTATACCTCAAAATATTTAATCTTGGCCTTGTGTTTTCAACATTTCACATCTCAAATCCTATTAGCTAGCCTTGTAGATTAAAACCATCTAAGTTATTATTGACCCACCTATTGGATCATTGACTTAGAACTGAAAGGATTCATATAGTCCAATCCACTCATTTTATAAAGAAGAAATTGAAGTCATGAATATTTAATTGATTTGCCCAGAGTTACACAGTTTCTAAGCACCTAAGTTAGCATTTGAACTCAGATCTCCTTGGCTCCACTCCACCACATTGTTTCTCAGTTAAGTTGGTACACATACCATATTCTAGGTGGGGTCAACTTCTCTTTTTTCAGACACTCTTTAGCAGGGAGGAGGACACTTGTTCTTACTAGCTTCCTAATTGCCATTATCCTAACCATGCCAGTCTAGGATATGTATGTAGCAAAGTATAAACCTCAGTTCTGAGTTTCTAACTTTGAACCTGACAAATTGAACTGGTCCAAAGGGATTCCAGGTCTGAGAACAACAAAACAGAAAATAGTCACATTTTTGTCTGAACTAAAAGGAATTGTGTAATGCCCTATTTTTAAAGAAATGGATTCTATGACAATATGTTCTCCCATTACAATAAAATATATTTATTGCTTATTACCATCTGTCACACTTTGGAGAAGTGTTATTTTATTATTCATGAGGAGAGTTGTGAGAGGAGATAAAATTATGATATGACAGTGTGTATCATTATTACAAATATGGACTATTCTTGGAAATAAAAGGATAAAAAAATCTTCACCTCAAGATATTCCAAACCATTACAGCCTTTTGATCTGAGTCCACAGTCTAAAACTTGGGCCTACTAGTGGCCACTAACTAACAATTACATTCCAATTAGTAAAGTCACTATTCACTAATGATTTAGTACCAACAGCCATGTATTTTCTTCTAGTAAGCAAAAAATATTAACTTTTGCAACTGGTTTGAATTACATGAGATTCTTTACTTTCTTCATTTAATGGCAGATTTTTTTTTGTCATGCTGAGAGGAGTTTAGAAAGCTCTAAGTGATATTATAGCAGAGCTTTTACTTTACCAGTGAAGAGGCAAGATTTGCTCTCACGGTCTAAATAGAGAATATTAATCCTTGGAGAAGACGTCATGTAGGCCTAAAATGGCTTCAGTTTTACATTTTGTTTTTGCAGTCAATGGACCACTTAGATAATTAGGTTACATTTCATTGTGAAATGAATACATAGTAAAGTGAAGTAGATTTTGGAAATCTTACCTTTCGCACATTCATATAGTCTCCATTTCAAACCACAAATGAGTTTGAAATTCAGAGATCAGTATTCAGTGTAATTTGTTAAAATTATACACTTTTAGGTCATTTTCTTTGTCCCGTCTATATGTAGTTTTTGCTCTTTAAAATCTCACACAGAAGTATCATTTACTTGAAGCCCTTCAAAAATCAATCAAAATACTACCTTGAGTTTAGTATAGTGAAATTCTAGCACACTAACTTGAAAACAAAAACAGCCTAACCTTTGACAGGTGCTTGATTTCTGTAATGCCCATGATGTCCCGATTCATACTAAATAAACAAAATTAGCTCAAACTAAATTCATGTAATTTACCAACTTTGTGGTAGGAGGACTTTCATCTGATATTCAAAGGCTTTATTGAGTACCTGAGGTGTTGTCCTCCATATATGTTATTTCCATAACTGTGGAAAAAAAGGATGTAAAATGTGTGTGTGTAGCTAATAGTTCTAATTTATATAGGACTTTAAAGTTCACAAAGCGCTTTACAGACATTATCTCATTTTTCCCCTCACAACAACCCTGGAAAGTGGGTGCCATTATTATATCCATTTTGCAGATGAGGAAACTGAGGCAGACAGGGGTTAGTTAAGGGACTTGCCTAGGGTTCTGCAGTTAATAAGTATCTTTTTGAACTCCTGTTCCCTACTTTGGATCCAGCATTCCATCCATTGTGCTACCTAGCTCAAGGATCTGTGATTTTGGGCAGATCGTATGGTTTTAGCAAATGAATCTTCAGAGAATTGTCTAAAGTTCAAAGAAGTTAAAGGACACTAGTGGTCACACAATAGTCAGCAGAAGTGAGATCTGAATCCATGTCTTTCTCATGCTAAGGACAATACTTTAACCATTATACCCCACTGCTTCATGGATACATTATTCTTGCTACCTGAGTGATCTTGGGTGAGTAATTTAATCTCTCTATGCCTCAGTTTTGTCATCCGCAAAATAATATAGCTAGACCTAAATGACCTCTAAATTCCATTCCAGTTCTGATCATATCATATAAATATATATTGAACCAATAGATCCTAAAATGCTACAAATTTAAATCTTTAAAAGTCATTCCATTCTCAAAAATATACCCATAAGCTTCTAGTGAATCAATAAATTGAAAGATGAAAACTGGAAGAATTTCTAGTACCATTAGAATTTTTCTGCCACCTCTATTCACCTATGCACTCTCCACCCTGGTTTATAGTTTATCCTTTATCAGATTCTTTTCAGTTATACCATCTGGTCTTCCCCATAATTCGGATTTACCTCCCTTTTCCCATTCTCAATATTGTCTCCTTATGTCTTCGGTTTTTTAGCTTCCTTCAGGGTTATACTGCCCTGGAGAACAATGAATGGTTCTCCCACAAGCCTGGAGGGGGAGCTTGATATTTCTACATATACAAGTATACCCAGCAAACAAGCTTTTAAATTGTTGTCATAAAAATTTCTTGGTCTGCTTTATGGGGGAGGCTAGATCCTTCATCGCTATTTCTCTTAAAGATGACTTCCTAACCTTTCCTGGCTTTCCTCCCGGATTCTTCTGTTTGCTTTCTTTACATAAAAAAGTACTTAAGTATAGAATGAGGCTGAGGCCATAATACAGTGTCCAAAATCATAATGGGTGATTAAAAGTGATTTCACAGATATGAAGTTCATGTACTATGTGGTAGCATAGAATTTCCAAAAAAGTAACTTGAAAAAATGACAAAAGAAATTTGAATTAAGAATAAAGTCTATGATTTAGGACATAGCAGATTTTACTTTTGTAATAGTCTCAAGTTTTTAGCCAATATTAAAATCGGTTACTATTCTTTGACTACACATCTGCTGATGGTTCCAAAGGGGGATAGGAAGGGATGGGGGAGGGCAAATGAAAGTGGGAAAATCAGCCTGAAATGAAAATTATATTATAGGTAATCATGGAGTGGAATAATCATCTGTTAATAGCTAAGCACTGATTACAAACCTTTTTTTGTAATGACCCAAAGACTGTTTTATCTTACAGAATTAGAGCTAGATGGGACCTAAGAACTCATCTAATACAACCCCTTCATTTTACAAATAAGTAATTGACATAATATAGGGGGTTAAATCACTTGCCCAAAGTCACACAGATAATAAATAGTAAAGCTGGGATTTAAACCTAGGTCCGCTGCCTCTTTTAGATGATTTAAGCTGACCATCTTGGATCATTGCTATTTATTCTGCCAGGTGGTCCAGTAGATAGGGTACTAGACTTGGAATCAGGAAGATCTGAGCTCAAATCTTGCCTCAGACATTTACTAGCTGTGTGACTGGTCAAATCAACTGGCCTCTCTAAAGCTCAGTTTCCTCATCCATAAAATGAAGATAATAATAGCACCTACCTTGCAGGGTTGTTGGGAGGACCAAATGAGTTAACTTATGAAGAGTAATGTGCAAATTTTAGTGTATTAAATAAGTGTTAATTACGGTTGTTATTATTAACTAAGATTTACTATTTGGATTGTCTTGTCTTGAGCTTTTGCCACAAGATGTTACCAGGTCATGTGGCTAACTTTTTGAAATGACAAATTCCAATGCCCAAGTACTAGGATCATTATTATCTCCAAACTGTGTGGTGCTTCACATTTAATTACTTGAACACATCATTTCTTCTTGAACTTAATGATTGGAAATTTGCATAGTTGTTTGGGCAAATTAGATACTCTTCATGCCATGGGACATGAAATGAAAGTGAGATTTTATTGCAAGATTGATGGAATTACTTAGAAACAGAGACCTAGAAGAGTTACAAGTTGAAGATGAGATGGATTTTTCTTGTAGAAGAGCAAAAAGTGATAAAGTAATCTACAATAAAATCATTTTTTAAGTAGAAAACTACACTGCAAGTGGCAGGGAGCAAATATGGAGGTTGTTGGGCTTTTCTGCTTTCTAAAGGAAATGGATGATTTCTGGGAGCTAAATTATAGGCTTCAGGTACTTTACATTGAATCACCCATTCTCTATTATTTGCTTATGCTTGCTTTCATTTGTCTCTGAAACTGCTGTGTCAGGAGGTGCACTTTTACGTGGCTCAGGGGAGAGAGGTTTGGGCTTGGAGTCAAGAAAACAAGCAAAGCTAGAGGGTCTTTAATGGTTTCAGATTTAGAGCCATAAGGAGAGCATGATTTGACAAATGAGTAAACTAAGGTCCAGAACAACGGAGAGACTTGCTGATCATAGAGATAATAGGAAACAAAACTGGAAGTCTAACCCCATTACATTTTGCTCAGGTCTTTTTCCTACTGAAGCATCAGGAAAAATTGTTGTTCATATAATATCTATAAACTAAGCTATAATACCTCCAGTAATCCAATGTATTTGTTATGCCACCAAAACAGTTATTGCCTCAGTGAGGTAGATCACAATGCACCCATGACTGTCTATTCCAGGGGGGAGGAATCTGCCGCCTCAAGGATTCATGTGACCTTCTAGGTCCTTGGGTGTGGCCATTTGGCTGAGTCCAACTTTTTCAGAACTCCTTTTATTAATGAGATTTGTCCTGTGAAATTTGGATTCAGTCAAAGGGCTGCAGGTTCCCCACCCCTGATCTCTTTCTCACTCAACCTCTCTTGCCTTTCCACTTCTTGCCCTGGGAAAAGTAATTCAATCAATATTACTATTCATAGAAAGCACATATCAATTAAATGCCTTATGACTCCATTCACCATCCCTATGGATTCTCTGACCAAAGGAACCCCTTTGGCTCCATTCCTTTATATGTATTGCTCTCCCTTATATAACAACAAAGACCCTGACATATACAAGAGAGCTTGCTGTACAGGTTCTTAAGTCTTCTTTTCTAAAAGGAAAGCAACTTTTGAGGGGTCAGCAATCTACTTTAATCAAGTACAAATATCATTCACTTAGTTTAGGGGAAAAAGTCAGCACTCCTAACTTCAGAGAAAATACAAACAGAGATGAAGACCAACCAACAGGGCTTCCAACTATCTGACCATAAGCAATACATACATCACCAATCAACAGACAGATCCAACTGTCTGACCATTACATATATACATAGTTACCAGAGAAAAAAGCATTGACATCCAGGTTTTTAAAGCTAGGGAGCTCTTAGTAGCTACCCAGAATCTCCTCTGGCCAAACATATCCAATGAGTAAGTCCCCAAATGAATCCTCACCTCAGAGTATTTATACACTTTTCACAATCACAGGACATCATAACCCTTGAGAACCAGTGCCTCATTAGAAATTAACAAAAGATGTGGGCATTCCTACAAAACCAATCTCCCCTAATCAAGATTCCCTTAATACACAGACCCATTAATGAGTGGGGAAGATGTTTAACTCTCATTAACACAATTAATATTACACCCTATTGGAATGTAAGCTCTCTTAATGCAGACTAACTTTTTAATATTTTTTTGTATTTGTTTAGAATATTGCCTGGCACATAGTGCTTAATAAGGGCTTTTTTCATTCATTCATTTACTCATTCATTCATTCATATACTTCTTTGATGATACTTTCTTCCACTTTTCTACTTAATTTCTTGCTTGTAATATGTTGCAGCACATTACACCCACCATGCACCACTCCTGTGTCCTTTGGCTGATCCTCAATTTCAAATCTTTAGTGATTGCAGTGTTCCCTGATGTGCAGGCACATCAGAAAGCAGAAGAATGTCCATGTGAAAAAGATGGTCTTTGTTTCAGTGAGAAAACTGCAGTCATTAAAATAACCTTGCAGTTTCCCATTGGTAATCTAGCCCACTCTTGACTTTGTTTCATGGATTGCTATGACTTCTTAGAATTCATTACCAAGTAGTCAGCCTAGAGATGATTCTTGCTAGGTTAATCCTTGGAAGACAAATACAATGTGTTGCTAGAACTATACTCAAACTGAGTCCTTCTAGTCTACCAAAATCTTCTAGAGTTTTTATTTTACTAGTATAGCCTTTGAATAGGACTTTGTGGACAGGCAGGATATTTATAGGGGAGGATACAGTTTATGCCAAACTGGTGTACTCTATGGCCTAAATTGTTTCTACTAGCTCAGTTTTCTCCCTACCCCAAGCCAAAGTTATCAATTCCTCCTCTGAATTCTAATAAAAATTCTGACCTATCAACCTTATTGGAATGTTTCCTTATTATTTAGTTTTTCATGTGTTTTTTTTTGTCTTTTCTCTAGAACTAAATTCTAAGTCCTCTGAGGCCAAGTTCTAGCAGAATGAGCTTGTTTTTTGTGTACTTTAGACTTAGTGGTGTGATGGGAACACTGTCGTTACTCTTTGGTATTTTCTTGTGTTTTCTTTTCTCTACACTAGATTGAATTTTTACAATGAAACAGTTAATTAAGAGGTATAGAGAATACAATACATCCTAGTATTGTTTTTCAGTCGTGAAAAGCTTTTACCTCACAGAGAGAACAAAGACTCCAAGGCTCTCTTTATTATCTCTCATGAATATTCCACAAAAGATGAAGGGGTAAGGGAGAGAGAATATAGTGTCTACTATGTGCCATACACTGTGCTAAACACTTTAAAAATATTATCTCATTTGATCTTTATAACAACCCTGGGAGGTTGGTGCTGTTTTACAGTTGAGGAAACTGAGATAAACAGAGTTTATGTGACTTTCCCAGGTTATATCTAGTAAGTGTTTGAGGTCAGATTTGAGCTGAGGTGTTGCTGACTCTAGGTCACAAGTTCTATCCACTTGACCGCCAGCTGCCTCCTAATGAAGTATTAAAACTCCAAGATAACGTTGCTTGATAATTCTGACTACCGATATCAAGCAAAACATAAAATGAAAAGATAAATGCCGATATTCTTGAAGGATATCTTGAACAAAATTTGAAGGAAATAAGACTTTCTAATTGTATTAAATGGATTGGTGAACTGAGTGCAAGGCATTCCTCATGGAGGGTGAAGATTTCAAGCTGCTCTTTTATGTGGATGACACTGGACTGATTGCATTCAGCCCAAGGATGACACACCCCATGTCCTTCATAAGAGCCACAGACACTCAAAAAAATCAATAACAGTAATTCATACAAGAAAAACTAAAGAGTGAATACTACTTCCGTTGGATAGATAGTCTATGGAGTTAATCTCTCAGTGTACACAGCTTGAAATAGGTACTGTAAATATATAAAGATCAGGACCTAGAATTGAAATGAAGGAAAGGAGAGAAATTGTGTAGTATTTTTACAGTAGCCCCAAAGTGTTCCTTGTCACCAAAGTCGATCTTTTGATAGAGTTTTGCTTTCTTATCCATTCAGTTTTATTAAATTGTTGAAACCATTCACATTTAAAATTATTCCTTGTTCTGTAAAGTTGTTTTTCAAATGTGATTCCCCTCTTTTGTTTCTGTAAACTCAGCATTATATTCCTTCAATTATCTTACTTTAATCTTTTTTTTTTTAGGTAACCCTGTTTCCACTTATTCTCTTTCCATGACCTCTGATCCTCTATTCTCATTTGTTATCTTTTCCTCTTTAGGGGTTTATTTGTTTTTCTCTCTTACATTTATTTGGTTATTTATTTCTTACCCTCTTTTTTCATCTCAGTCAAACAGATTCCTTCTTCTTCTCCTCCCCTTCAGTTAGTTCTGCTCATTAGCCTTTTTAATTTAATTTTTTCTACCCTTCCCAAAAATGATTTCTCTCATGTTTTTCATTATCTGTAGTCTCTTTCTGTTTACTTTAGACCCCCCTTCTCTGATTCATGACCCCTATGATTATCTGGTCTCTTTTCTCTGTATTCTTTATACATTCAAAGCTTCTAAGGTATCCACTCTAGACTCTGACCTCTAGGTGCTTTCACTACTGCCTCATAAGGCTTGGCCCATAGATTCCCCTTTTCCGTTGTGCCTGACTCTCAGAACAATACAAACTATTGTAAATGTCTAAGAGGACACTGCTCCATGGTAGGGCTCCTTCCCCCATTTACCCCACTGATCTATTCCCTCATCTGTTACCTTTTTTCCCCTGAAGTAATGCTTAGAAATCTCCTCCCTGTGCCCATGTTTTCCCACTTCTCCAAATGCCAGTTGCCTGCAGAGGTTCTATCCCTGCACAAGACGAATAGACTTTTCAGGCAGCAAATCTTGCAAGTCTGATCCAATGTAAGGTCTTCATCTCCCTTCACCCATAGAAGCCTTCATGAGTGGAATCCCTCCCACCACCAGTATAAATCTTCCTTCCTTCCCTTCCCTTTTCAGTCTTTTCCCCTTCACCTTACCCACCCCCCTATAGGTTTTTCTCTTTCTGAGACTACAGAGGTCATCTTCTCATTGCCATCCTGTGATTTGATCCCAGTACATGACTTGCTCCTCTCTATTCCTGTGCTCCCCTCCTCAACTTTCATGTACCCTCTCGTACCGTAATATAGTTCTACAAAAGAAGCATTAACCTGGAGGCAGGGTGTTACCAAGTTCTGTACATAATGTCTCCTATCTGTCTCTTCATTATTTCCCCTACCAGATTTCTGCCTTCACCACTGCCTCCTAGTATAGCTTTGGAAAGAAATCTCTTATTGTTTTTTCTATTGTCCCTTAGTTGCTGCTACTATCTGAAGTTATTCACTTCTGCAATTCTGTTGTTTGGGGTGTTCAAGAAGGAATAATCTGTACAATTCCAGTTTTCTTTCTAAAACTGTTTGAAACTTTTCTTTAATATTGTATACCCATATTTTGTCCTGTGCAATTAAGATCATACTTGCAGAATAGGTCACCCTGGGCTTAAAACATTTCAGCTTCCTCCCATACTGGGTAATTCATGGTTCACCAGCCCTGGTCTCTGCCCCAAAAGACTTTTGGTTAGTCAGAAATGGCCCTAGCTGGGTGATATACTTTCTCCTTAGGCTTGGTGGTTGCACAGCTCCCTACACATAGGAGGTCCTATCTTGATGACCAGTCCCATTCCTCTGTTTTTAGTTCTCTGATCTAGCTTGGCAGTTCAGAGCCTCTTGTCCTTGGCACTAGTAGTTGAGAGCTTTGCAGCACTGGTCATTTTAGGTTACAACCTTCTAATGGACTTTTGCTTTGAATGGCCAGGTCCAAGCTAATCTAACTGTTGAGGTACAAGACAACTTCTGTAGCCTGGAGCCAAGGTCTTTACTGTGCTAGAAAGAGGGAAGGGAGAATGGGGGTACAAGGGTGGGTTTTGATGCAATCCTGTGTTATATCGTTGGGTCTACTAGTGTAGTCTCACACCTGATAGTGTAGGAAATAGGAGAGGGATACTGGGTGAGCTCAAGGTCAGTGAGTGTCATTTCCTATTTTTTTTTAGCCTTCTTTCAGATTCTGGGTTTCCCAGACCCAGATGAAGTTGCCATATCTTTTGCCCATAATTTCTGTTTTGGAGAGGTTTGAGAAATTATGGGGATTAGAGAAAATTTCTAGTCCACCACCTTATTGCTCATGTGACCCAGGAGTTCCCAAAACCTATCTTTTTAATATCAGTATTCCCCCATGGGGAGGGAAGAAAAGGGAACATGCATTTATTAAGTGCTTATTACGTGTCAGAACTCTGCTGGGCACATTACAAATTTTATCTTATTTAATTTTTTGTGAAGGAGTTGCTTTTATTAGTTATGTGATTATTAACCACATTTTACAGTCGACAAAACTGAGGAAAATGAAGGTTACATGACCTGCCCAGGATCACTCTGCTAGTAAGTGTCTGAGGCTGGATTTGAACTCAAATCTTGCCAACCCCAGGCCCAGCACTCTATCCACTATGACACTTAGCTACCAGTGATATTAAATCAGAGAATACCAAGATCTCAGAACAATCTAAACTGCAGGTGACCTAAAGGCAATGGAAAAAAAAAACCTAGTGAGTGAAATCAGGCTACAGCATATTTTCTATGAGGACTTGCCCACATGAAATAGGATAATAGGATCATAGAGTTGCCCGTAGAGCAGAAAGTTACCTTAGCAGTCATCCAGGCAGTCCCTTCATTTTACAGCTGAGGAAATTATGGCCCAAAACACAACTCAATCGCTTGTCCAAGATCACAAGGGAGATAATACAAGGAGGAGACAAGTTTGGATACTTCTCTTATAACTCCAAATCCAACATTATTTCCATTTATCACATTAAAACTAGGTCACAGGTGACGAGAAAGGGAAGTGGGATGCTCAAATAAAAAGAACAAGTGGTAACAGGTGCATTTCCTGAATATTGCCCTAATTTTTACAACATACACACACACACACACACACACACACACACACAAAAGGTGAGGAAAGATTCCAACTGGGCAGATCCTCATGGAAGATTTTTCGAAGAACTTCATAGAGAGGGGATGACTGCATCCAAGTGTCCCTTGTTGATACACAGGGCAGGTGAAAGAATGTTTGCAAGCTAGTGTCAGCAGAATATACAGTCAAGAGTCTTCCTGATTGGCAGAGAGTAAGTATGAGACTACAGAGTAAATGTTGCAAATCCCAAATCAGTAGATGATGTTTAGAAGTGGAAAATATTAATGAATGCTCGTTGATTGATGGCTTGATTCATTAACTGTGGGGACAAGAAGAAGCTGGATATTATGATGAGGGACCTCCTATCCTAGAAAACTAGGTCCAAGTAGTTGAAGCTGGATAGGATAGCATAAAAAGTAGCTAGTACCCAGCTTGAAGACTAGAAACATTGATACATACTTACAACAGCCTTGCTCTGGTGTATTACTTATTAATTTGTATATGATCCTTTGCTTTGTAAGCAAACTCTGAAAACTCATTCTTGTAGTCTGACACAGACACAGGGTAAGAATGGAAAGCGAAAGCAGAGCTCTGGAGGGAATAATAACACTGCCAAAGAAAGAAAAATGATACACCACAAGGCTTCAGGCATTACTGAATTCAGGTAGCCAAATAAGTGGTTTCAGGATTGGCTAGCTGTAATGTCCTGACCACAATCCTGTTTCCAAGGTTGTCATTGCTCAAATTGTAGGTTGGGTGCCCTAATATAAAGGAAAAACAAAACAGAACACAAACAAACATTCTTGGGCCCATTTCTCAGAACTGAAGTATCCCCTCTCCCAGTTTAGTTCACAAATCTTTATCCTTTGGATGATGTAGGAAAGAGTGTCCGGGAGAGTGACTATCTCAGTCTCCCCAGTTTCAGAGACACAGCCCGTTTAGGCTACATGGTGTAGCACTGATGTGATATTCACAGTGCCTACAGTGGCTCTGAATATGCCAGCACACTTCTGAATCACAAAAAAATATAACAGACTGTCCACATGGAAGCCAGAACCAAAACATTTATTCAAACACCAGAAAGCCAAATCCATCATAGTAACAAAGAAATCCTTCATAGTAACCAACAAATCTGTATATATTATCAGGCCTCCCCACAAATAGGCTCCCCTAATCAAAATGCCTCCTCTCACTCACAGCCAGCTGCCTTCTTCCTCTGTCCTTTTCAGCTCTGACTATTCTGACCAACTTCTTCTCAGCTCTGCTCCAGCTCCTCCTCTTCCTGTGACTCAAGCAGGTCACATGGACCTATTAATGGATGGGAAAGATCTTTCCATTCCATTAAAAATACATTAACAATGCATATGGCCACTTAAAGAAAGTTACTCCCATTCATATGATGGGGGCATAATAGAAAGCAGCATGTCTCCAAATTAGATGATTTAGGCATACCCAGGATATAGGGAAAACTCCTGTAGAATAGACTAATAAAGTAAAATCTCTGGTATTAAAGGCAAAGGCCTCCTGGATTAATTTTTAGAAGCAAGCTTTCCTAGGAAGTTGATAAGGACTATGTAGGGCAGGATCAGCCTTTTCCCAAAGTAAGAGTCAGTAGTGGTGGCCCCTAACATGGGACTCCTCTCCTCTAACCCTGCCCTGTGCCTGCAACCTTTGGTCCCAAAACATGGTATCCAAGAGCTGGAAAAGACTTCACAGGCCTTGTTTTATATCTTTAAAATAGTATTTAGTTACATTTGTTCAGTTCAATTCAATTTGATTCAACAAACATTTATTAGGTGCCTACTATGTACAAGTCACTCCTTTGGACACGGGGGAATACAAAGACAAAATGAAACAGTTCTAGTTTGGATTCTATAATGTCATTGCATGAATATATCATGGATCTTGAAGGAAAAAAATATGTTGATATAAGGTAAAAGTATATTGCATCTATTCTGAAGCCTTAAGAGAAATGTTATATAAAATTCCAAATTCCATAAGAAACAAAAAATGTTGAGAAGGATAATCTACTAAATAACTCAGGGTATAACTAATGCAGGACACAAAAGACAATAGGATTTAAAATAAAAAACGAGTTTTGGCAAACATGGATTATCAATGTATAAGTCATCATTCCAACAGGCCCCATCAATATGTCAGAGAATGTACTCCAAGTCTCCTTTTATGTTGAAAGAGATTGTAGATTTAAGTGAGAGTCAGTAGTGGTGGCCCCTAACATGGGACTCCTCTCCTCTAACCCTGCCTTGTGCCTGCAACCTTTGATCCCAAAAGATGATCTAGCCAAGAACATCATCAGAGGTGTGATCAGTGAAACTCCAAGAGAATATTCCATTTGCCAACAGAGTAAATAATTGGGAAGAGACAGAGTGATAAGGTAGACTTTTCCTCCCCAAACATTTGTCCACATGCACAGAATCACAGAATTTTAGAACTGGAAAAGGCCAGAAAAATCATCTTGTCCAACCTCCTCAATTTGAAAAGGCCACCTTCAGTTGCTGTTCTTACAGGGTTACTGGCTCAGTCTTATATTCATTCAACAAGCACTCAGTGAACATTTAATCTGTGCAATGCTCTGTTGTAAGCATAAGGAAAGATGTGAAGAGAAATAAAAATGTGGTCTTCGTCTTCAAAGATTTTATAATTTATGAGCCAGATGTCATTACTTGGCCTGAATATTTCTACATAGTTTCTCATTATGGGTAGTTCAGGAAGCTGCTTTTGAGATATTACCATTTTAGTGTCAGGAAACTTAAAAGAATTAGATGCCCTAGTTTAATAAATCATACCCTAGTGTAAAGTCAATATAGCTTTTCAGAAGAAATTATCAGTGGCTCCTCAGAGACACCCAATGAGCAAGTGTTTAACTAATGTGTTAACTGGATTGTGGGACATATTAATTAAAGTTAAGGTGTTCGTGACAGGTTTGTAGGTTCTGGATTTCTTTCAGGGTTGTGGTCCTGGAACTGATCTGGGCCTAGGAAACTTATCGGGTATATAGGGAACATGCAGTTGTCACCTATGAGACTGCTTGGATCCTGCTTAGATAATGGTCTGGGGGACTTGAGTTATTTTTCAGGTTCTCCCACAAAGGGGTCTCTAATTTATTTTGGACATTCTTCATGAGTTCTGCTTGTTCTTTCCCTTCAGTTTTATTAGAATGAATACCCACTAGATTTCTACACTTTGTAGATATCTATCTGATAGATATTGGGGGAGACATCAAGCTTATATAAAACTAGGTCGTCATTCTGTCAGAGCTCATAGTCTAATGGGCATACACATGTGAGACATGATCACTTCATGAGAGGCTGAACCAAAATGCCATAAAAGATCAATCAGTTAGCCAACAACCCTTTACTAAACACTAAGTGTTCGGTGCAGTTTTAGTGCTGAAGTCGCAGAGACAAGAATAAAGGAGTCCTTGCCCTCAAGGAGGCTCTCCACCTGCGTTACTTATCAACCGGGGCAGGAGGCCAGGTCCATGGATAGATCTGAAGGGATCCATGGTAGGGAAAATATACACACACATATACATATACAAATGCATATTTATGCACACAAACACACGTATATGCATGCCTATGCATATATATATACATGTCATATACGTGTGTACATACATATATTCTGTATTTGTATATATGTATATACACATATCTCCGCACACATCTATATACACAAACATATACATATCTTTATTTTCACTAATCTCTAACTGAAATTTAACATTTTTTTTCTTTAAAAACATTGTGCTTAGAAGGACTCTATGTGCTTCACATATTATGGTGCCAGCCAGTCAGGATAGCAAATAATTGGAATATCTCCTTTCCAAAATAGGCTCCCATAGTATAATTACCCCATCAGATGCCAAAGGGGGCCATAACATAAAAAGGATTAAGAATCCCTAGACTAGGGACATACTGGATAACTGGTCTGTACCCTTAGCACTTCACTATAGGCCATTTGGAGAGTGGGATAACAAATTTGAACTGAAACAGTCGTAATTTTTTGTATGATTCTGAAAGCTTTTAGAACCCAATTTTAAGTAGGTGGGGTACTAGGTCTTATTTTTAAGTTTCCAAAAATATTTTATTATAGCTCCATCCACTTTCCAGATCATGCCAAGTATGGTTGTGGCTTGCTAGAACAATGCTATTTACTTCCACCTTCTCATTCGCTGAAACAGCCATCTTAGAGCTCCCTATACTCTCCAAGATAGAGATGGCTAGTGAAGAATTTATTTCATCAAAGACTGTGAATAAAATAATTGGCCACTGAAAAGACAAGATTGCTCTTAAAACTTCTGAGAGGTTTGAGGACTTGAGGCCTTTCTGAGGGACTTTCTCCTCCTGAGTAACGAGTTTATTTTCACAAATACTAGTTTAATATAGATATGGGTTATTTCATTTTGGGTTCTTTTATTTTTACCATCTAGGAAATTATCTTTTTTCCCCAACTATGCAAGTCTATATAATATCCTGATAAATTTAATCTACCCTTCACATTATAGTGTCAGCCATGCAGGAAAGCACATAAATAATTGAAATATCTCCTTTCCAAAACAGGGCCCCAAAGTATAATTGGGTCATCAGCTGCAGTGAGCTAGCTATATTTACTCGAGGAAACAATAACATGAGCCTAGCTCATATTTACACTTTAAAAAAGCATGTTGTGGCCTATTTCACCATCATCCTGGTTCGATTTTTTTCCTCTTGCTTCTTCACTAAGGCTTCTGATATTCTCATTCTATTCACATAGGCGAATTGTAAAATAATTTTCAGTATATAATCATTACACAGGGAAGTGCATTTCAAGTTATATTATTCTTTGCTCTGTTGCACTTCACATTTGGGGGCTGTGAGTATTTGGGAAAAGTTTTCACACACTGATTTGCTTTCTTCTCACAATTTTCATATTTTCTTGATATGATTTTTATATTGACAAGACTCAACTGGTAAAAGGAATCTGAAAAAAATTACACTTCTACACTTGCTAGTTGCTTAGTGAAATTGTTCCCAGGCACTTCTCTGGCAGGCTTAACTCTTTCAGAGCCCTAGGGCGTCAGTATTGAAGTTTGTAATCAATGGTAGCTTAGTTTCCTTCTGTGGAGATACCTTAATTCCCTTGTCCAATACAGAATTCTGTATTTCCTTCAAGCAAAGATTTCAATTCAATTCTAATTCACTTTTAAAAAATGATTATGTGAGTCACTGAGGCTTTTTCTTGGGGCAGGTGTTGAAGTCTACAATTTCACTGGTGTGGAGAACTCCCAGTGTGGAAACTGTTCATTGAGGCTGTTCAGCAACAACTCCATGATTTAGAGAGGGCTCTAGAGTGCTGAGCCATCAAGTGCGTTGCCAAGGATGGTACAAATACTGTACATCAGAGGAAGAACATTAATTCATGTTACTCTGCTTCTGGCTCTCAATTTACTAAATCAGTGGTTTCAAATTCAAATAGAAATGGAAGACACTAACTGTCATATTAACATGATGTATGCTTCATTCTTTTTTTATTTTGTTAAATATTTCCCAATTACATTTTAATCTAGTTTGTGTCACACTCAGGAGTAAAGGGGGCCTCTGTTTCACCACTATGCACTTTTATCATTCTATCTCTCCAGTAGTAAAGATGTAAAGACAAAAAATAATGTACTTCATTCCCTCAATGAACTTACAGTCTAATGGGGAAGGGTTAGTAAGGCACATTCATGAGTAACTATGATGCAAAGCAGAGTGTGATAAGTCCAAAAGATAGGTCCAGACAAATTATTATTAAAAATGTATGCCAAAATATGTAGGTTCTGTAATTTCCATGGTGCAGGAATTCCATGCAGATTCCAACCCATCTATAATTTATTAGATGAATCGTAGAGAATGATAGGAGAAATAGGAAGATGAACATCTTACCTTTGAGGGTAAAATGTCTATCTACAGAAATTAAATTCAATGATTTTTTTCTAAAATAAATTGATATAACATAGATTTTTTACTTTTGTTGATGAATAATTTATGAGACTGATATTCAATATGGGTTCTCTGATGCCATGGCAAAGAATTAATTGAAAAATGGTCAGCCTACTCTTTTTTCCACAGAATTACAAAAATAAAACAAATCAATGACCTATCTTCCCCCATCCACCTCCTCCTGCTCAAAAAAATTAGTGATCAGAGACTGAGGTTTAGGTGTAACTGTTATGTAGTTGAATACAAGTTCATTGAAGGCAGGGATTGTATTTGCCAATGTCTTTGGTTTCCTAGTACCTAGCATATGGTCTTATTTATAGGAGGTAATACATTAAAAATTTTTATTGGACAATGCTTTTTATTTTTTTAATATAAATTTATTTTTTTAACTTTTTACATTCATTTTCACAAAATTTTGGGTTCCAAATTTTCTCCCCTTTTATCCCCACCCCAATACACCAAGCATTCTAATTTCCCCTATCACCAATCTGCCCTCTCTTCTATCCTCCCTCCCTTCTCTTGTCCCCATCTTCTCTTTTGTCCTGTAGGGTCAGATGACTTTCTATTCCCCATTAACTGTATTTCTTATTTCCTAGTAGCAACAACAATACTCAACAGTTGTTCCTAAAACTTTAAGTTCCAAATTCTCCCCATCCCTCCCTCCCCACCCATTCCCTTTGGGAAGGCAGGCAATCCAGTATAGGCCATATCTGTGTAGTTTTGCAAATGACTTTAATAATGGTCATGTTGTGTAAGACTAACTATATTTCCCTCCATCCTATCCTGCCCCACATTGTTTCTATTCTGTCTTTTGATCCTGTCCCTCCCCAAGAGTGTTGACTTCCAATTGTTCCCTCCTCCCATTGCCCTCCCTTCCATCATCCCCCCACCCTACTTATCCCCTTCTCCCCCACTTTCCTGTATTGTAACATAGGTTTTCATACCAAAATGAGTGTGCATTTTATTCCTTCCTTTAGTTGAATGTGATGAGGGTAAACTTCACGTTTTTTTCTCAGCTCTCCTCTTTATCCCTCCACTAAAAAGTCTCCTGCTTGCCTTTTGATGAGATATAATTTACCCCATTCCATTTCACCCTCTCTCCTCCCACTACATTTCTCTCTCACCATTTACCTTTATTTCTTTTAAGATATGGTCCCATCCTATTCAATTCACTCTGTGCTCTCTGTCTCTGTATGTGTGCACACACACGCGTGTACATGTGTGTGTATGTGTGTGTAGTCCAACTACCCAGATACTGAAAAGTTTTAAGAGTTACAAATATTGTCTTTCAATGTAGGAATGTAAACAGTTCACTTTTGGTAAGTCCCTTATGACTTCCCTTTGCTGTTTACTTTTTCATGCTTCTTCTCATTCTTGTGTTTGAAAGTCAGATTTTCTTTTCAACTCTGGTCTTTTCATCAAGAATGCTTGAAAGTCCTCTATTTCATTGAAAGACCATATTTTCCCTTGAAGTATTATACTCAGTTTTGCTGGGTAGGTGATTCTTGGGTTGAGTCCTAGTTCCTTTGACTTCTGGAATATCCTATTCCATGCCCTTTGATCCCTTAATGTAGAAGCTGCTAGATCCTGAGTTATCCTGATTGTATTTCCACAATACTGGAATTGTTTCTTTCTAGCTGCTTGCAAGATTTTCTCCTTGAGCTGGGCATTCTGGAATTTGGCCACAATGTTCCTAGGAGTTTCTCTTTTTGGATCTCTTTCAGGAGGTGATCGATGGATTCCTTCAATACTTATTTTGCCCTCTGGTTCTAGAATATCAGGGCAGTTTTCCTTGATGATTTCATGCAAGATGATGTCTAGGTTCATGGCTTTCAGGTAGTCCCATAATTTTTAAATTGTCTGTCCTGGATCTCTTTTCCAGGTCAGTTGTTTTTCCCATGAGATATTTCACATTCTCTTCCATTTTTTCATTCTTTTGGTTTTGTTTGGTGATTTCTTGGTTTCTCAGAAAGTGATTAGACTCCATCTGTTCCATTCTAATTTTGAGAGAACTATTATCTTCAGTGAGCTTTTGGACCTCTTTTTCCATCTGGCTAAATCTGCTTTTGCAAGCATTCTTCTCCTCATTGGCTTTTTGAACCTCTTTTGCCAATTGAGTTAGCCTATTTTTCAAGGTTTTATTTTCTTCAGCATTTTTTTGGGTGTCCTTTAGCAAGGTATTGACCCATTTTTCATGCTTTTCTTGCATCTCTCTCATTTCTCTTCCCAGTTTTTCCTCCACCTGTCTGACTTGATTTTCAAATCCTTTTTGAGCTCTTCCATGGCCTGAGCCCACTGGATATCTATTTCAGATGTTTGGGGTACAGAGGCCTTGACTTCTATATCTTTCCCTGATGGTAAGCCTTGTTCTTCCTCATCAGAAATCAAAGGAGGAAACATCTGTTCACCAAGAAAATAGCCTTCTATGGTCTTATTTTTCTTCCATTTTCTGGGCATTTTCCCAGGCAGTTACTTGACTTCTGAGATTCCTCTCCACCCCTGCCTAGATCTGCCCAGCTAGTGCTTGGGGTCTTAGATTCAAATGCTGCTCCTCAGCCTCAGGGCTTTCAGCAGCGGGCGTGGCTGCTATTCAATATGAGCTTAAGTTCAGGTTCTCAGGTGGGGGCAGGCCACCTCCAGGCTCAGTTCCCTCAGGGGGTTTGTGAGGATACTTTCTGTAATGGATCCAAGCTCCTGTCTGCTCTGGGAGTCCCGGGCCGCCTCTCCCTCTGCCACTGCCTCCCACGGGGGCCTGAGTTATGGAGACACCTCACTCCCCTCTCGGCCATTCCAGAAGTCTCTCTCATTGACCTGTAGCGCCTGTGAGTGGAGGGAACTTTGCGGCAGCTGGAAATTCTGTCCCTGCAGCCTGCTCGGATCTGCTCCTCTTGGGCCGCATGGCCAGGGCAGGGCAGGGCTGGGCTCTGCTGTCCGGTGCACGATGGACCTTTGGTGGCGGTTTTTCAGGGCTCTCTGGAACGGAAATCTCCTCCACTGTGTTGCTACATGGCTTCCACTGCTCTAGAATTTGTGGGGAGTTCTTTTTACAGGAAATTTATGGGTTGTGGGTTCAGAGCTAGCATACTTGAGTCTTTTGACTCTGCTATCTTGGCTCCTCCTGGACAATGCTTTTAGAAAGGACATGTCTGAAATCTTTGGATATTATTTTGTCTAAATGATTCTTCCTAGATCCAGTTTGGATGCATCACTTTCATCAAAAGAAACAATTTGGAAATCCATTTTGCAAACTGGCTAAGAAATATAAATAATTACAGAGGAAAACTAGCTTCATACGGTGGACCTAATATAGCTTTAGGAATGAGCACAGCTGCTTTCATTTCTGCAATCTTCTCCAATACACCAGCATTATTGGGAACCTGGAATGAGAAGGGAGGTGGCACTCAGAACTATCAGTGATAAGACAAAGGATGATGAGGTAAACTCATAGGTAAGTCCTAGGCAACTATGGGAGGGCAAAGGAAAAGAAGACATAGTAACCATGAGTTCTATAGAGAGATAAGACAGTAGAGAAATATGTACAAAATACAAAGTATTATTCATATCACATGAACCTCAATAATTTCCAGAGACTTATAAACACTATGGACAATTAGAAGTAACTAATGTTCAATTTGCTGTGATTTTGCACCCAGTCTCCATGTACAGGGTTGCCACGACTAGATTGATGGCAAAAAGCAAAAGGAAAGAGCGTGAGCAAGCATGCAGGTGGGTGCTCACCTCCCTCTTCTGTCTTTGAGTGAACCAGTACTATACTGCAATACTATATACAGTGACCAGAGATTGGATAGTGGAGCCCCCTAGCTTCAAATCCTTCTTCAGATATTAACCAGGCAAGTCACTTAACTTCCACTTGCAACAGGTAACTTCCTGGGGTTTATATTTCTATAAGTAGAAAAGGTTTTTCTTGCCAAAGAAATCACACTTCCATATCTACGCATTGTATGCTCCATGGGCCACATAGGGATGCAGTGTAGTGATAGTGATATAGGGTGACCACTCACGAGACGTGGATTAAGAAGTGCTGCGTTCAAGGCCAAGCTCTATGGCTTGTTGCCTAATGACTTATGGCAAAAGATCTCATATCTCTTGGTCTCAATTGTTTTCTCTATAAAATGAGAAAGTTGAACTACATGAATTCAAAGGAGTCTTTCAGCTTGAACACACTCTGCTTAGTCCTGAGAGCTGCTCAAGAGGGCTAGGCTTCAGGAGAGGAGAAATAATTACAGAGACCAAGAACTTGTCTAGAATCGACTGAGTCAGAGGTTCTCTGTATGGAACTGGGAAAACGAGAGTAGATGAGTTCTCCCCTGGAGGAAGGAGTTCTATTAATTCTCAGGCCACAGTAACTATCAAGGGGTTTGATCCTGGGGAAAACATGTGAACTGGAGAAGAGAGAACCCCACATCATCTTCTTGGGGAGTACCTACTGAACTTCCCAGTAGGAAAGACAATGGGGGACCATTTCAACAATAATTCAATTCAATAAAAATTTGCTAAGATACCTGGGCTAAGTGCTAGGGATACAAGTAGGAAAGTAAAATAGTCCTGCTCCCAAGGACCAGTGGGAGAGTCAACACACATGGAAGTTTCCACTGCAAATCAGATGGAGAAGTCATGAGGTCTTAGATTACATCAACAAAGTTAATGTTAATGTTTCTTCTTTGATGTAAATGTTTCTTCTTTGCTATATTTGCACTGAGAGAAATCATATATCAGTTTTTGATGTTGAACTATTTGACTATGCCAAGGACTTTGTTGGCAAGAATTTTCCTTTCTGTATCATCTGTGTCTGTAATACCTGCTGGAGCAATTACCAGGCTGTATCTCCACAGGGGTTGCTTTCCCTGAGTGATGACTCAATAATAACAAAAATTAACATTTCTCTCAGGCAACTAGGTGATGCCAATGGATAGAGCACCAGGTATGGAATCAGGATAATCTGAGTTCAAATCTGGTCTCAGATACTTACTAACTGTATGACCCTGAGTAAGTAAATTAACCCCTATTTGCCTCAGTTCCTCATTGCATAAAATGAGGATACATAGGGGAAAGAAATGGCAAACCACTCTGGTATCTTTGCCAATAAAACCACATGGAAAGAGTCTGAACAATATTTATATAGTGCTTTAACATTAGCAAATCTCTTTATAAATATTGTCCTTTTTTCATTGCAATAAACTTGGGGAGTAGGTTCTTGTACTATCATTCCCATTCTGCATATTAGAAAACTGAGTCAGAATGTGAGTAAGTGATGTATCCAGGGTCACAGTAAGTGTCTGAGTATGAATTTGAACTCTAGTCTTCCTGACTCTCAGTCTAGCTTTCTATACACTGCACAATTCCAACTGAAGGTATTCAGTTGGAAGCAATGCTACTCACAAACCTCTTGGGTTTAGGGTCTAAGGGGAGATGGTGGTCAATATGGTGGTGATTTGACTTGCTTGCAATGTGTCTATTGGAGGTAGAAGGTCAAAAGTTGTTGATGGTGGTAATGAGAAATGTAATCTCCTTCTCCACGATGATTTCTCCCCTCAATAATGTCTATGAAGTCTGGGCTAGAAGCAGAGCTGGTGTTTTTGTAGGTGCAGTTATTCTTAGAACTGCCTATTACATGACCCAGAATTCTTAAAGACAGATACAGGTGGGAAGAGTCGGACTGAGACGAGATGGTGGGAATGCTAATAGCCAAGCAGTAGCAGCAATAAGATTACCATCCCAAGTTCTGGCCAGGATTTAAGGTAAGCTGGAAAGATTTGATGGCATTGAGGCAACAAGAAATGGGAAGAAGAAAAGGTAGGATTGAGTTACAGAAGAGAAGGGAAGGATTGAGGGAAGCCCTCAACACAGACATCTGAGAGCAGAAAATGGACCAAACATTTTATCTACTTCTTTGAGGACTGAGAAAAATTCTAAGAAATGATCTATTTCACAACTTCCTCCCAACTTCTCCTATTGGTGTCTGTTTATTAACAGACACTATTAGACCCTGCTTGCTTATTTAACCAAATATTTCCAGTAACCTTAATATTGTTTCAACCATAAAGAAGACAGAGGATAAGTAGAGATGAACATATATTTAAATTAAGGCAGAGTCAAGCCTCTTCCTAAATGCTTTTCCAGTTAGGAATCATCCTAACTGGATGCTCTGAGCAATTGAGATTGTACTCTCAACTTTTCATTTAATATAAATTGCACAAAGGAAGAGGGAACCACGGATGTGAAGGGCAATTATATTGCCTCAGGCTAAAATATCAGCTAGTTGTTATAATAAGGCATGGCTGATAAAATTTCCATAGGTAGAAGGTGTAGGGGAGGAAAATGGGGCCAGCAAGTCCCACTAGAACACTCCCCCACCCTCCTTGAATGCAGTAATACAACATTGCAATACTATTTACATGCAGTGAGTAGAGTTGGCATGGTTTAGTGGATAGAATGTTGGACTCATAGCCAGGAGTTCTGAATTCTTGGGTATTTACTGGATGTGTGACCTTGGGTTCATCTCCACCCCTTGCAACAACACCCAATACCAATATCTACCATTGTTATACTAGCGCAAAGTGGTACAGAAGGGGCTGCAAGGACACTGGAAAAATCCCTGGATGTAAAGTCAGAGGACATTGGTTCAAATCCCCGCTTTGCTACTTACTGTATGACCTTTGGTAAGTCTCTTAACCACTCTGGGCCTCAGTTTTCTCATCTAGAAATTAGGGAGCTGGGCTAGAGGACCCCTAAAGTCTCTTCCAGTTCTAAATCTATGATCCTACTTTGATTCTTTTATCCTAGGCCCCTGTAAAAAGTACCCACAAAGAAAGGTATGGAAGAGGATGGAAGAGGGTCACTGAAAGACCCATAATGAATAGGACCCACCCTAGAGGGTATAAGATGGAGTCACCCTGATTAAGGCTATTTGTCAGGCTTTGTCCCAAACCAGTCAATGTTCCCTAGATTTGATCTTGGTTGGAAATTCCAACCTTCTCCTTCAGATTTGTCTTCTATGTGAAGGAGGACGCTTGCAACCTTGTCTGCTCCCACATTGTACATTAAATAAGCTGATTGTATTCTTTGATTTTTGACCTGTCAATTCCCTTCTTGCAGCCAATATATTATACATATCATTATCTGCATGTTTGAGGGCTTGTATTGTAAACATAGAGATGTAGATGACATTCTTTTCAACACTCTGATAAGAAAATATACATAATGAGTAACAGAATCAAAATCCAAAAAACAAAGGACAGGCTAAAATCAGGTGGAACAGTGGATACAACACTGGGCTTGGAGGTAGGAAGACCTGAGTTCAAATTTTGCTTCAGACTGAACTATGTCAAAGAAGCAAATCAGCCTAGTCTTATGACTAGTTGTGCGACCTTGTTTACCTTAGTTTCCTCAACTGTAAAACAAGGATAATAGTAACATTTGCCTCACAAGGTTGCTGTGAAGAACAAATGAGATACTTGTAGTGTTTATAAGGCACAATGTCTGACACCCAATAGGAGCTATTTAAATGAAAGCTATAATTATTGTTGCTATTATTATGTAATAATAAGTATCATTGACTAGAATGCCTTTGAGATTCTATGGTCCTCTGCCCCATGATCAAACTATTCTCGGATTAACCATTAAACTGCTCACTAACCCAACTGCTCCACTAACCCTATCTCAATGACCCAGCACAAGAACATTTCAGCTAACTACTTCTTCTATCTGCTGCGAGGTAATAGAGTATCCAGCAGGGATGAGAACTCAAAGTGCTACTTATCAAGAGTCATTCCTCATCCTATCCCTGTGGTAAAGAAAATCGACTCTAAATTGAGGGTTCATCAGCCTGGGCTATAATTGCATCTCTGTGAGAGGAGAATGAATGACTCAGGGAGCAAGTAGAAATAGGCACATCACCTTTAGTCCACAAAATGAATTTACTGAAATGGTCCTCCAATCAGGCTGCATGTCTTCCTGGTTTTCTGACCCAAGTCAGATAATTTGTACCCTCATATTCCTGGAGATCCAGTCAAATAAGAACAAGGTGGCATTTCTTAGCTTCATTTGATAGATTTGAATACTGGAATGACAGCCCCTTCTCGAGGTAATACCTCTACGTACCTTAACCCCAAGGACTTCTTCTTTTTAAATTTTTTTACTTAACTTTTAACATTCATTTTCACAAAATTTTGGGTTCCAAATTTTCTTCCCATTTCTCCCCTCCTCCACCACAAAACACCAAGCATTCTGATTGCCCCTATCATCAATCTGCCCTCTCTTCTATCTTCTCTCCCTTCCCTTGTCCCCATCTTCTCTTTTGTCCTGTAGGGCCAGATAACTTTCTATACCCCATTACCTGTATTTCTTATTTCCTAGTAGCAAGAACAGTACTCAACAGTGGTTCCTAAAACTTTGAGTTCCAACTTCTACTCAGCCTTCCCTCCCCACCCATTCCCTTTGGGAAGGCAAGCAATTCAATATAGGACATATCTGTGTAGTTTTGCAAATGACTTCCATAATAGTCGTGTTGTGTAAGACTAACTTTCTTTCCCTCCACCCTACCCTGCCCCCTATTGCTTCTATTCTCTCTTTGGATCCTGCCCCTCCCCAAGAGTGTTGACTTCAAATTGCTCCCTCCTCCCATTGTCCTCCCTTCCATCATCCCCCCCACCCTGCTTATCCCCTTCTCCCCCACTTTCTTGTATTGTAAGATAGGTTTTCATACCAAAATGAGTGTGCATTGTATTCCTTCCTTTCGTTGAATGTGATGAGGGTAAACTTCATGTTTTTTTCTCAGCTCTCCTCTTTTTCCCTCCACTAAAAGGTCTCCTGCTTGCCTCTTGAATGAGATATAATTAACCCCATTCCATTTCACCCTCTCTCCTCCCACTACATTTCTCTCTCACCATTTACCTTAATTTCTTTTAAGATATGATCGCAGCCTATTCAATTCACTCTGTGCTCTCTATCTCTGTGTGTATGTGCATGTGCATGTGCGTGTGCATGTGCATGTGTGTGTGTGTGTGTGTGTGTGTGCATGTAAACCCACCAACTACCCAGATACTGGAAAGTTTCAAGAGTTACAAATACTGTCTTTCCATACAGGAATGTAAACAGTTCAACTTTAGTAAGTCTATTATGGCTTCTCTTTTCTGTTTTACCTTTTCATGCTTCTCTTCATTCCTGTGTTTAAAAGTCAAATTTTCTTTTCAGCTCTGGTCTTTTCATCATGAATGCTTGTAAGTCCTCAATTTCATTGAAAAACCATTTTTTCCCCTGAAGTATTATACTTAGTTTTGCTGGGTAGGTGATTCTTGGTTTTAAGCCTAGTTCCTTTGACTTCTGGAATATCATATTCCACACCCTTCGATCCCTTAATGTAGAAGCTGCTAGATCTTGTGTTATCCTGATTGTATTTCCACAATACTTGAATTGTTTCTTTCTGGGTGCTTGCAATATTTTCTCCTTGACCAGGGAACTCTGGAATTTGGCCACAATGTTCCTAAGAGTTTCTCTTTTTGGATCTCTTTTAGGTAGCGATCGGTGGATTCTTTCAATATTTACTTTGTCCTCTTGTTCTAGAATATCAGGGCAGTTTTCCTTGATAATTTCATGAAAGATGATATCTAGACTCTTTTTTTGATCAAGGCTTTCAGGTAGTCCCATAATTTTTAAATTGTCTGTCCTGGATCTATTTTCCAGGTCAGTTGTTTTCCCCATGAGATACTTCACATTATCTTCCATATTTTCATTCTTTTGGTTTTGTTTTATTTCTTGGTTTCTCATAAAGTCAGTAGCCTTCATCTGTTCCATTCTAATTTTTAAAGAACTATTTTCTTAAGTGAGCTTTTGAACCTCTTATTCCATTTGGCTAATTCTGCTTTTGAAATCGTTCTTCTCCTCATTGACTTTTTGAACCTCTTTTGCCAGTTGGGTTAGCCTATTTTTCAAGGTGTTACTTTCTTTAGCATTATTTTGGGTCTCCTTTAGCAAGTTGTTGACCTGCTTTTCATGCTTTTCTTGCATCTTTTTTTCTCTTCCCAGTTTTCCCTCAACCTGTCTAACTTGATTTTCAAAATCCTTTTTGAGCTCTTCCATGGCCTGAGCCCACTGAACATTTATTTTGGATGTTTGGGATACAGAAGCCTTGACTTCTATGTCTTTCCTTGTTGGTAAGCATTGTTCTTCCTCATCTAAAAGGATGGAAGGAGATATCTGTTCACCAAGAAAGTAACCTTCTATGGTCTTATTTATTTTTTCCCTTTTCTGGGCATTTTCCCAGGCAGTTACTTGACTTCTGAGATTCCTCTCCACATCCATGTCGCCTCCAATTCTTCCCAGCTAGTGCTTGGTGGCTGAGATTCAAATGCTGTTTCCCAGTCTCAGAGCTTTCAGCGGGGGTGAGGATGCTATTGAGTGTGATATTAAATTCAGGTTCTCAGGTGAGGGCAGGGCAGCCACATGGGGCTCAGTTCCCTCTGGGGGTTTACTGGGAGACCTTCAACAATGGATCTGAGCTCCTGTCTGCTTTGGGAGCTCCTGTCTGCTGCTGCCTCCCGTGGGGGCCTGGGTTATGGAAACACGCCGCTCCTCTCAGCAAGCTGAAAAGACCCTCTTATTGATCTTTAGCGCCTGTGGGTAGAGGGACTTGTGCACCTGCTGGAGATTCTGTCCCTGAAGCCTGCTCAGATCTTCTCCTCTTGGTGCTGAGTGGTCAAGGCAGGGCTGTGTTCTGCTCCAGGTCCAGTGCACAACAGTCAGTTTTCAGGGCTCTCTGGAACAGAAATCTCCTCCACTCTATTGTTGTGTGACTTCTGCTGCTCCAGAATTTGTTGGGAGTTCTTCTTTACAGGTATTTTGTGGGCTGTGGGTTAGGAGCCAGCATATGTGTATCTTTCTACTCTGACATCTTGGCTCCTCTCCCCCACCCCAAGGACTTCTTTACCTTCTGACTGAAGGAAATATAAAATATCTAAACTTTTTACATTTGCCTGGTCTTAATTCTTTTCTTGGAAAGGCTAGGTGAATATTGCTGAATGAATGAATCAATCACTGAGGAAGGGACTTAGGGTTACCCTTGTATAAGTAGATGCCACTACTGATAATACAGCCAAGTTGCCCAAAGTGTCATCCTCACTGCAAGTTCACTCTTACGGATTTGTGGTTTAAACTTTGATTTCATTTTGTTGTCTTCAGAGTACCTCACTTTGATCTAATACCTCCAGTTTGAATGATGCAAATTGAAACACCAAACACTCTCAGGTTGATCTTCAAACATGTTGATCTCCTGGTCCCATTAATAGCAAATGATATTTGGGATATTGTATTTGCCATTACCTTCTTGCTCTTGGGCTTTTTATTAGACTAGCTATCACCAGCCCATTCATTGGTGAATCCAACATTTTCAGTAATCTGGTTTCTAATATGTTTCTTTCAGTTTTCTGGGAGGAGAAATGTTATGTCTGTTAGGCATTTTCTGGACATCTCACTGATAGAGCTGTCATTGTATAGCTAGATTAAGAGGAGAGGGATAGATTTCATTTTTCATTTTGGTTTTATCTAGTTCTGTATCTGCAGCTGATACTTTTCATAAAGCTGAAACGAAGCAAAGAACCTAAAACATGTAAATGGCACATGAAAGAAATCCATGAAATAGTCTCAAAAGCTACAGTGGGAAGTTTCTGAAATGAGTAAGCCATCATGTTAAAGCTTGAACCAGTACAATCTGGGAAATAGTGGGGGGCAGGAGAGGTGGTTTCATATCTGGCTAAGAATGAATGAGAATGGGGAGACCCTAAACAGGAAGAGATATAGAAAAGACACCAATAAGGTGAAATCATGTTGACCGCCCATAGGAGATCATAGGTTTCAACAATCGCACAATGTTATACATATACTTAGTCTCTAAGTACGATAGAACTACCATGTTGGAAGGGACCTTGTAAAACATTCAGTCCAATCCTTAATCTAAAGTTCATATTCCTTATAAAATCTGTAAGAAGTGGACATCAGGGCTTTGATCGAATACTACCAATAATAGGGATTTTACTGCCTCACAAGACTGACCATTTCCCTTTATGACAATCCTAATTGTTAGGAATTTCTTTCTTCTATTATTGAGCTAAAATCTGCCTTCTGCATAATTTCCATTTATTAGTCTTTGTACTATGGTATAATGTAGTGTGAAAAGCCTTGACTTGGAATCTGAAAATCTGTATTTAATTCTGCCTCTGTCACTTATTGGTTTTGTGGTCCTCATTCAAATTCAATGAGCTATTTTCATAAAATGATAGTGAATTAATTTAACCCATTGCTCCAATAGAATGTATATATTTTCTAAGAAGCCTAAAGTCCTTTGTGAAATTTTTCTTTTCTTAACATTGATGAAATCTTTGAAAGGTCAATAGTAAGGGATATCTTCTTTCCACAATTGCAGGAGCTTGGATACAGAAGGCCTTTGAATCAAATCCCTAAGTTGTACTGTTTACAGCAGAATTTTTGGCTTAAGAACTAATTGTGGCACTTTGCCTGGTAATAGAACTCATCAATAATAAATCAGTTTTCTGAGATGAAAATAGCCCCTCATTCCTTAAAAACAATGGGAAAAATCCTAGGGTTCATACCTGGCATAGTTAAATAAACACACTAAGCCAGTGATCCAATGAAATGTAGGTCAGTTGGGCTTATTGCCTCATTTTAAATTTTATGAAATGGATTTAAGCCCACAAAGGGTTGATTCATTTTACTTTCAAAAGGCTTACTTTACACCCATCAGTTGGAGGAAACTGAGATGGCAATAAAAAGCATCTGCTAGAAAGAAAGGCTTGTAAATTCATTTTCTCACTTGGCTATAGAATGGCCTCTGCTGACACATTTTATACTTGGCAGTCATGAGTCACAAAAGCCTGAGATTAAAATGAATAATAACTGAATTGGAAATATTGTCTCACCCACTTCAGAGAATACTGCAGCAGGCCCTTCTAAGGACTCAAGTGTATTTAAAAGGAATCTATATGGGGGATGCACTGTTCATGTTCTACTTGAAAACTGATTGTTTTCTCTGCTTCAGGTATCTAAAGAACTTATTTTTTGTCCTTTTGTCGTGAAGGTAGAGCTCATAAAAGGGAACAATGGAAGGGAAGACCTAATGTCTCTATTCACATAATAGATAGAATGAAGACAGAACTAGAATTCTGGGCTTTGATAACCATGAATTACCAGATGAGCTTCAGCATTGTTTTAATGGATAACAATTGTTATTAAGTTATTTTAGTCATGTTTCGTTCTCCGTGACCCCATTGGAGGTTTTCTTGGGAAAGATTTGAAGTAATTTGCCACTTTCCTCTCAAATTCATTTTACAGAGGAGGAACTGAGAAAAACAGTTTTAAGTGACTTGCTCAGTCACATGGCAAAGTAAGTATCTGAGGTCTTCCTGATTCCAGGCAAAGTGCTCTATCCACCATATCACCTAGTTACCTCAATTATTATTATATTATTAATTTTGTATTGGATCTGTAACATCTAATATAATATGTAATATCTAATATAATACAACCATATACTAAATATGAGATAATATTAATGATAGCTTACATTCATTTTTTACTTTACACACATCTGATCTCCATGACAATACTGTGAAGTAAGCAGCAAAAGTATACTTTTTTTTTTTCACAGATGGTGAGACTGAGACTCAGAGAGATTAAGTTATTTGTTCAACATTACAAAGCTACAAAAGTATCACAATTAGGACTTGAACCCTAGAGGAACATCCTAGAATTGAGTCACTGTGTGGATTTGCTCTGTTTTCAATTTGGGAGTTAAGAGGGAGAAATAGATGTGTTTAGCAAGAGTAGCACCAACCAAAGAGGGACCCATTGAAACATTCTCAAAAAGGCCCAGAGGAGAAGCAAGGTCAGAAGGGAACACAGACAAGCAGGACAGCTTTGAAAAGAGGATGTGGAATTTATTATATACCCATGTTTGAAGGAGGAACTCACAGTTTAATATACAGTCCTTTTTTGTTATTGCTCTGTTCTGCAAAAGGATTTAGAAATGCACTCTTTTTTTTATGGTGTTTAGTTTATAATTTAAAAAAAAATTAAAAAGCTAACTGTGGATCCAAAGTTAGAGGAGTCAAAGTGAAGTGGTTTAATACCTATGGCACTTATTACCTGTGTGACAGTCAACCTCCCTGGGTCTCAGTTTCCTCATTTGTAAAATAGAGGAGGTCAAACTAGATGGGCTCTGAGGTTCTTTCCAGCTCCAAATCTATCATCCTGTGATTTCAAGTCCACTGCTCTTTACATTACATTACATCACCATTTTAATTACATTTGGTAGATTGCCTCAGGCCTGATAAAGCCCCAAAGTGCTTTGATCAATGAATTTCCAGTGATATTCAGAAAATTGACTAAATAGCAAATAACTTATTTTAACTTTTCATTATTGAATTGATGTCAGTGAAGTACTGAATTTATAACTCACAGGTGTTAAGCCAAGCCTGAAAATGAATGGTTTAGGCCTTTTATACAATGGAATACTTAAAGTGGTTTTTATGCTGAAACTCCAAAGGATCCAGTAAATGGTATGCACCTACGCTACATTGCTGTCAGCCCCTGGGCAAGAATGGTCCCATTCTCATGAAGGAATGGCTGCCTATGTAGCATGACCAGAAAGCCCATATTCAGAAGGGCATTAGCAAACTGGAGCATTAACTTTTTATCAAATCATACCTTTTTTCGTTCTCCAAAATGTAAAATCTCCCACAGTGAAACAAGTAGAATTTTTTATCAAAATGGTAAAGAAATATATTTATTAAATATTCCTATAAAATAACTAAATTAAATTCAGTGAATACTTGCTAAACACTTATCAAGTAAAAGACACTACATTAGGCATGGAGAATTCAAAAACAAATTGAAAAGCAGATTCTGCCCTCAAGGAGCTTTCATTCTATTGGAGGTAAGAGCCGGGGGAATCTGTGACACTTATGTCCACAGATATGTTAATACAAAATAGCTTGAGGAGGGAGAAGGCATTAATGAATGGCCAGGGAAAATCCAGAAAGGTTCTCTCTAGGACGTCAAGCCTGAGCTGAAACTTCAACAAACAATTCTAAGAGGTGGAGGTGGACGTTTTTCTTTGACCACTGTTTTCCCTACATATATTATTTTTCCTCTTAGAATATGAGTTCCTGAGGTTTGGGACTGTCTCCCTTTTTGCATTTGTATCCTCAAGTCCTTAGCACCGTAACTAGAATGTAGTAAGCACTTAATAAATCCCTTTTCATTCTTCATTTGTTTTATTATCAGAATATAAAACCTTGAAAAAGAAATAAATTGTATCTCAAAATATCAACATTCAAATTGCAGTAGTCAGATATGAGAAGCAACTAGTTGTTTGGTAGTTTTAAAAATTAAAAAAAAAGAGGTCATTTGAAAAACATCTTTTTATTTGGTCACTACTTTTATATTTAATGAGTACTTAGTCATTTACACTAAAGGGCTATCCAATCAAGAATCCTTCATTTTTCTCCATTATTCTCAAATAGTGCTTCTTACATGTACATATAAGATATCATATGTGTAAAATATCATACATGATATTTTATTCTTGGTGTTTAAATTCAGGATATATAAATAATCAATGGTTTTAATTTAGGGTCCTAATTCTAAGGGGAGTATTGTAGTCTTTTTAAACTCTAGCCTATTATTAAAAGAATAAATACTCTTTCAGAGTATAAACCATTAATGGTTTATACCATTAATAAACTAAATAAGAAAGATAGAAATAAGAAAATAGCTTCTTAATTTTGTATTGGTTTACATATTATGTAAAATAATCTGTTGGTCAATTATCCTGGGTACTTTTTTCCATTAAATATACTTCTATATTGACTAGTTTTAGTCTTGTGAACAGTTTGAAAAGGAAAAAAAATGCTTACAATCTTGAATAAAAAATCTCTGTAAATTTAAAAAAAATCTGACACACAGTTAACCATAGAATCTTATAATTGAAGCAACCTGAGAGACTCTGTAGTCCAGCCCTTTCACAAATCATGAATCACATATGCAATACCCCCCCTCAAAACTTGCAGGGACTGGTCATTCAACTTATACTTGAAAATCTTCAGTAAGGGAAATTCACTAACTTCCAAAGCCATACATTCAAATTTTTTAATCACCTTTAATTATTGTGGATGTAGTGCTGGATCTGGTGTTAGGAAGATGCATCTTCCTGAGTTCAAATCCAGCCTATACTAGCTGTGTACTTTTAGGCAAGTCACTGTTTGCCTGAGTTCCTCATTTGTAAAATGAGGTGGAAAAGGAAATGGCAAATCACTCTAGTATCTTTGCTAAAAAAGCCCCAAATGGGGTCATGAAGAGTCAGACACAACTGAAATGATAGAACAAATTTTTTTTCTTTCCAATTCCCTATAAATTCTACCCAGTGGTCCTAGTTCTGCCCTCTGGAAGGATGGTGGTCCAGAAGGTAGTGGTGGGGTGGGGCAGCGAGGAATGAGGCAGTGGTAGCTGAGCAACTTGCAAATGATCGTTGCAGGTAGCTGGATAGCTGGATGGGAGTTGTTTTCTCCAACAGAATATAGGGTACTTAAGGGCACAGAATGTTTTCATTTTTATCTTTGCATTCCTAGTGCCCAGGATAGTGTCTTGCACATAGTAGATGCTTAACAGATGTTAGTTGACTTGAATTTGGTCCCTTTCATTGGGTTTTTAAGTGTGGAGGTACCACCTTAAATTCTTGTTTTGGAAAAATGAATGTTATCTGCCCCACAAATAATACTCTGTGTCTGTGGTTGGTTTTATAAATGAGAAAACCAAGTCTTTTGACTCCATTTTCAGTGCCTTTCCATTTTGATGTGCCTTTTAAAAATCTGAACAATTGATAAGCTTCCCATGCTGTCATCTTAGCCAGGATCCAAAAGATCTTGACAGGTTGAAACATCCATCAGACATTTAGTAGGAATAACTCTAAAATCTTAAATTTGAGTTCAAAAAAACAAAACCGAATCACAAGTACAAAATAGGAGTGGCCTGGTTGGATAGCAGTTTGCTGGGGTAGGGTTGGTGGTTCGTGGGTGGAACAATACCTGAGAAATATGAGTCAGCATTATGATACAGTAACTTCTCAAAATCTATTTTGGCTACATTGAGGGGCATGGCTTTCAAGAATCAGCTAATACATACATACATACATACATACATACATACATATATATATATACACACACACACACACACACACACACACACACACTCCCTGTGATCTGGCCTAATTAGTCTAAATCTGGAATATAGTTCTTAGTTTTGAGCATTTTAGGGTGGGAATTAATAAATTTGAGAGGATTCCAGTGAGGGCAATAAAAAAAGTAAAGGATCTTAATTCCATGCCATAAAATAGAAGAAGGAATTGACGATATTTAGCCCAGAGAAGAGAAAACTCAGATATGATAGCTGTGTTCAAGCATTTGAAAGGCTGTCGTGTGATGGGGGATTCTGTCTGACCCCAGAAAGCAGAAATAGGAGCAATGCATGTGAGTTGTAAAAGATACTTATGAGCATTTTATGAAGAAAAATATTAAATTACAGCTATTCTCAAAAATGAAATAGGCTGCCTTAAGAAGTAACATGCTCTCCAGATTGGAGTTGTTCAATTAGGCCAGACAACCACTTCTCAGGTGTCTTAAGGGGAGGATTCTTTTGCAGGTATGGTATGGTCAGAATACAGCCACTCTTGGGATAAGGAGATCAGCCACTCTGCTGATTTGCAGGGAGTGTGCTGGAGAGGCTGAATTTTGCTGATTGGCTGAAGAATGGAACAGCTCAAATAACTACTGAAAGCTCATTGGAAGAGAACTGAATCCTGCAGCACTGGGAAAAGCTACAAAGGCTTACTGCTCCCTAGTGCCCCTTACAGGCTGAGAGAGGGAAAACCTTTCTAGGCATGCTTGTATTGTCCAATAATGCCTTCTCTTTTTTGAGAGGGAGAAAAAGAGATGTAAAGACTTTGCTTGTATATTGCAGCAAGTTGTGCTTTGCTATGAGGAGAGGCTTGGAGCTGACTGGACAAAACAGAATTCCCTGCTATTTGAAGATCAAAGATGGTAGTAGTTCTCTGGCTTTTCACTGAATGAGTGGAACATCTTTTCTCAGTGTCCCATTTAGGCATTGATGCTCAGAGTAAAAAGAGCTTGTAATACCTATGGAAGTCTAAACATAAACTGTACTTAGTAATTGTCCATGTTTGGGTAGGGGAGTAATAACCAAAAAGAGAAAAAGATCATTTTGGGGCAGTCCTCCTGATATTGGAATCAATCTTTGTGAGTCCAGAATTTTGGAATTGAGGGAGCGGAAAGGTGACACTATATTCCTATTTTTGGTGACATTATTTTCCTATCTTTCTATTGTTGATTGGATTTTTCAGCTCTGTATGTGAGTGGAGTTCAATTTATCCAGTTATATGAGTGATTTTTTTCTTATTTAAACTTTTTTAAATCTTAGTTTAATTTGATCTTTAAACTTATTCATTATTTTTAATTCAGATGCATTTCATACATTTTTATTACCAATAAAAATTGTTTCTATGAAAACAGCTTTCATATGTTACTTCTTTACATATCTCTTTTCTGATTATTCTGGTATGTTTATGATGCACTCATATTTACAAAGGTCTAAATGAGTTAATAATCTTTGTATTAGACCTGTGGTTGTGAATGCTATTTGAGAAGTCTAACAGAGTTACTAGGTAAAGCTGGGGGAATTACTAGTAAATCAACCATATATGGGTTTATGGGAAAAAAAAGCCCACTCACTGAATGTGCAAATGGAAAATAATGCTACTAGGTATTGCCTCATATTTCACATTCCCCACAGGGAAGAATTCAACATTTAAGTGAGAATAGAAAACTTTATAGACTTGTCATTTTTACTTTAATGTTGGTAACATTTTCATTCATTTTTGGTACCACTGTTAAGAATATCTCAACCCTGAATAGCAAAAGAAAAATTTTAATTTCATTTTTATGAATGAATCAATCTTCAAAGTTGTCCCACTTTGGACAGGAGTATATGTTGAATTTCCTTCCCATGAGGGTGTACATAGTATAATTTTTTTAATAATGACTTCTTGCTTCCTCATGGTTCTAGTTTATGTAATAATAAATGTAATATTTATGGAGGAAATGTGACTAGATAGCAGTTTATTTGAAAAAGACATCTGGGGAGGGTCTTAGTTGACACCATTCTCAATATGAGCCAATAGCATGATACGTTAGGGGAAAAAAATGTTTATCTTACCTTGGACCGCATTGAGAGGCAGAGTGTTCAGGACTAGGGAGCTGGTAGTTCTGCCATAATCTGCTCTGCCAGGAGCACATCTGGAGTATTGTGCTCACTTATGGGTACCACATTTTTGGAAGGCTATTGAAAAATTGGAGAATGTTCAGAGGACAGAATCTAGGATGGTGAGGGATGTTGGGTTTATATCATATGAGGAGGTTTAGTCTGGATGACCTGAGAGGAAAGTATTAGCTGACTGAGTATTTAAAGGGCCATTACATGGAAGAGGGAACATACTTATTCTGTTATGCTCTAGAAGGCAGAACAAGGAACATGGGCTAGAAATGTCAAAAAAGCAAATATAAATTCAATTAAAGAAAAAAAATCTCATAACAATTAGAGCTACCCCAACATAAAACCTGGGAGTCTCCTTACAACAGGCCCCCCAGAAAGTTACCACAGATTCAAAGCCCTTTGAGCATTAGCATATGTTGAAAACTATAGCTCATGAACTTCCACTGAATTTGTTTTATGAGACCAACAATAGGATGTATTTATTAATTCAAAGCAAAATTCATTCATTCAAATAGCTCAGTCAAAATGTGACCATCAACAATAGTTGATTAAGCATCTGCTAGGTTTCAGGCACTGTGCTAAGCAGCGGAAACAAATACAAAGAATGAAACAATTCCTGCTTTTCAGGAGTTTAAATTCTAAGGACAAGAATGATCCTTCATCTCCATGGGGGTTCCAGTCTCTCACAGATTAATTAATACATCATCTATAACATAATCCATCCTATAACTCATCTGCCAAAGTGATTTGACAATGGCTTGGATACGTGGGGAGAGTGTAAGTAGGTAGCCAAGAAAGATACTGAAATTGTAAGCCTCAGTATCTTGGAGGATAGTGATGTCTTTGATAGAACTATCAACAATGGCTAACATTTCTGTTGCACTTATTATATGCCAGGTACTGCACTAAGTACTCTACTGTCATTATCTCAGGTGATCCTTACAGCAGTCCTAGGGGGTAGTTGATATTATTATCCCCATTCTAAATTTGAGGAAACTGAGACAAATAGAAGTTAAGCAACTTGCCCAAGTCCACACAACCAGTAAGTGTCTGAGGCAGTATTTGAACTCTAGGTCTTCCTGACTCCTGGCCCAGCACTCTATCCACTGCACCACCTTGCTGCCCAGGAAGGGCAGGGAATAGGGAAATTGGGAAGAGGACAGTGTTTGTTGTGGACATGTTGAATTTGAGATGCCCAAAAGGCAGTTGGTGATAGGGTTCTTTAACGCAGGGGAGAGTAGGATTGTAAAAAAATCTGCATAGGGATGCTAATTAAACCTATGGGAGCTATAAACTATAGAGGGAAAAAAGATAATGGCTTAGAACAAGGCCTATGATCAACATTAAAGGGGTCATGCCCTGGCTATTTCTTAAACAGTTCTACTCAATGAATGGGCGTTGCCTCATCCTAAGTGAGTGCCTGCAAAGACCTTGACCTAAAGGGCCCAACGTCTCCCAGTGCATCCTGGGTCATCTCCAGTTATCCTTATGAGTATTTGGTCACTGAATTCACATGGCTCTGGAGGAGAAGTGAGGCTGGTGACCTGCACAACCCTCCCTCACTCAAAAACAAAGTCAAGTGCAAGTCATGTCATCATTTCTCTCATGGCATGGTCTTCTTCGAAAATGAAGGATGAACACAATCCATCATAAGTAGGATAAGAAAATATATGAAGGCAGAATATATGGCCAGGGAACATGTGTAAAAGATCACATACAAAGGGCATTTGTGTGACTGTGGGACAAGTGTGAAAGGGCACGTATGTAGGGAACACATCAGGTGACCAGAGGACATGCATGATTAGGTCACTAAGACCTGCAAAGCAGCTCACATTCTCTGGCTATGTCATTGGGCAAGCTGTTATCTCATTTCATCCTAGGTCTTTTGCACCTCTGTCATACTGTTCTCTATCATGGGTTCTACTCTTAGTTGTTTTTCTCCGCTAAATGTGCTTTTGCTGACGGTCTTCACAGTTGGGCATTTCTGGGGACTTGTTTTCTTTTACCACATGCTGGTCTTCAGCTTCTGAGTCCTCTGCTCATCTCTGCTTCAATCTGATGCCAACTGGATCTAGGCTAAGGATACTTAATCTTGTATGTCATAGGCCCCCTAACAAAAATAGCATATCATAGTGTCAATAGCATACTCACAGCTCCTACAGCAGCCACGAATATAACAGCACAATTCTGAATTGTGAAATGCCACAGACTCTCCACATGGAAGGCAGAACCAAACATTTATTCAGACACCGGAAAACCAAATCCATCAGAGTAACAAAAATCTATACACAATAGATCTCCCCGACTTTCCTGTATTGTAAGATAGGTTTTCATACCAAAATGAGTGTGCATTTTATTCCTCCTTTAGTCGAATGTGATAAGAGTAAACTTCATGTTTTTTTCTCAGCTCTCCTCTTTTTCCCTCCACTAAAAAGTCTCCTGCTTGCCTCTTGAATGAGAGATAATTTACCCAATTCCATTTCACCCTCTCTCCTCCCACTACATTTCTCTCTCACCATTTATCTTAATTTCTTTTAAGATATGGTCCCATCCTGTTCAATTCACTCTGTGCTCTCTGTCTCTGTGTGTGCGTGCATGTGTGTATGTGTGTATGCACGTGCACGTGTGGACATGTGTGTGTGCATGTGTGTGTAGTCCCATCAACTACCGAGATACTGAAAAGTTTTAAGAGTTACAAATATTGTCTTTCCATGTAGGAATGTAAACAGTTCACCTTTGGTAAGTCCCTTATGACTTCTCTTTGCTGTTTACTTTTTCATGCTTAGTCTCATTCATGTGTTTGAAAGTCACATTTTCTTTTCAGCTCTGGTCTTTCCATCAAGAATGCTTGAAAGTCCATTTTTACCCCTGAAGTATTATACTCAGTTTTGCTGGGTAGGTGATTCTTGGTTTGAGTCCTAGTTCCTTTGACTTCTGGAATATCCTATTCCACACCCTTCTATCCCTTAATGTAGAAGCTGCTAGATCTTGTGTTATCCTGATTGTATTTCCACAGTACTGGAATTGTTTCTTTCTAGCTGCTTGCAAGATTTTCTCCTTGACCTGGGAATTCTGCAATTTGGCCACAACATTCCTAGGAATTTCTCTTTTTCGGTCTCTTTCAGGCGGTGATCGGTGGATTCCTTCAATACTTATTTTGCCCTCTGGTTCTAGAATATCAGGGCAGTTTTCCTTGATGATTTCATGCAAGATGATATCTAGGCTCTTTTTTGATCATGGCTTTCAGGTAGTCCCATAATTTTTAAATTGTCTGTCCTGGATCTATTTTCCAGGTTAGTTGTTTTTCCCATGAGATATTTCACATTCTCTTCCATTTTTCCATTCTTTTGGTTTTGTTTTGTGATTTCTTGGTTTCTCATAAAGTCATTGGACTTCATCTGTTCCATTCTTATTTTGAGAGAACTGTTTTCTTCAGTGAGCTTTTGAACCTCTTTTTCCATTTGGCTAATTCTGCTTTTGAAAGCATTCTTCTCCTCATTGGCTTTTTGAACCTCTTTTGCCAATTGAGTGAGCCTATTTTTCAAGGTCTTGTTTTCTTCAGCATTTTTTTGGGTCTCCTTTAGCAAGGTATTGATCCGTTTTTCATGCTTGTCTTGCATCTCTCTCATTTCTCTTCCCAGTTTTTCCTCCACCTGTCTGACTTGCTTTTCAAAATCCTTTTTGATCTCTTCCATGGCCTGAGCCCACTGGATATCTATTTCAGATGTTTGGGGTACAGAGGCCTTGACTTCTATGTCTTTCCCTGATGGCAAGCATTGTACTTCATCAGAAATGAAGGGAGGAAGGAACATCTGTTCCCCAATAAAGTAGCTCTCTATGGTCTTATTTTGCTTCCTTTTTCTGGGCATTTTCCCAGCCAGTTACTTGACTTCTGAGATTCCTCTCCACTCCTGCCTAGATTTGCCCAGCTAATGCTTGGGGTCTGAGATTCAAATGCTGCTCCCCAGCCTCAGGGCTTTCAGCATTGGGCATGGCTGGTATTCAGGGTAATATTAAATTCAGGTTCTCAGGTGGGGGCAGGGCCGCCTCACAAGCCTCAGTTCCCTCAGGGCATTTATGTGGAGACCTTCAGTAATGGATCTGAGGTCCTGTCAGCTTTGGGTGTCCCTGCCTGCTGCTGCCTCTGCCACTGCCTCCCTAGGGGGTCTGAGTTATGGAGACACCCTGCTCCCCTCTCGGACAGCCCAGAAGTCTCTCTCTCTGACCTATAGCACCTGTGGGCGGAGGGACCTTCGCAGCCCCTGGAGATTCTGTCCCTGAAGACTGCTCGGATCTGCTCCTCTTGTTGCCATGTGGCCAAGGCAGGGCTGGGCTCTGCTCCTCTCCCGTGTGTGGCGAACCCCTGGTGTCAATTCTTCAGGGCTCTCTGGAACGGAAAACTCCTCCACTCAGTTGCTGCGTGGCTTCCACTGCCCCAGAATTTGTTGGGCGTTCTTTTTATAGGAAATTTATGGGCTGTGGGTTCGGAGCTAGCATATGTGAATCTTTCTACTCTGCCATCTTGACTCCTCCCCCCCATCCTGAGTTCTAAGGGAATTCAAGAATATATTCAAACATTTCCTCATTAATTCATAAAATCATAATTTATTCTGATGAATTAGCTCTGAACCTCAGCCACATTTATTAAAGATGAGAAAACTCTTTTCCCATAAACTTTGGCTCATCTCTCTGTCTGTCTCTCTTTCTTCTTCACTCTTCCTCTGTCTCTTTCCCCTTCTTTCCTTCTCTGCTTTTTCTCAATTCTGGAAACATAAGCCCACAATTCATCTTTCTCAAGTTACCAATTAGTCTTTTATCAAGATTTCTTTTAATGATCATTCACAAGATCAAAGCAATTCTCTCAGAAAGTTCTTCTTTTCCATGTTACACTTCAGACATTTCCAACCATGGTCCAGAAAACTTTTTATCCAGGAAACTCACTCCAGCTCTGAAATTCACATATTGGAAATCTTCTCCACCTTGGTCTCTCCCTCTGATTAGATGGCTCCTGCCCAGAACCTCCGTTTAAGAAGGCCACACAGACCACCTATGTCTTAATTCCTCTGGACTTACTGACTTCTTCTACCATATCTCTGCTAAGGGCATTTTCCTGTGTTTCACTCTGTTCCTTCTGCCTCTTCCCCCAGCTTTCTTGTATGTTTCTTCTTCCATTAGAATGTGAGCTCCTTGATCAGAAACTGTCTTTCTGGTTGCATTTAAATCCCAGTACTTTTCACATTATCTGGTATATAGTAAGTACTTAATGCTTATGGACTGCCTGATCAGCTCTGAGACTTTCTCAATGTCTTCTCAGAATTTCTCTTAAATAGTTTATTTAGAAGTCAGTTAAACGGTCTATTTACAAACTCTTCATAGTAACACAGTAACTGTATAAGATTTCATTACCTTCTTTACAGTATCTATGAGGGAGGCTATTGAAGTTGGTGCTACATATTGGTACATGTTGTCACCTTTGGCTCAATTGTAAACTCCTTGAAGGCACGGACAATATCTTGATTTATTGTCAATGACAACTCCAAAGTAGAAAATTTCAATTTTTTAGTTTGTTACATGTGGTGTGAATTCTATAGGCAAAAGTTCTTGATAGAGGGATAATATTTCTCCAAAATTCTGTGTATATTAGGAGAAAGTGATATATGAAGGTTTCCCTTGGCTCATATGACTTTCTCATGGATCAAGACATTGATAATAGAAGAACATTATTTAATAAGGGATTAGGAACTATACTAGAATAAAAAAAAGTAAAATAAAATAACAATAAGACATTTGCAGAACCCAGTCAAAGGGCCTGTGTGGTGACAGAATAGAAATTATAAGAATGCCTTTCTTTTCCTAAGAGAAAAAAAATCAGTAACACTAATTTATACAACTAATGATTGTGAGATGCAGAAATGAAAGAGATGTGTATCAAACTCTGGGAAAGAGCATCATGGCTTTGACAGAACACTGATCATGGAGGCACTAGACTTAACTTCTAATCTTCATTGTACCATTAATATTCTGCTGACATTGGGCAAGTCACACTTTTTGCTCTGGTATCTATTCACCTGTACCATTAGGTGTAGAACTAGAAGTGAACTCAATAGCCACTTAGTTCAGCCCCCTCATTTGCTGATGACAAAAGAAAGTCTCAGGGAAAATAAATGACCTGTCCAAGGTCACATAGCAAATGTCAGATTAAAACCCATATCATCTGACCAGATCTGATGTATTTCCTACTGTATTACATTGCTTCCCTAAGGACTTTTCCAGCCTTCAGATTAAATGAGTATAAGATTCTAGTTCTTTGTGAGTAGTGATTGTTTCATTCATTGTACTTAATGTTTCAAGTGCCAGCACAGTACCTTGAATATAGTAGGTGTTTAATAAATATTTGTCAATTTTTGACATAATTTTTGTTAATTATTAATCAATATTTTTTAGTTGAAGGAGTTTCTAAAGGAGTTAAACAATGTTTTGAGTAATGACAGTTCTTCCAAATAAGTATATTACTTCCCAAGGGGTCTGTTTTTGAGGACAAAAGTCTTAATGGGTAAATTATACAGTGTGTTTGCCTTAAAAAGTACTGCGCATTATTTTGACATCAAGAGATACAAGTGGGGGGGGCAATAGTGGCTTAGGTTCAGGGCATTAAAATTTAGAGGGCATTCTTAGCACTTAAACTTCTTCAGAATAGCAACAACTGAAATTAGTACTTGGTAAGAATAATCAATTAACATAGGAAGCTACCAGGTAAATGTCTTCTCTCTCACCTCAGTCCCTCCCTACCAGGTGAGTACCTCTATTACCTGACCTAATCTATTTCTCCTCTTTTTACTTCAGTAACTACCTCCTCATCAAGGCTCTCTAGGGTCTTTGGACATGGAAGCCAGTGTCCTGGGATCTCTTTCTCTCTCTAACATGGGACAATATCCTTAGAGTTTCTGTCCTCCTCCCAATTCCTACAATTGTCTTTGATGCCAAATTTGCTAGTTATGGCTCCTCTTGTAACAGTGCATTGTAAGTGAAGACATGTCACAACTTTTAAACAAGGACTTGAAAACTGTGGAGAACTGCATGTGAGCTCTAACTTTAATAATATTGTATTTTCAAATGCTCAGAAATGAACATTCTGAGAATTCTGATCTCTTCCCATTTCCAGTTTATAGTTACTTGTTACATGTTGCTGAATAACAATGCAATGAAAATGAGCATGGGATGATTAATGATTGGCTTCATGCTTTGTCAAATTATCCGGGTAAGCAATCTGGACATTTTGAAAGCCCATCTCTTTAATCAATGACATGCCAGATTTCTTTGAAGCAAATACTAATAAAAGTGAAAGTGTCCTTTAATCTGTGTTCTACCTATCAGAAACAAAACTTCACTAACTCAATTTAAACCATAAAAATATATTTTTGTCCTAGTCATACAAAAACATCTATTAGAAAATGAAGGTCATGACAATGAGTTGATAAGTACCTGAGGTCAAGGAAGACTGGCTTTAAATTTGGAAATCTTTGATATGAAAGGCAATGAAGAATTTTCAAGACAATACATGCTTTACTCTCTCCTGGTGCATGTTAAACCAGATCTAATCTAAACCTTAGCACTTTCTGTTACTTTAAAATTGAATAAATGACAGCAGTGAAAATCGTGGTAAAATGGAATTTTCTAGTTAGTCTCTGTTAGGTTCAGGTTGACATGTTACCCAAACCCAAACCAAAGCTTCTTCTAATGTCAGAAGCGTTTGACAGATTCATTTGTGCCAAATTCTTCTTTATTTCTAAAGTTTATTCTGTTCGACAAATTTGTGTGATTCAGCTAACCACTGGATTAGCTTGGGGAAGACTCAGAGTTTAAAGAACACAAAAGTCCTTGCTTTCATGGTGATAAGAGCCTAGCAGCTGGGGGCAGAGTGGAAATAAGACACAAACAAAGATAATTATACTGTATTATATTACAGGATACATGTATTGAAGAGGTAGAAGACAAAAATGCTTAAAGAGGAGGGTGAAAAATATAATTCTTCAAATTCCATTTAGCAAGAGACATTATTTATTAAGATGAAGACAGCATGGCTAGTGAATAGAGCACCGGACTAGGAATTAGGAGGACTTGAGTTTAAATCCTGCCCCAGTCACTGACTTAATTGTGTGACCCTGGACAAGTGACTTAATTTCTCTGTGCCTCAGTTTCCTCATTTGTAAAATGAGGATAATAATAACCCAGCTCATACAGGGTTGTTTCAAACATCAAAAAAAAGATTATTTAGCTAAAGTGCTTTGCAAACCACTTTACAAAGCACTAAATAAATTTCAGTTATCAACTACCACCACCACTGCCACCACCACCACTACCACCACCACCCCTTTAAAACTAACCTTTTTAAAAACAATTAAATGCCGTTGAATCCAGTGGAGGATTTAGAAGATGCATAAACAACTTAATATATATAGGCAAGTATTGGAAACACTGAACTATGTAGTAATGACCTATTAGTATTCATCACCCAAGATTTATGGTGAGATACTAAATTAAGCTGTCTCTCCTTTTCCTTATGCATTCACCCAAGGATCCCATAGGTTATTCCAAATCTATTTAGTGATTAAAAAGAACAGATATATTTCATTCAGATATACCATTAAAATTAAAGAGGGTAAAGATTTCTTAGTGAATTGATAATGTATTTTTCCACCTTACTTCTTCTATGTCTTCTATACTATATATGTGTGTGTATATATATGTGTGTACATACATATGTACATACATATGTACATATATGTGTGTGCATGCACATATATGTATATATGTGTATATAATATAGATTCCCACACATATATACAGAGAAATACATGTACATTATCTTGTATTGTTTAGATTTGTAAAAAATCGAAAACAGGAATATTGTTGTTCCGTTGCTTTTTAGTCATGTCAAGTTCTGTCTCCATTTGGGGTTTTCTTGGGAAAAGTGCTAGAATGGTTTGCCATTTACTTCTCCAGCTCATTTTATAGATGAAGGAATGGAGATAATTTTTACCCAGGGTCACTTAGTTAGTAAGTGTCTAAGGTCAGGTTTGAACTCAGCAAAATAAGTCTTCCTGACTCTAGGCCCAGCATTCTATCCACTGTGTCACCTTGCTGCCCCATAAAGTAAGAATAGATAATTTTTTTGAATGTTAACACCAATAACAATGAAAAGAAGCATGGAGGTAGTGTATGGAGAGAGTCTGACTCTGAATCAGATAGATCTGGATTCTAATCCTACCTCTAATACATATTGATACATAAATAGTGGCTCTAGGCATGTCATTTAACTTTTCAGTGTCCCAAGCAACTCCCTAAGACTATAAGTTTCAGGGTAAGTAGCAATCCGCAGGGGTTGGAGAAATTTCCTCACTGGTCATTCCCTAGAGCAGTTTCATAATGGTAACAGTTAGCATTTATATAATACTTTAAGATTTGCAAAAGACTTTACTAATATTATTTCATTTGATCTTTATAACAACCTTGGAAGGGAGGTTCTACTACAAAATCACAGGACCCTTACAAAAAAAAAGACCCAAACAAGAATAGCTGACATTTGAATTGCCCTTTACAGCATGCAAAGTGAACTATATGTCTTATCTCCTTTAAACATGTGAACTTCTCATACAACATTTTCTCCAGCCTGTTGACAACGTGGCTAGCAAACTCCTTGTGTTTATTAAATGGCAAGCTATATTTGGAAGCAAAGATATTTTCTTTGCAAGTACACAGCTTTACTTTTCAAGGTACAAGATGAACCATGAGTCATTTCTTAAGTGGAATAAAGTACAAGGATTCAGGATTTGTCAAACTATTCGTTATGCTTTTAGCTCTCTGTTGGTGTCAAATTATTGCTTCAAAATGAAAATGATTATGTGTTGTATGCCAGACTATTTTCTAAAACCTTTCAAGCTTGCTATTTCAACAGTTCCAAGAAAAGAATTCATCATTGTTACCTTCTATGAGGAAGCTGCTTTGGCAATCCTTATTGTCAGAAGCTTAGCCTCTAGTTCTGGCTTTTGAGTTAGGTTCAGAAACAACCATAAGGTAAATTGGGTTACAATAAGTACATTGGAGAGGTAAGGGCAAAGCACTTGAGGACCCTACATAAAGTAAGTGATTTAGATGCCCAACTGATAAATTCATTCATAGGTTTTAAAGTAAATATAATAAGACCTTTCGATTGGATTGATGTTACACAACAATTGGGTTCACAGAGGTAAACAAAAGTTGACTATGCCCCAGAGATAGTCCACAATTATCAAGTGAGTTGAAAATGGATCCATAATTTATTTATGTAGTTATTTCCAATCTACCCCTGAAGAGGAACCAGAGGGGCAGAGGAGAAAAAAGAGAGACCTCAACTTTAGCTATGATTAAGTCTCCTTCCCCATTTCCCCCACTTAGCTGGGGAAAGAACTTCAGAGCTTCAAAAGGTCCAGAGGACCTAACTACATCTCTAGATCAAATCAGCTGAAGCAGTGTCTGCATCTGTCAATGAGAATAGATGCCACAGATTCGCTATGTTTAAGGGGAATATCCTGATCACCTAAAGAATGGGAAAAGGATTTACAGTAACCAGCAATTCTCAGTTACCCCTTTGTCACATTTACTTTCTAAGCCTGAGACCACTTTGCTCTGGACTCTTATATGAGCCTTAGACTCTAAAGACTGTGAGAGGGAAATGTAACTGAACTCTTGGGACCCAACTAATCACAGAGAATGTTAGTTGGGAATGAGAATCCTCAGAGCTTAGGTTGGCTACCAAAAAAAGGTAGGGGAAGAGAGAGAGAGAGAGAGAGAGAGAGAGAGAGAGAGAGAGAGAGAGAGAGAGAGAGAGAGAGAGAGAGAGAGAGAGAGAGAGAGAGAGAGAGAGAGAGAGAGAGAGAGAGAGAGAGAGAGAGAGAGAGAGGAGAGAGATAAAGCAATGAAGGAAGAAAATCAAAAAGTAAATAAGGAAGGAAGGAATGGAGAGGGAAAAGAAGAAAGGAGAGTAAGAAGTCAAGAAAGGAGAAAGACAAGAGGGAGAGGAAAGAACTAAGAGACCTCAGGCACTAGTTTAGAGTATTTTCAAGGGCTCGATGAGTGGTTGGATTTTGTTTTTCTTTTTGCTGTTTTTTTTTTCTGTATGTTCTATTGTTGCTCATTTCTAGAAAATTCCTAAAATGTTTGGGGTTTGCTGCCAGATGGGTACATTACCCCCATCCTTGGGAATTTAAAATAGGAAGTAAACAATGACTCAAGGAGCACATAGATGGCACAAGATATCAGGTGGAACATCCTTCATATCTATTCGGTTATCAAATGGATTCTAATTTCACACTATCTCTCCCATCTCCCCTTTCTTTCCAGTCATTCTAGTTAAGGCCCTCATCCCCTCTCACTCAGACTATTACAGTTCCTTCTCATAGTTGCCAAATTCACATTCTAAAATCACAGGTATGACTGTATCACTTCCCTTTTCAAGAATTCTAGTGACTCCCTAGGATCGCTAAAAGAAGCCATCCTACAGGCTTTCCGATTTGGCTTCAGTCTAAATTCTGGACTGCCTTCACCTTCCTCCCCCTTACACACCTTTGGTTCCAGTCCAAGTAGCCTACTCATGACGATCCATGTATACGACTTTCCGTGTCTTGACTGTGTGCCTTTCTATAGGATATCCACTATACCTGAAATGCTCTCCTTTCTCGCATCCACCCTTCAGAATCCTGAAGTCCTTTTGGTCTAAGATTCTATCAGTTAGTACTATCACATTTCAAAATTGCTTTGTATAATTGCGGCATTTACTATTTATGTACATGCTATGTTGTCTCTTGTCTTTCCTCCCTTTGCTGCTAAAATATGATCAATCGTGTGTTTGAGGGACGAATTGCAGAGGCTGGATGGGTTTCAGGTTTATTTGTTTTCAGGGTTTTCAGCTCTTGCTACCTACTTAAGCTGCAAATGGTCTCTAAATGGATAGAGTGTTACCACTGCACCATATAAAAGTGAAAGCAGAATTAAAATGATCATTGCCGATTGTTGATTCTGAGCGTAGTTGATTAGGTTCTAATATTAGGGAGAAGTGTGCCGAATCACAATTGCTTCCAATGTTTCTCCCAGGCCCATGATTACTTTTCATGTCTGGTGTCCTTCCTCTTCTTGATCCTGGATGACACAATAATGCTTATAACCTTTCATCATTATTCTCCATGAGATTTTATGAAATGATATATCTTCTAAGTCTAGATTTCCCTTGGTTTCCATAGGTCTTTGCCATATGGTAAAGACAGCATCCAGGGTTTGCTGGCTAAGGTAGCAAATTTTGTTTCCATCATTATAGAATTTGATTTACATCAGCTAAGAAATGGTTATTATCTGCCTCAATATCTGTTCCCCAATCCATTAAACAAAGCTCACCTAAATAGGTCAAGTTGAAGCAATTTTAACTGCAAACCCTATTTATTTTTATTTTTCTAGGTTTTTGTTCTAAAAACTTGGCTGAATAGTAATTTAATAATGATTAATAAATTAATTGAATTAAGAAGTGATTTTGTAATGACTCCCACATCAGTAATAACTGCATGGTTTTATAATGAATTATTATTTTTATTATGTTTTTTAACAATGAACTGCCCACCTTCTCAAGATTTTTCTTAAAGAAAATATTCATGCTAGAGAAACTTTAGCCTCTCTCAACTCTTACTCCTAAAACATATTTTCCAACATCTTTTTAACTATCCTCCCTCATTCCTACTTTTACATTGAAATTAATAAGTATCAAATTATATTTTGATTTAGTCTAATATGTTTTATTGCATATTCACAAAATTTTATTTTTTTATCTTGAGCAACAAATATTGTTGGTTTAAAAGAGCAACTGTTATCATGCTAGTCTTTTTGTTGAAAATGCTTTTCATAAATAATAAAAGATGAGCAAGTGAACCATGAAATAATGCTTCTTGTTGCCATTGGACACATTTTAAATCAATTCTGTTGTCTTTTCTCTTGCTCTTCAAAGAAAATTTGTGACCATCTTTCCATTGAGCTGCAATTTCTTTTTGTCTTCCAGTTTCATTTATAGTAGTTTCAAGATTTATGCTGCTTAATTCCTTTATTCGTTTGTCAACTCATTGGTCCTTGGACAAGGATATCACGTTTAGCATATTATTAACTAACTCAATATTTATAAATAGTCTAAAAATGACAAAATTCTTAGTGTCTTCTGCCAACCTTTTTTGCCCCTATGATACTGTCACTGCAAAAGCAGAAGTGGGCCACAAAAGTTTTGAAGTTTTGCCTTTTTCTTTGTTTTGTGGGCTGCTGTGCTCAAAGAATTTAACTGCAAGTGGCCAATATTCTGGACATGAGCCTCTCTATTCTTTGATAGACTGGTCCTCAGAAGACAGATCTATTTCTGGTGTTGTGTTGAATATTTTATGGACTGAAAGAGTCTGCTAGACTTTATGTTCTGGTGACATATATGGGGTTACTCCTATGCCAAAATGACACGTTGTGGTTCTAATTGCAATTTTAAAAGCTGATAAAATATTAAGGAAATAGAAAAACCTCGAAAAATTAGATTTTTCTACTATGCCAATAAATATTAATTAATATTGATACATTTCATTGGCATCTTTGTGGGCAAAATGGTCTAGTATAAAGGACACTGAATAGGAAATGAGGAGACCTGGGTTACTGTCTCTGTTACTTCTTAATATAATGACTAGAGAAGTCACTGAATCTTTGAGCCTCAGTCTTTTAATCTGTGAAATGAGGATTTTGGACAAGATTATCACTGAAGTTCATTCCAGCTAAAAGCCTATGAATCTATCATTTCAAGATGCACTGAAATCTTCATGTGCTTTAGTGGATAGAGTGCTGAATGTGGAGCCAGAGGTCCAAGTTCTAATCCAGGTTAAATTATGTATATTTTCTGGCCTCAGTTTCCTTATTTAGAAAATGGAAGTGTTGGGTTAGAAAGTCATTTCTAGTTCTAAATCCATGTTCCTTTCACTAGGTTGGAAGATGTACCATTTAGTGTATAAAAAGACATATAGGGAAGGACAGAAGATGGTGGACTAGAAAGACTCACGTATGCTAGCTCCAAATCCACAGCCCATAAATTTCCTGTAAAAAAAACTCCCCACAAATTCTGGAGCAGAGAAAGCCACGCACCAATGCAGAGGAGGAGATTTCCATTCCAGAGAGCCCTAGAAAGCCATCCCCAGGGGTCTGTTGCACACCGGACAGTGGAGCCCACCCCTGTGCTGCCCTGGCTGCTAGGCCCCAGAGGAGCAGATCCGAGCAGGCTTCAGGGACGGAACCTCCGGTGGCCACGAAGGTCCCTCCACCCACAGGAACTCCAGGTCAGTGAGAGAGACGTTTGGGCAGGCCGAGAGGTGAGCGGGGTGTCTCTGTGACTTGGGCCCCCTCGGGAGGCAGCGGCAGAGGCGGTGGCAGAGGCAGTGGTGGCCCGGGTCTACCAGAGCAGGCAGGAGCTCAGGGCCATTACCAAAGGTCTCTGCATAAACCCCCTGAGGGAACTGAGCCTAGGAGGCGGCCCTGCCCCCACCTGAGCACCAGAACTTAAGCTCATATTGAATAGCAGCCAAGACCACTGTTGAAAGCCCTGAGTCTGGGGAGCAGCATTTGAATCTCAGACCCCAAGCACTAGCTGGGAAGATCTAGGCAGGGGTGGAGAGGAATCTCAAAAGTCAAGTAACTGGCTGGGAAAATTCCCAGAAAATGGAAGAAAAATAAGACCATAGAAAGCCACTTTCTTGGGGGACAGATGTTCCCGCCTTTCATTTCTGATGAGGAAGTACAATGCTTACCATTAGGGAAAGGCATAGAAGTCAAGGCCTCTGTATTCCAGACATCTGAGGTGGATGTCCGGTGGGCTCAGGCCATGGAAGAGCTCAAAAAGGATTTTGAAAAGCAAGTCAGACAGGTGGAGGAAAAACTGGGAAGAGAAATGAGAGAGATGCAAGAAAAGCATGAAAAATGGGTCAATAGCTTGCTAAAGGACACCCAAAAATTGCTGAAGATAATAATACCTTGAAAAATAGGCTCACTCAAATGGCAAAAGAGGTTCAAAAAGCCAATGAGGAGAAGAATGCTTTCAAAAGCAGAATTAGCCAAATGGAAAAAGAGGTTCAAAAGCTCACTGAAGAGAATAGTTCTCTCAAAATTAGAATGGAACAGATGGAGGCTAATGACTTTATGAGAAACCAAGAAATCACAAAACAAAACCAAAAGAATGGAAAAATGGAAGAGAATGTGAAATATCTCATGGGAAAAACAACTGACCTGGAAAATAGATCCAGGACAGAGAATTTAAAAATTATGGGACTACCTGAAAGCCATGATCAAAAAAAGAGCCTAGATATCATCTTTCATGAAATTATCAAGGAAAAGTGCCCTGATATTCTAGAATCAGAGGGCAAAATAAGTATTGAAGGAATCCATCAATCACCGCCTGAAAGAGATCCAAAAAGAGAAGCTCCTAGGAACATTGTGGCCAAATTTCAGAATTCCCAGGTCAAGGAGAAAATATTGCAAGCAGCTAGAAAGAAATAATTCCAGTATTGTAGAAATACAATCAGGATAACACAAGATCTAGCAGCTTCTACATTAAGGGATAGAAGGGCGTGGAATAGGATATTCCAGAAGTCAAAGAAACTAGGACTCAAACCAAGAATCACCTACCCAGCAAAACTGAGTATAATACTTCAGGGGAAAATATGGTCTTTCAATGAAACAGAGGACTTTCAAGCATTCTTGATGAAAAGACCAGAGCTGAAAAGAAAATGTGACTATCAAACACAAGAATGAGAAGAAGCATGAAGAAATAAACAGCAAAGAGAAGTCATAAGGGACTTACCAAAGGTGAACTGTTTACATTCCTACATGAAAAGACAATATTTGTAACTCTTAAAACTTTTCAGTGTCTGGGTAGTTGGTGGGACTACACACACACATACACACACACACATACACACATGCACGCACATACAGAGACAGAGAGCACAGAGTGAATTGAATAGCATGGGACCATATCTTAAAAGAAATTAAGGTAAACAGTGAGAGAGAAATGTAGTGGGAGGAGAGAGGGTAAAATGGAATGGGGTAAATTATCTCTCATTCAAGAGGCAAGCAGGAGATTTTTTAGTGGAGGGACAAAGAGGAGAGCTGAGGAAAAAAACATGAAGTTTACCTTCATCACACTCAACTAAAGGAAGGAATAAAACGCACACTCATTTTGGTATGAAAACCTATCTTACAATACAGGAAAGTGGGGGAGAAGGAGATAAGCAGGGAGGGAGGGATGATGGAAGGGAGGGCAATGAGAGGAGGGAGGAATTTGAAGTCAACACTCAGGGAGGGACAGGATCAAAAGAGAGAATAGAAACAAAGGGGGGGCAGGATAGGATGGAGGGAAATACAGTTAGTCTTACACAACATGACTATTATCGAAGCCATTTGCTAAACTGCACAGATATGGCCCACACTGAAATGCCTGCCTTCCCAAAGGGAGTGGGTGGGTAGGGAGGGATGGGGAGAATTTGGAACTCAAAGTTTTAGGAACAACTGTTTAGTATTGTTCTTGCTACTAGGAAATGAGAATGACAGAAAATGGGGAATAGAAAGTCATCTGGCCCTACAGGACAAAAGAGAAGATGGGGACAAGAGAAGGGAGGGATGATAGAAGAGAGGGCAGATTGGTGATAGGGAAATTAGAATGCTCGGTGTATTGGGCTGGGGGGAGGGGACAAAAGGGGAGAAAATTTGGAACCCAAAATTTTGTGAAAATGCACGTAAAAAGTTAAATAAATAAATTTGTATTAAAAAAATAAAAAAAAAATAAAAAGGCATATAGAGTCTGATGTACCTAAACTCATGTAGTGAATCAATGACACATAGGACAATAGCTGAGGTTTCATTATTTTCAAAGCTCAGTGCTTTATTCATTAGACCATCAAATTGTATCTCCTTATTCAAAGCAGTTTTCCATAAAGGGCAACTGTGAATTTTACTGTTTAAAAAAAATACCCTATGATCCATCAATACCCCTACCAGGTCTATTTCCCAAGATGCTTAGGGAAAAAGGAAAAGAACCTATTTGATCCAAAATATTTATAGCACTTCTCTTTGTGGTGGCAAAGCACTGGAAATTGTTGGGATGCCCATCAATTTTGTAATGGTTGAAGAAATCGTGTTATATGATTGTGATAGAATGCTGCTGTGCATAAGAAATGATGGTTTGATGTTTTTAGAAAGACATGGATAGACACACAAAATAATGAAGAGTGAAATGAACAGAAGAGAATGTTATGTACAGTAACAGCAATATTGTTTCAAGAACAAATTTGAGAAACTAAGTTATTTGGACTATTAGAACACCCAAATTAACTACAAAGGTCATATGAAGGAAGATGCTATCTGCATCCAGAGAAAACTGATAAATAGTAGTATGTATAGAATGATTTTGCACATATATACATATTTGTGTCTAATGGTAACCATCTCTAGTGTGGGGGGAGGGAAGAAAAAAGGAAGAAATGTAAAGGATAATTTTTTTATAGTTAAACGGAATAGCAAGTTGTAGAAAATAGATTTGCAGTTTTATGTGCAATCATCTTTTATTATTATACTATGTTATGAAAATGTTTGTTTTATTCCAAAATTAAAAATAAAATTAATAAAGATTAAAAGACTAGAAATAAGGAAGTGATAATATTGCTGTCCTCTGCCCTGGTCAAATCAGGTCAGGAGTACTGAGCTACATTTTAGGAAGAACATTGATAAGCTAAAGGATATTTAGAGAAGGGAAATAAGGTGAAAGGCCTCCATTTTATGCAAATTATGGATCAATTTAAAGGAAAGGAGATAGATGTTTAGCTTGGAAAAGAGAAGACCTTGGTTGGGTTGGAGGAGGCATATTATCTGTGTTTAAAGGCTGCCCTGTGGAAGAGTGATTTGACCTATGTTGCTTGGCCCTAGGACACAGAAGAAGCACTGGGTGGAAGTTTCTATAAAAAAGCAAATTTAACTTTGATATAAGGAAAAACTTAACAACTGAATTATCCAAAAGTAAAATGGACCATCCTAGGGGGAGGGTGGGTAATAAGTTTTTCTTTACTTGAAGCTTTAAAGCAAAGAGTGGGTGACAACTTGTCAGATCTGTTGAGGGGGATTAATTTTAGATAAAGGTTAGATTACATGGACTAGGTTAAGGGCTGGGTTTCTTTGTAATCCTAAAATTCTGAAGTTTTTAAAATTTGTCCTATTCCTCCTGTAGTTCTATTTAATTTGTACTATACCTCCTGGTAACAGATTCAAACTAGACTCATTTCAGAAATCTGGGCAAGGTTTCCTGATTTTTTTCTTCTCAGGAATTGTTAATCATTACAGGAAAAGTCTTAATTTACCACTTGCTTGCCTCTCTGAAGTACTAGGATGATTGAGATACTGAGGAAGGATAGAAATGGTGAGAGTATTTTGGAGATTAAAATGTGTCCCAATCTGGATGGTTCAGAATGAGCTCAGAAGTGAGTGATCAGGAGGAAATCAGATACAACAACCCAGAAGTTCATCTTCCTATCCACTAAAAGTGGGTGTTGGAGCAATCTGGTGTCATGCGCCATGACATGAGATGTTGATGTTTTGACTTCATACCAAGAAACTAAAACTAGGGCAAGGAAAGAGGTTATTTATTAGTCTGGTAGTAGCTGAATTTCCTACATCTCTGTCAACTGAATGAAGGAAACATCAAAGACAAATGCATCGAAGTAGAGAGCAGAAAATAGTGCTTAGAGAATTCTGCCTCTTTGAGGAGGAAGGGAAGAATAATGACAATTTGGGAGCAGTGGTAACTCAGAAACTGGAACAACAGTCATCAAAATATTTATGAATTCTAGTGTGGTGGCCTATGCCAGTAGTGGCTGCTAATGGAAGACTGGGGCTGGTGGGTTGCTGGACTCTGGGAGTCCGGAGCTGTAGAAAGGCTGAAGTCAGTGGGATATCTGCAGTAAGTCAGGTACTGATGATAGACCCAAGGGAATGCATGAAATCAAGGCCTCCAAAGAGGGGCAAACCGGTCCAGTTCAGAAATGAAGCAGGCCAAAGCTTCTATTCTAATTAGCATTACATTTGGATTATGAGAGGCTTGTAGCCTGAGAGATAGGGAGATCCAGACTTTTGAAAAAGAAATGAAAGAATAAAAAGAAATTCAGAGTGGTTTCTATATACATCTCTCTTATCCTCCCTCCTATCATAGATTATTGCTTTGGGGTTGCCCATTTCCCCTTCTTCCCTCATTTTTTTCATTTGTGATGACTAGAATCAAAGATTTCATCACCTCTATTCTTTGTTATACTGGAAAAACCTGACCTATTTATGCATTTATTTATTATTATTATTATTTATTTATTCCTCCCCCTCCCTGCCCAGTCAAAGCTCTTCTGTGTTCCTTGATTGCTAACCAAAGCAGCTCTGCCAGTGCTTTGTTTTTCTCTCTATGCAGTTTGCCTTAAAGTATCTCTTAATGAAATAGAAGCTATTGTTGCTTTGGTATCGCCCATGCTGATTATATTTCTATGACTGAGCTCATCCTATCCACCTTTTCCCTTTTCCCCAGGTGGTTATTTTGAGAAAGCTGATGAGCAAAACAACCCTTTTATTAGTTTATTATCCCCATAAAGAATTTCTACATTTACTTGGTCACTCAGTCATGAAGTTCACTGAGAGTTTATTACATGGAAGTTCTCAAAGTTACTTGCTGCCCTGCTCTAGGAATACCTGGCTGTACTCTCTCTCTCCTCTGCATACATCACTACTGGCCTATTTGTGGTTCATGAAAAGGATGATCTACGTTTTCCATCTCTGTCCCTTTGCATTGGTTGTCCCCCAAGTTTCCCTGGCTTCCTTCAAGATTCAGTTCAAATCTCACTTCAGTCTCAAAGGGAAGTTTTTTCCTAATTCCCACCCTCCGCCTCTGCCTCCCACCCTAAGATTACCTCCCATCTGCCCTGCATGTAATTTGCATGTGTCTAATTATAATATTGTCTCCCCCATTAAAAATATGTACTCCTTGAGGGTGGAGATTACTATTATTTTTTATCATTATTATTTGTCTTTCTTTATATCTCTAGAGTTTAGAATATTGTCTGACACCTAATAAGTGCTTGATAAATGCCTATTGACTATTTAATATCTTTTGTCATGACAGAATGTCTTTAGACTAGAAGGATAACTCACTTCAGGGCAAAATTCAAATACCTATAACATAAGGTACATCATATTCTAGTTCTTTTGTCTCTTGAGTGAGCCATTCATATGCTATATGGAAAGACATTATGATATGTAATTTGTGTCTTTTCAGCTTCTTGTAAAATCATGAGTCAGCATAGATTGAATCTGAATCTCTGTTGGAGACTTTTTATTAAGAATAGAAAAATTAAAAATGATTTTCTCATACAGGAGAAAAGTTCTCTCTTTAACAATAATAGCTAGCCTTTAATAACACTTTACAATTCACAAAGTGCTTTACATGTATCTTATTTTATCTTCATAACCATTCTGAAAGGCATGCACTATTATCCTCATTGTAAGGACGAGAAAACAGGTAGAGGTAAAATGACTTACCCAGGATCACATAGGCAGAAGGTGTTTGAGGTTGGATTTAAAGTCAGGTCTTCCTGCTTCCAGATTCATTGCTCTATTTACTATGTAACCTAGTTGCCTATCTTTATATTTTTCATCAAATACAATAACTCCTAACATCTTTTTAAGCTTTTTTCTAATTCTCTTGATTTAATTTTTACTTAATCAAATTCTTTCCCAAGGTCTCTTTGAACTTCTCTTGCTGATTATTTTTACATTTCCACTATTTGCTTTCTGGTAAGATAATTTCACTTCTCAGCGAATCCCTATTTTTATTTGGATTAACTGTTCAGAATTCCAAGTTATTGAATTTAGTCCTCACATCTCATTCCCTTTTACTATCATAAGTTCTTACCTTGTTGATGTCAGGTCTTAAGTTCCTTTAGTTTGTATTATCTCTGCAGTGATGAGTCTAATCTCATTTGTGGAGCTTTGTTGACATTAATGTATTTTTTCTTTCTTCATTTCCTTCTTCTTTTTGATTTTTTTTAGTCCAAAGTATTTATTTATGATAGACTTGTTTCTTACTCATTTCTTTTTCTTTTTTTGTCTTCCTACTTTTCTTTGTTTAATGTATGTATTGCTTTTCTCACCCTTTTTTTAAAAGAGAAATTAGATAGCTTGGTTCACTTTCAAACTCTTATTCTGCCATCTTACCAGAAAAGCACCTTCTTTCCACACTTTTGGATGGAATTGTCCATAAATTCAGATGCGACTCAAAGCCTTGGTCACAGTCAGAAGTGGAAGCTGAGAAGGTATTCTGGGTTGGAAGCAGGCATGAAGTAAAAGGAAAAGAATGGTGTTCCAAAAGAGAAACTGAGAACACTCAGTCAGGGTTTGGAAAAAGTGGGAGGGTATATACAATAGTACAACTGGGATTTGAATGCTGATCCTGGCATGAGAATGATCTATCCCTTTTCCTTAAGCACAATTTTTAGCGAGGAAGTTAAGCCCTGGAAGTTGTCTGTTGCCTTTCAGAGCAAAACAGAACTTTGTAGATCTTTAGGGCAGCATGGAGAGAGGGTTGGGCCCTACAGTGCTAATAGTCTGACCTCACTTAGAAATTCATAAAATGAAAAATTGTTGATAACAGCGTTAGTCAAAAAAAAAATTAAAAGTGCATTCTGGCAACTTGGGGAAGAGATGAGCCTCCAGTTGTACTGATTAAAAAGAACTAATCTCATTTGAAATACTCTGAATTTTCCAGCAGTCAAGAATGAATTTATTTATATCGAAAATAATTCAGGAGGCTAATAAGATAAGGTGGAAAGAAAGAACCAGTCTCTTATCCTGGCTTTTGACAAATGGCTCAAAGACAGAAACTGCAACTCTCTTTTTCTTCTCATGTGTCTATAAAGGAATTTAAGCCTCAAGTAAGAAAGAAAGCAAAGACCAGTAAATACCCAACAATACTTTGTCCAATAGCTGCAAGCTTAACCTCAGCCAGTAATTCTGAGATATTGAAAAATAATAAAAGGAACAGAAGAAAAAAAGCAGAGAACTATCCAATGTTTCCTTTGAAACTGAAAAATGCTAAAAATTGAACCTGCTAACTTTCTTTTTAAGAAGAGTAGAGAAAAATGAAGTTGATGGGAATGAGTTATTTGAATGAGAATGTCCCTTTTAGGGGACCAAGTATTGGAATCAGTTCTTTGATACTTTGATGAATTTGCTGTAGATGCAGTTCACAACACAGGTGTGCAACTCAAGTTCACTACCTTCCATAAATACTCCATTTGGGATTCATGCAGTGTCCTGAAGGTGATTCTCTAGCGTTATTGACACCGCACAAATACTAATGCTATTTTAAACAGCAAACTATTCATTGGAAGAAAGATGAACTCTGGGGTCAGCAATGGCCTTCAGGAGGATTTGTTTGTTTGTTTGTTTGTTTTTTAACTTCTGAAAGAACTGTGCATTCCTTTAGACTCTATAGCAAATTATCAAGCAATGACAAGCAACTAGACTACATATCTTGAGGGAAGGGATTATCTTTCTCTCTGTCACCAGTGTAATTGTGTTCTTTAGCTTCATCATTACCACCTGTCCTTCCACCCCTCAGTTCTTTTCCACACCCAAATGCTTGCACTAACATACTTTCTTCTATTTTCTATCTTGACCTCTTGGTCAACCAGTTCAAATTTACACTCTATAATCTAGTGATGGTCTTGCCAATCCTCATACATTAAACTCCATCTGATTCCATTCCTTGTTTTAAAGGAAGCAGGTTCTGTAGCAGGATTTGAACTGATATGGATGCAAATAGTATAGTAGTTTTTTAAATTGTCTGTGTTATGTCTCATATGCAGGAACTGAACCATCTTCAAATTTGAAGATGCAAATCAAAATCTTGACCTTTCCAAGTGCAAATAGAAGTTTGACTCAGGGTTTAAAAAATAATTATGTTGATTTAAACATCATATATATTTCAACTTTACATAAAGCTTAAAGTGGTGAATGGAAAATTAATTTCAAGAAATGAAATGTTTGTTGAACAAATGAATAAAATGCTAATTTATTCAGTTACCGGAGAAATCAAATTAATATAAAACCTTCCTGAATTCAATATTTGAAAAATAAGTTTTATTCTAAAACATTGACATGAACTATATAATACTAAAATGGATTTTTAATTTCATCAGTGTGGATGTTTCCCCCAATGAATGGAATATGCTTCTCCAATGTTTTATGAGTTTTCTAAGCACATTAGAATGTAAGTTCCTTGAGGGCACGGCTTGCCTCATTTGTTTGTATTTATATTGCCAGTGCTTAGCACAATTCCTGGCACCAATTAAGCATTTAATAAATGTTCTATTTAGGTCTTTCCATGCTTCTTTGAAATCATCTATTTTTTTTATTTCGTATAACACAAGAGTATTTATTACATTCATATATTACCACAGTTTATTAAACTTATTATTAATAATATTTCTAAATTGATGATTACCCCTTTAGTTTCAAGTTTTTTACCATCACAAAAAGAGATGCCATAAAAATTTTTGTGCATGAAGGATGTTTTTCTTTCTCTTTGATCTGTTTTGAGTGTAGACCTTTCAGTGGTATAGCTCAGTCAAAGGGTACACACTGTTTAGTAACTTTTTGTGCATAATTCCAAATCACTTTCCAGAATGGTTGTATCCATTCACAGATCCAACAACAGTGCATTCATGTGCCTATTTTCCTGCAACACTTATAACATTAATAATATTCCTGTTTTTTCATCTTTACTAAATTGATGATTTATCAGTAGAAGAAGAAAATTACCATTTGCAAGTTGAGGGATATGACCATCTCCATATAGCTGAGGTATAGTGGAGAAGTAGGTCACAGGAATTGAGTAGGTTGGGGAATTGGGAAGTTAAGGCATTTTAGGGGGTAGAAATACGTATGTTTAAGTTTCCTGGGATGAAGATAGATGATGAAAGGAGGAAGGCAGTGAAACAGATTCTAAACTCATTCAGGATGGAAGGAGAATGTCCCAGGGATCTATAATTCATAGCTATAAGAATCTAGATTGTTGATCAGTTTGGGTATTTTGTATCTTAAAAAAAGTGAAGAGCTTGCTTACTCTAGTTGGTCAAGGATCTGGCAAAAGAAAGAGAACAAGGAGCATTCTGGCTTACAGTGAATTGGAGGGGTGTGTAGAGAAATTGTAGCTAGTACGGAAAAGGATAGCTAGGGAAGTGGCATCATTGTGAGGAATGACTGACATGTATCTCTCTTGGCTTGGCAAGTAAGTCAAACATTTGCTGTATTTGAAGCTCTTTTGATCTCATCAAAATAGATTTACTTGAACTTTTGATTGAAGTTATTATAATTAATATCCGTACTTTTAGACATCCCAGTACCATTTAAAATAATTAGTAAAGTGTTTCAACAGGACAATGTGAATTTTTTTTAAAAAACCTATGACACGTTTTTTCTAATTTTATTTTTTTTTCAGTTTTCTACTAAAATCTGCATTCATATAAGTCATTCGTCTGACCATACACTGCCAACCAAGTCAGAAATAATTTTCTTAATAGTAATGAGTCATTTATCAATCATTAAAATATGAAAATTTTGTGGGTATTATTTGTTGCTTGCTACATCTAAGGCCTTCCTGTTGTTGTTCTGTTATTTTATTATATATGTCCGACTCTTCATGACCCAATTTCTGATTTTCTTGGAAGAGGTACTAGAGTGGTTTACCATTTCCTTCTCCAGCTCATTTTACAGATGAGAAAACTGGAGCAAACAGGATCAAGTATCAGAGTGATACTGCTAGTAAGTGTCTGAAGCCAGATTTAATTTCAGGAGAAGGAGTCTTTCTACTGTAGGTCTGGTGGTCTAGCCAATGTGCTACCTAGTTGTCCATCCTTTAAAGCCTAATTCATGTACTGATATCTTATGCTTACATATCATTTGATTATATCTATATAATCTTCTCCATTTACTCCTTGAGAGCTATCCCAAGAAAAAAAATAAAACAAAGAAAAAAGAGAAGAAAAAAACAACTCAGTAAAACTAAGCAACACATGGGCTGATTAAATTGGACACTATATAGGGTTCCATACCCTTGTTGTACCTCTCTTATCTACGTACACACCCAGCCCATATAGGGAATGGAAAAAGGTACATTCTCATACCTCTTCATTTAGACCAAGCTTGGACATTAAAATTTCATAGCACTTTTTTTTTTGTTATTCGTTCAGTTTCAGCTAGTCATTGCATGCTGTTTTATTGGGTCTGCTTACTTCACTTTATATCCTTTCACATGTCTTCCACTGGTCCTCTGTATCCTTCTTATTGGTAGCAAGATGATGCAGTAGCTCCACCATCACTGTACCTGTCTTTTCATAACACTATTTCCATCTTTTATTGGCAATAAAACTATCTTTTTATCTTTGATAATCAGCTCTGTTTAAACTCTAATTCACAAGATACTTCTCCCATAAAGCTTTCTCTCTCTCCAGTTGATATTGGAGAATCAGTCACGCTAAAAGATACCTGTATAAGAATCTCTTCTATGGTATAACAGTCAATTGATCATCTAGGTTTGCTTAAAGACCTCCAACAAAGCAGATAGAAGAGTAGGTCAGAAAATTCCAGGCTCTTAAGATTTTGGCAGCTAGGTGACACAGTGAATAGAGTGCTGGCCCTGGAGTCAGAAGGACCTGAGTTCAACTTGGACCTCAGACAGTTGACACTTACTGTGTGAACTTGGTAAGTAACTTAACTCTGATTGCCTCAACTCCACCCTCCAAAAACACAAAACAACATAAGGACCTTCAATGAAAGTGAAACCAATATCTCCCAAGATAGGCCATTCTACTTTCAAATCCCTATAATTATTGGGAAGTTTTTCCTTATATAAAGCCTAAATTTGCATCATTGCAATTTTCATTCATTACTTCTTTTTAACTCTTGCATTTTATATATATATATATATATATATATATATGCATTATATATATTTGATTGCTCTGTTTTGCATAGTATTGTATAACTTTTGTTCAAGAACCATTTCTTATCTAAATTTTTTATTTCTCACACTATTGTTGTGCCTTGCACTAATTAGGTCCTTAATAAAAATTTGTTCCATTTGTTGGATTTTATTTGATTGAATTCTGTGCCCCCTTCTCTCATATCTGTCCCTTCTCCCTGTTTTGAAAAATGTGACAAAGTGGATTCATTCCCATTGTGGGGTGCCACTTTCGTTTTCTAAGATTAACAACAGTGGCTCTGAGGTCATACTTGCAGATTCCTTCATCATCCTGGCACAGAATTCAACAGAGCCTGATGCTGGATAATAATGAAGAGCCCTCTAATTGACTGCTGACCTCCAAGAGCTCATAACTTAAGAGATATGTGAAAGGAAGATACTGGGCTCTTCAAGGCATTTCCCTTTTTTATCTATGAAGCCTGGTTGGTTGCAATTACAGATACAGAAAGAGTGGGCTCTTAGCAGAGAAGTTATCTGGCAAGTACTCTAGTAATCTTGGAAAGAATAGCTGCTCCCAGAAGAGAGAGTCCAAGCCTGACTCCATTTATCAGTAGAGATGCTAATTAGCAGCCTTTTCACACTGCTTTCTGCCTTGATGAGGCTTAACTGTCAATATCCTAGGAGAAACTGCAACAATAGTTCTAAGTTGAATTACTGAATCCTGTTTGAACTGTTTTGTTAAGGTGTATAAAATTTCACAGCTCCACTAAAAATGCATTAGTGTGCCTGTCTTTTCACATTGCCATAGTTGGGGTCATTTTTTGCCAATTTGCAAGGTGTGAGGTTTTAAAGTCCAATTCATGTACTGATATCTTTCTTTGTTTAACATTTCCCTGAGTAGAGATCTAAACTACTTGTCCTATACCAGACTCATGTTTGTAGATTTTTTTTATGAATGTGAGAAAGGGAAGGCTTCCCCAGCCTTGACTCCACTCCATAAGCTACAACAGATGGGTACAGAACAAGACTCCAGACCTGTAGTCTCAGCATTAGTTTCCCTGTAGCCTATATTAGATAAATAATAAAAAAAGAAAATAGTAGAGGGATGCCCTGGGTTCAGGATAGACCTTTTACACATATTGACTGTTACCTTGGGCAAGTTCCTTAAGCCCTCTGTGCCCCCAGGCATTTTTCTAAGATTGCAAGCTTCAGAACAGTTGTTGGTTTGCTTGGATGGTTGTACTTTTTGTTCCTGTTGTTTTATCCAGTCCAACTCTTCATGACCTCAGTTGGAATTTTCTTGGCAAAGATACTGGAGTGGTAGTTTGCCACTCCCTTTACCAGCTTATTTTGCAGGTGAGGAAACTGAGGCAAACAGGCTTGTCCAGGATCACAAAGTTAGTGTCTGAAGAAGGATTTGAACTCGTCTTCCTGTTGCTCTAACCATTGTACTGCCTTCTACCAATGAAATCACATGTTTGGACCAGTAAAGGAAGGAAGGAAACAAATATCTATTATGTACTTTCTATGTGCTAGGCACCATGCTAAGTGTTTTACAAATATTACCTAATTTGGTTCTCACAACAACCCTGTGAGATAAGCAGTATTATTATCACTATTCTATAGATGAGGAAACTGAGGCAGGCAGAGGTGAAAGACTTGCTAGGAAGTATCTAAGGTTAGATTTTAACTCAGGCCTTCGAGACTCTAAGCTCAGAGGTCTATCCACTGTCTCTGTGGATCTGCAGCTGTGTCCTCATACAGTGTAATACATTATCTGATCTTCATTACAACCACACAGGGTATCTAGGCAGCACAGTGGATAAAGCACCGAACACAGCATCAGGAAGACCTGAATTCAACCCTTCTTGAGACGCTGAGAAAGGCCCTGGGCATGTCATTTATCCCTATTTGCCTCAGTTTTCTCATCTGTAAAATGAGCTAGAGAAGAATATGGCAAACCATTCCAGTATCTTTGCCAAGAAAACCCCAGATGGGGTCATGAAGAGTTGAGCATGACTGAAAATGATTGAACACCGTTACACACAACCCCACCAGCAAGACAGGACAAATATAGTATTATTCCAGTTAAAAAATAAGTAAATAAAAGTTGGGTAACTAATTCGCTATCACAGCCAGTAAGAAATAGCAGTAGGTGAATCTTGGTTCCTGAATCCAAATTATTTTCCAGTATACCATCTTAGGCCTTCTGTGATTTTCATATTAAATATACCTTTAAAAAAAGCTTTTTGTTATTTAGTTCTGTGTGTGTGCCCATGCATGAATGTGTGTGTGTGTGTGTGGGGGGGTTGCCTCGGTTTCTGCTGAGTTGGGAAAAGCTCTTCTCATCAATCTTTTTAAATGTTCCACTTGGGTTATAACTAGGAAAGTGTGATTATTTTTTGCCATCATATCCCTTTTCTCCTTTCTGGCTTTTAGCCATGTTTTTGCAGGTCATTACAATGTAATAGATTAATAAGCAAATGACTTTACATTTTAGATTTGGCATGAGCTCTTCCCTTCCTTATGTTATTATTATCAGAGGTTTTTCCCATAATTTTTTTTCAAATCCTGATTGGATATAAACAAAGCAAATTAAACAGATATGAACTTCTATTTCACTGTGTGCCATGGAAGAAGAATGGCTTAATGGTAGAATCTATTAAAAATCAATTTTAGGTTTTAAGGATATTTTGAGAATTTTTAGAAGCTCAGGTTGAAAATAGTAATTAGGATTTTTCACTAACTTGCTAACGTGAGCAATGAAGTATTCTAGGATACCAAATAGGCACAAGGGTGCATGTATATCATTATTTCTGTGTGACATTTCCGTAAGTTTCTTGAGAGCAGGTACTGCTCCATTTTTCATCTCCATATTCCTAGCTCCTAGAACAATTTCTTGTACAAAGTAGGTGCTTAATGAATATTTATTGAACTTTTATTGAAAGATAACCTTCTGTATGCATTCCTCTGTAAAACATCTTCTATTAAACCTTTTAGTGCCCCTTCCCCTGCCCAGCGCTTTATCTTTTCAGATGGGCTCCTCTGTAAAGTAAAAACATTCATATTTGAAGACTTTTCCAGACTTCAAATAAGACAATACAATTAGATAGGTGTTTCCAGATTTTTTTCAAAAAGGAATATTTTTCAAATTCTCAGTGGTTATTATGTTTATCATAAGCAAAAATCTAAGCAGTAATTTGTGCCATGTTTATTTTTTGTTTGCTTATTTTGCAATCCCCTAAACTGGAAAATACATCATCAGGGTGCCTGACTTATTATATACATTTTGAATGCAGTCAAATTAGTAATAAATGCTTAATTTTACTTTTCTTTAAATAAAAAAGCCCTGACTCTCTAGGACTTAGGTTGTTAGCCTCCTTTGATGAGTTTTAATCATTCATTTTTTCATATCAGAGCAGAACATAGGAATTTTGTACTACTTTGTATCTAGAAATAGTTCTATGAAACCATGTATTGTTTAAATTTGTTCTTATTTTATCTCTAGTTATTTTTATGCAAAGTGATAGCCCAGCCTAATAATGGTAAGGGATACTAGAACCCTGGAGAGCAATGGATACTGATTGGATCCTCTTGTCTTACATTAACTCAATAGTGGACATTATCAAATCGTCAGAGTGCTTCTTTGTTCCTTCCTCAGTAGATGGAAAATGAACAGGTGAGGGCCTTCCAACTAGGGCTTGGGCATTGCCCCATTCAGATGGGGCAATCCAATTGTTCTAGTAAATTTTCAACTCTGCTTCATATATGTATGTATGTATGTATGTATGTATGTATGTATGTATATATATATACAATATATGCATACACATGTGTATATATTTATACATCTATCTATCTATCTATCTATCATTATCATCATCATCATCATCTACGTGGCAGGAGAGACAGTGTGGATATGAGACTAGCCTTGGAGTTTAGAAGATCTGGATTCAAACCCTTCCTTTGACACATATTGGCTAGGTGACCATATCTCCAAATTCTCCCAGTTTTGCTACTATCACAAAAGAAAAATGCCAGTCCTTGATGTGGCCACACAGGCTCTTTACTACGAAACAAGCTTTATAGATATCCACTAACCAGCTCCTTAAATATTCAATCTAAAATATTCTTTAGAATTGAAGTAGGGCTCGTTGGCCTATAGTTTGCAGCGTTGGGTTTCTTCTCTAATATTTGCCCTTCCCCATTTCTCCAGTCCTTCTCTCATTTCCACATTTTGGATATCATCAACAGTGGCTTATCTGCCAAGTTTTTTTGTTTGTTTGTTTTAGTACTCAAGGATGAAGTTCATTTTGATTAGGTGACTTGAATTCTCTGAGAGCAATCACATTTCTTATCCTTCACTCTCATTATATAACCAGACTATTTCCTTGTCACTGATGATATTTATAGGTTCAAACCATCACGGAGGCTAAGTTCCTTGCCCAAAGTCACACAGGTGGTCAGCATTAGGGTGAGATTTGAATCCAGGTCTTCTGATTCCAGAATCAGTGGTCTTCCCATCACTCCTCAGGGACACTGTTGTTTATTTCTTGAGGGCAGGAAATTGACATAATGGAAAGATCACTGAATTTGAAATCAGAGGTAATTTTATGATGAGGATCTAACGACCTAATTCCAACATTAAAAAAATGCTTGACTTAAATTCTTCCCTTAGAAATGGGCACAACCAGTTTATACTTGACTGGGAGTGAGGAGTCCCTGCCAGAGACAGGGAGTTACTTTGATCAGAGATTTCCTCATCTTAGAATCCTTAGTTTTCTGCAGAACTTGGCTTAATTACCACCCTTTCAGAAAACCTGACCTAACACCTATTTTGTGTACATTTTGTATTTAATTTTCAATATACATGTTGTTATCCGTTCCTCCATCCCTCAAAAGAAGATAAGATCCTGGAGGGCAGAGATTTTTCTGGTTTTTTGTTTTTGTTCTGTCTCTAGCTCCTAGCATAGTGCCTGGCACATAGTAGGCACCGAATAAATTCTTATTGTATTATTGAATCAGTTACTAGAGTTTGTCTTCCTTTTTGCATAGAGGGCTCATCTTTTCCAAAATACTTTCCTGTGTGAAGATGTAGAATGGCAGTGGAAAAAAAAAGGAAATTGATATCAAACCAACTACAGCCCAGAGAAAAGTAACACATCAAATTTGTTTGAAAAGAAACAATATTTATTAAGAAATTATATGTCGAATTCTCCTACAGTCTCTGTGAACATGGACTCTTCCATGTCCATAGCACAAGACAATAGCTATGGCATCTGGAGAACACTTGGGATGCTCAGTAATGGAAAGCTCCTATGACCAGAAGATGGATGAAGTGTTAAATCGCATTTAAAATTTTGGATTTTGGGGAAAGAACTGTCATTTCACTTGAGAGGAAATAGGGAAATCATCTGCACTGATGTGACCATTTCTCAGGGTGATACTGTACCTCTGACTGAGGCATCACTCAGAGAGATTGTTAATAATTGGCTTGTCCCTGACTAGGGGAGCTGAGCATGCTCATTTTAAAGACATCAGGTGAAAATGATAGGTTTTGAATGATTCATATCGTATTTGAAAAATTTGCATTCTTCAGCATTTCTTACAGTGCATATAGAGAACAGAAATTAACTTTGCCTTGGTATTTTATGTCTATGAACTGAAGTTATAACTAGAAAGTCTAAAAACCCAAAGTGAAAATTAGCATACAACATGTCTAATCATAACATGTTAGAATTAAGCTTTAAACAGATAATTGCGGTATCACCTGACTTTAAATATGATATACAGTAAAACATGCTAATCATAAAAATAGCTTTTACAAATATACATTTGTATACAGTGTCTCCCTTAACTTTTATATATGTCCTTCACATTATCATACAGTACACTGGCCTTTAAGACATTAAAATGAAAAAAAAAAGACCAATAATTTGCCAGAAAAAAAAACAAACACAGTTTACAATCTAAACCATAAAAATCTGACGATTGTACAGCTCTGAACATATAAGAAATGGAGTTTCTAAGGTAGAACAATATTGTCCATTTTATTTACTTGAGTTTTCATACAAATCTGATCGAGGACGTTGCTATTCCAGTAAGAAACCGCAGTTCACATTTCTGGGGGAGGGTGGTCACAGTTTCTCTTTTCATCATACGCAGGCATCACATATGACTTCAGATCACTTTATCTGTAGAAACTGAGAGAGATATATATGTGTTTAATAAAAAGCCTATGACTTTGTCTTGGTAGCACATACACATATATAGATTTGGTTTTAGAATAAATGAAAGAAAGATTGAAGTATGATGACGATCACATTTCTCATTTTTAGGTTCCTCTGATTTGTCATTAAAAGTTGTACATCCTGTTGACTTGACGATATTCTTTAAAGGAAAACCTCTGCTATATTCATTATCACTTGTGTGACAATAATTTTGTCAAGACAGGAGAATAGAAATTAGCAGAGCAATCCTAGAATTGCTTATATTTGGTTTTCTTCTGGCAATTACTAAACCTGATTTCTTGACCTAAGCATTGGGGGAATTGTGATGACCTTAAATTAAAGGGATTATAGAATTTAGAGCTGGAAAGGACCTTAAAAACCATGGAATCAAACTTCCTCATAAGTCATCTAAGAGAAATAATGCTGGAAAGGTTAAGAAAATTGCTCAAGGTCACAGAATTAGCAAGTAAAGCCAGGATTTATGCCCAGTACTCTAGATTCTCAATCCAGTACTCTTTTCATTATGTTGTGTTGATTTCCAATAGAAGGCAGCCTCTGAAAGGTTCATGTTAAGGTAGTAGATGAAATCACTGAGTTAGTTTAAAAAAATATAGCAGAGGAAAAGAGGAAGATCACAGAAGAGGTAGCACAGTGCTTGAAGTAGATGAGACAATTGGCAAAATTAACCATATGAAATAAAAAGAAACTGAAGTACAATATTAGAGAGCATTTGTGACTTAATTTGCAAAACTAACATTTGCCTATCAAACCATGTCATCTGACTTCTTAAATGTTAGAGACCAGGAGTGATTTACAGATATGACTTTTATAACAGAAGAGAAAAAATTACAGAAACTTGTTTAATAATTTGTATATTTATTTGTATATTATTTACAATAAATTGTAAATAATTTAATCGGCAAGGCAGGTGATCTAGTTAGGTTCTCCCAGGCTTTCTTCATCCAAATTTGTTTGTTGGCAACATCTAACTGTCAAGGTGAGGTTACCCCAGAATTCTTTGCTCTGCAAGTGATGTCTTTTGTAACCAGAGAGCTCACTTTAAAGGGAAACTTGTGGTTTGTGATTAGCAGTCACCTTCCTCCCCCATCTCCTCACTGCCAAGATTACATTTCTCATCTTACATTCTAGCTTGAGAAAGTGCCTACAATCTAGGCACTAGAACCTAGAATCTAGGACCTAGAATGATCTTGGTCAGGTCCTGCCACTAGGTCCAGATGGGTTACTAAAACCACTATCAGTGATTTTTGAAAGATCTTGGAAAATGGGAGCAATGCTACAGGAGGAAAGGAACAATTCTCTCACAATTTTTAAGAAAAAGAAGAGAAATATGTCTGTAAAATATAAACCAAGTATTTGACTTCAATTCCAGGCAAAAATCTAGAAAGTATAGCAAAGGGATGGTTAGTGATCATCTAAAAAAAGAAAGAGTCTGCAGAAGAGGCCATGGCCAATTAATCTCATTCCCTTTTTGACAGAGAAGATTAGAAGAATGACGCAGACAAATTGTAGCTTATTGGGATTTTTAGCAAAGTCTTGGCAAAATCTCTCATGCCATCTTTATAGACAATATAGCAAGAATGCAAGTTAGACAGTAGGAGAAGTAGGTCTACTTGGAACTGTCCTTAAACAGACTCTATTAGTGGTTTGGGGGTCCACTTACAAAGAAGTTTCTACTGGAGTTTCCAAGAGTCTATCTTTTGCCATGTAAAATTTAAGACTTGAATAAAGGCATGGATATGTTTACTTAATTTTCAGATGAAGCAAGGGATGGCTAAAATGAGGAATGACAGAGGCATGATCCAGAAAAGATTTCAAAAAGTTAGACAGAACATTGGGATGAATATAGTAAGATGAAATTTAATAAGAGCTGGCTGACCACTTGTTAGGTATGTTATAGTGGGGCCTGCGCTAGAGGGTCACTGAAGTCCCTTCTAATACTAAATTCCATGATTCTGTGTTTATCATTTATATCTGTTGAGAAGAATAATTTTTAAAGAAACATTTATCTTTCAGTTATAATTTAAATGTGTCATAATGAATATGTGAGTATGTATATGTATATAAAAGCTTAATTAATTAGCTATTTTCATATAGAGGCCTGAACTTACAAAAAACAGTTCTATTAACAACTTAATATGTTAAAGAGACTTAAGTATTTTAAAATACCTCCAGCATTAGTATAAATATGTTTAAAATAAAAAAATGAAATTGACATATGGGATGACATCCAGGTTAAGTTGGCACTTAGTTGGACATGACCCAGGCGCTGTGCCTGACGCATAGTAAGCATTAATAAATGCTTGATGATTGATCCTAAGTCATCATTAATTTTGACTTTATGTCACTGACATTTAGTTTTTATGAACATGCTAATTAAGGACCACAATCTCTTCCTTTGTATGTTCAATGCACATAGGAAGAAATTTTAGTTCATTATATTATTGAGATCATTCGTACCTTTCTCTCTTTTAAAACATGGTTTCTTACTCAAAATAAAAAGTTTTCAAAACTTCTACAAGATCTGTATTTGGAGTTTGTTGAGCTTTCTATTTCCCTAGATAAAGCCTTGGCAGACCTAAATTAATTTAATGGATTCTGATTCCTCCCTGGATGCCTCTCAGGGGATAGTGGTTGTTAAATAACTATTTATCTTGTTAGGAAGAAAAAAACACCCTGCACTTTCTGTGTACACCCCATTACCTCCAGAGACATTTCTCACACTAGCCTTTCCTTCACCTTTCCTTTGCTAGCCAGTTATGTAGGTATATAAAAGCCAATAATTATTCAGAAGAGAGACAGATTTCAAAATTATTTAAAAAATTAAATTAAAATAAATTAAATTAAATTTAAAAAATCTTCTGTACATAAAGCTTCAAAGCATTTAACTGTCATTGATTGGCACTGACTTCACTGAAGTAGTGTTAAGAGGGAATTACTGTTTTCCTGCCATAAGCCTACAAGACTGTGCTGAACCACCCACCTCCCTGCAAAGCTCCCAGCCAGTGTAATTCTTTTGGAGGGAAGGCTTGTTCTTTGCTATTTGTTTTGAAAACCCAGGAAGAAAGGTGAAAATCAATGACATGTCTCTTCAAGAATCATACTTAGCAATAATCGGTTTAATATGAAATGAAGCTAATTGTATTCTATGGCTTCCCTTTGAGAGCTGGGTAATTTATCTATGACTTTCTGGTAGCTGAGACGATGTTAAAACTAATCATCTTGATCATGAATGCTGGCTTTTCATTCTCTCCCATTTATAAACAAATGACAAAAGTATTAGAGCCTCAAACATGACAGCAAAATAGGACAATACTGCACCAAGTAATTTGCTTTCATCTAATAAAGATAAAAGGAAAGTTTTAAACCAGAAAGACAAAATACATTCATTTTTGAATCTCAGGCCTATAAAAATATGAACTGTAATGTTACAATAACATGTGAAATAAATGTCTCTTATTTACAGTTATAAAAATAATTTAGTACCAGTAGAGAGCCTTATAATTTATGATCAGAAATATTTCTGAAATTATTTTCTAATTCAGATTTATGATTATTAAATGATTAGAGAAGAGAGGAAACATGGTGTAGGGAATGAAAGACAGACCTGGCAATCAAAAAGGCCAGGATTCAAGTCCTGTCTCTAATACATGCTAATTATGTGGCTGAGAGGTCATTTAACCTTGCAGCATCTCAGCAACTCTATAAGACTTTAAGCTACAGATGAGTGACTGACTTTGGCGCTGATGGAGAGAGTTTCTACGCTAGGAGCACTCTACAATCAAAGAAATCACAGGTCTAGACACCTTCTAAGACACTTCCCTTCCCCCTTCCCCACCATGACTAAAGAACATGAGTTAGCTATTAGATCCTATTCCTGACATCTCTCCCCCTCCCTTTCTTTCTCCCCTCCCTTCTTCCCCTCTTTCCCCCTATGAGCTTTAGTGTCTGACAAGTGCCATCCAAACATTTTTCCCATTTGATCTTCACAACTCAGTGAGGTAAGTACTGCAGGTGTGATTAGCATCACTTCACAAATGAGGAAAATGAGGCACGGAGAGAATTACTGATTTATATATTGTCATGTGGCTAGTAAGTGTCAGCAGCAGAATTTGAATATGTCTCCCTAACTATATATCCAGAATTCTTTCTACCATTCTGTGTGGCTTCTCTATAAGTATGAAATTAAATGGAAGTAATAATCCAGATAATTCAAGCAGAGTCAATAGAACGTCAGTGAACTGCTAGGTTGTTTATTTCAATCAAATGACACTTCATTTGACTGAGCAGACATAATATACCTCAGTTTGATTTTACCTCACTTAACCTTTCAAAAGAATTTATACTGATTCCCAGGATGCATATTGAGCACGAAAGTGGAAAGTCTTTCTCTACATCAACCCAAAACTTGTTTTAATTCAACATCATTTCATCGTACCTGGATTTTTTTAGGAATCTGGTCATAGAAAGTACTTTCAGTATTTCTTTTAGTCCTTCATGTAACAAAAGAAGAAGAGACCCACAGAATTGAGTGTCACAATGTTAGGCAGTCCCAGGGTGGAGACTAGAATAGTCTCTGTTTAAGAAATAATACACTACAATTTAATGACATGACTTTGCAGGTACCAAATGTTAAAGTTACCACTGAGAAGTTGAGTAATATTGTATTGTATAGTAAAATTGATATTGTTGAGTAATATGAGATGATTTTATAGAGTCTGTTTAGGCATTTTTGATGTGGTATTGAGACAACAATTTAGTATATCAAGTAGAAAAAAATTTTGCTTCTTTCATGGACTTGTTGGAAGCTGTTGACTGTATGTAATTAATGAGAAAGATACCTAAAATTTTGTTCCTTAGTAAGAGAAAATGAAGTACTAATCTTTTTATTGAAGAAGGAATCTTCCTGGAAGAAAATTAATTATGAACTATTATGATTCTTGCATGCATATTTACATTTCATGATCAATTTAATTTCACAAGCATTTAATGAGTAATGAGTATGCATTAGGGACTGTGGTAGGTGTTGGGCAGACTAAGATAAAAACAAAAAAAAAGTTCTTGCGTGTCTTCATAGAGCTTGTATTCTACTGGCAGAAATGGCATAGAGCCAGATAAATAAATGTAAAATGTATACAAAGAACATCTAAAGTAATTTGAGTGATAAAATAGGGGAGAATGCTAAAATTATTAGGGGGCTAAGTTGAGAGTTTCATTAAAATATTTTTACATATAGGGACACTCTTTTTCAGCATAACTACTTTGTAGTTCAAGCTTTGTAACATGGCACCCCCTTTCTAACTGGAACAGTCTTGTTGATTGCAAGAGAAAGAAAAATAGAGTTAGTTGCAATGGAAACAATGAAAAAAAAATTCATAGAGTGAAGACATCCGTTCCTATCATCTATTTAATTTATGACTGATAAAAGGAATTTAAGATGGAAAACTGAGAAACCATGATATCTAGTAACTATGGGATGACTGTTTATTTCCTATTTGTAGCTTGGCTGACAGAAATGAATATTCTTTCACGTAAAAACCCCTTTCTTGCTAAAACCAGACCCCTCAGGGACAAGGCCTGACTTCTCAATGGCTCTGAGAAGCAATCTTAGAGCTATTAAGATTTCAGAATCTGCATTGCCACTTGCTGCTTGATAGAGGCAATCAGAGGAAGAAATTCTGCTCCTTGGAGAAACTTGTAGGAAAAAACTTGGCTGTTTTGAAGAACTGAATGAAAGCAAGGTTTTGATGCTTGGAAGAAAAAGCATTGCTTTTGGATGAGCTACAGCAGCAGGCATTACTCACTGTTGCCTACAAAGGAACAACCATTCAGAACATAGTCAAGGAAGCATACCTAGCAAAAATCCAGCAGTTCCTAAGGGCTTAACATTAAGGGGCCAACCCAGAAGTGAATTTGATCTGATTATAGTAAGAAAGCAAAGAGGCCCAGAAGAGGAGGGATCAAATTCATCAATGACTTGTGGTAGACAGGTCCTAAGGGAGACAAGAGACATTGAGTGCTGCAGTATACAGGGGTGAGTTATCCTGGGCAATATGCTCCCGACTCATGTGCTTTGCTCTGGTTTTGAAAGTTTAGAGTCACTCTCTCCCTAGGACACTGTGCATGAGGGACTGTGTCTCTGGATTATGACTGAAATAGTCTTTTAAAATTATTTTTGCTTTCTTTTTATGAAATGTTTCTGATTAAGAGTTAATGATGTCATATTGGCTAATTTGGAAGAGTACACTAGTGAGGATCTCAAATGAGATAATACATGTAAAGAGCTCTGTAAACCCAAAACGGTTCTACAGATCATTATTTTTCTGTTCTTCATGGTCTTCCAACTCACCTCATCATTTATAGACAGCCAAGGTGAAGGTACACTATGGGATTAGATTCTTTATTTTAAATTGAATCATAATGTGATTTGGATTAAGAAAATTTACAGAAGGAAAAACGGTTTATAATTAAACTATATTTTATAGTATAAATTAGTGTGAATCCTGAGAGAACATGAAGAGGGGCAGGAAAAGTGGGAGAGGGAGAGAGAAGGAGAGGGAGAAGGAGAGAGAGAAGGAGTCAGATTTTACAGGACACTCTGTAAACTTCTTCAAGGATATGTAATTTCACTGGAATGGTGCCTTCTTCTACTGATACCCATGGCAATCTTTCTATGACTTGGTAGATAGTTTTTGAATATCAATGTGGCCAGAAAATTCCTCTATGAAACTATTCTGCTGATCCCCCAAGTTGGTCTTCAAAAAAGATATATCTAGTCCATCTCTATGCCTCTACTTAAAGTGTTCCCTGGCATGCTTGACTGGTCTAGCTATTGAGAACTCATGGTCATCTACACACCAAAGGGAAGCATCAGAAGAACTTTAGAGAAGGGTTTTATACATGCATATACATACATACATACATACATACATACATATATACATATATATTGTAAGGGAATTGCCAACCCCCAGCCTCTTGGACGGCATTCACTAGTCACGACTCAGGTAAACTGAGGGGAGACTGGTAACGCATGAACAAGATGGCTCTGGGAGGAAGGGTTCTGCCCCTGTTTTGCTCAAGGCTATTTCCCGGGCCCTGCGAGAACAAAGAAAGCCCAAGATGTTTTGCTAAAGGCTATGTGGCAGTCCTGGGCAGTCCTGGTCATAGGTATAGGATTTCCTTATTAGGGCAAACTATTTGTTGATAGGTCCACTAAGGGCTCTGGTGTCAGGAAAGAGATAAAAGCACTGCTTGCTGTTGCAATAAACGGAGTTACCTACTATCTTGTTTCCTCCCTCGGTCATTACTTACAGCTCCCTCCCCCAAAGCCTACAGGCATTGCTGGTCAGAAAAGGTCTGTGGGTCTGAGAGTTCAGGCCTAGGCACCCTAACTATATATATATATATATATATATATATATATATATGATTTCAAGAAATATGTACACAGTAGAATGTCCTAAATATTTGGTCGCTTTTTCTTAAGTATTTTAGTAAGACAATTCTATTTTTTGTCCACGTTGTCTCAATGGAAATTTCCTATTACATGTTTACACAGGCATTAAAAACACAAATGTCAGGAGGAGTAGGGTGGCAGTGGAGAACTCACTCCAGGTTCTGAGATAGAGACTTGGGACAACTTTAAAGTGTTACTTGCTAGGTTCTCGAATGGGGTTAAAACCAAATAATAAAAAACAAACAAACAACTCTTACATGAATAGTGTGCCGCAGTGGAAAGAGTGCTAGATTTGAAATTAAAAGATATAGGTTCAAACCCTGTCTACGTCACTTACTACTCAGGTGATCTTGGGCAAGTTCCTTTACATCTCTACACCTCATTTTCCTTATCTGTAAAATGAAGGGATTGTACTAAATGATCTCTAAGATCCTCCCTAGCTCTAAATCTAGAATACAATTTACAAATAGCTTGAGCTACAATCTGGGATTCTGGTGCATTTTCATGTACACCATTGTGTGTGGTCATTGATTTATTAGCCTAATTCCCAAAATCTATTTCATGTGCAGTATACCTGAATATTTAGTAAAGCCCTCATAGTACTACAGGATTAAAGGAACAAACATTAAAGCAACAAGTAAATGATAGAGAAGAGCTCCCGTTCAGGATTGACTGTTTGGGACATTTTGTCACAGGATAGGGTACAGAAAAGGCTCTAGATGAGAAGCACAATGAGGTTTCTGGGGCTGGGATAAGAAGGAATCAGAATAATGCCATCAGTAACTTGAATGTAGAAAGAGTTCAATTAAACAAACACTGATTGCCTACTATATATTAAGTCCAGTCAATAAGCATTTGTTAAGTACCTACTGTGTCAGGGATATACAGAAATACAAGCGTTTACATTCTAAAGGGGGAGCCAACATGTAAATAACTGGGTTGATACTGTAATTAAGTTGGTAGAAGTTATCTATAGACCTAGTGGTTTGCCCTTTGTTCTGGAAGAGGACCATGACATCAAGAAAGCGCTATCTTGACTTGCAATTAAAGTGGATTTAAGTGAGGGAGGGCTGTGCAAAGTCACCAGTCTCACTTTCTCCTCTGGAGGCATCTGGGTCCAGTGGCAAGTCATAGAACAGGACAACTAGAGATGCACCTGGATGCAGTGGGAGACCTGGCAGATAATCCCAGAGAGAAGGCATTAGCAGCTGGAGGGTCAGGTAAAGTTCTCCCAAGGTAGGTGGAATTGGAGCTGAGTCTTGAAGGAAGTCAGAGAAAGCAAAAATGGAGGTAAGGGAGTAGAGCACTACAGGTCGGAAGGTAATCCAGTGCAAAGGCATGTCTAATGTGGGGCAGTGGAGAGATAAGAGACAGTGTTATGTTTGAGAAACTAGAAATAGGTTTGAGTTGTTGGAATATACATTGAATGGAGGGGAACAAAGTGTTAGAAGGGTGAAAAGGTAGGAAAGTACCAGGCTATGAACAGCTCCTTTGAATAGGAGTCTATTCTAGAAATAATAAGGAGCAATTAGAGCCCACTGAGCTTTTCTTTAACATTTAGGTAACTCTCTTTAGTTCTGTAGTATAATTAGCACTTCACTATATTCTCAGGAGTGATCTGGTGACCTAATGCTTTAGAAAAATCTCCTTGGAAGCTGAGTGGAATATATATTGGAGTGGAGAGAGACTGATGCAGGAAAACTGCCTAGAATAGTCCGGAGGTGAGGTAATAAGGCGATAAACACGTGAACTATGGTTGTGGCTGTGGGCAGGCATTGTGTTAGGTAATGGGAATGTAAAGACAAAAAAGAAATAGAAATCTATTCTTAGGGAGATTATATGCCAGGAAGAGATAGGGATGTTACATGGAGGATTTACCTTCCTCTTGCCCTTAGCCACTGCCTGTTCTTCCCAGGATTGTCAATGCAGTGAAGTGAGAAAGAAATAGTGAGAGTGGAAGGTCTCTGGCAGCATTAGGGTCTGTCTAAATGAGTATGAAAAAAAAAAAGAAAACAAAAGAGAAATTCCAAGCCATGTAAATGGGGAAGCAAGGTTTCCGATATTCTCCCAGGAATAGGTGGCTGTAAGGGATAGCATATACCTACATGCATACATGTATGTATGTGTATATGTTTAAATCTAATACATATGTTTATGTTTATATATTTTAATTTAATAGAATATGAGCTTATATTTAATAGAACACAAACTCCTTGAGGGTAGGCATTGTTGAATTTCTGTCTCTGTATTCTCAGTTTCTAGTATGGTTTCTGACGCGAAGTAAGTGCTTTAATAAATGTTTATTCAATGAATTCTTGTTGAATATGCAAATTGGAGATGTTTTCCCAATGTAATGCTGGTACAGACAGTGTAAAAGTTATGGCTTGACTGTGACTAATTGCTTTCAGTAATACCTTTTGTTAATAAAATCTTGAATGAGTATATATTTTATAATAGAGATATATAGCTTGAGAGTTTGAAAAATAATCTAACCTAGATTAAATAATTTAATTTAGAATTAGCAAGAAAAAGTTTAAATGGATGATTAAATAGCAACAGCTAATTACATTAAATTCTACTTTGCTGATTTATCCATATATTATTCCTGAACCCCATTTCTTTTCTTACTTCCACATATATACTATACTCTCTTACTTCATGAGGTTCAATGTGGAACATGTTTAGAGTGTTTTCTGTTATATGTTTGTTCAACTGAATTGATAAATGACTGTAACTATGTTTGACATAGGACTTGTGTGTGACTACATACCTGTGACTTAGTTTTCATGTCAATTACATACTGTCTAACAATGATTTGTGTCTCCTAATACTGGAAATGATCATGATTATTTGATTCTTATTCTCAAAACTGGAATATGTTTCAGTAATTCTAGCATTAGATGCTAAATGCTAATTAATGTTGACAATCCTATGTCTCTTGGGATACACGTATTATACTTCTCCTATTTCCTTAGAATTGTTATTTTTGGGAAACCTAAGATAGAATTGTCCTGGTTTATATCTAACAACTCAATGCAAAATATTTGTTGGTTTAGAATTACAATATAAAATCAGTTTTTTGATTAAAATATTACTGTGAATTTCCACTTTCTAGAACAGTTGCCAAATGGATCCTTCTTGTTACTTGAATTTGCTTAGATGAGAGTCACCACATCCACATTATCTGTGTCCCTATACTGTAAATCTTGTTAGTAGAATACATATTCTGAGGGAAGTAATTATTTCCTTTTTCCTATAGATGATAATATTTGTTGAATTAGATTTTCAAGGAATGAAATAGAATTTAATAAAATAAATATGAAAACTATATTGAATCTACTTGAATTTAAACATAAATAATAAAATATTAATAAAACAACAATAATGAACATTTTCATGGAGCTTCCTATGTGTCAGACAGTAGGTTCAACAGTTTGCGATTATTTGATTCTCACGATAACCCTGTGAGCTATGCTATTATCCCCATTTTACAGATGAGGAAATTGAGGCAAACAGAGGTTAAGTAACTTGCCTTCGTCATACAGCTAGTATGTATCTGAGGGTGAATTTGAACTCAGGTCTTCGTCTCTCTAAGTCTGGATGTGGATACAGCATATTAAGGGTTGCTTTTCTGGTACTTTGTGAGGCCCCTCCTAAGGGGTGGTCACCCTGTTGCTTCAGAGCATCTTAAAGTTCTTTCTTTCCCCGTCTTGAAACACCATAAAACCACATCCTCATCCAGAACATCTATTGGTTGTATGACTTTCTGCCAGAACTTTGCTATGTAAGCCTAACTCCCCCAGACATAGCCTTACTTTGCCCAGCTGCTATGTAGTCCTGCTACTTTAGCATTAATAAAGTCCCCACTGGCTAAGTGAATGTCTAAGTCCTCTGCATTGGGAAGGTCACAGATGTTCCCTCCGTAGCAGCAGCTCATGTACTAAACTGAAACCTGCATTTCTGGTTCCTGTAGATTCTTGGTTCCTCAGGTTAGGCCTATGCTTCTGCCAGTATTATCTAGGGGCATGACCTAGGAGGGAGACAAAGGTCAGGAAATGGTTTGAAGAGTTTAGAGCAGGGGATAAGGGGACTTTGGCTATATAGAAATTTCCCAGGATATTTCTCCCCCTTTTGTCTCTGCTTGTCTCTTCTCTGGGGAAATTTCTGGGAGGACATGATATTGGTTGAATCACACATGCCTTCAGGCTAGTGTCTCGACGCTTCAGGCACAGGAAACACCCCAAGGGAAATTGGCTGTGATAAATCCGCATCATCTAGTCAGCAAAAACTGTGTCCTTGACAGCACCTTCTGAAACATTCTGCCTCCCTTAGAGCTTGTCTATGGCTGAGGTCAGAGACCTCTGACACTTCTGATAATTCTGAAGGTGCTTCAGGATATTACAGTGGTTGGTGTCACACTATGGACATAATTATTTTTTCATAGTACTTGAGACACCAGAATGGATAGGAAATTAAATTGAATCTGAACTGGCCCTATGACATACCCTGAAGGTGGCTTGATGATAAAAACTCCAATATCAACTTAGTGATTTATTTGCTTTTTCTCATAAAAGCAGAGTTAAGGACAGCAAAAAATAAATCCAGGTATTTTAACTTTCTGGTCATTGTGTTCTGGAAAATAGTAATTTACATGAATTAATTTACAATAATTTACAACTTACAATAATTAATTTGATGACAGAAATTCCAAATAGCCTTAGTTGTGACACAGAAAGCTTCTTGTAAGGGGGTTTTTATGTAAAGGATTTCCCTTTAAAATCCAATTCTTTTCAGAATTCTTGTTGTTGTTCAGTTATGTCCAAATCTGTGATGCTATTTGGGGTTTTCTTGGAAAAGATGCTGGAATGGTTGCCATTTCCTTCTCATTTTACAGATGAGGAAACTGAGGCAAACAGGCCTTATGACTTGGTCAGAGTCACACAGCTAGCGACTGCTGCCAGATTTGAACTTAAAAAGATGTCTTCCTGACTCCAGGCCCAGCACTCTATCCACATCACCAGCTGCTTTATGGTTTAAAACAATAGCAACACAGGTTTAGATGTAGAAGGGATTCCAGAGACCCTCTAGTTCAATGCCTTCATTTTACAGATGAGGAAACTGGGTTAATAGAGAGTAAGTGATTTGCTCAAGGTTGTATAAGTCATAAGTAACAAAGGCAAAATTTCATCTAGGCCTTTCAAATCCAAGTCAAAATTTTTTTCTCATCAAATTTTTCTTAGATGTAGGTCTCAGTAATTAATGAAAGACTATTAATTATGTATAATATGCTTTACTAATCTGCATGTGAACCAGAGGTTGCAACAATACATGCTTGGTAAAAATGGATTAACAATGCCATCCTCCAATCTTGACTTCTAAGACAAGGCATTTCTATCTATATGTCTCCTAGGGCCCTTTAACTCAACGTACAAAGCCCTGGTTGTTTTCCTTACACTTCAAGTCTGTTGAGCTCATTATTTTTATAATTTCCTTCTGACCTCAAAATATTTTGAATAAACAAACTTATTCTTCAAATGACACTCTAGAGGTACATACTGGGGCACTGCAACTAGTACAGGAGGTCAGAGATATCCACAGCAGAGAAGTGCCAAAATCTCACATCCCAACAAAAAGGAAAAGAGGTTTTTCATAGTAACAGACAAAAAACCAAAAGTCAATATCACTTCAAAACTAGAAATATAATTCTAAACATCATGCTCCCCCAGTAGCACCGAACTCAGCCAGCCCAGCCAGGGAAAGTGCTCCCAGAGAAAGCTAAGGATCAGATATATCTTGTCTCTCCTTTTACTTTAGAAAGTCAACCCCTTTGCACTTTGAAATAGAAAAGGTTATTTTTTTTAATGTATGCGTGTGTGTGTGTGTGTGTGTGTGTGTGTGTGTGTGTAAGGAACTCAATTATACAAGATTCCTTGAAAGATACAAAAACAAAGTAACTATTCATAATTCATTGAAGCAAGGCATAAAACAGGGAGCGCATTTTTGCCCAAGCTCTTTGCTGCTCTCGTAGAATATGTCCAGTCCAGAGACCAAATGAAAGAGGATTTTTCTTTTATAAAAAAAATTTGACCTTTAAAAAATATATCACATAATTTTTGAATCTATCCTTTCCCCTTCCCTACACAGTGAGCTACTACTTGTAACAAAGAATGAAAAATAAAGAGCAGTTCAGCAAAAATAGCCAACATATCAACTGAATCCCATAGTATATGCAATGTTCTGCAACCATAGTCTTCCACTTTTGCATAGAAAAGAGATGTCTTTTCTCATCTCTTTTTCAGGGATCAATTTCATTAAAATTAAACAGCATTCAATTGAATTATTGTTTATAATTATTATTTTCACTTATACTGTTGTACTCATTATGTAAATTATTTTCCTGGTTCTCTTTAGGATCCTCCTCCCGATGTGATGTTCCTGATTGCAGATGACACTGAAGTGATTGCATCAGTCCTGGAATATTGCAGAATATCCTAAATGAGATGCATAATCACTTAAAAGATTTTGAAATAACTGTAGATGCAGGAAAACCAAGTATAAGAAGAATGCCCATTACCCAGGCTATAATACAAAGTGGGATATATAGCTCATCCATCAGGATATCTTATCTTGGACAGACATTGAACATAGCTAAATTAGCTGGGTCTGGATTGAATAAGAAGTGAGTAGTTAGAACACCTTTGGTAAATCGTAAAAAGTTTAAAATATTATTAAGATCTTCCTTAAAATAAGCCTCATCTTTAACTTCAGTAATCTTTCCATAATGCTGAATGGTTGCAAGTTATGGAATACCACAATCTCCAGAGATTTAAATTTTTGGTTTATCCTGTGGATAACAGAAAGGTATATGAGAGACAAAAGTGATGGGGTACAGGTCCAAGCTGAGACCTTTGTCCCTTGGATTGGGAGAGTTCTGGTCCCATTTGTCTGAAGGGCCTTGGAAAGCCTGGCCTTGGGGGCTCCTTACTTGGTTTAGCATTCTTTTGGTATTCCTTCCTTTGATCCTATTACCTGCCACTTCTTAGCCTTCTCTGGAGGTTCAAATCACCCAGCCAGGATGGTGGATTGTCTGGACTACTGGCCACTCCCATCAGGATCCTCCCTGGGTTTGATCTACATTCCAGGCTGACCTCCCTTATCAAAACCATCCCTGGAACCCCAGACTATTTGGCAATACCTGGATTCTTCCCTCAGTTTTTTTCTGTATTTAAGTTTCATCTCGCCCCCACGAAGGCGCTCAGATTCACTCCAGCGGAGACTCTGTCTAGCTGAGATTCTATCTGGCCTGTTTGTCAATACAAGCATTACAAATGCTTAGGCTCCTTAAGAGTCAACCCAGTATGGCGAATCTTTAATAAACTTTGTTTTTCTTTGACTTTAAGAAGGCTTAAGTCAAATTCATTCAAGCAGGACGCAGTGGGTCAGTATTTTGGGGTCCCCACCACTCCAAACCTCAGTGAAGGTAGGTTGCAACATATTAACAATGAAGAATTCCACAAGATAAGGGGCATAAAGATGGTTTCTCCCTATTCTTGTCCTTCTTCCACTGGTGTTGTCAAAGCAATCTTCCTAAAGTGCAGGTTTGACTATGTCATCTCCATATTCAATCAAGTCCAATGACTTACTGTTACTTCCAGGATCAAATATAAAATAGTCTTTTTGGCTTACATTACTTGTACCCTTCCTACCTTGCTTGTCCAAACAGTCTGGGAACCAGTGACACTGACCTCTTCTTGCTCTTTCTTGAATAGTATCATCTCCCAATTCTAGATATTTTCACTGTTGTCTCCATGCTTGGAATTCTCTCCCTTCCCATCTCTGTCTCCTGGTTTCTCTGGTTTCCTTCAAGTCTTAGCTAAAGTTTCACTTTCTACAAGAAGCATCTATCTCTGACTCTCTCCCCCCCAACTCAATCTTAATGTTTTCCCTCTGAAATTATCTCCAATTTATCCTGTCTGTATCATGTTCATGCATGACTGTTAGCTCCCTGAAAACAGGGATTCTTTTTTTTTGGGGGGGGTAACCCCAACACTTAGCACTGTGCCTGACATGTTATTTATTGTTCAGTTGTTATTAGTGTCTGATTCTTTGTGACCCAGTATGGTGTTTTCTTGACAAAGATACTAGAGTGGTTTGTCATTTCCTTCTCCAGAGGATTAAGACAAAGAGAAGCCAAGTGACTTGCACAGGATGGATTTGAACTCAGGGCTCCTTGACTCCAGGCCCAGTGCTCTATCTGATGGATTGCTTGTTTGCATGTGTATTTGGGCTCCAATTCTAAAATCACATTTCTCTTTAAAAACCACATTTCTCCCTAGCCTCAAAATACTATCTTAGGCAGTTTCTCACCAGTCCAAGGACACAGCCTGCCCTAGCAACAACCATTATCTCCTTCCTGCTATAGTAGCCAGATGCACCTATAGAACTCATTAGTTTGAAACAACTGTATACTGGGTCATAATGACATTTACTACTCAGTGACCAATCATATGTATCCTAGACTTGGACATACCTATACTCCCTTACATTAATCTTGTCTAACAAGACATTGACAAGAGAAACCTGGTTTTTCCTGGTCAGCCTTGATCCTTGGTTGACTTAGTGACAGTTCAGGCCTAAAAATCACACCTCCACATAGCACCCCCTTGGAGAATTTCCTGATGAATTTTGGGTAAAATACCTGCTCAGTAGATACCAAAAGTGTATGTTCCTTTAAGAACTGACCACTCCTTAACCACTCTCTAATCCCACCCCAAAACACCTAGTTAGCATATTTGGCACAAGTAATACCTTAGAATATTCTATCACTTTGCTCTTCACCAGCCTGTATAACCAGTCAAACATCCCTTTAATAGAGAATCTCAGGTCAAGTCAAGAAGGATTTATTAAGTACCTACTATGGAAGTAACTAGGTGGAGATGATGAGGGCTGAAAAGGGATTGTGAGACCCCCACAAAGACCAGGGTATGAGGGGCAGGTTGTCTGGAGAAGAATTCTCGAACTCAAGCATTGTTGTAGTCAAGGTAAAGATTTATTACACTTTTCAGCAGGCAAGAGTTCTTAGGGAAGCTGCAACCTTAAAGGGGTACAGGGAAAGTTTATATAGGATATATGCATCTGTACTAGGACAAGGCTATTTAACCCAAGGTCTGTGAATTTGTGTTTTAAATAGTTTTCTATAGTTTTAAATAGTTTGATAACTAAATTTCATTATAAAGTGATTCCTTTTAAACTTATGCACTAAATTTTGCATATTAAAACTTTTTTCTAAAAAAAAAGGGGTCCATAATCTTTACCAGGTTGCCAAAGGGATACATGACCCATAATTAAGAACTGTTCTAGAGCAATGTTCTCAGAATTCTGGGAGGACCCCCATGTCAAGAATTTGTAAACAATATAGACTAGGGTCACAGTGGAGGAGGAGGCCTGGATGGGTTGCTATCTACATTGTTGGAGGGTGCAGCTATATTGACAGGATCTTTATCTCAACCAGAATTTAAAGTAGTATATTCCATTAGCAATGGGAAGCTTGGCTGGAATTTCAGTCTGGAATCTCATTAATGATTTTGAACAACTTTATCTTAAAATTTAAAATTACCTGGAAAATCTAAAAGAAAATTTATACCTAATTGATCTATTTTCTTTGGAATTACTTTAAACTCCCTGTAAATATTAGGGAATTTGAAGCTATTTAAATCATCATTACTATCATCTTCCTCACAGCAAAGACAAGCAATGAATTTAAAAACAGATGATATGCCATATTTCCATTGCAAAAGACAAATTTATTTCCTATAGAAGAACTTAAAGCTAGCTATCACTGGAACAATGGGCAATCAGATTACTCAAGTAATTAACTAAGGATGGAACAAGCCAGCTCTTCTAAATTATTACTTTAAAAGTGGTTATGGTAATATTCAATTTTTATGAAGAACTGGAATTTTCCTCTCATAACACTTCATATTGCAGCTTTTTCAGACCATTAAGACATGGGCATACAACAAAAACTTGATAATGACTCAGTTCTCATGTTACTGAGCTTCTCTAAGGGAAAACCTCATGTAGTAAGAGCAAAGACTCAAGCAGGTTTGTTAGTTCAGGCTTGAGATTAATTGGCCATCTAATGGTTAACAAAAGATTTACTTAGCTATTGTATGGAGAAGATACTCAGTATAAGACTACAGTACCAATTCAGGTGAATAGCTGTCGCCCTCCCCTCCTCCCAATCTCTACTTCTATATAGAAACAACTATATCTGGTGGAGAGGGTGATGACTGACTCTACAGCAGTGGGTCACCTACCAAGTATGAAGGACGCTGATTCCTTTTGTGAACTTGCATCTTTTATGCCCTGTGGTGACAGGAAAGCTCCCATGAAGGTCTTAAACCTTTTAGACCAATCACGTCTTAGGGACAGTTACCTTGCTTTTAGGGCAGAAAACCAATGCTGACCTACACGGCAGGGACCCTGCAGCCTAAGCACAGAGATTGCACTAACATCATCACATCAACACTGGTGCTTCTCCTGGGAGTGATAAACACAAAATGAGGTCAACACTTTCAAAAGTTAGAGCCATGGGGTCACTAAGGCTGAAGAGGCATATAGCTCCAGGATGTTTTTGCGTACCAAAACTAAAACAAAACAAAACAAAAAAGTAGACATGGGAGGAGATAACTTCAAGAAGTAAAATGCACAGTTTTTGTTTTTCTTTTTTAATTGAGGGCATCTTTTCTTCCTTGGGAAGGTTGCAACTTTAGAAGAAGAAAAAGTAAAATATAGGAAGTGAATAGCAGGTTATGTGGGTAACAGCCTCAGTTCCCTCAATGGGGATAAGACAATTAAATAGAATAGTGGGCTGCATAACTTTCAGGAACTTGCTAAGTTCCCTTTATAATTCCAAGGCTCTTCTGAAAGTATTTTTTAAAATGTCATTGATCTCCCAGTGTTTTTGTATGGCTGGGAGACATGGAACATAATAATGTTTGAAGAAGTAAAAATTAATTATCATGCAGAAGGCATGTATACTGGGATTATTATTTATCATTTGTTAATATTGTTTGAATCTAGCTTTATGTAGCTAAAAAATTAACCCACAGAGCCTATTGCAGAGACCAAACTGTCCTCAGAGACACTGCAGGGAGACCAGATGGTTGTAAAGAATGCTTAAATCTCAGCCAGGGCTTGATTTGGGTCTCCTCAGGTTTTATTTTGGGTTCACCCAAAGCTTGGGGTTTGTGTTCCCCAAAATAGATTGATTTGCCTTGCTGATAATACATCTCAAATTGCCCTTGTCTTGGAGACTACCTACTGCTTACTTGAGAACAGTTAAGCAAATGTCCTTATGCCCTTGTCTGAACTCTATATAATGTAACCTCACAAAGACTTAGAGAGGGAGTCACCTCTGTCTTTCTGTCTCTGTCTGTCTCTCCTTCTCTCTCTCCCTTTTTCTTCCTCCCTGTCTCCCTCCCTCTCCCTCTCTCCCTCAAATGACCCAATAAATTTCTTTCTGAAACTATTTCAGATTTTGGTTTTGATCTCACAAACAAAACTAAGCTGGAACTTATAAGCAATGAAGAACTATGTAGAAGAATAGAAGAAAAATATAGAATTCAGGAAGTATATGACAGAAAAGAAGATGGGCTGGTTCTTTGATGAAAGTAAGGGAAGACAATGGACAATCTGAACACTCTGCTGGTATCTTCTCAATGCCAGGAGAAAAGCATGAACTCCCTTTGGTGAATTTGTAGGAACGCATAGACAAACAAGCAAGCAGTGAATGGCTGGACAGAATATCTCAAATGATGAGATCACAGATCCACTAAACTTTGAGTATTTTGGTATTTTTGGAGCTTGACCAAAGATTATAAAATGAAAGATTTCTGGCTAGGTTTGGAGTATGTTTAATGATGACTGGAGAAAAATGTGCTTGACTAGAGATTTGTAAATTTGTTTTGGAGGGATTTAAATGAAATATGAAGAAATGCAAAGTCATGTAAAAAGGGCAATATGAGAAGCACAGCAAAAGGTAGTAATCCAAAGAATAGCAGCAGAGAAAGTAGGCAATAATTCAAAGGAAACAGAGAGGATAGTTTGGGGCTATACTTCTAAAGTCTCTGATTCTCATAAGCCATTGTAAAATTATGGGTAGCAAACAAAATAAACCTGAAATATTATCATTAAGTAGATATCATCCAAAATACCAACATATGGTAAAAATTAGGCTCATCCGTAGAATATGGCAGTGTAAAAAGCAACAACAAACTCTAATGGAAGGGTTGAGGTGAGTATCTCTTATGTCAAAAAGACATGCATCATTATGGAAATTGATTATTCTAGGGAAAAGAATTTGGTTGAGAATAAAAGAAGGAAAACACTAGGGATATTATGGTAGGGGTGTATTGTCTGGCTAGAATGATAATAGAGATAATGCTTTTTTTTCTGAAATAAAAACACAAGATACAGTATTGATAGTTGAAGTATCCAGAAAGTTGCTGGAATTACACTCTGCAAAAAGGGGTATACCTGATAAATTTGCCTTGCTGAAAGTTATAAACACATAGCAAAGCAGATCCCTACATGTAGTATGAGGGTTCAAAGGGAGGCGGAATAGACATCTCTGGTATCTTCTCCCTGCCACCCTTCTCCAAAGAGACTTTAATTCCTATCAGAAGAGGAGGCACGAGTTTGGACCTGGAAGCTTGCCCATTCAACTCTCCTCAGAGAGGTAGTATCATTACCTTGGAATTATATCTCTGTTTCCTTAAATATTCTTAGTCTATGGATTTGGTCTCAGTCTCAACTTTTGATTTCTATTCATTAATGGGGAGGAAGGATCCAAGCTTTATATCTAAGGCTTTACTTCCTTTTTCACCAAATACCAGTTCCACAACGAACACTCATGGAAATTAGCGAAGAAATCTATTTATCCCATTCAATAGCAAAACAGAAATTGTATTTCTGTTTTGATTGAAAAACATTGATTATATACTGAATGATACAAAGTGAAGAGCTTTTCCAGTGGGAGCAACATAACTCAACTCATCTATGAGAGGGAGTTCCAGATCTCATTCAAGGGGAAATTCCCCAAAGTCTCTAGTGTAGCAAGGGGACCATTAGGGACATGATAAAGACTGCTAGCTCTCTCATGTTGGCTTCTTCCCAGAGTCTTGCTCTTCCTTCAGTAATCTGAAATGGTGTTGGTGCCATCCATCTTGTTGTTTCTTGAAGCTAGAGACCAAAAGTGCCTGAAGCACTGAATTCTAGAGACTGCTTTTTAGAGCTTTCCTTTTTCTCTCCTTATCTTGCCAGCTCCTTTCCACCTCTCACACAGACATGGGGCATTCCTGTCTATCAGTGAAGAGAGAGTCCAATACCAGTGGGTTTTGAGACTCAGATTGCAAATATTTCAGAAGATGGGGAAAGTGACAAAGAAAAAACTACTCTGCATCTAATTCTGAACAATATTGGTAAAGTGGCTACAATGGGAATCAGGAAAGATGAAGCGCATTTAGGGTTGACAATCAAGATGGACAAAAGGCTAGGCAGTGGTCAGATGTGTTTCATAGACTAAAGGAAGGAGATTGTTAAAAGTTCAGATATATATTTGGCAAGGCTTAAGATTCTGAAAAGAAAGACAAATCAAGGGAGGTAGGTGGCTTTCAGAGAAAAAAAGTGTTCCTGAGAGGCACAAAAAAGGGGAGAAATTGAAGGCAAACCATAAAGTTATTTGAAAAATATTTTAAAAGAACTCATAAAGTAGTGGAAACAGGGATCTACAATCAAGGAAAAGTATAAGGGAATGGAGTCACAGATCTAAATAATGTCTGAAAGGCTAATGCCCCAAATGAGTTGAGGCTTCATCTTCTCTTGCCCTCTAATGCTAAGAACAAAAAACTTAGTTTAAGATTAATGCTTAAGCAGAGCCAAGATGGTGGAGTAGAGGACTGACCAACTCTAAGCTCTCCCCCATAACCTATAAAATACCTGTAAAAAATGACTCTAAACAAATTCTAGAGCAGTAGAAATCACAAAATGACAGAGTGAAACAGATTTCTCATCTAAGGCAGCCCGGAGGGCTGACAGGAAGCATCCTATCTCACTGGGCTTGGAGCAGAGCACAGCCTAACCTGAGCCATGCAGCATGAACAGGACTGGAGCAGGCTTCAGGGCCCAGGGTCATGGGTAGCAGCTGCAGTTCCCAGATTTCTCAACACACAAACACCAATGTCAGTTTCAGAGGTCAGTAAGAGAGCTCTTTCACCTTGGTGACAGTAGAGCACAGTCTGGTCAAAGATCTGGTCACAGGGCAGCAGCACCCACTGTAGTAGCAGTGTCCACTTTTGGAGCCCTTGGCCTAAAGGCCATGGGGGAATTGAGAAGCTGATCGGGGTCTCAATCCTGAGTGGTGGTCCTGGGGGTGAGAAAGAGTGCTGGTGTGTTGAAGCAGGTGGTGACTGTGGAGAGGCAGTTCCAGGGCAGAGAAGAATGCTTGTGGTTTCTCACTGACTAGAGTGCAGGCCAGGACAGGAGCAAACCCCTCTCCCTTGGTTGTGCCACCTTGGAGGAACTGAGAACTAGGTCCCTAGAGATATCTCATAGAAGAGCTGCACAAAACCTCTGAAGGCTAGGGTAGTATACTCTCCACTTGACAAAGGACTCAAAACTCAAGTAACTGGCTGGAAAAATGCTCCAAAAAAGGGAAAAAATAAGACTATAGAAGGTTACTTTCTGGGTGAAAAGGTATTTTCTTCCATCCTTTCAGATGAGGAAGAACAAAGCATACCATCAGAGGAAGACATCAAAGTTAAGGCTTCTACATACAAAACCTCTAAAAACAATATGCGATGGTCTCAGGCCATGGAAGTACTCAAAAAGGATTTTGAAAATCAAGTAAGAGAGGTGGAGGAAAAATTGGGACGAGAAATGAGAGCAATGAAAGAAAATCATGAAAAATGGTTCAACAGCTGCTAAAGGGGACCCAAAGAAATACTGAAGAAAATAATACCTTTAAAAATAGACTAATTCAAATGGCAAAAGAGGTTCAAAAAGCCAATGGAGAAAAGAATGCTTTAAAAAGTCAAATGGAAAAGGAGGTTCAAAAGTTCACTGAAGAAAATAGTTCTTTAAAAATTGGAATGAAGTAAATGGAAGCTAATGACTTTATGAGAAACCAAGAAATTATAAAGCAAAACCAAAAGAATGAACAAATAGAAGACTGAACAAATAGAAGACAATGTGAAATATCTCATTGGAAAAAGAACTGACCTGGAAAATGGATCCGGGAAAGATAATTTGAAAATTCTTGGTCTACCTTAAAAACATGATTCAAAAAAGAGCCTAGACATCATCTGCCAAGAAATTATCAAGGAAAATTGCCCTGATAGAGGGTAAAAAAGAAATGGAAAGAATTCACTAATCACATCTTGAAAGAGACCCTAAAAGGAAAACTCCTAGGAATATTGTAGCCCAATTTCAGAGTTCCCAGGTCAAGGAGAAAATATTAGAAGCAGTCAGAAAGAAACCACTCAAGTACTGTGGAAATACAGTCAGGACAACACAAGATTTAGCAGCTTCTACACTAAGGGATCGAAGGGCTTCAAATATGATATTCCAGAGGACAAAGGAGATAGAATTAAAGTCAAGAATCACCTACCCAGCAACACTGAGTATAGTTCTTCAGGGGGAAAAATGGAATTTCTATGAAATAGAGGACTTCCAAGCATTCTTTGTTGAAAAGACCAGAGCTGGATAGAAAATTTGACTTTCAAATACAAGAATCAAGAGAAACATGAAAAGGTAAACAGGAAAGAGGAGCGTTAAGGAACTCATTAAAGTTGAACTGTTTATATTCCTACATGGAAAGATGTTATCTGTAATTCATGAGACCCCTTTCAGTATTAGGGTAGTTAGAGGGAATATATGTGTGTATATATGTATGTATATATGTAGGTGTGTATGGGTATGTATATGTATATTATGCATGTATATGTATGTATATGTACATGGGTTATATGTGTAGACATATATGCATATATATGTATATATAGTATGTGTACATATGTATATGTGTGTATATATAAATATAAATATATACATATATGTGTGTGTACATATACATATATATGTGTGTGTATATGTGTGTGTGTGTATATGTGTGTGTGTGTATATATATACATAGAGAGCACAGGGTGAGCTGAATATAAAGGAAAAATACCTCAAAAAAAAATTTGCTGTTGAATGGAATGTACTGGGAGTAAGAGAAAGGGAGAGAGGTGAAATGTAGCAAGTCATCTCACATGAAAAAGGGAAGAAAAAGCTTTTACAATGGAGGGCAAGAGAGGGGAGATGAAAGGAAATAAGAAAGCCTTACTCTCATAGGATTTGGCTTAAAGAGGAATAACACACATTCAGTTGAATATGGAAATCTATCTTACCCTGCAGGAAGGCAAGGGGGAAGGGGACAGGAGAAGGAAGATAACAGAAGGGAAAGCAAATTGGGGAAAGGGTTAATCAGAAGCAAACATCATTGTGGGAGGGCAGGTCAAGGGAGAGAATGGAATAAATGAAGGGCAGGATAGAATAGAGGGAAATGTGGTTAGTCTTTTATAACATAACTATTATGGAAGTGCTTTGCATTATTACACATGTACAACCTACATTGAATTAATTGCTTGTTTTCTCAATGAGGGTGGGTGAGGAGGGAGGGAGAGAATACGGAACTCAAAGTTTTAAGAAGGAGTGTTAAAAATTGTTTTAGCATGCAACTAAAAATTAAGCTATACAGGTAATGGAGCATAGAAATCTATTTTGCCCTACAGGAAAATGGAGGGAAAGGGGGATGGAAGAAGGTGGTTAATAAATGGGAGGACAGACTGGAGGAAGGAGTGGATGGGTGCATCCTGTCCTGGAGTGGGGGTGGGAAGAAAATTTTGAATTCAAATTTTTGTGGAAGTGAATGTTAAGAACTGAAAAACAAATTATTTAAAAAATTAATGTTCAAATAAGACTAGCACTTACTGTATAGGCCCACTCCTTGATGGGAAGTTAATAGAGAGGAAAAAAGCATACAACTCCTAAGTTGCTTCTGATTCCTTTGTAAAGTGAGCAGGATAAATGTAGTTAAGAAGGACTTGAAGCATAATTGCATTTTAAAATAGTCATTATCCAAACTATCTGAAACTGACTAAGGAATAGAAAAAAGGGATTAGTTGAACAGACTAGATAAGAAAGGGTCAGAAGCAATCCAACTCAATAACCCAGTATTCAACAAACTCATGAACATAAATTACTTGGGTAAGAACTCCTTATTTGACAAGAACTGCTGGGAAAACTGGAAGGTCATTTGGCAACTTCGATCAACATCTTATACTTTTTGCCATAGTACACTGAAAATGAATGCACAACTTGAATATTAGAACTTACAATACAAAACAATTAGAAAAAAAAAAGATTAACCACCATATTTCTTATATCCATTCCCTTCTCTTTGGTAACATGGATAGTACCATCAATACTGACTGATCCATCAATAAATCAGGAGCAAACCTGTCTTTCCTCCTTTTTGCTTCTCTGTCTTCACTAAGAGAGCACAGCAGAAAGCAACAGCTATCTATAAGAAGCTGCGTCTCTCTCAAAACTGTAGATACCTCTAGAGAGCAATTCGCCTGATTCTAAAGATCTTCGGCCTTTATCCAGCCAATCAAGAATGAGCAGCGGAAGTCTTCCTGTCAGCTGAATCTCCTTCTATCAACTTCCTTACTACGTGTGTGCGTTCGCCCCTCATTGCCGAACAAGGCCAGTGTTTCCACCTTGTGTTGAGTTTTCTCTCTGGCTTAGTTCTTCTTACCAGCCTATTTATTCCTGTACCCATTTCCCCATTCCCTCCACCTGCCCACTCCCTGCCCTAAAAGGGCTGCCCTTAAGGACCTAGAGGGCTACATGTGGCCTCAAGGCCACGGGTTCTGACCCCTGTTCTAGTTACGGACTCACCTTTTCCTGATGAAGCAGTAATGCACAAATTTCCCTTTTCTGTTAGTTATGAACCTAGCAGCTCTTATTTAACAATCCCATAGTCTCCAAACAGTTCTTTTTGATTCATCATTTTCTGAGTTTTAACCACTTATGCCTAAATATAGTTACATGCAAATGAGGTAAGGGACTATGACACTCTGAAACCTTAACTATCCCTCTGTCCTCAAACCAGCCCTCTAAACTTTCTGTGCCTCTGAAAAACGTTTTTCACATTTGCATTAATGAGTTTTTAGTATATAAAAGTTCTTTTTTTTGTGTTTGTTTCAGTTACCAAAATGTTCATCTATGAAAAGGTCATCACTTCATACCTTTTAAAGGCAATTTAAGCATTTTTTATTTAGGCAAAAGTCAATTTTCTGTGTCTTTATCTCACATCTTACTGAAAACTATTTCTTTACCCTTTCATTAATGCATTTTACTACCATTACTTTACATTTTTCCATAGTTGATTTATTTTCTTCTTTATAGAATAGCTTTTTTCCCTTCAATGTAAGCAGCCAAATGACTCTTATCTTAAAGGTATCTCATCTTACATTAGATCAATGTTTTCCAAGTTCTTTGCATCTCTATCATATTGTCAGTTCATAACAGTGATTTTTGGATAGCCCACCCTTTCTGGATGAGAATATACATTTCCATATTAGAGGCCTTATATCCTGTAAGATAAAATGTTGCACTTCAATACTAAAAATTTTCTCTTCAATTAACAATGTCATAAAAAGCCCCACCAAAATGGGACCATCTAAAAGTGCAACATACTGTGTGAGTGGAAATCATTTGTCAATTCTTAAAAGACTAAGGGAAAAATATCAAGATCATAGAATTATAGAGGCAACTGGAAGGAACCATAAGAAAACATCTTGTCTAATACCCTATCTTCTGAAACTCCAGTATCAGCCTGAGGTGCTTTTGATAGATGTGTCACAGAAAGACTACTTTCTCTTTCTGTGGTGTTCAAATTTTCTTTCTTTCTTTCTTTCTTTCTTTCTTTCTTTCTTTCTTTCTTTCTTTCTTTCTTTCTTTCTTTCTTTCTTTCTTTCTTTCTTTCTTTCTTTCTTTCTTTCTCTCTCTCTTTCTCTCTCTCTCTCTCTTTCTTCTCTCTCTCTCTCTCTTTCTCTCTCTCTCTCTCTCTCTCTCTCTCTCTCTCTCTCTCTCTCTCTCTCTCTCTCTCTCTCTCTCTCTCTCTCTCTCTCTCTCCCTCCTTTGATCTTTGACAGAAAAGGGCAGTGATCAGGTGTTTGGTGGTAGAAGGTGTTCAAAAAAGAGAAAGGGGAGGTGAAAAGTTTGAAAGAAAAATTTCAGCTACCTGATAATTCTTTAAGGAATGGACCTTTTTAAAAATAATATTATTATTGTAGTATGATCAGATGAATATTAAATAACCAAGTATAGCTGACTGAACATACATACACACATATCCACCAAAGTTCAGCTTTGATCACCTATTGAATTGAAATAACTCGTTTGCCAAAGACTTGGACAACAGAGTTCAAACTCTGGCAGAATCAGCTCTTTAGAGATATAGTTTCAGGTACAGAGTCATTGAGAGACAGCTTTCCAATGACTAGCAGAATTAAGTATAGATCATAATGTATTTACAAAATCATCACATGTATTTACTTTTACTAAACCAACCAGAGGATATGTTGGTTTAAAGAAAGGCATTGAATCAAACAGCACAGCAAACTAAGTAACAAGAAAGCCTTCACCCCTGAACAAAGACACATTCCCTCCCACAGATATAATGGAGAGGTGCATACATACAGGGAACACTTGTGGCCGGGAAAGCTTAAGTGTCCGACACTGCAGAGGTCACCAAGGTCTGCTTTTGATGTCATCGCGTTGCTTCCAATGAGTAGCTTTACATTTTTATCTGGTGGTCCCCAGGTGCACTGTAGTTTACTTATTTACCATGTTGATTCTCTGCTTCCATATGTGGGAATTTAACTTCCATGTCTACACCTTGGATTATAGGCTCAACCACTATCTTAAGTTCTTTTTTGAGGCAAATCCCAAACAGTTGTGCTCAGACAAGTAGCTAGAGTAACCCTTAGGCATCTTCAAGTTTGTCTTTTGCACTCCTTGTCTTCTGTAAAGGTTTTTTAGTCCAAACTCTTATTTAAGTTATAGTTGGAAATTACCCGTAACTCTACTATGTCTCTGACTTGTTAGCCTATGTCTTCTTTAAATCATTCTGATGACTAGCAAAACTTTAGAGGAGTTGGGTGAAGCAGTGTTAAGGAGGCTGCTGTACTCTAAATTAAATGTGAAGACCAAAAAGGACTGAGTAATGATAACTGCAAGGCAACCCATCAAACAAAGAAAACTGCTAAATGACTCCCAATCCTGTGTGACTTTCTTCTGTTGCACTGAGAGGTGTGGGTGGGGGGAGTGGAGAATCCTAATAATCACACAGTTTTTATGCTACTCATTAAAAATTACCTTAATTCTTGGTGTCATAAGTGTGATATCCTTGTCTCTATAGTGAACCAAATGCTGACTTGAAGTCAAGATCTGAGTTTCAATTCTGCTTCAGAAACTTAAGGTTTGTAACCAAGGGACCTCATCTAACCTCTATGAGCTTAAATTTCTTGTTCTGTAAAATGAATATTACAATAATATCTGTAGTATTTACCTCACTGGATTTTTATAATGATCCAATGCACTTTACAAATGTCTGTTATTATTGCGCCAACTTGTGATTTTATTGGTGTAGTGACTTTCCATTGAGGAAGCTCCCTTTATCAATGCAGATCATTGATTTCTCTAAAGTCTTAGTATGTTATCTAGAAAATCTAGAGATTAAGTTACATACCCAAGGTTCAGGAAGGACTTCTAAGTCTTCCTGATTAAGAAGCTAGTTCCCTACCTAAAAGATACACAGGGACACTGATATAGTTTTGTGAGAAATCGTTATTAATAATCAGTATCTTGGGGAGATTTAGAGGCTCCCTCCTTCTTCTAAATTCCTAGTTAAAAAAAAAAAAGTTCAGTCCGAAGGACATTACTGATAATATGATTGCACTGACATCCAGGTCAGACTCCAACCCAACCTTGCAAGGAATTCAATCTAGGGTGGGGGAGCCCATTGTGTTCTGTTCAAACTTGGGTGGAGACTCACCCTTTTGTCTAGATACCCCAAGGTTGGGAGTAGTCTAGTATAGTTGACAGTGGTCTGTTCAAGGGTGACATACTGATGGGTGACATCAGCCCTGCCATTTGAAAACTATAAAAACTGTGAGGCTGCCATCATTGCCTTTGCTTTAAGAGAGATAGCCAAATGATCAACGTTTTGTTAATAATCTGCAGGTCTTATTATTAATAAGATGATCAAATTACCCATTAACTATGTTTCTTGAACTTTTTTAAACATCACAGTATATATATATATACATATATATATATACACATATATATATATGTCAACATATAATATACATATAAATGACAACTGTAAAGGAACATTTAATATTCATTTCACAAATATTTCTTGAGGCTCAGCTCAATAAGAGTAACATTTCTACACTCTCTTAATTCCCATTTTTTTGATCTTGCTCAAATTTCCAATGTAAGTCTAAGCTCCTTAAAAAGTCCTCACTATAGTGTAATTTTTATGAAGACATGTTCTGTGTCTGGTTGTCCTCTAGAACTTAGCACAGTGGTTATTTAAAAAAAATAGGTGTGGTACAGCTAGACCACCTTTCTTCACAGTTTTTTCATGATTCCCTTGATATCTTTGGCCTTTTGTTCTTCCAGATAAATTTTGTTATTATTTTTTCTAGCTCTATAGAATAATTTTTTGAAAGTTAGATTGGTATGTAAATAATTAGATTTAGGCAAAATTGTAATTTTGATTATATTGGCTTGGTCTACCAATGAACAATTAATCTTTTTCCAGTTGTTTAGATCTGACTTTATGTAAAAAGTGTTTTGTAGTTGTGTTCATATGGTTCCTGGATTTGTCTTGGTAGGAAGACTCCCAAGTATTTTATATTGTCTACAGTTATTTTAAATGGAATTTTCTTTCTATCTTTTGCTGCTGGACTTTATTGGTAATATATAGACATGGTGATGATTTATGTGAGTTTATTTCATATCCTGGAAATTTGATAAAACTTAATTATTTCAAGTAGTTTTTTAGTTGATTCTATAAGATTCTCTAAGTATATCATCATATCATTTGCAAAGAATGATAGTTTTGTTTCCTCATTAACATTCTAATTCCTTCAATTCTTTTTCTTCTTTTATTGCAATGGCTAACACATCTAGTACAATATGAACAATAGAAGTGATAAAGGGCATCCCAGCAATACCACTACAGGGTTTATATCCCAGACATAAAAGAGGGAAAAGAAGCCATTTGTACAAAAGTATTTATAGCAGGTCTTTTTGCGGTGGCCAAGAATTGAAAATTGAAGGGATGCCCATCCGTTGGGGAATAGCTAAACAGACATGTGATTGTAATGGAATATTATTATACTATAAGAAATGGTAAGCAAGATGATTTCAGAAAAAATGAGAGAGATTTACATGAAATGATGCAAAGTGAAGTGAGCAGAACCAGGAAAACATTATTATATGATGAAGACCTGTGAAGGACTTAGCTATTCTCAGCAATACAGTGATCCAAGACAATCCCTAAGGAGTAATGATGAAGCATGTGTCTGCCTCCAGAGAGAGAAATTATATTGTCTGAAGTATTGAAGCATGTTATTTTTTTCACTTTCTTTTTTTTAATTTGAATCTTCTTGTAAAAAATGACTAATGTGGAAATATTTTACATGATTGCACATGTACAACCTATATTTGATTGCTTGCCATCTCAGAGAGGGAAGAAGAGAGGAGAAAGAAGGAGGGATAGAATTTGTAACTCAAAACATTAAAAAAAACCCCAAATGTTAAAAATTTGTTTTAACATGTAATTGGGGAAAAATAAAATATTTGCAAAAAGGTGAATTTGCTCTTCCACATGTCACAGAATAAGAGAAAAGAAATGGATTCTTAATGAGAAAGGTAGAGAAACATTTTCTTGCTGTTGTTCAGTTGTTTCAGTCATGTCCAACTCTTCATGACCTCATGTGGGGTTTTCTTGGCAAACGTACTGGAAGAGTTGGCTGTTTCTTTCTCTAGCTCTTTTACAGATAAGGAAACCAAGGCAAACAAGGTTAAGTGACATGCGCAGGGTCACCCAGTAAGGTCTGAAGTTGGATTTGAACTCAGGAAGATGAATCTTTTTGATTCCAGGCCTGGCCCTTTATCCACGATGCCACTTAGCTGTTATAGAAATATTTTTAGATAATACTTATTATTAATGAGTTGTCAGGCAGTCATGAAATTTGTTCTTAGACTTATGACCTTAAGATCAAGTAACATCAGGCCAAACTGGCATCTATAAACTAGAGACTTAAATAGTCGAAGCTCCATAATCTCATTCCATTTAAAAATTGAATTATATATTCACACATTGTTCCAGACTATCCTATCTTCTGATTCAATAAAAACAAAACAAACAGAAAAACCAACTATGTCAAAAAACAAAAACGAAAAAGAGAAAACATTCATAATTCCATTTATCCACTAAATATTACCATTTGTAACTATTACACCTTTATCTTAAACTTTCTTTTTATGCGTGGTTCCTGTAGTCCCATACAGTTGACTTATGGGGGAAGAAGAGAAATAGCCATTTGGGGAATCTTTTCTTGCATATTTAAATATGTCTCTGTACAAACTCTCACATATGCTTATAGTTATGTGTTCCTGCTGCTCTCAGAGGAGCAATTCATTCTTTCCCCAACCACTCTACTATCTTCCCCTTTTGGAAAGGTCAAATTGGAATGTCACCAATTTCATGATTCCTTCTCTGAATATTTTCTCTTCTTTCCTTTCCTCTGACTACCCCAGAAGCTGAAAGTGATCTTTACCTGCTCAATATACTATTTCCATTTTTCCTGGACCTCTCTTTTACTTTTATCTCCTTCTCTCTTACAATATAGTTATTTCCATTCATGTCTTTCCCCCAATGAAGTCACTGTGGGAACAACTGCAGAGCAGGCATCTAATAGAGTTTTGAGTTAAATTTAGTTAAATAGAAATGGTGTCAAGAAAATAAACTTGAGTGTGTCCTAACTGGAGGAAAAGGAAGCAATATATATTTTTTTCTAATCTGTTTTGTATTCTTTTCAGTCAACTTTTTACACTTTGGAAGTGTTTAATTAAACTCTAAAAGGCTTATTTTGCATTTTTCTTTATTTCTCCAAAGTGGTTGAGAGGGCAGCTATAAAACATTCTCCTTTATTATTTACCACAATTACATTACACATGTTCAAAAAGTTAAATTTTAGATTACTGTCTGAAGTTTAAAACTTTTCTTGCAAATATGGTAAGTTGCAGAATATTAAAAAAATATAATGTAGTAAGAATTCTTATCATGTTGTACTTGATAAGAATGCATACCAGGTTTTTCAAGGTCTTAACTCTCATCTGATCCTACTGTGGTATGCATGTCCTCCTTCCATATTCAGAGTCTATTCTTAAAGCAGTAAAGATTTATGACAGAAGATGCCTAGGTAGAGTATAAATAAGAATGCTGATTAGTTTTCATCTGTGAAGTTTTTTAATGACTGTGAAAGTAGCTGAATTTAAGCAATTATATTTCTTGGGTAAAGGAACCACAAAATGCAGGTAGTGAATGAGAAGTAACTTCTCCAATACATCAAAACCTAACTATATAAAATCTCATTTTGTTGCAATTATAATATCTAAATAGCCAACTTCTAAAATAATGAGCCAGAGGATGATGAAAGGTCAGAGTCTTTGTGATAATTAATTTCTTTCCTAGTGTGATCTGTTCTGCTGCAACGTATATTAAATTGAAAAAAAGGGCATGCTTTTCTTCCCTTCAATTTCTAACTTAATGAAATGCCTTTATGACTTTTTCCATTTCTCCCGTCACAGATTATTAGATCCAGTATAGCCTTGCAGGTACAATGCATTAGTTTCCGTCAGATATACCACTGCTAATGACTTTCTTAGCTTACTCAAGTACAAACTTGAACTGATATTCATCAAGGCAACACCAACTTTTACCTATTCATTTATCTTTGTGCTGGAGGGCTTTTTTAAAGTTCATTGTATCCAATATTCCCAGTGGTAGTAAGAAAAAGTTCAATAAAATTTGATGTGTTCAGAACACTGGGGAAATAGACCAATTCTATTTTGGACATTAAAAAACTCCAGATCCAGGGGAAACATTTTTTTTTTTTTTTTGCTAGAAATTCACTCGATAAAATACTTAGAACATTGAACTTAAAAGTCTTTGGGAAAAGTGATGGAATGTGATGAGCACACAGTAGATTAGTCTGATCGATCCACTAATCTTGTAACCTTTACTGCATATATGGTCTTAGAAAATTCACCTTTTGTGACCTGATGGTCAAATAACCTTGATTATTTTGACATGATCAAGTTGCCATATGTACTATTCTGAGTGAGAATTTTCATGTTATATGTTGGTCCAATGAATATCTTCTAATATTTCCTTATGAGATATTTCATTTGTTTTGAACTTGATATATCTTTGGAATAAAGGAAAACACATCACTCAAGTCCCTACCATTCCTCATAGATTTAATATTATAAGAAAGCAGAAGATACTACTGTGATGTGGCACTGGTATAAGAAAATTATATTAAGAAACATTTTATTTGACTATTCATGTTGTGATGATCATGGAAAATGGGTAGAATATAGATTTTGTTAGGTGAAACTCATGTACATTAGGATGAAGGAAATAGCTCATACATCTGCTTTTGTGCTTAAGCTGTACTGTAATGAGACTGCTTAATTTTCTCCCAGTAAAATGTGAGGCACAAGCTTGACCTAACAACACATAGGTCTAAATCTAAAAAGAGTATAAATATGAAAGATCAGATAGAACAGAGGTGACACATTGGATAGAGCGCCAGACCTAGAGTCAGGAAGATCTGAGTTCAAATACAGCTGCAGATATTGATTAGTTGTGTTATATTGGAATGACTTTAACTTCTGTTTGTCTCAATTTCCCCATCTGCAAAATAGAGATAATAAATGCATTTGGCTTACTGAGTATCTGTCAAGACAAAATGAGATAATATTTGTAAGGCATTTTGCACACCTTAAAATGCAAGCTATTATTATCACCACAAGGAAAAGGAAGGGAATTGGAAGCAAACAACATTATAGATGCAAAAGAAGACTGTTAATAAAAGGGAAATGAGTATTGGAGAAAAATGTTATTTTCATGACTAAGGTGCTGTTTTGAATGTCTCTTTAATAAATTCTATTTGGAAAGACTTTAAGTTAGAATTCCAATTAAAATGATCTTTAAAGAGTTACTTGCATTACTTGCAGCTGTTTTGAATGTCTCTTTAATAAATTCTATTTGGAAAGACTTTAAGTTAGATAGAATTCCAATTAAAATAATCTTTAAAGAGTTACTTGCATTTACTTGCAGTAAATTTTCAACTGCTAGACCATCAGGGAATAATTTTTAATGGGCTGCTAACTGATCAATAGGAACTCCTATTCTCAAATAAAAAAATGCATTAGGATACATGCTTATATATGCTCCTCTCTTGAAGATATTTTATTCATCATTACTATAATTGTTCTTTTTCTGGAACTATAATACTACACAGTACTTACTAATATTATGTTTTATCTTTTTAGAATAAAGTATGGGAACTTAAAATGCCTATTTGTAGTTCATTTTAACTTCAGGTTCTCCAGGTGGTTGGCATTTCCAAACCATTTAAAGTATTTGGTCAAAAAGTAATTGAAAATGAAATTTTATTTGATGTTTGTAGTTAGCACTGTCAGAGTCTGAGATAGAGAAGATCCATTAACCTAGGAACGGTTTTCTGTCACTGACCCATAAACCCCACCTCTGACTAACCACTTAAGTGATTTTCCTTGTTCTTTTTCCCCTATCACAACATAACCCTAAGCCTGAAGAAATTCTGACCTTATTTCCCATCTTGTTGATCAGCAAATTCTCCTTAAACTCAACCAAGACTGAATCTCAGAATCTCTGAGTTAGAAAATCTTTGAGATGATCTTACAATTAAAATATCCTGGCTATAATAATATCATGGTCATCTGACCTCTGCCAAAGTACTCCAAATGAAGGAGAGCCCTCTCATATTCCTTAGCTACTTATTTCACTTTGTGATAGCTGTTAATTGTTGGTAAGATTTTCCTTCCTGTCAAGCCTAAATCTGCCTTTAATTAGGTTAGATCTCTGACTTTGGCTGTGCTTTGAAGTGAAGCGGAACAAACATAATCTTCTTCCACATGGTGGCCCTTCAAATGCCTGGAGACAAATATCATATCATCCCTTAGTCCTGGCTTCTCCAAGTGCTTCATTTGAACATCATACTGCATGCATGATCTCCAGGCTCCTCTTTGTACTGGATTTTCTCCTCTAGATGCTTCTCAGTTTATCAACGTCATTCTTAAAATGTAGCACTCAAAATTGAGCACAATACTTCATATGTGGTCCAAACAGAGCCAAGTCTCAGAGTTAAGTGAAATGTCTTACTTGTAGTTTGTACTTAATAAATGCTTGTTGACTTAAGATCCCATTTGCTTTTTTTCTACCAGCATAACATATACATCCTGTACTTATAAAACTGATGTTTTGAACAAGAAAAGAAAGTCTCTTCTCTTGTTCTATTCTTCCTCCTCTCCTCTCCTCTTTCCTTCCCTTCTCTTCTCTTCTCTTCACTGCATGAATAAAAGCATGCTTTACACAGTTGACTTTTAAAGAAGTTAAAAAAGCTATTACTATGAAATTAAGGCAAAGAGTAATAATATAGTAAAGAGTAATAATAAGTCAGCCTCACTTTCTCCTCCAGGGCCATCTGGATCCAGTGACCAGAGCTTCATCAGGTCAACTGGAGATGGCCCAGGATGCAATGGGAAACCCTTGAGACATAGGCCTTTTTAGACCGAGGCCTTTTCAGATTCTCATTTTGAGTGCGTTAACACCCAGTCAGTGAATAGTCCTTTTTAAGAAGTGAGTCAAAGGCTGACTCCTTTAATTAAAAAAAAAAAAAAAATCAAACTGGGAGGGGAAGACCCTCAAGGTTGTTGGTCAAAAGAAAAACAGCTACTATTGACATTCACTCTGAACCAGAAGGGCCCAAAATACAGCCATTAAGTGATGCTTCTCCAGGGTCTCCCATTGAATCCAGGTCCCTCTTCAGTCATCCTGAACGGCCACTGGAACCAGATGGCTCTGGAGGACAAGGGAGGCTGGTGACCTTGCATAGCCCTCCCTCACTCAAATCAAAGTCAACTGCAAGTCATATCATCATTTTGCTGATGTCATGGTCTTCTTGGAAAATAGATAACAAACACAACCTGTGAGCAGTCCAAGCTGCCAGAATAGGGACTCAACCAGTTGGGTAACCCAGACCATCCTCTCCCTGTCCCTCTCCCTTCCAAAGGAAGGTAAATTTTGACAGTCGGAAGCTGCCCAGTTAACTTGGGAATTTAATGACTAGATTTCTTCCTTCCTTCCTTCCTTCCTTCCTTCCTTCCTTCCTTCCTTCCTTCCTTCCTTCCTTCCTTCCTTCCTTCCTTCCTTCCTTCCTTCCTTCCTTCCTTCCTTCCTTCCTTCCTTCTTTATTCCTTCCTTTCTTTCTCCTAAATCCATTTGATCCTGGAGCTCATATATTATACCACAATAGTTCTCTGCCCAAGCACCACTTAATTGGTATATGGAACTTCCAGATGAAGAAATTCCCTCAACCAATATAGGTCAGGAGTTTATTTGCAATTCATAGTCTTAGAGAATTGCCTGGACCACTGAGCAGTTAAGTGATTTGTCCAGAATGTATCAAAGGCAAAACTTCAATCCAGGTTTTTCTTGGCTCTGAGTCTTCTCTGGTTCACTAAGCAACAGCAGTTCTTAATCTATGAATAAAATAAATACACTATGATTTTTTTTTTTTAAAAGAGGAAAACTATTGACCAAAGGTTTCAAAAAAGGCCTCCGGACGTGACCCTTAAATGGGGACAGAATTTCCAAGAGATGGATATTTAGTAAGGAGAACATTGCAGGGATGGAGCACAGCCTGTACAAAATGACAGAGGTGGGAGATGTGATGTTAGCAAGTATGCCAATTTTAATAACGTGTAATAAGTCTGGAAAGATGGCGTGGAGCCAGCTTGTGAAAGGCCTTATAAATCAAATAAAAGAATTTGTATTTTTAACATAAAAATAATGGAAGTATCTAGAGACTATGTATACACAGTTTAGATTGGGGGATCTTAACCCTTTTTGTGTCATGGACCCTTGTGGCAATCTGGAGAAGGCTTCTTGGATAAATATTTTTAAATGTGTAAAATAAAATACATGGGATTACAAAGGAAATCTATTATATTGAAATATAGTTATGAGGGACAGCTAGGTGGCACAGTGGATTAGAACACTAATCCAGGAATCAGGAGGACCTGAGTTCAAAACTGTCCCCAGACACTTACATTTAACCTTGATTGGCTTTTAAAAAATGAAAAAAAAATGAGAAATAGAGTTATGAAAATTTAAAAAAAGTTCATGGACCACAGGTTAACAACACCTGATTTAGATGGACAATCTACAAATAGCCTATATGAAAAGGTCAGGCTATGCAGAAAATTTTTATCTCTGATAAGACAGGTTGTGCTGTGAATAGCTAAAAGGCTTAAGGCTGATTTTAACCAAGTTTCTAAGTGCTACTTTCAATGGTTTTTTTTTCTTTCCCATATCCCTTGTTCTTATACTTTAATGTTTTATCTTTTGCTTACCTGTAAAAATGAAAACAATTTAAAAAATTCTGTAGGTTTTAACTTTTCTCTGAGCATTTTAATAGCCTTGGGTTAAACCATCACACTTCAACTGTGATGTACACCAGAGAATCTCTCAAAATATGTTTTTTTAAAGCATGTAAAATAGAAGAAAAGCCCTCATAAATAATTTTCTGTTGTTACAACAGGGAAAGTCATGGTGATGTAAGAAAAAAAAGTCAAATCACTTTTACTATTTGATCCCTAAGAAATATAAGTTTTAAAATTCCATTTTACTGAAAAAAACTCAACTCAAAAGCCTTTGTATTGACATTTTCCTCACCACCATTTGAGAGTATTAAGAAGTAATTTTTATAGTTCCATTTTGCCTCAGAGTTATTTTAGTTAATTGAAATCTATCTTATTCTCCCTATATCACCCGCACCCCCACCCCCACTCCCATTGAGAGTGTGTTATGGGACAGGCAGATTGTCTGGATTAGAATTTCTGAAGCTTTGTACACTGGGTTTGAGGAAAGATTTTATTTTATTTGGCTCTAGGCTCTGGGTTTATAATTCTGCCTTTCAAACTCAACAGAGACAGCTTCAAATTTGCATTTCTATCTCAGAGTTCTTCAAGAAGCCAAACCCTTTGCATCATTTTTGTCCAAAGAACCAAGAAAAAATGTCTCTATTTTTCTTGTACTTATACAGAAACTTTATTTTTTGAAGTATCTGTCATTTTTCTTGAAGTTTTAAGTTTCTGTTTTTGTTTTTTTTAATTTCTGGAGGGTTTTTTTGGCTATAGAAATTCTAGTTTTGGAGAAAACTTTTATCTTCTCTTTTGGCTTCCTTCTGGCTTAGTTAACTTACATTAGACCACTTGATGCTTGCATTTTTATTTCTCCTGGGAAGAAATAATACAGAACCACTGAAAACCAACAGAATGAAGTATTGCCTTTGATACAGTAGTGTAAATGAGCCCTCTGTGGCCTCAGTTTCTTAAATACGCCTCTCCTGATTATATGCCTGGCTAGATGGGCTACTGGTAGAGTACAGGTTGTGGTTTCCCCCTCCCCCCTTTCTCTTGATAAGATATATTCCCCAAATCATAGCAAGTTGGGTCCAAAAATATTAGTTAGAACATAATTTCTAAGGAAAAATACAGGTAACATGTGTCCACTAATATTTAACCATTAATGGCTCACCACAGAGCAGAGGTGAACCTTGGTTCTTGAAGGCTTGAATGGTGGAAGATAAGCTGTTGTAGGTTCAACCAAGCGAGAAAGGTTTTGAGTACAGGGTAGGTAGCCAGAACTGGAAGGTGAGAACCCATTAACTAAGTAATCAATCAAAGAGCATTTATTAAGTGCCTGCCATGCACCAAGCATTGGAATACAAATGCAAAAATGCCCTCTCCAAGGCTTCATGTTCTAAAGAGGAAAACAGCATGTACTCATAAGTATACTTAAAATAAGAATATGCAGAATATGGACCAAAAAAACCAAGGTAATTTTGGTAGGGGAAGCATTAGCAGCTGGGGGAATTAGAAAGTTTTATGTAGAATAGAGATTCTTAGCCTGAGTCTATACACTTCAAGCTGGCCCATGGATAGATTCCAGGGGATCTATGAACTTGGAATGGGCAAAAAAAAATCACATCTTTATCTTTACTAGCCACTAAACTAACTTCTATTATGAAAATGAGCAAAAAAACCACACTAGTACTGGACATTACCAGACTGTCAAAGGTATTCATGATACAAAAATCCAAAACCAAACCCTTAAGTCCTTTGACACTGGAGAAGGTGGTTTTGGAGTTGAGCTATGGAAGAAATTGGGGATCCATGCTGGAAGGGGAACAGCATGTCAGTCATGAGGACAGCCTGGGAAAAGGTACCCAGACCGGAGAGGAAATGTCCTGTGTAGGGAACACCAAGCAAGGCAGTTTGCCTGGACCACACAGAGTGCACAAAAAAGAGCAATCTTTAATAATAAGCTGGGGCAGAGCCAAGATGGCGGACTAGAAAGACACACTTACACAGGTTCTTCCCCACAGTCCATAAAATACCTGTAGAGAAGGAATCTCAACAAATTTGGGAGCAGCAGAAGTGGAAAACAACAGAGTGGAGAAGATTTCCAGCCCACAGTGACCTGAAAGGTCCACAGAAATGTTGGTTGTGCTGGACAGGGAGCCGAGCGTGGAGTCCAGGCCAGCCTTAGTGGTGCAGCACCTCGAGACTCTGGGAAGAGAACACCTTGGGGGCAGAATCTCCAGTCGCAGCAGCCGATCCTTAGATCCCTTGGCCCACAGGTGCCAAAGGTCAGTGACCGGGTTTTATCAGCAGGCCAGAAAGGGAGAAGGGCCTTCCCATAACTCTGGCAGCAGGCATCAGCCATAGAGCCAGCACAGCAGCCCTTACAGAAGCTCCATTGTGGAGTGTAAAAACCCCTGGGGGCATTGAAGAACTGAATCTTACCTCAGCCCTGGGTGGAGACCCTGGCCGAACTGGTCTTTGTCTCACACTGAATGGCGGCCCTGCTCATCCAGCTTATCTGAAAATCAGATCCCAGTGCTGGCTTGGTGGAACTGTAGGCCAAGTGGCTGTGGAGAGGTATCTGCTAAGATTCTGGGCACAAAAATCCCTCTCTGTATCCAGACCAGTACACACTTGATCATGCCACCTTGGAGGAACTGAGATCTCACAGATTCCCAGAGTATACCCTACTTTGGACAAAGGACCCAAAAGTCAAGTGACTGGTTGGGAAAATGCCCAAAAAAGGGGAAAAAAAATAAGACCATAGAAGGTTACTTTCTTGGTGAACAGGTATCTCCTTCCATCCTTTCGAATGAGGAAGAACAATGCTTACCATCAGGGAAAGACATAGAAGTCAAGGCTTCTGTATCTCAAAAATCCAAAATAAATATTCAATGGGCTCAGGCCATGGAAGAGGTCAAAAAGGATTTTGAAAATCAAGTTAGATAGGTGGAGGAAAAACTGGGAAGAGAAATGAGACATAAGAAAAACATGAAAAGCAGGTCAACACCTTCCTAAAGGAGACTCCAAAAAATACTGAAGAAAATAACGTCTTGAAAAATAGGCTAACTCAATTGGCAAAAGAGGTTCAAAAAGCCAATGAGGAGTAAAAAGCAGAATTAGCCAAATGGAAAAAGAAGTTCAAAAGCTCACTGAAGAAAATAGTTCTTTAAAAATTAGAATGGAACAGATGGAGGCTAATGACTTTCTGAGAAACCATGAAATCACAAAACAAAACCAAAAGAATGGAAAAAATAGAAGATAATGTGAAATTTCTCATTGGAAAAACAACCGACCTGGAAAATAGATCCAGGAGAGACAATTTAAAAATTATGGGACTACCTGAAAGCCATGATCAAAAGAAGAGTCTAGACATCATCTTTCATGAAATTACCAAGGAAAACAGCCCTGATATTCTAGAACCAGAGGGCAAAGTAAATATTGAAAGAATCCACCAATCACTGCCTGAAAGAGATCCAAAAAGAGATACTTCTAGGAACATTGTGGCCAAATTCCAGAGTTCCCTGGTCAAGAAGAAAATATTGCAAACAGCTAGAAAGAAACAATTCCAGTATTGTGGAAATACAATCAGGATAACACAAGATCTAGCAGTTTCTACATTCATGGAATATGATATTCCAGAAATCAAAGGAACTAGGACTAAAACCAAGAATCACCTATCTAGCAAAACTGAGTATAATACCTCAGGGGAAAATATAGTTTTTCAATGAAATAGAGTATTTTCAAACATTCTTGATGAAAAGACCAGAGCTGAAAACAAAATTTGACCTTCAAACACAAGAATGAAGAGAAGCATGAAAAGGGAAACAGCAATGAGAAGTCATAAGGGACTTACTAAAGTTGAACTGTTTACATTCCTACATGGAAAGACAATATTTGTAACTCTTGAACGCTTGAAACTTTTCAGTATCTAGGTAGTTGGTGGGATTACACACACACACACACACACACACGCACACACACACGCACAGAGACAGGGAGCACAGAGTGAATTGAATAGGATGGGATCATATCTTAAAAAATGAAATTAAGAGGTGAGAGAGAAATATATTGGGAGGAGAAAGGGAGAAATGGAATAGGGTAAATTGTCTCTCAGAAAAGAGGCAAACAAAAAACTTTTCAGTGGAGGGAAAAAGAGGGGAGTGAGAGAAAAACATGAAGCTTACTCTCATCACATTCATCTAAAGGAAGGAATAAAATGCATACTTACTTTGGTATGAAAACCTATCTTACAATACAGGAAAGTGGGGGAGAAGGGGATAAGCAGGGTGGGGGGCATGATGGCATGGAGGGCAGAGGAAGGAGGGATCAATTAGAAGTCAACATTCTTGGGGAGGGACAGCATCAAAAGAGAGAGCAGAAGAAATGGGGGGCAAGATAGAATAGAGGGAAATACAGTTAGTCTTACACAACATGACTATTATGGAAGTCATTTGCAAAACTACACAGATATGGCCTATATTGAATTGCTTGCTTCCCAAAGGGAATGGGTGGGTAGGGAGGGATGAAGAGAAGCTGGAAGTCAAAGTTGTAGGAACAACTGTCGAGTATTGTTCTACTAAGAAATAAGAAATACAGGTATTGGGGTACAGAAAGTTATTCTGGCTGTACAGGACAAAAGAGAAGATGGGGTCAAGGGAAGGGAGGGATGTTAGAAGAGAGGGCAGATCGCTGATAGGGCAATCAGAATGCTTGGCGTTTTGGGGTGAGGGAGGGGGAAAATGGGGAGAAAATTTGGAACCCAAAATTTTGTGAAAGTGAATGTTAAAAGTTAAATAAATAAATTAAAAAAAATAAGCTGGAAAAGTTAACTGAAGCCAGGTTGTGAAGGGAATTAAATGCCAAATCAAGAAGTTTATAGTTGATCCTGGAGAGAATTGTGAACCACTGGATTATGGTGAGAAAGAGACCTGTACCATTTAGGGATGTTATTTTGGCATCTCTGTGAGGTATGGACTGGGAAAGGGAAACATGAGGCAAAAAACCTATTAGGGGAGGGGAAAGGAGGGGGGAAGAAAATGTGTGCTAAGCACTTTACAAATATTATCTTATTTGATATAATTAAGAGGCTACTCCAATACTTCAGGAATAAAAGATGATAAACTAAATGGGAAAAGACACTCTCATGAAGGCATCTGCTAACCACAGAGGAGTACACTGTGAAATCATGGGTCTTTTGAAATAAGTTGTAAATGGGAATTCACAGTTTGGTTGATAGGCAATTAGAGGACCATCAAACATTTGTCTTTCAATATGTTGAATTACATTTTTTTCTATGCAAACCATAGGCCTTTTTATTGTCTTTAATATCTTCTGTTAAGTCTTAACTCATTCAGGACATAGACCTTTCACAGGTATCTTACAGATTTGTTATATTCAATTGCATTCATCTTTTGTTTATGTGCCTCTTTCCATTTGGTACATAGTCTATTAAGCTGTTAAACTTGCATGTGTAGACACATTTGTATCTTTACATGGCTCCTCATTTTCTTCAATGTAGGTATGATTCAAAGTATTATCATGAGAAGTTCACTGTTTAGAGCATTCTAATTTTTTTCAACCAACTATCCGATTTAGAACCACTGATTGAGTACTATAGTTATCTTTTATTTTTTTTAAATCTATATTTCTAATATCTAGAGTATATGCCTAACTCCACATACCCTAAGGAAATAATTTAACAGATGGAATGAAATCATAACTAGCACATCATAGTAGCACTGTTTGGTGTCTGGAACATTGCATAACCTAAATAACTATTGTGAAAGTAAATTTATTTTAAAGTAACAACCAATGTTGTATTCTAAAGTTAAATTTTGCTTTAAATTTTTTTATTTTAGAAAATAGCTAAATTAATTTGGAAACTATAACTACACAAAGGACTATTCACATATAATATATGAAAATAGAGGCAAATTCTTATTTACTGAGAAATTCAGTGGATATTCATAGTATTCATTATGATGGAAAGTCATTCTAAGATTCTCAAAGTTTGTTAATTCAAGAAATGTTTGAAAATTGGGGTGTTGTACGTGAATTTATCCAATTGCTTCTTCCATTTCTTCCTGCCACATTAAAGACAATATGGTATAATGGAAGAAATTCTATATTAAAGTCAGAAGCTTTTGGTTCAGTTACTAGTAGCAACTTGTCATTAAAACTTTCTAGCCCTCAGCCAATGTCTCTCTGGCTTTCAGATGCTAAAAAAATGTGGGAACTGTGCTAGCTAATCTCTAAAAATCCCTTCCTTCTTAAAAATTTATGATCTTATGACTTCTTTCCATTTATTAAACTATTTCCTTAGGTTATACTGAATCAGACATGTACCCTAGGTATTAAAAATGTAGATTCAAAAATTAGAAGAAAAGATAGCTATGCTGCTTAGCCAGGGATTCTAAATAGGGTGGTTGATTGAAGAACTATAGAATACTCTAAACAATGCACTTCTAATAACATTTTGAATCACAGCTAGGGGAACCATAAAAAGATACAAATGTGGCTACACACAGAGGTCTAAGAATTTAATAGATACGTATCAGCAATGGAAACAAGAGGCACATAATCAAAGATGAATGTCACAGACCTGTAAAAATGGCAGCACAAGGCTAAGATTCTGCATGAATTGCAGATTGCAGCAGATGCTAAAGAAAATAAAAAGGTCTCTTTAAAAAAAGTTGTTACAGGTTCTTCAGAGTAAGGAGGACATGTAAGTGATAGGCCAGAGTCTCATGAAGTGGGAGTAATCTGTAAATGTTTGTAATTTAAAAACAAAATATATCAATAAAACTTCTTAAGAAAAGTATGGCTACCATTAGTAAGATTAAGTAGCAGCAAATCCAAAAGTGATTTTTAAGTTCCTAGAGAGGAAATCAATAAATGATTATAAACCACTATGGTTAAAGCAAATGCATTTTAAAACACTTAATGTGGTGTTCTAAAGTGAAGTTCTGCTATTTTTTAAAAATACAGGAACCTAATTAATTTATAAGAATTACACTAAGCTTTGTACCAGCATGCTAAAGATTTTTCCATTGTTCTATTTTAGATAGTTCATGGAATTGATATTCCTAGGTCAATTACCCAAATTCTACAAAAATCTACTCTTCTTTCCATATTATATCACATAGGAGTACTGGAGATAATTATTTATATTTTATTCTACATTTGCAAATTTAAACTAGTGGCACACTTAAGTAACTGCCATTTAGTCAAACAAATATTTTTTAAACATTTGTGTGCTGATTACTGGAAATAATGAAAGCGAAAACAGTCCCTCCCTTCAAAGTGCCCATTCTAATGGTTGGGAGAAACAAATATAAATAGCTAGGTACATACAAGATACATACAGAATAGATGGTGAAACCTGCAAAAGGAAGGTGGCATTAGCAGCTTGGAAGACTCAGAATGACTTTTCCTGAAGAAAATGGGATTTCAGTTATTCTTGGAAGAAGCCAGAGAAACTAAGGGGTAGAAATGAAGAAAAGCAAGTAGGCACATGTAGATGGATGCAGGGAGCTTGAAGAGCAGTGAGCTATAAGAACTCTACAAAGGTTCAAAGGGTCCAGGTTATGAAGGGCTTTAAATGCAAAACAGAAGTTCATATTTGATCCTAAAGATGACAGGAATTGCTGGCACTCATTGTGATGGTGGGGGGGGAGATGGGAGGAAAGAGAGAGCGGGGAAAGGAAGAGAAATGGAGACAGAGAAAGAGACACACACAGAGTATTTATCTTCCTACCTTTCAACAGAAGTCCAAGGGAAAAATTTGAAGAGTCCTAATGAATCAAAGTTCTTTAAAAAGAAAGCTTTCATTTCTACTGTGGTTCTCTGTTGCTTTCACCTTTTCTGTCAAGAAAATAGTTTTTAGACTAGGAAGGGTAAAAAGACTGACTAAGAGTAAATTGTAGCCAACAAAACAAACACATCACTACTCTAAATGAATTCAGATCTCTTGATCTAGAGTTATTATACCTCTAGGTAAAAATGAACTTTGTCAACGTTATCGCTAACCTCCTCCTGATGTCTTAAAAATAGGGGAAATAGGAGAAATATTACAAGGCTAGAGAAAGCCAAATATCCTAATTTCCATGAGGGAAAAAAGGCACACTCATTCTAGAAACTATAGACCAATGAATATAGCATCACTCCTGGGCAAAATTATAATATTAATAATAATAGCATTTATTGGATACTTTAAAGTTTCCAAAGTGCTTTACAAATATTATCTCATTTTATTGTCATAACAATCCAGTGAGGTAGATGCTTTTATCTACTCACACTACTTAGTGACAACCAGAAGACATCATAGATTCTTGCCAGCGATAGTTACTAAAACTGAGTTCCATGTCCCAGGCTCAGCTGAGGTCCCACGTCCACCCCCAGGTTCAGCTGAGCTCTTAGATTCACTTAGCTCCCAATTCTGTGCTTCATGTCAAGAGTTCCAATCTAAAGCTCCTGTCTTTCCACCTGATGCTATCCTATGAAAATTGTTGCTAATACTTCTTTGCAGGTGTCTGGTGTAAATGGAGGACAACTAATCACATTCAAAATGTACATTTTCTAGAGCTCCTGCATCAGACTGATCCTTTGCCTAGGGATCTCCAGAATCTATGGGTATGAATGGCTCACAGCTGCTTGTCTATGTATTTGCTTATTGATTCTTTGCCAAGAGGAAAAAAAATAGTAGCATACCATATGTTTGTTTACCTCTGTGATGAGCCAGTTCCACTGTGGCAAGGTCAAATGTCTAAGTCTCATTGACATAGCAAATTTTGGACGGAGGCAGAGTTTTGAGAGTTGGTGGGAAGCTCAGAGCTAATTTATCATTAGCAAAACTATAAACCTACAGAGCTTTGATCAATGAGTAAGAAACATTATTCAAGGAGGGGCAGAGCTGGAATCATCATCCTTTCAGTCACACAGACTTGAAAACTGAGTCATCCTTGTATCTTTCCTTCCTCTCATTTCCTCATAGCCAATTACTTGTCAGGTCTTATTGATCCAGTCTTCACAGTAACTGCTACCTCCTCTTCACTCACACTACTCCTACTCTAATTCAGACACTTTCACTTCTCCTCTTGACGATTGTAATTTCTTAACTGGTTTCTCTCCCTCCAATTTCTGTCCTTTGAAACCTGTCCTTCCCACAGCTGCCAAGTTAATCTTCTAATGCACATGACATATTCCTCAACAATCTTTAGGACTTCCTTACTGCCATTAGACTAAAATACAAATCAACATTTAAAATCACCGTCTGATCACTTTCCAGACTTACGTCATACTATTCCCCCTCACATAGTCCATGTTCAACCCAAATTGTACTTAGAACTGGTCTCAGATCTTGTTTTGTATTTTCCTGCTTTTCGGCATTCACTCATGTTTTACCCTAGCACCTAAAATACATTAATTCATAACTATTTCCCTGATTCTCCAGTTGAAAGGAAATTGTTCCTCCTTATATTTTCTCACAGCATGTTGTCACATTTTATCTTATATCATATTTGTGCATATATTAAATCCAATACATTAGGCTAAAAACTCTTTGAGGGAAAGACTGTCATTTTTCAGCCTTTTATCACAAGTGCCTAACATAGTGTCTTGCACAGAGTAGAAAATAAATATTTGTCTAACGGAAATGGATGGGTATGGATCTCTTTAATAATACTGTGCATTTATATGACAATGAACAGTTTGCAAGTATCATAAACTGTAATATTATTCTTTCTAAAATATAAGAATGTAAGTATCACAGGTATGATTTCCTTATTTCATAGGTGAGGAAATGGGGGCTCAAAGACTTCCTTTATAGCTAATGTTTTAAAACTGGCTTTCAGAATTAGGTTTTTTGACTCCAGGTTTGTTCTTGCTCCCATTATATCATGCTTTCAATTTGCTTCATCTGCAAGTCTGAGTTGGTGGTTTAGAGTTCCTTCAATTATGCAGAGATACATGACAATTCTGTGATTTACTGTTCTGCTGTGATAGCTGCATTATTACTCAGTAGATAGTACCTAAGCCAAGACATTACTCATTCTGACTTGACAATCTATTCCACATTCCTTCATGATTAGTCTTATTTTGATTGTGTCTAGTCAGCAAGAAAAGGAATAATTAATCACAAGCACAATTCATAAAAGTTAGAATTCTCTTGGCATCCTTAAGACAGTGATTTCCCCTCCCCCACCCACTGTATATGGCTTACATTGAAAAGTAAGAAGGAAATCATCTAATTCATTTCAAATGCAATGGCACTTGTCTCAACTTGGATGCTTATGTAAATCTCTGTTTTTTTCATTCTTTCTAGTGGTTTGGTTGACTTTGGGGGATTCAGGCACCAAATAGAGCTGGCAATTGAATTTCTTTTTTTTCCCTTTTCTACTTTATGTGAAGTTATGGAGTTCAAATGTGGATTTGAAAACATTTGCTATATTTTACACAATCTAGAAAATTCATGGGAATTTACAGGGTTTGAAGTATAATCAAGAATTCCCCCTACAGAATTACTTTTTGTGGTATTTCTATGAATGTCATGCTGCCAATTTGGAGTGCTTCTTCCCCCTTGCTCTATACCTATCTGTATCCTACTCATCACTGAAGGCTCTATTTATGCCATCTCTTCCATGGAGCATTAAATCCTTTTGCATTTATTTTTGGCTTTATATTTATCTTTTGGTGTCTACTATTGTTAGTTCTCTTTTCTTACGTCTATACTTTACTTTCCAATTTAGAAGGATAACTCCTTGAAGTCAGAGACTCTGCTGTGTACACATTTACATTTTCCACTGTGCTTCTCTTGGTTGGTGCTCAGTGAATGACCTAACTGATATATAAAAAGCAAGTGTGTGGTGCTGGTTTAAGAGATCATCCTGTGTTTGTTTACTGTGTCTCTATATAAAGCCAATTCTTCCTCCTCTGCCTCCTCCTTTTTCTTCTTTTCTTCTCCTTTTTCTACTTTTTTCCCCTCCTCCTCCTTTTCCACCATTTCCTCCTCTTCTTTCTCCTTGTTCTGTTTTTTCTTCTGCCATCATCATGATCATATTATCAGCATCTTCTGAATATGTCAAATCTAACTTAAACTGAGATTTAAGAACAATTTATTCAATAGACGTCATCTTACCAAAAAAAAAAAACTGTCTTCAAGTTTTGTGGAACAAAAAGTATCTAAATATTGAGGTCTAGTGGAAACTATCCACCTATCCTCTTTGTTGTCTGATCTGCTATTGGAATTGTCTTGAAGATGCTTTCAGAAGATGAGTTTACATTGTTATACTTTTATTCAATTTTAAAAATCAGGTATTTTATCTACCTGTGCAATAGTCTATCAAATAAAACAGAATAGTGATTTGCCCTGGGAATGTTTCAGTTTGCACTCCAATAAAATGAAAATAAGGTTATTATTAGTAATAATAACAAAACCTACATTTGTATAACATTTGAAGGTCTACAAAGTTTTTCCCCCCTCACAACAACCTTCAAAAACAGTATATATTATTGGTATACAGTGTGGTTTAGTGGAAAGAACACTGAATTTGGAATCAAAAGATCTGGGATCTATTCCTGGTTCCACCACTTACTGTCTGTGTGACCTTGGGCAAGTATTTTCCATCTTGGGGCTTTAGTTCCCTCATCTATAAAATGAGGAGTTTTGACCAGATTACCACTAAGGTTCTTTCAAGTTCTAGACCTATGATGCTAAAATCCTACATAAAAATTCTTAGCTAACTGCTGAAAGTTGTTGGTAGAAGCACGGACAATTATAAAATCAGAATTAATTAGAAGGGACATTTTCTAGTTCAGTATCTTCATTTTATATATGAAGAAATCGATAATTCATTCACTGAAGTAAATTGAATTAAAAAAATACATGATCTCTAATACCCAAAAATTCTATGTTGGCTAATCAGGGTTGTGCTTGGAGCAAGTTTGTTTTGACTTATAAGAATTTGATTGTTACATTTTCAGTGTGAGTATTTACACCTCACAAATAGGCAAATCAGGGCTTCATTTTGTTTTGTTGGTTGTCCAGACTAAAGAAAGTGGTGGAGAAAATGGTAATAATATAGATTACATTTGGAAGTGTGTCATGTGTACTTTCTCCCTCTGGAGAGTCAGTTATTAAACATTTGCCAGAACGTTTGCCAAGGTTTTTAACCCAGCTGTTTTCTAGATGTGAAATTGACTTTAAAAGTTTAATAGCGGGTTAGTGTCCATCTGGAGATACAAATGCAGGTATTCCAATTCAATCAATATTCTCCAGGAAAAAACCTAAATAAAAGTGAGGCACCTATTAACTGAACATTGACTACCAAAACAAACAGCAATAATAAGATAATAGCTCATTTTATATTGCACTTTAAGATTGGCAAAGCACTTCGCACGTTATCTCATGTTTCAAACAGACCTATGAAATACAAGCTATTTTTATTCCCATTTTACAGATGAGAGAATTGAGGCAAATAGAAGGTAAATGATTTGCCTGGAATCCTATCTGAGGCAGGATTTAAATTCAGGTCTTCCTGACACTCACAGCACTGGAACATACACCTTCTTTACACCCTTCCTTCTTATCAGTTGGGGCCTTGAAAAATTTTACATATGATTCCATGGTGAATAAAGTCAGAAAAACAGCATCATCAATAGGTGTTTCTGGGTTCCAAGCTGTTAGCATGGCCATGGAATGAAGGAGCAGAAAGGTGGTGAGGTAAACAGTGAAGATAACTGAAAAGAAAACACATGGTGAAACATTAAAATGAAAGAAATTATTTACCATCTAGGAGGAGAAGGGTGGTAGGATCTTAGCCTTAAGTAAGAAAACAAGCCTATGAGACACAGCTGCAAACAGCACCATGGCAGTCATTGCAGCCACAGACCAGAATTAATCATCTTTATCCACATTATGTGAAAGATCATCTTAGCCACATAGGATTTTTCACCTTCACTCAGTGGAAATGATTGCTCCAGCCACTAGCATTATCAAGGACATGGGTAAGCAATATTTCTTTTAGTAAAATATAGTAAGTTATTTCAGGGATGGTTTATTAATCTGTAACTCATTTCAAATCTTACTTACTAATGAATAATTCCACACACAGCAGAGCAATAGTAGGAGCAGACATGTGCATGTGTCATTTGGGATTTGAGTCTCCCTTTTCCCTTCTCCTCCAGATAAAACTCCTGTTCTTTGTTAATTAAATATTCATCATCCACCATGTGCAAAAGCACTATCCTAGCTAGGGGGTGAAGTCGGTAGAGTCCTGGTGCTAGAATCAAGATTTATATTCAAATACAACCATTTTACTACCTCTGTGGATCTGGATGAGTCACTTAATCTTTGCCTGCCTCAGTTTCCTCAATTGTAAAATGGGGATAATAGCACCCCCTCCTAGGTTTACTATGATAAAATGAAATAATATTTGCAAAGAATTCTGCAAACCTTAAAGTGCTATATGAATGCTCACTATTATTAAAATATATGTGAGTAAGAGACAAGATTAAATTGCATTAACCTGGGTTTTAAAATAAAAAGAACTTGGAAATTCCCATGTTATTTACGTGAATACTTTAGATATTAAATATTTAATTCATACCAGCTCATTACTTCCATCTTCATCGAAGTCCTCCTCTATCCCATCAGTCATCTCTTCTCCATCGCCATCTGCATCTGGTCCTCCTTCAATAGGTTCTTCTGTAGAGTTGTCTGCATTCTCTGACACACATTCCTCTTGGTTCAACTCTATGTTATCCTCTATTTGCTTCTTCTGAGCTTCTGAGGGAAAAGAGCAAATGGCTACCTTTCATAGTTAATGGTCTGTTCTGATGAACCAAAAATATTTGACGTAACATATTCCATTCAGGATGGCACTGTACTGATAAAAATGTGAATTTGACAGCTTTATCTTTGTTTGTTTGTTTTTGCCTGTGATTTTGTCTTTAAGTGGACTTGAATGTATCAATTAGGTATGACCTCACTTAAATTAATTCACTTATTGTATTTTTAAATGTAGAACTTCTAAAACTCAGCGAAACAAAATAATGGAATTAGTGACCTGTGAGAGAGAGAAACATTTCCATAAAGCAAATCATTCTGGTTGACATACATATATAACTTGCAATATATTTTAAAATATAATCTTTTAATTGAATAGGCACCTTTGAGACAAAATGAAAGCAAAATAATGAGTAAAGATGATGTACAAAAAATTAATAGTAAGCCCAATGAAAAGGGGGGAAGCATATAAGACCAAACCTAAATATGAGAAGTACATTAAAACATGTTGCTGTAATTAAAGAATGAAATGGTTATAAATATTAACCTTGTTTATCATTGAGTCATTTTTCAGTTGTGTCCGACTCTCTGTGATCTCCTTTTGCGTTTTCTTGGCAAAGATGCTGGAGTGGTTTATCATTTCCTTCTCCAGTTTATTTTACAGATGAGGAAACTGAGGCATATAGTGGTTAAGTGACTTGCCCAGTGTCACTCAGCTAATAATAAATCTAAGGCCAGATTTGAATTCCCTGAGATAAGTCTTCCTGTCTCCAGGTCCAGTGCTTTATCCACCATGCCACCTGACTGCATTGTTAACTATATATATTGTTAATAATAACAATACCTTCTATTTATATAGTTCTTGCAGAGTTCTTTCATGAACATTGCAATAGCCATAAAAAAATTATTGTCCCCATTTAGCAGACGAAGAAACTAAGATGAAGACAAATTAAATGATTTGTACAAAGTCAAAAGGTTTTTATTTATAGGCAAATGAACCACAACTATTAAAGGTAAAGTCTAAGTATGTGAAACATAATTTTAAATAATATAGATTAAATTCTGTCTTTAGATATTTGCTTGTATTTTCCATTTTCTATTCCTAATCTCATACATCTTCCCAGGAAGGTCTTAATCATCACTAGACATATGAGAACACGAATATTTTATTTGTGATACTTTTTCTTTATAATATTTCTTTAATATACCTGAGATCATGTCAGTTTCAACTTAGTAAGGAGGTTATTTTTGTTTACTTTTTGCATTATCAGTAATATTTAATATTAGTTTAATTTTAATTGTGGGATCTTAAGGGCTTGTTACGTTGTTGATACATTAGACATTTTCCTAATATAAGATGTCAGGTCAATGTAAAGCAGTTCATTAATACGCAGCCTTTCAGAACTACATGTAATGTTCAACACACATACCTAAATGGCTGATAATACTCATGTTGGAATAAGACTGGAGTACTCTCTTTAAAGTGAATCAGAATTCATTACGTATGTGCCCTGTTTTATATTTATTAATTTTGTTGATTTTTAAATAAGTATTTTTAAGACTTAAGGAGGCAGTGGTAGAATGATTGGCTACTAAATTTCTAAGGTTCTATGATCTTATTGATGTGATTTTTTTCCCATTCTTTTTCTTTCATCACATGACTCTTGTCATGTCCTCCCTGAATCCATCACAAGGGGGCCACTCAACCTGCAGAGAGCCTTTTTCTAGGAATCTTAATTTTATGTGGGCACAAAGGGAATAATAGGCTATGTATTGGTTTAGTTCCCATAATAGTCATATATCTCTTTGGAAATATATTTTTTTATAAATTTTTTTTGTGTGTGTACGATTACACATTTGCAAACTGTTATAACCTGTTTAGTTCCACCATGGCATATATAAAGTGTAATTTTGACTCATCAAAACTTAGGTATGTAGTAAATTCTGAAGTTACACAAAGCCTTCCTTGATCACCCATTGCCAGTTGTTTTTATCATGCATATAATACAAATTTGTTTATATTTATATATTTTTTTCAAGCAAAATGTAAGCTTCTTGAGGTCAAGGGCAGATTTTGGTTTTTTGTTTTTGTATGCTCAAGGCCTAGGACTATGCTTGACACATACTAGACAAGAGATGTTCAGTACTGCTAGATACGAGAGGGACTCCCTAGACTTTATTACATAAAGAAGTGAGCCAGGCAGACCCACCCTTTAGGAATCACCAGCAGCTGAATGGAGGAGAGATTGAGGAGAGACTTGAGGAAGAGGCAGTAGCAACAGTCCAGTTCAGAGGTGTGGAAGGACTGAACTGGGGTGACAGCTTTGTAGGTGCAAAGGGATGTGTGTGAGAGATGTGGAGGCAGAAACGAGAAGATATAGTAACTAACTGCATATGGGGGGTGATGGAGAATGAAGAGATGAAGAAGTTGAGGTCGTAAACTAAGGTTTCTTACAGGATAGTGGTACCACTGACCGAAATAGGCTAGTTTGGTAGAGGAGTCTGATTTTAGGGAAGAGATAATGAATTCTGTTTTAGATACGGTGAGTGTGAGATACATACAAGAGAAAATAATTCATCATAGAAATTAGTTAGATCTTTCTTTTTTTGGGTCTATTTGTTGTTTCTTTTCCAGTTTTATCCTTAAATGCTTCAATTCTTTTTTTGAAGAAAGTATCCACAATATCTAGGAGTGAGATTTCTGTACAGTTTACAAACTTTTCTTGATCCTACATTATAGTCTAACATTTTGTGCTGCCATTCAATCTATGTTCACCTTTATTTTGAAGTCATTTTTAAAGTATAATATTAATTTAATTTGAAGAGTCATTGAATTTTTCATAGAATTTCTCTACTTCTGTAACTCTAATTGATGCTGATGCATAAGCTTCAATTATCACCATGTTGGTCTATGTGCTTATGTTCATAATGAGATTACTAAGTAGCTGCTAATATATATTAAAGATTCATCATGCATTTTCAAATTTAAATTCCACAGACAACATAGGTTAAATTATAAAAGATACATTAAACTGAGGAAACAATCCATTCTAAATTATATTTAATAAGGGGAAAGGGTATGTACATCTTTACATAGTTTCACTGAATTAAACATATGATTTTTTTTTGAGGGGGAGGGCTATACATATCACCTAATATAGCCCAAAACAAATTCTAAAGGGGAAAGGAATAGTTGCATGAATTGATATAGTGGTTGTAACTCTTCTTTGTGTACACTGTGGAATTTTATGCTATAATAAAAATTGAAGCAAGCACGGTTACATACATAGGCATTGATTTTTAGAGTTAGAGAACTGCTTGGATTTTTTAAAAAAATGTTAGTCATTTCTATGAATTAAAGAGAAAGAAATATGATTGAATTCATGGATTCAGTGAAATATGAAAGTGAGTATGCATGGTCATAAGTACCTGAAAACCCACTGAATCAGTGATTCTACTATTCTTTTCAAATATTTCTGGTATGTCACATAGATATAGGCTAGATTCTTCTGGCATCTGAATGGTTCATTTTTGTTTTTCCTTATAAACCTCCAATCCAACTGAGCTATTCAAATATCCTGAATGAATAAGTCTTGGTAGGGAAAAAGGATTTGTATTTTAATTTCATATACATATTACTTTAAAGGAATGCCAAACTTATGTAGTATTTAAAAATAATTTTGTCAATTAAGAAGGTAAAAAAGAATGAATATAGTAATTGTGATGTAAAACGTACAGTTAATGTATAGACACAAATGGAGATAAGATGAGAGCTACAGAAATGATATCTCAAATGGCTTAGAAGAAATCCTCCTTTGTTTTGGCAGATCTTCTCTTGTGGATTTGTGGGAGGACACAAAAAGCAATCTCAAAGACTGAAAAAGTGTTGATGGGTTATGACTTGTATTTGCATGGTGAGAATCCATAGAGAAGAGACAGAGCATGGCATATTGAAAACAAATGTTGAACTTGGAGTCTGGAAGACCTGGGTTTAAAAGTCTCACTTCTTATATTTATAAGCTATGTGACTTTGGGCAAGTCACTCATCATTTTCAGGCTCAGTTTCCTCATCTGTTAAATGGGGATAACAATTATAGTATCTACTTCCCAGGTTTACTGTAAAGTTCACATGCTCTAAGGATAGGATTACATAAAGCACTGTGTAAATTTTAAAACACTATTCAGGGCATTCAAAAAATCTCAATGTGGTTTTATGCTCTAGTAGATTAAAACTGCACTGAGACTTGTGAGATGACCTGCAAATTTGTACCATTATGCAATATTATGTGATATTGTATGTCCTGTGTTATTATGAGATTATCATCTATTGAAGTAACGTAGATAAATATACAAAGTATAAGGAAGGTCTGTGTTGAGTTAAAAGGGAACTGGTGGATGAAAGTGAAGTGGTCAGAAGCAATGAATTTTGGGTCCAAAAAAGTAAGGAGAGTAAATATGTGTTCTTTCGCCAAAGCAGTCTACGAGAATTCCAAATGCTACATCGTCTCTGCAGGATTTCACCAGCACTGACTTGTGTTAGAGCCCAGGCAGGAAATCCTCTAGTCACCAAAGGATGACAAGGTCCATCAAAGAAATAATACATGAAAGCACATCTTATTTATTAACATTGTGATGGATAGCTTCATAACCACTTTTGCTTAAGAAGTACACTGGCATGACAAGGAAAAATGACTATGCAGGATGACAACTTCCAATTAAATAAATATGCTTTCCATAGAGATATTTGATTGCATTTACTTTGACTAAAAACTAGTAAAACTTTTTTTAGTAGTGTATCTTTTCCATTTATAATTTAAAATATATATTTTGATGTGGTTTGCTTCTTCAAAGTTCTAGATGATAGTGTTTGTCTTCCTTATTTAATAAAATGTAACAAAAATATTTGTTAGGGACATATGTTAAATGACATATTTAGATAAGACACAACTCCTACCTCCTCATGGAGCCTATAGCTTAGTAATGGATAAGCAAAGATAACTATTATTATTCATTACGATACTTGAAGGTTACATAATATTCACATTGCAAAGGTACAAAAATTGTGCTAGATGAGATCTTGTGGGAAATGTTAACAACATGGAGGATTGGTGACGGTCCGGTTGAAGAGTAGCAATTGAACTGAGTTTTGCAGAATGAGTAGGACACCTTTAGAAGAGGAGTGAAGATATTCCAGATATTAGGGATTAAAGATATAGGAATGTTAAAGTGTAGGAAAGGTTTAGGGATAGAAAAAGAGTTTGGATTGTATGTGGCAGACAACTTTAGGAAGCTAGAGAAGACTTTTGAACAGAAAAGCAAATGCTTAGGGGAGGTTTTTCTGGCAGTAGTGTATAGAGGATTAAGTAGAGATGGGAGAGGATAAAAATGGAAAATTATTAAAAGAATGAATAAATGAATGAAAAAACATTTATTAAGTATTTACTATGTTTCTAATACTGTGCTAAGCAACAAAGATATAAAAAGAATAGGGCAATCCCTGCTCTCAATAAGTTTATAATCCAATTTTGAGAGACAATACATAAAAAGGTCAGCAGTATTGATGACGAAAAGGCCTAGATGTCCAAAGTGCCTATCCCAAACCAAATGAGAGCACTTGGAACAGAGCAGAGAGAGGTAAGACTGGGAGAAACATTGGGATACAGTAGAAGATGGTAAAGGGTTAGTTCTTGATCCTCAGGGCCTAGTACTTTGCTTGATACACCGTAGACAGTTCATGCTTCACAGGAAGGATCTGAGTTTGTGACCATCGGTTCATTCAAGAGGTGTGAACAGCAGTATCACTATTCCTGCTCTCCTGTCCCATGAGTGCTGAGTTTGAGGAGAAGTTGAATGGATGCTATTGCAATTGTCTAGGTGATTGGTAATGAGAGACTGTATTAGGGTACAATAAGTGAGATACCAACAGCTGAAAGTTACAGAAGACAAAAAGTAACGGGGATTAGTCTAAGAAAGCTACCAAAGATGACCCATTCCATTTGTTAAGTATGGCTAGAATTGCAGAATTATGCACTGAATTTAGTAGGTGGACCAGGAACCATAAAGGAAATTCTACTTCTGGAATGATTACGAGTACATCAATAGACTATCTATTTTGAAGAGACATAGGAGAGAGGCAAGGTTGGGAGATCTATCCAGCCAGTTGTGCAAGTAACTGAAAATATAGTGACTTAGATCATATAGACCTCTAGGGAATGGTTGATTTTAGCAGGTATATTTTTTTTCAGGTGGCTCTAATACAAGTTATATTTGTTTTAACTGAGTTGTAAAAACAAACAAACCCTCTTTGTTCTTCAAAGCTTGTGATGTGTGTGTGTGTGTGTGTGTGTGTGTGTGTTTGAGGGGGGGGAAGGGAAAGAGAGAGAGAGAGAGAGAGAGAGAGAGAGAGAGAGAGAGAGAGAGAGAGAGAGAGAGAGAGAGAGAGAGAGAGAGAGAGAGACTGGGTGTGGGTGAAGTGAGAAATTTTCCTTTTTCCCAATGCATCTGGGCCCTCTGTGCCATGTGAGAGCCTCTGACAGAAGTATTATTGAGAATGGGAAAAGTGACCAGGAGATGCCAAAGGGCATATGAAGAGAGTGGTTCCCTCTGAACGATGAGGAACTTTTGAATTTCTCAGAATTTGAGTCAATTCATCCATCAGTAAGCACCGCCAAAGCACTTACTCTACATTCTTCCAGGCATGGGTCATGGGAAGACAACAATGAAACAGTGTTTGTCCTTGTAGACCTCCTGCCACATCAACTTTGAACCCCAATAAACCAAAGCCTGAATTAATCAGACTGCTTTACTTTGCTCCTTTGTGACAAGATGCCTGCAACCAGAGTGGTGGGATTTATCTTACTTTAGTATCCCAGAGGCATATTGCTATATAGGGAAAAACAGATATCTTGGGATCATAATTTCCAGCTGATACTATTTTGTCAATTGTCTTGTCAATTTGTATTTACACCTTATTCAACTAAGAAACTTCCTTTCTCATGGTATGGTTAAAAACATATAGAGACCATAAATCTGAGGGACACAGGTGTCCTGGGATTGTCCTAAAATGAATAAAGACTTTGTCATTCTTTTATCAGACAGTCAGAATTTAGGCTGTGGCTCCTTGTGCGTATAAATTAAGCTAGCTTTGGCTAGCTTTAAGGGAATAAACAGCATGGATTTACATATCACCTAGCCTGTTTGCCTCTTTAACCAAACTTTCAGGTCAACAGTTAGGGTACCAGTGACTGCAGATGAACTGATGGGATGACAGAACAGCCCATCTAGCCAATGCTAATAACTCAAGGACTTCAGGATTCATTTTTCCTGGAGTCTTATACTAGACAGAATCAGGTAAAGTTCTTAATTCCCAGCTTCCAAAGGACTCCCACTAGTTTGGTTGAAGTCTGAAATTCCATTTAGGCTAGCTCTGGGGTAGGGACTAAATCGGGTTAAATCACTTTAGATTAATTAGGTCCCCTTTGAAGACTGATCTAGGAAAATAGACTTTAATCAGAAACTAAAATTAGAAATCTGGCTAACAAGATAAAGATTTAGCTAGCAAGCAAACCATTACCAGTCTGATGACCACAAGTAGACAGCCCCAAATTATGTAAGCCACAATATAGCTCTTTTGGACTAGTCAAATTTACTTTATTTTAAAACCAAATTTAGTTTAAAGGCCAACCAAACATCTAGCCTGTTTGCCTCTTTAACCAAACTTTCAGGTCAACAACCTTAAGGAGCATACATCCTACACAGGGAGAGAAAATATCTACAAGAACACACAAGATGATATGAGAGAAGTATGAGGCATTTTTGAGGGGAGAGGAATTAGCAGCCAGTGGTGTGAGGAGTCAGAGAACTTTCTATCAGTTCTCTTTTTGGGTGGATGTGCTTTTGTCATTTTCTGATGGATATTTCTTTCTCCTTTTGATTTTCTAGGGATTTATTTTTGATTTCTTTTTTATTTAATATTTTATTTTTTCCCAAATACATGTAAAAATTTTAATATTTTTTCCCCTTCAAATTTTAAATTTCAAACTCTCTCTGTCCCTATCCTTCCACCCCTCATTGAGAAGGCAAGCAGTTTGATATAGGTTAATACATGTGTAGTCATGTAAAACATATTTCCACCTAAGTCATTCTGTGAAAGAAAACACAGACAAAACCCTCAAGAAAAATAAAGTAAAGAAAAAGTATCTGATGGATATTTCTAAGGTGGGTGGTGAAATATAAATTAATATGATACACTTCTGTATCTTTTTAAATGTGCTTCTGCCTCTGGACTATTACATTGAGTGTTATAGCTAAGATCACTTAGTTAGCTATCTGTTCACTAATATGCACATGGATATATTCTTTCTCATATTATGGGAAGGGGGCATGAATGTTCTTATCATTGGAGGCATTGTGGTCAAGGAAAGTCCTTGAAGAACTCGATGAAAACCAACTAAAGAAATAGATGAGAAATAGATGATAGGAGTAGATCCCTATTCTCATTGAATTATAGTGACCTCAGTGACCAAGCCAGGGAAAGAAAGGTTTCTCTACTTAAAGAACAGACATTTGCTCTAAAAAGTCAAGAAGGAAAAGAATTTAGTGTCATATTTCAAGAGTCATATTCAGGTATTTTGCATCTCCACAGATGAGTACCACTTTAAAAGCCTTACTAGGTACAGAGACAATGAAATTGTTTACTGAGATTTATGTCCAAGACATTTTCTGAAAAAAAAAATAAGTTTGTCTGCTATTAGCATTAATTTCACTCAGACAAATGGCTGAGGTAGCAATTTAGCCTTTGATACGCCGGCTTAAATACTAGTCAATTGTGGCTGAATTGTACTGACCAGATGATTGAAAAAACGTCCATAGAAAAATGGAAGCAATATTAAGTAGAGCCAAGCCAATAACTGTGCAATTATCTAAATCTTAATTTAAATAAGTCTATTTTTCTCTTCTAAAGTTTATTCTAAAACACCTGAACACAGCTGAAATCTAAGTAATTGCTCCTAACAAATGCAATTATAGAGAGCTATACAGGAAACTCAGGAGCATAGAAGGTATCACTTCCAATCTTAGCAATTGAATATTTTGCAATTAAAATTATCCAATAAACATGCATTTTTATTAAGTTTTTATTGCATATTAGGCATGGTGGTAGGAACTATGGATATGACACAAAAAGGAAGTAATCCTGCTTTCAGGAAGCTTACACTTTGCTGGAGGAAACAAAATTCACTTAGATAAAGAAACCATACACACGAAATAAATACACAGTGATTTGGGGGTCGAACAAACTAAAAATTGGAGGAATATAGACAAAGCACTTAACGAAGGTTGCATTTGAGTAAAACCTTAAAAGGAGATAGGGGATCTGAGAGGTAAACGTTACTGGAACAGGGGTGTGAAGGCCTTTAAAATATCAAACAGGAGAGTTTTGTTTTAACCCCAAAACAAAAAGTCACAGAAGCTTCCTGAGCAGAAGAGTGATACGATGAGATTTATGCTTTCAGAATATTAATCCTCCATTCAGCTGTGGAGAGGATAAAATGTGGAGGGGAGAGATTTGATGCAGGAAGACAAAAACAAGAGGCTTTGTAATTGTTCAGAAAAAAGGTGATAAAGACTTGAACTAAATCAAGTCTGCTTGTGTGAGAAGATAGAAAATTAGGAACCTGTCTAGTATATTCATTAACCTAAGATTTTCAATAATATATATCATATATATGTATATGCGTATTTTATATATCCACATACACACATAGTTATAGTTAGAGAATACTATAAAATTGTTTATAAGACATATTGTGAATTTGGAGTGAGAGAAGAATTGAAATTGAAGTTGGGAAGACCGGGCTTCTAATCCTGTCTTTGGAACGTATTAGCTGTGTGACTCCTGTTAAATCACTCACTCTTTCAATGCATACAAGACATAGATTCAAAGTTGGAAGGGACCTCAGAAGTCATTTCCTTCAATTCCTTCATTCTTCAGATGAGAAAATGGATCCTAAGAGGTTAAAGGATTTGTCTAATATTACACAGGAAGCTATACAAAAGCAGGATTTGAACCCATGTTCTGTGATAACAGATCTATCACTCCGTATTCCCATACTAAGAAGTCCCTATAATTATGAAATCATGTTTTATATATAGTAATATATAATTATGTGTGCATATATGTGCCTTTCTATATGTGTATAAAACTATTGATATCTATATGGGTATGTATAAAATAAAACTAAATTACTAATAGCATGTTTCTTTCTTAAACTACATCCTTCAAAACCTGTTAAATCTAGGTTCTTTCCCTTGATTTTCTTCTCTTCTTGGGATTACCAACTTATCATACATACTTGATTCCTAAGCATAGTACATCCATTTTGGTGATAGAGCACAGCTTCATCTCACAACTCAAGATGTTGCCCACTTCTCTCTCCAATGTTTAAAACAAAGAAAAGGTAAAAGATCTTATATCTAGAGATGAAAAGGTCTTCAGAGGTCCTCAAGTCCAAACTCCTTATTTTACAGGTGAAGAAACTAAGGCCCAGGGAGATTAAATAGTTGAAAAAAATCGAAGATAAACCTCAGGGGTAAGACTTGGACTTAATTCCTTAAATCGAAGATAAACCTCAGGGGTAAGACTTGGACTTAATTCCTTGTCCATGCTTTCTGCTATGTGAACTCAATGTCCTGGGACTTCTTTCCTGTCCATTGGAGAACTGAAGGGTGTCTTGTGGGCTTTTAGAGGTTACTGAGATGGAGCAACAGTGGTGAAGAAAAGGTAAAACAGAAATGTTTAAGGAAGATGAGTTCAGTAAAGGTGAAGAAAAAAGAGGATTAAGGGCATTGATAGATAATCTGATCATTTTTTTTATATTCCCTGTTTCGGACCTGTCACATCAGTCAGTTTCATGGTACATTTTATATGAAAAGACACTGGTATGTTCTAACAGATAGACTCTAGTTAGATGGCTATCTGTACCTCTTGCTTGAAAGAGGGACGGAGAATAAACAGCACAGATAATATCCTGTAATCCAGTCAATATCCCCAAATCACAAAAACAAATAAAATTGACTATGTGGAAATGATGCTTTAACTCATATTATGAGGACATATTCTCTGTTTATTTGGCAGTACTATGGCTCTAACGATGAAAATCACATGTTGGTTCAGCCACACAGTCAATAAGCATTGACTGCAACCATAACAAAAGATATGATTGATACATCAAAGCCAACTTTGAAGGTTTCTAGTGTCGTGGGAAGGATTGTCTATATCCCTATCAGAGTCTATATTTTCAAGTAATGATTGAGTGAATGATAATACACTCACATAGCAACAAAAGGTTTACAAATCACTTTCTTTGAGAAAGCGCCCATGAGGGCAACTATTTCTATTCTCATTTTACAGATAAGGAAGCTGAGGCCTAGAAAAGTCAAGTAACAGCCCATGTCTACACAATTAGTAGATGCTGGAACTTAAGTATGAAACCAGGTCTTCTTCCTTTTCACTATGCTACATCACTTCTTTTTCCCTCTCACATGTATCAGATGAAAGAAAGCTAGAGGAAATTTTAGACTTAAGATTTAAAAAGATAGGGTAGGATCGACCAATAGACTAAACTTCAAAATATGAAATCTTGCTTTTATTTTGAAAAAAATCAGTTGCCTAATTGCAAGATGGAGGAGATCCGCCTTAGTTATAGTGTATGTGAAAATGAACTGGTGTTGCTAATGATTGCAAGCTCAATATGAGCCACCAAATATGGCTGATAAACAAACATACAAGTGAGAATAAATGCATTTAAGGTTACATTAGTAGAGGTAGCATGTCCAGACTGTGGGAGGAAACATATAGAGCACTGAGACAGGACACAGATGAAGGAAGTTATTACCTGCTAATCAGACAATCCCTAAATGAGGCATCGCACTTTAAAGGAGATAGTCACAAATCAGACAACATGTAGGGAAGTGTGAGCAGAGCAGCCACGAGTCTAGAAGTAGCTCAGTTAAATGATGCAGCAAAGGAAGGAGTGAAAGTATGAATTAAATGATGTCTTTGTGTTCTTTGGATTTGAATAATTTTCCTTAAGCTAATGTTCATGAATTTGAAAAAGGAATAGCTTTATTGTCACTAAAACCTCTAACCAAAATTTAACATTCCTGTCAATGATGATAGGAAGTAACCTATCACATTTAGATCAGGGATCCCAGGCTGCCATAGAAGACCATGATGCACAGAAAAAAGTTTGCAAACCCTGATCTAAACTATTCTTGTCTCAAAGAATAATAGAAATATGTCATATACACTGAGGAATAGTTATACAGAATCATAAAATTTTTAAGAGGAAGGTATCTTAGGGATCACATGGTTTGGACAACTCATTTTTCAGATGATGAAAATGAGAACCATGTAGATTAAACCATTTACCCAAGGTCATGAAACTGATGTGTAATAGAACCAGGACTAGAACTTAGTCTCCAATCCAGTAGCCTTTTCATTAAATCTATATCAAGGACATGTGCACTACGTGACAGTGTGAGGTATAAAAAATATGATTTCTGCTAAAACAGAACTTGTCATCTAAATAGTGAAGAAAGAATGCAGAATAACAGAATCATAGATTTAGGATTAGAAGGGGCTTTAGAACTCATCAGGTCCAATTACCTCATTCTGAGGTCCAGAGATATTAAGAGAGTTGCCCAAAGTCACAAAGTGTCTGAGGCAGGATTCAAATAATGATGTACAAGGTAATCAACTGTTAGAATGAGTGGGTCTGTGATGGAGGCAAAATGATTTATTTACATTTGAATATAGGTGTTTCTGGTGTCTAACAAACCTAGCAAAGAAAAAAATTACATTCTGACATAGCTCAGCAAATTCTGAGAAGCTGCTCATTTCCCCACTATGGTTCCTGAACAGCTCCTCCTTGTAACTCAGTCCATACTGGCGACTGGTGGGTCACCCTCTGGAAAATGTTAAGCAAAATAGTTTTCTAATCAATTTTTTTCCTGGAAAAAAGGCTGTGGTTAAAATTTGTAGGTTTAAATAGCTTCCCTATGAGATGTAGACTTCATGCAAAATCATAGTACACTGAGAATGAAATGTATAAAACAAGTAATTAAGAAGCATTACATGAAAGTGATCTCCATAGGTAGATGCTAACCAGCTAAGTAATTAAAAATACTACCTTAGCTGCTTATAATAAATTGGAAAGGAAGAGTTGCTTCAGATAACCTATTATTCTGATAAACTTCTTTAATTACAATTAACTCTATACACAGCTCTCATTTCTTTCACTTTAGAAAACTTGGAAAATTATGGCTTTCAACTTCAACTTCCAACTGAAGGGCATCCATATAAATGTCCTTCGGCAGAAAATACTAAGAGAAACAAATAGTTAATTAATTCAATGTCTCTTCTCATGTGTTAATGTGAGGGGCATGTAATAGTCCCAAGGGAACAAATAGGTTTGAGTCTTTAAAGAAACCTTCTGACTGGGTATGGCTACAGGCATGTAAAGCAACAGGGTGCCATCCTTTCATCAGAAGAAAATACAAGCCTTTGAATTACAGTACAACATTTATAGATGATCATTTGGGAAGATATGTGAAGGTGTATTCAGCATAGCAAATTAGAAGATGTAACACAATCCCATAAGGATCAAATCTTTCTCTTTGAGGTGATTTATACTGAAATGAGTTCACCATAATCCTTTAAACTGAAGTGTAAATTGGTTATCAAAGTCCATTGCTGGAAGGGTTGTTCTGCATGATAATGAATTTCACAATGTTTCCTAAAATGGAAACAATGATTTCAACAGTATAACAAGATGATATTTCAGCGAGAGAAAAGAATTCAAGATGTGGTTATAACATACAGGGTATATAAATATTATATACTTGTAGACTTCCTTATGGACAATTTGTGGATAAACTTTTTTTTGGAGCAGGGGGAGTAAGGAGGAAAAAGGAAGGAAGGATCTAGCCTTGTATTTTCACTGGGGTAGGGAAATAAAATTCCTCTACCTATTCAGATTTGTAGCTGTGTCATACAACATGTATGTGTAAGAGGCAGAATTTTTACTCAGGTCTTTCTTGCTCCCAGGCTAGCCTCTCTACTATACCCTACACTGCCTTTTGTGAGCATAAATATATCCTTGGGAATTGTGTAAAGGGTGATGGTGGTGTGTGACTGAGAAATCATTAATTTTTACAGATTCTTAAAAGATTCCATCTGTGCAGGCATTCCATCAAACATGAGTAAAAATAAGGGAGTAGGCAAGTAGAAATGATACGTGCAATATTTAAATATTTGTTTCTGTGGTTGCCTGATATTTTATTTCTACAGTCATTTTTTCCTATAGTGATGTCATTGTTTCCCATACTCTTGACCTGTAGACCTCCTACAGTCAGAGAGGAGAGTTTCATCTTTGACAACAGTGATGTAGGATCAGATCCCTTAAACTTAAGCAAGAGATCCTAGCTGGTGCCACTGATAGTTTGAGAAACGGACCTCCCTTTGAATGACTCTGAATGAATATGGGTTACGGCAGTTTTAGCAGAAGCCTTACATTATGTTGGTATCTGAGGGGATGGTTCCAAATGACAGTATGGGGCTAGAGTCCAATCACTTGCTTATACTAGCCAGCTACATACTAGCCATATTGCTGCTTTCTGAATGATGGACCTTGAAGGAGGGGATCAAGAGAGGGGACAGGACTTGCATTGCATTGCATTTTCATTTCAATGGTATTCCATCCAATACCTTTAATCCTTCGATACTGATAGAGGTTAGATGCAAATCCCAAACTCCCTTTCCTTTTTAAAATTGTCAATCCTAGAATAAACAGTAATTCATAATCTTTGAAAGTGCAAAATTCTATTCCATCACTTCAAGTCCCAGTTTTGTGGCTTTATGACTAGCATCTATAATATATTATAAAAACTCAGCAAAGTTTCTCCTCTTATTCTGAGCTGTCAGTGTGACTGATAGTGCTGGCCTGGTCTCATTTACCTCCTAATGACCTGTCTATGACTACACATCATTTACACTTACCTGCCTCAGCCTTCTGCTGCTTTTCAATCTTCTCCAGTCTCCCTAGCAAGGAGTCAATTTTAGTTTTGATTTGGGTTAATTCTTTCTTGATTGTCTGTAACTCATCTGATTTCACTGGAAGGGGGGACAAAGGAAAAAAAGAGACAGATCATGAAATACACTCTGATTCATGCAAAGAGCCCCCACTTCCTGTGTGCCCTTGCCAATGTATGCAGCATAGTGCCTAATATTACTGACTCTCGTTTCTCAAAGGACTCTTGGGAATAGACATTTAAAATGGACTTCTTTCAGTTCACAGATACTGAATCTCAGCAGGATGTGTGTGAGTTACTAAATCCAACTGACAATGGGTTATTTTACAAAGGGATGGGGAGCTTGAAAATAAGATAGAAAAAGAAATCAAAGGATAATAATAAGTTCAGTCTTGAAAAATTACAACGATGTCTATAAGTCTATAACATGGAGAGTATTTAAAGAGAAGAATGACTGAATCACGATAGGCACGGTCATTTCCTAACACTCTTCTGTAAGGCTGTGCTGGAAAATTATCCTGATACCAATATGTAACATTAACCTTTTCAAATGATGAATTACAAAGTTTTTTAATAATAATCCAAGCAAGAAGTAATGAAAGTGTGAACTAAGATGGTGATCTCCATATGAGTAGAAATAAAGAAACAGCACATTCACCAGTTAGTGATCAAGAATTTATCAAGCATTTACAATGTGACAGCCACTATGGTAAGTGCCAGGCATACCCAGGCAAAAATATTTCCTTTTCTTCAGGAGTTCACAGTACAAAGTGGGAGACATCATAAAAACAACTGTGTACAAGCAAGAAGCATATTGGATAAATAAGAAGTAACCTCAGAGAGAAGACATTAATATTAAGGAACTCTTAGAAACGCTCCTTGCAGAAGGTCAGATTTTATCTGGGATATGAAGGAAGCACAGGAACCCAGGAAATAGAAGTTAGGTAGGAGAGAAGTTCAAGCATAGGGGAGAACCAGTCTGGAGATGGAGTGTTTTGTGAGAGGAACAGCAAGGAGGTCTGTGTCACTTCATTACAGAATTAATGAGAAGAGTAATGCATAAGAAAACTTGAAGACTAAGAAAGGTCTAGGTTACAAAGCACTTTAAAAATCAAACAGAGGATTTGTATTTGATCCTGGCAATAATAGGGGACTGATGGAACTGATTGAATGGGTTGGTGGGTGACATAAGACCTGTGCTTTGGAGCAGAGGATGGACTGGAGTGGGGAGAAACTGGGGATAAGAATACCAATGACCAGGCTCTTGCAATAGTCCAGGATTAAGGTGATGAAAGGCGGCATGAGGGTGGTGGCAACGTCAGAGGAGAAAGGAGAGATATTATGAAAATAGAATTGATAGAACTGGCAACAGACAAGAGATGGGGGTGATGCTGAGAGATTTCGAATGATATTTAGGTTACATGCCTGGGTAACTGGACGGATGATGGTACCCCTGATAGTAAGGGGGAAGTTAGGAGAAGAGTTTAGGAGGAAAGACAATGAGTTTCCTTTTGGACATGTTGAGTTTAAGATGTCTGCAGCATGTCTAGTTTGAGATAGTCAATAAGCTGTAGGAGACGATGACTAGAAATCAGTGGAGAGGCTAGGGCTAGATAAATAGATGTGAAAATCATCTACATTGAGAAGACAACTGAATCTGTGGTGGCTAATGAGGCCATTAAACAAAAGGATATATCAAAAGCACAGAAGACCAAGAGAAAAAGATATATGAGGCACTACAATTAGTGGGTAAGACCTGAATGATGATTCAGGAAAGGAAATTGAGAAAGAGTGATCAGCCAGGCAGTAGAAGAACTAGGAGAGATTAGTGTGGTGAAAACTTACACAAAAGAGAGAATAAACGAAGAGTGATTAACAATGTCAAAGGAGTCAGAGAGGTACAGAAGGTTGAGAAGTTGGAAACGGCCATTAGGTCTGGCAATTCATATATCACTGGTAACTTTAGAGTGAGTAGTTACAGTTGAATATTGAAGTAAGACAAGAGATTCCATCAAGTTAAGAAAAAGGAAAGAAAAGCAACTGCAAGCATCAAAGGTAGGTAACTTTCTAAAGGCATTTATAAAAGGAAGCAGATATAAGATGATATGAAAGGGACAAGATCTACGGTAGTTAGCAGGAGCAAGATAGCAGAAGAGATAGCTCGTGTAAGGATGTTTTTAGGCATGAGGGGGAAAAGGGCATGTTGGTATGCAGCAGTGAAGCAGACAGAAAGCAGGGAGAGGTGGAAGATTAGTGAGATGGTAGGAATGATGGAGGGACAATTTACTCAAGAAGATGGCACAGACTGAGCTCACTTGCTATGAGCTGTGGCAAAAAGAGTCACCTCTTCAAGTTAAACAAAAATGAAGGAGGAGTTAGTGGGAGAAGATATCTGAGTAGTAGGAGAAGAAAGGAAGAGAAAAAGAGGGAACTCTTAGTGAACGGACTCATTTTTTTTTTTTTTGCATTGAAATATGACACAAAGTCCACAGCAAAAAAGGTGGGAAAAGGGGGTGCCATCGGAGGTACAAAGAGATACAAAGGTTTGGAAAATCTGCTTTGGTGAGTATATAGTGAATCAATTAGAGAGGTGAAAAAAGATTATTTTGACACAGGAAAGACTCAGCTGAGATGATGTAACATACATTTGTAGTGAACCCAGTCAGTATTTTTTAAAATTTTCTCCAGCTCTGTTCAATAGCATATGAATGGAAACAAGGGCAGTGGATAGTGGGGCTTGGTAGAGCAAAACTGAGGAGGCAAGGGACTTGAGAGTACAAGAGATTGTAGAACTGATCTCTTGAATTGACACCAAAGGGTCAAGATAGGGCAGTCAGTTCAGGAGCAATGGCCTAAGAAAACCTGAGGGAGTAGTGGGATCAGAGGCCCTGATACGGATGAAGAGCAGGATTTGGGGTTATAAGGCAGGGGAAGAGACAGAATGATAATAGTCTGAGATCAAATGGAGAAATTTCAGAGTTCATAATTGCAGAACAAAACACGTTCAAGAAAATGACCATCCAAAGTAGCAGAGGAAGAATGAATAAGAGATAGGAACTGGATAGAAGGTATTAAGGAAAGGGAAGAAGCAAGGATGATACTAAGGTTAAACTGCAAAACTGAGTGACTGGGAGGATAGTGGTGCCATTGAAACAAACGGAAGTATGAAAGGACAAGAAGTTCAGGGTCAATGATGAGCTGTTTGGACAAATGTAGTTTCAGATGCCTATAACACAGCAGGGAGAAGATACCCAGGAGGCAATTAATGACATGTGATTAGAATCAAACATGAAAACCAATGAGATCTCCCGAATAAAACATATAGAGAAAGAAGAGTAGAAATACTTCCTTGAGAATACAAATATACATTACATAACCAATTGATTGCTAAGACCTGCTAATTCCATTTTTCAGTAGACTTCTAGAGGTTTTCCTTCCTTTTTTCCCCTCCATAAACCTCTAATCAATTCTTCCTCCTATTCCTGAAATAATCTTTCTTATAAATATAGCTAGCTATATCACATCTAGGCTCAAAAATATTCAGTGGCACCCACTTGTTTATAAATAAAGTTCAAGTTCTTTCCCCTGACATCCAAGACCCTTCATAGACTGACATAAATCTACTTTTCATACATATCACATATAAATCCCTTTTTCTAGTGTTGTACTCCAACCAAATTAGACTGCTCTCTGTCACATGAACACACTCTTTCTCAGTCTCCATGGTTTGGTGACAATGCTCCCTACTAATGAATTACGTTTCCTTCCTTTTCCTTTAGTTTGTTGAATTCCTGCTGATTCTTCAAAATCCAGTTCAAATGACTCCTCCTGCAGAAGTCCTTTTCTAATCTCCTTTGATCAATAATGACTTTTATCACTGGGTTTCATAGCCCACAAAGTATTTTGCTTTATATCTCTCTATTTCACTTACTGTATTAATATTATGTGGATTATAGTTATCTCTCTTTGGGTCTTATCTCCCTATTGCAATGGATGGGAGAATCTCTTATCAAAACTTCTTATCAGTAAAAGTCAAAATGGCAGATTAGAGGCAGAACTCAGCTGAACTATCTCAACATTCTCCTCTAAATAACTTTAAAATAAGATAGCAAATAAAATTTTGGAGTTGAGGAGCCAATAAAAAGTCAAGGTGAAACATTTTTCAAGCCTTAGAAAATTTATGAGGTGGGCAGAAGTCATTTCTGACACCTTGTATCAGGGAAGGCAAGGCACAAACTCAGAATAAGACAACAATGCAAAAATAGCTACAACCAAAACCTCAAAGAAAAATGATAATTGGACCCATGCCCAAACCCAAACACATACACACACACACAAGTTGTCTAACATGATCTAACATACCTCATAGGGAAATACAAGGGTAGGGGATAATAGAAAGAGGGATAATGATAAAAGAGAAAGTGAATTAAGAGGGGCTGTAGTAAGAAGCACAATAAACTTTTGAATAAGAATAGGATAAAAAGAGAGAGAAGAAGAAACACAAGACTATGGAGTAGAGGGAAATACATAGTTAGTAATCTTAACTGTGAATGTGAATGAGATGAACTCACCCTAAAATGGAAGCAGAGAGCAGAAAGGATTAGAAACCAAAATCCAACAATATGTTGTTTATAAGAGACACATTTGAAACAGAAAGGCATACAAAGTTAAAATTAGGGCTGGAACACAATCTAATATGATTCAGGTGAAATAAAAAAGGCAGGAATAAAATCATTATCTCAGACAAAGCAAAAATAAAAATAGACCTAATTTAAAAAGATAATCAGGGAAGCTACATTTAGCTCAAAGGTACCAAAGACCATAAAATAATATCAAAGACTTTTATGGCAAGTTTATCTGATTAAGGCCTCATTTCTCAAATACATACTGAGCAAAGAACTGAGTCAAATTTACCAGAATAACCATTCTCCAACTGATAAATGGTCAAAGGATATAAATAGACATTTTTCAGAAGAAGAAATCAAAGCTACCTATAGTCCTATGAATAAATGTTCTAAATAACTACCAGTTAGAGAAATGCAAATTAAAACATCTTCGAGTACTACTTCACACCTACCAGAAATGACAAATACTGGTGAGGATGAGGGGGAAAACAGGTACATTAATGAATTATTGTGAACTGGTCCAACCATTCTGAAGAACGATTTCAACTATAGCCAAAAGGTTATAAAATTGTGTATATTTTCTGACCCACCAATATCACAAAGAGATCAATGAAAAAGAAAAAGGACCTATATGTACAAAAATATTTACAGTAGCTCTTTTTGTGGTGGCAAAGAACTGGTAATCAAAGGATTGCTTATCAGTTGGGGAATGGCTGAACAAGTTGTGGCAAATGTGATGGAGTACTATTGTGCTGTAAGAAGTGACGGGGGGAATGGTTTCAGAATAACAAGGCAAGACTTATATGAACTGAAGCAAAGAAGAACTGGGAGATCATTGCGCACAGTAACTGCAATATTGTTATGATCAACTATGACAAACTTGGCTACTCTGGTCAATATAATGATCCAAGACAATTCCAAAGGATTCATAATGAAAAAATGCTATCCACTTACAGAAAGAGAACTAATGAACAGAGTGCAAATTGAAGTATAATTTTCTCATTTAATTTTTCTTGCCTTTTTTTCAAATACGGCTACCATGGAAATGTGTTGCAAGATTTCATAGGTATAATTGATATTATATTGTATATCTTCTCAGTGACTGGTGGAGGTATGGAAGTTAGAGAGAGAATTTGGAGCTCAAAATTTAAAAAGAAAAGAATCTTCAAAATAAATAAATAATAAATTTTGTGCCATGCCAAGGAACTAGTTCTGTTGTTTTACAAGTAGTTGGTTCTCAATTCACACCTTCTAATTAGTCACCAACTTTATCTATTCACAGAGTTGGCCCCAAGGGAATGAGCTCTAACCCTTGTAGAGAGCACAGGAAGGAAGCCAAAGGCAGCCTGCTTCTGACTAAAGAAGTCCCATCACCCTTTGTGACAAACAACACTGGATTTAACTGGGAGGTATATATTTAGAGGCTCCTTGAATGCTTTCAGATTATCTGTATTCAAAACTATTGTTCCTCTTTTACCCCACAATATTAATTATGTTGCATTAGAAATCTTGGCTCTTCCATAAAATTATTGTTTTTGTTTTTGAATCCATGGAAATGATCACTTTGTAATAGCTGAGGGCAGTTTAGGAAAACATTTTTCTTATATTTTCATGAAGTAGAAAGAAAACTCTGATGATTAGTTCTTATGGTTGAAAAATTGATAAGCTATTCTTTAGTACAACAGAAAATGTCCTGATGTTGCAAACTGAGAACACACCAGTGCCTCAATTAAAACATCATTTGAGATTTGTATTTGACTGTATTGATTGAGAGAGTTCCCACATGGATGAAACCATAGGCCCTTGATATTTTTGCCTAAATTATTCTATTATTATAGATTATTTACTATAATTTTTATATAATTTTCTACAGATTTCTATAATTTTCTGTATTCTAATTTATATAGAATATAAAATATTCTATTCTATAACAGCACCTATAGGTCGTTAGTGTAAATATAATTGTCACCTATTTATTTCAAGAAAATTGAGGCTCAGAGAGTTAAATGGACTTCCCCATTGCCAAGTAGCTAGTAAGTATGGAAGTTTTGACATGAAGGCAGGGAGGTATTGTCCCTCTAAATCCAAGGTTGTTTACCTCATATTCATAAAATTATCCCTTTAATAACTGTTATCCACATTCTCATTTTCCTTTCTCCCAGGCAAAAGTCTCCTCACATTCGTTTTCAAAGGCATTTGTTGCCATTTAAGGACAATAAAATGGGTTATTTAATAAAAAAAACTTGGGAAAATTAAATGTATGTGTGTGTGTGTGTTTTCATCCTTCATTGCCAAAGAAGATCATGCCATCAGAGAAATAATGACATAACTTGTACTTGACTTTGAGTGAGGAAAGGCCATGCAGGTCACCAGCCTCACTTCTCCAGAGCCAGTGACCAAATATTCATCAGGATGACTGGAGATGACCAGGATGAGGCAATTGGGGTTAAATGACTTGCCCAAGGTCACACAGCACATGAGTGTCAGGTGTCTGAGGTGAGATTTGAACTCAGGTCCTCCTGACTCCTACACTGGTGCTCTATCCCCTGCCTCACCTGGCTGCCCTGGGAAAATTAAATAATCAAAGAAAGGATAGTCAGTTAACAAACATTAAGCACCTACTACATGTCAAACATTGTGCTAAGTACTAGAGATATAAAGAAAAGCAAAAATAGCCTGAGAGACAACAAGCAAACCGTTGTGCAAAAATGCAACACACGCAGGACAAACTGGGAACATTTATGAGGCAGAAGGCACTAAAATTCAGTGAGAATCAAGAAAGGCTTCCTGTGGAAAGCAGGAGAAGGCAGAACATAGAGGTGAGGAAGGAGTAGATTTCAGGCATGGGTGACAGTCAGTGAAAATGTCTAGCCTCAGGCGATAGCTTATCTTGTTTGAGAAACAGGAAGGGGGCCCCTGTTACTGGATTGCATAGTATGTTGGAGTGGGGAAGGGTGATGGGGTATAGACTATAAGAAAAATATGAAGGTAGGAGGACTACTCCTCAGTATAGGTGAAGCGATTATAACGGACCCCAAGAAGAGGCAAAGCTGCTCAACTCTTACTTTGCTTTCATGTCCTCTACCAAGAAGAAAGATCGTCGTACTAGGATCAACAGCACAAAATAGTTAACAGGGAGTTGATATCCAAATATTTAAGGGGACTTTAAGAGACCTAGCTGCCTTTGATGAGTTCACTTCATTTGGCTCAGATGAAATACTACTAGGATGCTGAAAGAATTGGCAGATGTGGCTGTTGAATCACTTTCAAAGTGACTTGATCCAAAGTGATCCGAAAGACTGGAGAAACAGAGAGGCAAATGTCCTAATGAAGAAAAATAAATAGGAAGAGAATGAAACTGAAAACTAAAGTGCAGTGAGTTTATTGATTCTAGCAAAGTTAGTGGACATTCAGAAAGTGAACAAGAAGCCACTTCAGACTAATCTCATTTCTTTTGTTAACAGGGTGACTAGACCAGTATGACATAGGCATGCTATAATGGTAAAGTTTCTTATTCCACTACTGTGTAAAAGATAGAGAGGTATGGCTCAACATTACATTTAGATGGATTGGAAGTGTTTAAATAACTTGACTCAACAAGCATTAGTAATAGTTTTATATCAACTTCCAGCTATTTTATTGCTTAAGAGCATTTTCACAAGAGAGTGGGTAAGGTGAATAAAAACCATGAGGGTTCAAGAAGTTATTTTTGCTACTTGTTAGCAGTCTGATACGTCAAGTCATGAAATCTGGGTTTGTACAATCTTTACCACTAATTAATATTGTTAATGGGCAAATCACTTTATCTCTGAGATACTTTCTTCTATAAAATGGTCATATTAATATACATATATATATATTACTTGATAGGAGTGTGATAAAGAAAATGCAATATAAAATGTGAATTATCATTATGGGAAATGAGGATTTTGAATGGAAATTATGAGCAAAAAGAGATTAACATTATGTACACATTAATCAATCACTCAACAACATTTATTGAGCACTTATAGCAAGCCAACTGCTGTATTAGATGGGGATATAAATATAATAAATGAAATAATCGCGGCTGGCCAAGAATTTATAGTCTGATGAAGACCGATTCTGTTACCTATGCATTTTAATTATGCACTATAAGATTTCTATATAGGTATGTGTCTGTATTATATAAATGAGCAGAGAGTGATGAAGTGAAGTTCTTCATTTCAATAATCTCTAGATACCCAATTTAGTTCTGAATTTCCAATGAACATGATTTTCTGTATCTACTTCTTCTTTTTCACTTATAATGATCTCACATTGGGCATTCCCTGAGCATTATTGAGCCAAATGGAACATTTAGTTTGACTCTCTTCAGCCCTCAGGAAACATTTAATATTTAATCAAAATATATTACAATTCTATTTCTGCTTGAGATATAGTCATAGTTCAATTATAATCTCATTTTGAGATTTTAAACTTAGAAAAATGCTTTATGCTTGAATCTTATTAACAAAATAGATGAGATGAGGGTTTTTTCCTTAAAATTTCTCAATTATAAAAGCAGTTACTTATTTGCATTTTCTTAAGCTGCCAAGTCGTTTGTAAAATAAAAATCACAAGACTTAGGAATCTATGGGAAAGTTATTTTAAAAATGCCAAACAACAGGCAGGAGAATACAGTTTTAAAATAAGGAATTATATTTCATGTCAATTATTTGGGAGATATGAAACTATCATTTTTGAGTTGCAGACAAATCTTAAAAAACATTTAGCAAATTGATTCTCCTTTGAAGAATGGCTAACGATTCTTTTGCTAGGAGCATGTCGTAGTTTTACTTAAAGCTATCAAATAAAATACCAGACATTTTGTTCTATTGCTTTAAATTTCAATGCATAGGAAAATGGCAGGTCAAAATGGGATTGCTGATGAAAACTGATGGAGTCCTTTTTAAAAGTGCAAAATCATTTTTTTGCAATAGGAATGTGATTGCTTATCTTATATTTGTTTATACTTTAAAAATCTCAGTGTGGCTCCTAAAACACACTGACTCACAAGAGCCTGCTGCGCCTTCTGTCATTGACCCCATGGCGTTTTGTTACCTTTGGGCCTCCTTCAATTTACCCTCATATGGTAATGATAATTAATAACAATAACTCTTTATGATGCTTAAAGTCTTACAAAGTATTGTTCCTCGCAATCACAGCCCGCAATTGCTGTTTTTATTCCCATTTTTTGAAGGAGGAAATTGAAGTTCAGAGAGGGGAATGACTTATTCATGTTCACAGAATTATAGGATTTCAGGGTGGAAGGGACTGTTTTTACCATCTTGTCCAACGATACTGAAAAAAAATCCCCATTATAACAAACCAGACAAGTGGTCATCCAGATTTTGCTTGAAGACCCTAGCTAGAGGGAAACCTTTCTGTCTCAAGACAGTCCATTCTATTCTAAATGATAAAAACTTTCTCCTTAAGCAAGCCTAACTATTTGCAACTTCTACCCTTTGTGCCTAATTCTGACCCCCAGGGACAAGAAGAAAAGTCTATCCCTCCACCACAGAGTAACTTTCAAATACTTAAAGAGAGCTAAGAGGTCTCCCCAACACTTCTTCAAGTGAAATATTTCAGTTCCTTAATCCAATCCTTTTATGGTTGTGAATTTGAAGACCTTCATCATACTGGTGGTTCTTCAGTTTATAATTATCCTTCTTAAAGTGTGGTGCCCATATCTGGGCACAATACTCCAGATGTTGTCTGACCAAGGTAATACACAAATTATTCTTGGAAACTACGCCTCACAATGCAGTTCAAGATCACATCCCTGGTCACAGAGCAAATAAATGTCAGAATCAGAATTGGGTGTGTGAATGGGATTGGGACCCTGAACAAAAAGGCTTCTATTCTCTCTGAATCTGGTACAGGAAATGGCCTGGCAACTTGTTCAGTTCCTGTCCTCTGTCAATGCCACCACAGCCAAACATTTTGCATTCTGTTGACTTGCTCATAGAATGTTCTTTTCCTTTTTAGAATGTATGTTTCTTGCACAGCCAGCTTATAAGTCCATGGAGGGTAGGGGCCATGTCATGGAAAGGAAATTTACAGGATCCCTTAGAATACTCAAGGACTCAAAATGAATGGTTTCTGTTGTTCTATTGTTTACCGGAGGCAAACAAGATTAAGTGACTTGCCCAGGGTCACACAATTAGTAAGTAGCTCATCGCTTATTCACTACTTCCTAACCTCAGTTTGGACACAGTACCAGGCCTGGAGTCAGGAAGACTCATTTCATGATTTCAAATCTGCCCTCAGACACTAGGTGTGTGACCCTGGGAAAGTCATTTAACGCACTGCCCTTAGTTCCTCATCTGGAAAATGACCTAGAGAAGGAAATGGCAGACAACTCCAGTATCTTTACAAGAAAATCTCAAAAGGGGTCACCAGGAGTCAGACATGACGGAACAACAAGCAACAACCCTACGTTCAAGATCTTTAAGCCCTGGTCATACATATAATTTTTTAATTAAAAGGAAAGATAAAACCTGATAAAGCAATGTTCAAAAGATTGATGACTACACAAATCTGATGTTCTTGCTGCTCAATAAATTTGTTAAAAGAAGAGATGAATGATATCAGCAGAAGAATTAAAACAGATTTGGAGAAAAGAAAGCTTTGAAGAGAAATACTGTCAAGCTGTCTGAAGCAACAAATATTTATTTAGTTTTTAATTGATGGGGATCCCAAGAATCTGACTAGGAACAGGGAGGGACTCTGTCCTTTTCTGGACCCATCAGAGTAGCTGGTGCAGTATTGTGTATATGGTGGGCACTGAGTAACTATTTGTTGATGATGTGGAATAGTAGCAGTTTGTAGTTAGCACTTTGTTACTATTTTTCAATTGTGGTACCCACAAAGAATCAATGACTTATATAGATGAGTAACTATATTTTTTTCTAGCATTTGAATTTAAGTGCTGGGCAACAGGTTAAGATCAAGGAGGCTTAGATTTTAAATTTACTCAATATGTATTATGGTTTGGAAGCAAGCTATGAACATACATTTAATTTATTTTTGAGCAGTCTGATTCATTTGGAATAGTCTTCCCTCCACCTTTCTCTTCTATTATTCACATTAATCCCCACAGGATGCTAGAAACTGTGATGCTCTAAGAACATTTTTTTTTTGTGCCATTTACTGAAAGCAATACAAGTCCCTCTGTCATTGATTATTACTGAATTATTTTAGATCATGAAAAGAACTCTTGGCCATGGGTTTTGTTTCCAGGGCAATTGCCATGTTCAAATATGCATAGCTGCTCACAGTATACGTATAGTTAAGGAAGATAAGATGACAGAGGAAAATTTTGAGACAAAAAGAGATAAAGAAAGATGTTTTAAAAAATAATGGCAGCAGTCATTAAGTGCCTATGTCCAGAGAGAGCTAGAATAGATTGTAAGGAGGCTAACAAATTTAGGTAAGCTATAACCTGTGCTTCAGAGTTCATAGGAGGCAGAAAGAAGATCTGAGTTACAATTCTGTCATTAAACTTACTAACTTGGTGGCCATGGGCAAGTAACTTAACCTCACTGGGCCTTATCTGTAAACAGAGAAATAACACTTGAATACTCACCTTATTGGCTTGTGGTAAAACTCAAACAAGATAACATGTCAAGTGTTTTACAAAACTTAAAGCCCCACATAAATATCAGCTTTAATTATCATCATCATCATTATTAGGGGGTAAGATACCAATAAACATGGCTCTAATGTCATATTATATGATCAGTACTGTAAAGAGTTACAAAAGGTAGTGCTTTGTGAATAAAAACATTGGCACTAATGTTTTTAGTGTCAATATATAACTTTATAATTTATAATATGGATTATATAACTTGGTATGATAAAAATCATAGAGATGTTCATGGACTAGAAGCTTATGAGTTCCATTTTCATATATAGGCTGATTAAACTCCTCTATCTGGTAGAGTAATTCTGGGTTTAACTTTTTCCACTTGAAATAAAGCAAAATGGCAATTCAGAAAATAAAAATTCCTGAGATCTTTCATTTTTAACTCTTTTTTGATGTGGACCTTTGTTTAGGAGGCAAAGGAAAAAAAGAATCGTTAAGATTATCCATATTATCTTGACTATTTCCTCCTAAATTATTCTTTAAATGTTTTTTCTAAAAAGAAAAAGAAAGTAAATAGAATTTGTCAGTTTTATTCTCTCTGAAAAAGTTGGTTGGTTTCTCTGACAAATTTTTTTGACAGTATAAGTAGATCATATTGCATCCCAGCCAACAAAATGATGTTTCTGCCTTATGCTGAGAAGAGAGATATAATCTGAAAGGGAAATTGGGCGTACAAAACTATATTGAATCTGTCTGTCTTTATCAAAAGTGTTTGTTTCTTTAGTTTATGGTGTGTAAAGGACTTATCTTCATTTCACTCTCACACATTGCAGCCAAATCTACCTGAATAAAAAATTATCATGTAAGTGGGACAACTCTGCAGATAATTCTCATACTTTTCCCTTCTTCATTAGCCTCATCCCTCCCATTCCCCCTTTCACATAAACCATTCCAAATGAGAGTTAAATTGCTTCCCACTGACTTGAGTTTGGAATAATATTTTCAAAATGCTGGTGGAGACAAAGATTAGAAATTGCAATAAAATGTCAAATGAGTAATACTATTATTCTTGTAGCATATAGTAAGTACTTACCAAAGATTTGTTGCCTGGTAACTGCCTAACTATTGTGGGTTTAATTCTGATCCAAAAGTAGGACCTGCTTATCAAAGTGAATATAATGGGACTTATGAGTGTCAAAGAATAAAGCTGTAGAGGAATCTTTTTAAATTCTGGAAAGGGAATAGTGATCGTAATGAGACTTGTTCTCTAGACTTTTAGTTTTCTAAGAGTTCAGAGAAAAACTAGGTAGCTTTCCATGGTCCAGGAGTTGAAAAGGTAATTGACTTAAGGGGACCAAGAATTTCTTAAGAATGGAATTTGGATGCTATCCACATTCAGAAAAAGAACTGGGGAGTCTGAACACAGGTTGAAGCATTCTATTTGCTCTATCTTTTTGTTTGTTTCTTCTTTCTTGTGATTCCTCCCATTGGCTCTGATTCTTCTTTACAACATGACCAATGTAAAAGTATGCTTAATATGAATGTACATGTAGAGCCTATATCAGATTGCATGCTGTCTTGGGGAAGAGGATAGTAAGGGAGGCAAGGAAATTGAAAACTCAAAACCTTGTGGAAGTGAATGTTGAAAACTAAAAATAAAATAAAAAAAGAATAGAACTGTGAACATAAACTATAAATGATACTGATAAGGAAGAAAAAAGAGAAAGTGACTCTGGATGATTCCACAGTTTAAAAATCAAATGATTAATTAACAAGCAAAGAACAAGGAAAAGCTAGGTAGCACAGTGGAGAGAGCTTCAGACCTGGAGTCAGGAGGATCAGAGTTCAATGGCTTTAGACAGTACCTGTGTGATCCTGAGCAAGTCATTTAACTTTCGTTTGTCCCAATGTCCTCATCTACAAAGTGGAGATAATAATAGCACCGGACTCCCAGGATGGTTGTGAGGATAACATGAAACAACAAGTGTAAGGTGCTCAGCATAGTGCCTGACACATGGTAAGTACTGTGTAAATGCTATTATTAATGTCATTACGATGATGATTGCTAGCAACGTGACCCTGGCAAAGTTACTTAAGTGCTGTTTGCCTCAGTTTCCTCACCTGAAAAACGGGTACAACATAACCCCTTCCTGCTTTTCTCATTTTCTTATATATTCTTCAATTCAGTGACACTTGCCTCCTGGATGTTCTATAATAAAACTCTCCATGTCTCAGCTCTGGACATTTTCTCTGGCTATATTACATACCTAGAATGCTCTCCTTCTTCATCTCCAGCTATTGATCTCTCTGGCTTCCTTTCAGTCTGAGCTAAAATTCCACCATACTTGCTCTCAATTCCAGTGCCTTCCCTCTGTTAATTATTTCCTATATATCCTACGTATAGCTTGCTTTGCTTATATCTGTTTGCATGTTGTCTCTTCCATTGGACTGTAAGCTCCCTGAGGGAAGGGACAGTTTTTTGCTCCTTTGTCTATCTCCAGTGCTTAGCACATAATGGGTTCTTTATAAATGTTTATTGATTGATAAGGTTGTAATGAGGATCTAGTGAGTAATTGTAAACATTGTAACTTGTAAAACATTTAGCACAATGTCTGATACTTTGTAAGCACTATATAAACGTTATCTGTTCTTCTTATTAATGAAGCATCTACCATGTGTCAGGAGCTATGCTGGGTGCTAAAAAGACAAACAGAAACAATCTTTGTCCTTAAGAGACCATAGTCTATTCTGGGAGTCAATTATGTCTCTTCAGAGGTAGATGCAAGATAATTTTGAAGGGGAAGGTATAGCTAGGTTCCAATTAGTATGAATAATGAATACCACGAAGTAGCAGCATTATTTCAATTTGTTCTGCATATATCCATTGGGCTGGAACCAATTATAATATTTGACATAATTAGAATGTAAAATACTGCAAATTCAAGTATATGCAATCACTTTCCAGATTCATTATTTGCCCTGATCTGTACCCAGTTGTACCAGACAGTGGTCAAGTGAGGGATCAAGGGTCTGGTGATATTTCATGTATAAGATTGAAGCAAAGGTGTAAAAATGAGGACAAATATGAAGTTATAGAATTAAAAATATATTATAACAGATAGTCCATAATATAGTAATGTAATACTATCATCATATGATTGCCAGCTATTAATATTGTTGTTATTCTAGGGAGTAAGGAAACTCCTCCCACAGACTGGCAACTCCTTTGCCTTTTACAGTCTGAGAGAGATGAGTGAGACAGCGTGAGGTTGTGACTTGTCTAGGATAACGTAGGGCAGAATAAATCAGTGGTTGGACTTGCATGTAGGATTTTTTAGCTTTGAAGCTTGATCTCTATCCATTATGCAATACCACCTGTCTTGGGCTTGTTAGAAGGAATTTTTCAGCTCAATCATGGGTGCGGGGAGAGGGCAAAACACAGCAAGAAGAAATTCCCAGGATTTCAAGTGGATCCTGTGCTCAGGCTTACCCAAGAACCAATGCTTGAAGAATATGTTTTGGATTGAGTTAAAGTTCACTGAGGCTGGATGACCAGGTGGTGGGGGATATAGTGGAGGGTATTCATGCTTTAGTTACCATTTGGATTAGGTAGCCTCAGAGTTCCCTTCCAAGCAAAAGACTGGGATGATGTCAGGAACCAGCATAGGCCATGCTTAACGATTAGCTCAGAGACCCATCTGGATGACACACAGGTGATAGTGTGGGGGGAAGGGGTAAAGGGTAGTGTGAAAGGTAGGATGTAGTGTGATTGCAGATGATATTAAATGCCAAATTGGGGAGTCTGGGCTAGTGCAGACCAAGGGCAATTGTTAAAAATTGATCAGCAGAAAGACAATGTGGAGGAAGGAAGGGGCACTGATCTTGGATGCAGAAAGATCTGGGTTCAACTTCTTCTAACATTGGTTTTGCGATTTTAGGAAAGTCATAAAACATAATTTCTCAGTGGTGTAAGGAATTCTCTAAGAGTATAAGTGGCAGAATTGTTGTGTATCTGCATATGTATGAGTTTCTTTACTAGGAAGGAGATCCCAATATTGATGAGACTACAGCTCTGAGTAACAACGTTTATTATGTATTTGTTTTAGGAACATAAATCTGGCAGTGATAAGCAGGATGGATTAGTGAGATAGACTGTAGGTGGGGAAACCAATTAGGAGGATATAGTAATACCCCATGAAGCCAGACACCCAGAAGGTCTAAATAACATGACAGCAGTGAGAATAGTGAGAAGGGGACAGATAACAAAAAATCAGTAGGATTTCAACTGTACTTTTATAGTCGTGAATTTAGATGACAAAACACACTTTGCTATTACTGACATAACCATAGAGGAAAAGCAGCTTCATGTTAATGATCTAATCTTTGGAATTAGTAAAAAACTTTATCCTCTATTAATTTTTTTGCTATTTTTAATTTGCAAAGAACCAAAGCATGGCCCATCACCAAGGTACTCATTTTGACAGTAAGAACATTCTCGATTAGAAATATTTTAACCACTGTCTTTGTTACATGACAGTATATCATCTATTCACAAACATTTACCAAATAAAGATTTTATTAAGTCTCTTTTCTGTCATACTTCTTTATCTTTATTGTTACATCTGGCCTAAATTAATACAAAATCATAGGACCATAGATTTAGAGTTGGAAGACACTTTAAAGATTAGCTAGTCCAACTCCCTACTTGTACATGTAAGAACATCTAGGTTTATAGTGAAATAATTTGCTTAATGTCTTTGAGAAATTCTTTCAGGCACTTAATTTTTTGTTGCATTTACATTTTTCCTTTAACAGTGAAATTAAATGTTAAGGACTACATAATAATATAATAATAGCATTTATATAGTATTTTAATGTTTGCAAAGAGCTTTACAAATATTATCACATTTAATATTATCCCAAGAGCATTCGATGAATTGAATCATCTGTAACTTTCTACCTAGCCACATTGGATTTTTTTTTTTTTGCTTTTTCAGACAGTTTTTGTGGTACTTGTTCAGTAATTTTTCAATTACAGCTGAGTCTTTGTGACTCTTTCTTGGAAGAGATACTAGAGTGGTTTGCCATTTCCTTCTCCAGTTCATTTTACAGATGAGGAAACTGAGGCAAACGAGGGTTAAGTGACTTACCCGGGGTCACACAGCTAGTAAGTTTCTGAGGCCAGATTTGGACTTAGAAAGATGAAAAAATCTTCCTGACTCTGAGCCTGGCCACCTAGCTGCTCTTTCAGACTGTCCCCTTTTTAATTAATTACAGGCTGACACTTTCATGAAGGGCCAGAATTATTTAGAAACTCCATGCATAAAAATAAGCAGCACTTCTATCGCGCTTCAAGATTTCAAAGCTCTGCGTAGGTTATCTCATTGAATTCTCACAACAACCTCATGAGGTAGGTGCTGTTATTCACATCTTACAGAGGAGTCTAAGAGAGGATAAGTGACGTGCTCAGGGTCATATAGTTGATAAGTGTCTGAAGCAAAAATTTAACTCAGGTCTTCCCAGCTAGAAGTCCAGTACTCTACCCTCCATGCCACCTGGATGCTTCAGGGCAACAGAAAGAACTACGTAGGCAGGCACAAAGAAGCAAATTCATGTTCATTAGAAAGCAAAACTTGCTAACAATGGAGCTCTTCAAAAATGGAATGGGCTTCTTCAGTGGTAATGGGTAGGCTCCAGGCAAAGGCTGCTCAGAAGAAAAGATTCATCTTCAGGTAAATATTGGACTAGGTTGCCTCTGAAGGCCCTGTGAACTGAAAACTATGGGTATTTCTTTTATAAGATGTTCATTATGGGAAAGGGAACTCTTGCCAGGGTAATGTTTTTTACCATTAGGAAACTACAGCCTCTATCTATAACACATTTATTGCTCTTTCTAAAATGCTTGAATGCGATCATCATTTCTGCAAAACTCATGACTGCACAGTTTGATTGGATTCAATAAAGATGAGATGATTATTACTCTAGTTTTTAGTTATATGAAGAGAGGCAAGAGTACCTTGTGCTGATCCACTGAAAAAGTCTTATCAGTATTCAATGCTGGCAAGTTATTGTGTTAACTTATTTTCTCTTTATGTGGTTTTTTTCTCCTCAGAGGAACTTAATCATGTTTAAAAAACTTCTGCATGCTGAATGATGAATTATGCAAGCCACGACATTAATTTTCTCTGCTGTACTTGCCAAACAATTAAGTACTGGCAAAGTCATTAATGAATGAGTAAAATGGATACCTGAAAATCTATTTCTGGTTGAACTAATCATTTAATGCTTTTATAGTTAAGACTTCATAGTATGAACTCTGAGGTAATTATTAAACCCGGGCATTAAGCTAATTATGTAAAAGTCCTTTCAAATACAACTCCAACATGCACAGAATGGTTTGACATGCTCCTGTGCAAATGACGGTCCAGTTATTGTGCTCTTGTCAATAATAACATACTGCATGTTTAAAAAAATCTTGTTTATATTTTTACATTACTAAGATAAATCTTTCTACTTTTATTTACATGAATTATGAGTTAAATATATAGAAATGAATAATATAAACAAGGAATAGGTTTCCTTTTCCATATAATATTTTATTAGTTAAATATCAACACAATAGAGAATTAAAATATTTGATATGTCATTTTACACTAATAAATAGTCCTTGAATAATTGCCCACATAGCTTTTCCCTTTTCCTTATCTCCCTCATTTTCCTCACTTCTAATCTTGGAATCACATATAATTCACCAACAGTTACCATTTCATGGATGCCACTAAGCGTAAAACACTGTGTTAAATGGTGTGAGATTAAAGGCTTAGAATCCAACCTTAGCATTGGAGAAGACCTCAAAGAATATCTAATCCAAATTCTAGCTAGCTAGATGTCTCCTCTATTACATCCAAGACAAGTGGTCATCTAGACCTTGCTTAAAGACCTTTAGAGGTAAATAATTCTTGAACTCCGGAGACAGTTAACTATTATTTTGTGTCTACTCTCTGGATCTATATCAATTAAGGATAACCAGTCTTCTCCAAAACAACTCTTCCTCTAAGATTTTTCCTTAAAATACCAGTCTTATACTCTTCTTTTGCCATTCATAGTAGAACTCAGTTCCTTGACAGTTCTCTCTCTCTCTCTCTCTCTCTCTCTCTCTCTCTCTCTCTCTCTCTCTCTCTCTCTCTCTCTCTCTCTCTCTCTTTCTCTCTCTCTCTCTCTCTCTGTGTGTGTGTGTCTCTCTCTCTCTCTGTGTCTCTCTCTCTCCCTCTCTCTCTCTCTCCCCTCTTTTGATTAATAGCAACTAATGAAATGCTGGGCACATAGGTGCTTAATAAATTAAATTAACTGAATTAAATTAATCAACTATTACCTTAAGGAAATATGAATGAAGACTTTAGAAAGAACTTACCTTTCTTAGTGTTCTATTTGCTGCTTATTTTTGGAGTTTAAAATTTAATTAGGTAGTTTCTTGAGATTTCCATTTATTATCCTACTTATTTTTTTTAGTTAAGATAAATTAAGATGCTGTCAAGAAAGCTACTATGAAATAGTTCTAATTTTATATATCAAGTATTACAGCTTCATACTATAATCAAAAGCAAGTGAAATATGGGTTTATGAAATACAAATCTTCATCTACATAGTAATCAAGGAAAATTTGGGAAGAAAAAAAGAGAAATCCAAGACAGAGACATTAATTAATACAAAGGGTTGTTATATTTTGTTCATTTCTGGTTTTCCCTGCTGAGGATTGAATGGTTTCTGGCACACAAGTCTAGAACTGTAGGAATGTTCTTTCTTCATCTTGGGTCCAACTCTTCTTCCTTTACCTAGATTCAATCAATCAGTATATCTATAGATATTTACTTATCATCTACCATGTTCAAGTCATTGTTAGGGATAGAGAAAAATGTCAAGCATTGTGCCCTCAAGGAATTTACAATATACTTGTGGAATGGTGAAGTAAACATATGAGAACTTAAAAAGAACAATCCAACAAAACAAAAGACATCATAAGTCAGCACACAGCTGATTTTCAAATGAGTATTATGTGTAGGTGCAAAGGCAGGAGAAATCACTAAGTGATGGAGTGATCTAGGAAGGTGGGAAGTGAAAGATGAGTTCAACTTGAGATAGTCAGATAAATGTGGTGTTACTCTAATATGACTAAACTTCGGTTACATTGAAATCTCCCAAAACTTTGTAGGAAATTAATTTTCAATTGCTACTTTAAGAAGCAAGTCTAATAGCATCATATCCTTCTTCCAACATTATTAGAGAATATAGGAATTATAATTTAATATTCTTGCATATGAAGATTAGCACTTCTCCATCTTAATGTTTTATCACCAGACTCATTTTAGTCTAAAAGTAGTCATTTTCCCTTTATGTTTGTCTATTTAAATATCCTTGTATTCATTCATTCTAGCTATAATCCAGCTCACACTGTATCTGGACACATCCAGAACAATAGGATGCTTCCAAGGATAGAAACTCATTACTGTTCCCAGAACTTAATAATAGGAATAATAATGACAACAAGAAAAATAATAGCACTTTAATAGATAGCACTTTAAGCTTTGGAAAGCACTTCCTATATGTTATCTCATCTGATACTCATAACAGCCAATGAAGTAGGTGTCATTTCATAAGTGAGAAAATTGACATTGAGGGATGTTAAGTTACTTGCCCAGGGTCATACTGGTAAACAAGAATATAGGGCAGGATTTGAACTCAGGTCTTCCTAATTCCCAGGCCAGTGATCTATCCATTTCTCTACACAGCTGCCACTTAACCACATGTGCAAAATGCCTGGCATAAAGTCAGTTCTTACTAAGTGTGTGGTGGATTGGATGTCACTTCAACTTCAAACACATCTTAATACTTCTTAGGGTGGTTAAGGTATAGTTATTTCTAGAGAGGCAGTACTGTAGGCTGCAATCAGAAGACATTGTCTGCCATTCACAAGGTCTATGGCTATGGACAAATCATTTCACCTTACCTTCCTCTGAGCCTCATTTTCCTTAGCCGTAAAATGAATGGATTGGATTTTCTTCCTGTGTAACTTTGGGCACTTAAAGCCATCGGGGTTTCAGCTTCTTGCAGGCAGCATAGTACAGTGGAAAGATCAACAAATTTGGAGTTAGAGGATCCAGGTTCACATCTCATCTCTTAATTAATACCTGTGTGACCTTGGGTAAGTTACTTCAGCTCCTTTGTCTCCAGTGTCCTTATCCAGAAAATGAAGGTTATGGGAGAGTAGGGGGCTGGTCTAGAGGATCTTCAGAGTCTTTTCTAGTTCAAAATACTATTATCCTGTATAGCTAAGAAGCACATTAAATACAGCACTTGGCCTGGAATGAGGAGGACCCGAGTTCAGATGTGACCTCGGACATCTACTAGTTGTGTGACTCTGGGCAAGTCATTTAAACTCCTCATCTCCAAAATGGGGATACTAATAGTACCTACCTCCCAAGGTTGCTGAGAGAATTAAATACAATAATAATTGTGCACCTTTAGCACAGTGCTTGGCACATAGTAAATGCTATATAAATTCTAGCTACTACTACTACTACTACTACTAATACTACTACTACTAGTTCTAGTTCTAGTACTACTACTAGTTCTACTATTACTACTACTGCAACTATTAATACTACTACAACTACAATTTGGAGCTGAGAAACTCTCAGGTTGAAGCACTGTAAACTAGCAGGTATCTGGATCTATGCCTGTGCTCTGTTTGTTTCTTTTGACTGGAATATTCTCCCTACTCACCTCTTCCTTTCTAGAACTCCTGACTTTCTTTAGGACTTTGCTCAAACCCTATCTTTTGCAGGAAGCCTTTCCTGGTCTTCTTGGCTTCTTGAGCCTTTTCTGCTAAGGTTATCTCCCATGTGCTCCATAGGTATCTTATATGTGTCTACTTATTTTGAAGTTATCTTCTCCATTAATATATAATCTTCTTAAAGACAGGGAGCATTTAGGATTTTCTTTGTGTCCTCAACACAGTGACTGGCACTTGGTAAAATCTTAGCAAATCCTTACTGATTGGTCAGACAATGTCTGGGTTATTGTGTTCACTTTGGTTTCCCTACATTTCAGGAAAGATAAAGAGCAAATCAAGATACATTCTCCCAGAAGGGAGGGCTGGAGAAATATCACATAAGGAACACTTAGAGGACCTGGGAATGTTTCGTCTAGAGAAGACTTAGAAAACATGCTGGTTGCCTTCAAGTATTTAAAAGGTTGTGACACAGAAGTAGAATTAGATTTGTTCTGGTTGGCCCCATAAAGCAGAACTAAAAGCAATAATTGAAAGCTGCAGAAAAGTAAATGGTAGTTTGAAATTTAGATAACTTTCTAATAATAATCAGAGTTTATCATAGTGAAATAGGTTGCCTCAGGATTTAGTTACTTCTCTATTTATATCAATCAATCAATAATAATTTCACTTTTCCCTTCACTTTATTAAGTGAGGGATAAAAAAGACATAAGCAAAAACATCTCCGTCCTCAAGGATTTTTCATTTTGTTTGGGGAAGCAATATAGACACATCTAAATATAACTCTTGATTTGTCCAGAAAATGTTGGACTCAGAAAGAAGATCTTGATAGAGTTGAGGTAGATAAAGCAAAAACTTTTGAATGGCCAATGGGAGTCCTGAGAATCACATATGGGAGGAAGCTGGACCCACCATGTACACTCTAGAGAACTGACTCCCTTCAGGGAGAACATTCCCACTCTTGGTTCTCACTCAGGTCTTATCTGGCTCCCAGCTAAAGAGTTAATTTACTCCTATGGATTCCTTGGTATATTCTCATCTGTAAAAAATCCAATTTCTATTTGCTGTTTTCCTTGGATAAATGTGTTTACTCAGCATTCATGATGGTCTTCTGGGTAACCAGTGTTAGATGGGAAGGGGATAAGATGGCTAGTAAAAGTTAAAGGCTATGTTCATCTTTAAGAGTGATCAGGAAAGTGGCTTTCTTTCTGAACCTGTCAGAGTCCTAGACTAGGGATATCTGAGATATGGTGGACCGATTTAATTCTAGCCTGATAATCTTAGAGACAGGAGGAGAGATAGCCTGATGTCAATAGTCCTAGATCTTGACTACCCTTCAAAGTGGCTGGGTTCCAGCACAACTCTCTTTCTACTCTTGTAATAATGGGCCAAACTTCAGATAATGTCTAGCTAGCCATGGCACCTGTGAGCTACACATATATCTATTTTATATAAATAAATAATAATACATATGACGCATAGAGAAGAGATAAGGTGAACTATATATTTTTACTATATGTGATTATATATTTTATAAGAGATATAAGATATATATTTGCTATATATACAAGTGTGTACGTATATATATATATACGTACACATGTGTGTAGTATATATGTATAATAAACTATATAGACATGCCTTCAAGTGGAGGCTTGATAATGACCTTTCAGGGATGGTTTAGGAGTACAGATTGAATCAGATGACTTTTTACCTCTGAGATTCTGAGTCAATTTTTAGGTTTATTTGCTCTCCCCACACTTAGCATTCTACTTGCTGTTTCTGTATCTTCACATAGGCCATCTCCCACCCCAACTCCCTCTGCACTGCTTCAAGGCTCAGTCCCTATGTTTACCTCCAACTTTCCTGATATTCCCACCAGTTGTCAATGTTTTCTTTTTATTGTATATAATACAAACTCTTTAAGGAAAAGAAATCTTTAATTTTTGTCTTTGTATCCCCCAGTACCCATCACAGTATCTTGAAAGTAGAGGCACTTAAAAATATTAAATTGAATTGAGGTGAAGATATCTTGGTAAGACAAATTCATGAAGTTAATAGTCACCCTTTAAGGAAAATTGCCATGTAACTTGTTCATACTAATGGCTTTGATGTGCAAATGGCCCCAGTGTGATGAATACTGTCTAATCTTTTAACCTGAAACCTATTTTGTGTCCCCTTTTGAGTGCTATGATTTGCTATTTCACTAAGTCAAAATGATGCATTATTGACCTCTGATTCTATAGACACATATTTTTCCAGTGCAACACATTCAAACAGTCTCTCAAAGGGAATAACAATGAAGAAAACGACTCACATTTTGATCCCGAAGAAGAAGTCCCACTTGATGTAGATTTTGATCCCCCTTTCATGGAAAAAACACCTTTGCCTCGACGAGTTGCTGTCACAGCCACACGGGGACGCTTCAGGGGTATCACTGCTCGGGGAGGTGGAGGGACACGTCCATGGTAATCAAACAACCTTCAACAAATAGAACTGGTGCTTAGATTTGGTCAAACATATACACACACACGCGCACACACACAGAAAGCATATATCCAATATATATGTACCATATGTACACATATAGTACATATTTATTTTGTATATTTTTTTTATATTTATAGCCTACGCTATCTCTAGGAATGTAAGTTCCCATAAGGCAGGGACTCTCATTTTTCTTTCTGTATCTTCAGTACTTAGTACAGTACCTGGTACATAGTAGGTTATCAGTGCATGCTTACTGGTTAACAATACACTGTTGGTCACATTGTTAATAAATATCAGAAGAAGTTTTTTTGAACCTTAGCCTTTCTGGCCTGTGCTTGGCTATTTCTCAGATACCAGTTTTCCCTTCGGTGTTCTAATGTTGCTTAGATGCAGAGAATGGTGTAGGTAATTAGTGACAATACATAATATTTACACAGCATTATATCCTTTTTGAATATTTTTACTATATGTGTGTGTATACACACACACACATAAACTCTATAGTGCTCATGTTGGTTAGATAAAAATTGTATAAGTGGTGTAGAAAATATATGGAAAGAAGTAATTTCTACACATTAGAATGGACAATACTTTGATGTGGTTATAATGTGCTACAAATATTCACCGTTATTATCACTTATTGTACATTAATTTTCTACTTGTGTTTCTCTATATAATGTTTATGTTCACCACATTTTGTAGTGAGCCGGGTAGGTTGTTACTACATTCATGTGACAGATGAAGACACCACAACACAGAGTGTATGCACTCAGATTTTGTCAGTGTCATACAGATGGCTGATGAAAATGTCCTTCAAAAACATAATTGGGATAAAAATCCCTAGAAGTTTACTTAAAAATTAATAAAAATATCTTATTGCCAGCAGCTATAGTAAGCATATTTTGTCTTTGAATAGGATAAGATGTACAAAGCAGATACTCATCTATGTATATGCTTACCATGTATGGATGTACATAGTTTGTACTGTTATATCATTTCTGAAAAAAAACATCAACACAAATAAAAGGCAGGAGGTTTGATTCAGAAATATCACTTCTAGGTCTGTATTCCAAAGAAATCATAAAATGGGAAAAGGATCCACATGTACAAAAGTATTTATAGCAGCTCTTTTTGTGGTGGCAAAGAATTGGAAATTGAGGGGTTACCCATCAATTGGGGAATGGCTGAACAAATTGTGGTATATGAATGTAATGGAATACTCTTGATTCATAAGAAATGGTCAACAGGTGGACTTCAGAAAAACCTGAAAAGACTTGAATGAACTGATGCTGAGTGAAGTGAGCAGAACCAGGAGAACACTCTACACAGTGACAGCCACATTGTATGATGACTGACTTTGATAGACCTAGCTTTTGTCAGCAATGCAAGAATCTAAGACAACTCCAAAAGATTCACGATGAAAAATGATGTCCACATTCAGAGAAAGAACTTTGGAGTCTGAATACAGATGAAAGCATATTATTTGCTCTCCTTTTCTTTTACTGTTTTGTTTTGTTTCTTTCTCATATTTCCTCCCAATAGTTCTAATTCTTATTTACATCATGACTAATGGGGAAATATGTTTCATATGAATGCATAAGTAGAGCCTATATCAGATTACACACTGTATTGGGGAGGTGAGAGGAGAGAGAGGGGAGAAAATTGAAACTCAAAATCTTATGGAAGTGAATGTTGAAAACTAAAAATAAATAAATAAATTTTAAAAAAAGAAAGGACAGGAGGTAAAAATAGCTTATTGAGCCTGAAACTTATTTAGTTGTCCAGAATATGAAACTACCCCCCAGTGAACCAGATGTGTAATTAGGCAATCAACTCTGAAGATAATAGTGCTATTGATTTAAGAAATACAATAGTTACATATAACATTGTGCTCCCATTACATAGATTAAATTTTTGTACTGTCTTTAAAAATAGACAATCAATAGCAATAATCCAATGTCATGGTGAGCAGGAGAGAAAAGACAGGAAAAAAAATAAAAACCTTATATAACACATTAGTGTGGAAAATTAGTTTTCTCTTAGGCATAAAAATGAATGATACAGTAATTCCATTTTTAAAAAAAGAATCCTTTCATGATAGGATACTCTGGGGAAAATTTAAAAACATCATTACACAATGGAAAAAAGGAATATATAAAGCTAATTTTAAAACTGCCAGACAGAACTCCAAAGTACTTAGAGATTTTCTTATATCAGAGGTAAAATGTTCTGAAATGGAAAAAACACATTCTGAGGAAAAAGCTGAGTGATATTTGGAAGGGAAGAAAGATAAAATAAAACAAGTCAAGAGTCTCTGTGAGGTCCATTTCAGGGTAACACACTCTTAGCATGGGATGTGACATGAAAGTTTGGGAAGATGAGGCTAGAAAAGGTTATAAAGGCCACCCATGTCTATAGATTCTTAAAGATAAAAAGGATCAACTAAACTCATTCCTAATTTCAATCACATAAGGCCTTTTATATTTCATATATCAGAAATACAACCAAATATTATTGTGTTCTCAAGAATTCCAAACCATAAAGCTACTAGGAGAGGGCTATGGCAATGGCCATAACCAAGATTAAGATCTTTCCAGCGCAAAAGCTTCAGATCTCTACAATTCAACTTTAAGAATGCAACAAGAAACATAAATGGATTTTTAAAAATTCCTTTTAAGCCCAACAAAAAGGCATTTTACTCTAGGAATAAAGAAGCATGCTCAGGCAAAACTCTACATTCTTACACTTCAAAACAACTGACATAATATTTTATAGGAGGGAAAAGAACATTAATACTTCCAGAACTCAGTTTGTCCTGGATTGTAAAGTGTACCACTCAAAGTAGTTGAATCTGATCTTGTACGTGAAACAGCAATTATTCCTTTTTCACTGGACCAACAATATTCTCATTAGGGTATAATCACTGGACATCAAAACTGAAGATAGGAATTGCTTGGTTTTTGCTTTTGTCTGCTCAGTGCTTAGCATAATGCCTGGGGTACAATAGATATTTAGTTCATGTTGTTCTTGTAGCTTCAGAAATGTCTCTCATATCCCGTGTGTGTGTGTGTGTGTGTGTGTGTGTGTGTGTGTGTGTGTGTATTTATTTGCTGGTCACATTGCTAATAGATGAGTGAGAAGAAGTCCTGGAGGTTTTACTCACCTCTTGCCCTAGGTTAAGCACTGTACAAACTGAGAATATATATGTATATGAATATGCATATGTATATACATATATACATGCATATGTAGACATACATGTAAAATATGTGTGCATATATATGATTTTATATAATGTTACCAGCAAATACATACATATCATATATGTATATTTGTGTGTGGGTAGGTGTATAATGGATATATAAATACATATGTCTTAACAATGAACTTGAGCATAATGTTATTGTTTTTTCCATGTTCATGTGTGTGTGTGTATGTGTGTGTGTGTGTGTGGCATAGATGCGACCACACATAGTTGCACACAGACATTCAGAGGGACATTGAAATCTAGCTTACCTAACAAGGAAAACCTGAGAAATACACCATGGCATTAGGAACATAATGCTACATGAGGATACCTAGGTTAGCTTTCAACTTTACATACTTAGGTGACCATAAGCAATTCACTTAATAGCTCTTTTCATCAGCCAAATGAATATATCTACTTCATTTGGTTTTTTGGAGAGGAAAGAGCCTACTCTATGTAACTCATATAAGCTCTGAGGATTCCCATTCCTCTCACGAATGAGTCTCATTTTCCAGAGGAAAGCTACATCTCTCCTTTATGGTTCTAGGGGTGTCCAGGAGGAGTCAGAGGTGATTCTCTAATGCAGTCAACTAGATGCCATTATTAGTTCAGAATTATTTTGCCAGTAAGTGTTGACGCTTTTAGAAAAATGATATTTACAAGGTAGTGCAGTAAGAACTGTTCGTACAAATATATATACCCAAATGTCTATGGCACATTCTATCAGAAGTACATACAGAATTCATGGGTAGGTGGGCTCAGATTTAAAGAATATTTGTAGAAGAGGTGAACTCACAGCTCCTGATTGCTGCAAGTCTCTCTCAGTAGTGAGGTGCTCACAAAGAACCCTTAGGCTTAGTGTAATTTCTTTATTGGGTTTCTTATAGAGTTAGGAATCTGTGACTAGAGTATCTTTGGCTCTAAATACAGACAGTGCTGTCATCTGATTTGGGGAGACCACTAAAATACCAATGGGAAGAACTTTGGGCCCTTCAAAGCTCCTAACATCCTTTTCTAATCAAAGGGAGAGGAGAGTAATGACATCTGGTCAAAATTAAAGGCAAGGTCTGTCCTCTCCACTTCTGCCAGTCTAGCACCACATTCCTACCTTCAATCTGTCCCAGGAGGTCCTGAGCCACTGAGGAGTTGTTTCAACCTCTCAAATACTTAGGTGACCATAAACTAGCTTTATGAATCATGACTAAGATTCCTTAGTCTATTTGACCTTTTTTTCCTGCACAAGGTCCTTCCAATTCCAAATATAATAGCACTTAGTCTAAAGCCTATGATTAAAAGTAATTGATTGGTTATCTTATCACTTATTTTAAGTGGTATGAAGTAACTTGTTTGAAGAAATCAATCAGTCAATCCAAGTCTTATTTCTCCCCCCAATTCTGACATTTGCTGTTCTCAGAGAGGAAGAATATGTCACTTGTTGATGGTAACTGACCAATTCACAAGGTAGGAGAAGTATTTCTAAATACATGTATCCTTCCTGGCAACACCCAAGGCAGAGAACTTTAAAATGTTGCTTAAAGACATGTTAGTTTTTTATTAAACTAAGTATTAAGAAGTCTAATACAATGCCTTATCATCTTCAAGGGGGCCCACAATCTGAATTTTCAACCATACCCTGATGAATATGTTAAGTGTATTGAGACTAGAATGAAAATCTCATCACAGCTGACATATGACTTTCTGAGTACGTGTGCAGTTCTACCAGGAATGCCACTGGCTTTACATTTTGTTTACATTTGTTGGTGTTTTAGCATCAGTCATACCTACTCATTGATTTATATTTTTGAGCCTCTGAAGAGACTCCCACAACCATGTATCTCTCAACTGAGAGAGAAAGGAAACCTACCACCTACTAGAACTTTGGCCCAGAAAAATACTGAAATAAATAAACAATGATATGATGCTGGAATTCATTGTCAAGGTCATTCAAGACCTTCAAGTTGATGACAAATTTTTACTGAGAAATCTTGGTGTTTATGGGACATACAAGTTGGTAGATGGAAAGTCACTTCATGCATAACAATGGCGAGACTAGGTAAGGTGTCATTTTCCAAAATAGTTCCAGAGAATGGTAGAAGCCTTGAAAACACTATTCATTGAAGTCATTGATTGCCATTAGATGGGTTAGTTGGACTCCCTGTTGCACAAATTGAGACTGATATTCATTCACCTCTGCAGACTCTAATCTCAGCTATTAGTAACACCTGTTAGTCTGACAAGGCTATCTGACCCAGACAATCTCTCAGAAAGATATTTCCAATGGATAAAGCTTTGCATATCATGCAACATTTAGCCAGGGTATTATTTTTTGAGGTATAGTAGCTGTTTTTATTATTTTTCAGTGTCATTCTTTGTCATGAAAACCATGTAAATATATTTATTTCATAAAATTTATTCAATAACCTGATATATTAGTTCTAGGATGAATAAGGAAACAACCTTAGTAACACCAGGTGCCGATTAAAAAAATAGCTTGTGCATATCTTCTGTTATTCTGAAATAGGACAATAACTGTATATTTTAAATATATTGAAGGAAATTTTGATAATTATAATTTTGAAATGGTTTTTAAACTTTCAAGGTAAGATAAAGAAATTGTTACATAACTTAACTATATATCCCATAAGCTCAAAATTGCTCTGAGACTTTTGGGACTCTATGTCATGTAAGAATTTTCTCCCTTAAATATCAAAATATTAAAGTCATTCTTCAAAATTATACTTATAAAATATATATTAAACATATTAAAATACATTTATTAAGCTCAAAGTTGAATTAAGATTTTTGGGAGAGCTTGTATAATGGAATCCAACTGGGTCAAATGCTAATTGAAATGAGCATTAAGAAATAGAGCTTGTTCTTATATTTTTCCAATACTTGAAAGAGTTCAGCATACACTAATACCCTGTAATCAGTGATCTGAAACAACTTTAACTTGACCTAAGAGTTTTTCATTCACTGAAAGTACATTGGGTTTGCTCCTATTTTTAATTAATATGAGAACAAAATGGTTCTATAACTGAACAACTGCTCATTATTAAATCTAACTTTTTTATCTTTGTAAAAGCATTTCAGGCATGGTTACTGTTTTTCTGTTAAGAAAACAGTTTGGTGCTCACTGATTACAGCATTTTTGCTGATATTAGTGGATTAAAAGGTTCAATTGCAATTGGTAGCATTATAGAAATTTTTAGTTCTGCACATCAATTTATTTTATTTGAATACATAAAGATTTTCATTTTTAAGTTATGTGCAAAGACTTTCCAGTTTTGCAATGGAAGAAGAATATTGTTGTGCGAAGGGTACCAAGACTTAAAGTTTCTGAATTAGAATTCCCAGCTCTGCCATTTACTACTTGGTAGACCCAGGGCAAGTTAAATCCTTCTATGAGCCTGTAATAGTAATTTAAATGGAAATATTTTTCTCATTAATTAATAGGCCCATATGATCTGCTTAAACTGCCTGGAAGCCTGGATCACCTGTGGTGGGAGGCTGAAGAGATGGAACAGAAAGGGTGGAACAGAACCTGGAGGAAGTCAGTGAGTGGGGTCAGGTCAGAGGGGAAAGAACTCAGGCAACCAACATGGGGCAACTGATACATTGTGACAATTGATAGTAAGAAGACCCTGGCTGAGGAAGGGGAGGTTTGAGAATGGCTTTGCCCCCTGCTGTGATCATGTTTATTAACTTCTTGGTCACTATAATAGATTTTGCTTTCTGGTTCTGGGGTTTGCCTTTCTGGTGTTTAAGTAGATGTTTTTCTTCTGCTTTCTATAGAGTCTTTTATATTTTGTGATTGAGAACTCTGCTGGCATATTCATAGTCACCACCAGTGCTGTGAATATTGCCTGGCAATACAGAGTCCCAGTTTCCTCATTTGTAACAAAGATGTTATGTCAGATGGCTTCTGAGGTCAACACTAGCTCTAAATGTTCCTATACTATCAGCCTTTCTCCCTGAAATGCATATGGAGTTTTGAGAAAAATATACAAGCAGTTAAATTCTTCAGAATCTCTAATAATTTACTAATAAATCTAAGAAATAATATACCTCAAGATGCTAGAGAAATCTCAGTAATCTAGAATTTATTAGTTGTCTAAACTCACACATATATCTAGTGGAATGTTAGTCTTTCTACTTCTATAACTATTCAAATCTATCCATTTAGGAACACTCAAACTGAAAAATGATAAGCTGCAATTAGCTAGGGAATGAAAGCAACATAAATTTTTTTGGTGCTGAATCATTAGACAACTTTCACATGGAACCTAAAAACTACATGATCCTTGGTGAGGCTAGAAGACTGATTCAGAGACAAGTCTTTAAAATGTCTACTGTTAGTATCACCACAAAGATAAACTTCTAGCCAATGAGTAGAGAGTCATTAATGATGGCCCATATATTCTTCTGGCTTATAAACATAAAAAAGAAATAAGTTACATCTGGCCAGAGTTAGAAATGAAGGTGAGAAAAGGGGGTGATAATTTAGGAATGAATGTAAGCAAAGCAGTCCTTATAAAAAACAGCATCAACAAAAAATAATTTGGCAATGGGACAAAATTCTTTCTTCTTCATATGCTACCTTTCCTTTCTGTTTGGTTTTCTTGGGAATTGATGCTTACTGGGTAACTACTGAGAATATCTGCTACTGCCAGATGCTTACATTCCCTTAAGAAGTATCTAGATGATTAGAAACAGACAAATAACAGCACAGTAAATCTGTCATTTTTGGCACTGATAAATTCAAGCACTCCATTTATTTATTCAGTCATCAAACATTTATTAAGTTCCTACTACATATGTCTGATACTGGGCCAGGTAATGGAGAAGACAGAAAAATTTTAAAAAATATGACTTCACAGACCTTAAAGTTCAGCAGAAGACATGGCACACACAATTAGAAGAAGCTGAGAATATTCAGTCTAATTCATTTTACAAATGAGAAAACCAATAACCAAAAAGTTCAAGCAACTTGTCCAATAACAAAATTAACACATTATGGAATAGGAGGTAAGAAGGAGTGAGAAACTAGAACCTATGTTTTTTGATTCCTAATGGAACATTTCTTGGATACTTATAAAGACATGCAGGTCTTTTAGAAGTGGGAGATAATCTAGTGCATAATAAGGACAATGTTATGAAACATATTCCTGTTTTTTAAAGATCTATTATTTCATTGGTATGGATACTCTATCTGCCATGCCAATGAAGATTACAAGCCATCTATGACAGTTATTCATCTTTGAAAAGTGGTATTTGCTGAAAAATTCATCACTGTATTCAATCCTTCTACGAGCCTCTCCAAAATTTGCCACATCTTTGGATAACAGACATTCTGCTGCTCAGTCCATCCTCAAAACTTGTCACCTTGGTAGAATCTGCTAAAGTTTGAATTCTACTAGCACAATTTGAGGGTCACCTCCATGCCCCACAATTACTTGGCTAAAAATAATAGCTATAGAATATGAGGCAAAGTATATTCATTGAATAATCTGATATTCATAGACCCAAGTTTAGTATTCACATTAAGGAATCAATAAAAGCTGTAGCAGAAACATTTAAAAATCTAGTTATCATCAATATGAAATTATAGAATATTAGAAACAAGGTCTAAAGATTATCTTTTATAACTTCAGTACCAATAATTTTTAAAAATTCAACTTAACCTTCTTATAACTCCTGGAAGATCTATTAAATTCCTGAGAATTATAAGAAGAGCTTGGGAAAATCTTTCTAAAAAGGAAAGTTTCTTTACAAACTAAGTTAATATTTGGGTACAAAAAAATCAACTTTCTTCTGTATAAATTATAGATGATAGCCAAGGGCATTTCCATAGAAATATTACACAGCAATAACAGTGATAATTGTGGTTGGTTTGCTCAGTTAATATAGAATTAGTGAGGCTATGGTTACAGGTTCAATTCTGATATGGACAAATTAGTTTTCCTTTGTTGGAGGCCACAGACTACACACTACTCCTGCTTATTCATATTAAAAATTAATGTGATCCCTCAGTCAAGCAGGACTGATACACGTTAGTCTTTACCATTAAAAAATATAGCATAATGGATGCCGTACAGTTCTGGGTACCACATTGTTGGAGGGCATTTGTATAAGCTAAAGTTTCTAGAGAAGGCCTACCAGGACTGTGAAGGGCATTTAGAGCAATCCATAGGAAAACTATGTAGGGCAATTGAGAATGTTTACTGTGGAGAACAGAACGTTTAAGAAGGTAGATGAGAATAGTCTTCAAGTATTTGAAGAGCTTTTCTGTGGAAAGGGGATTAAAATTGTTCTTTTTGGCCCAGCAGAGTGGAAATAGAAGTTATGAATAGAAGTTATGAAAAGGCACATTTTGGCTTTGTCCTGGGTTTTCTTTTTTCTCTTACATACTCTTTCCTTTTTTATCAACTCCCATAGATTCAGTTGAGCATCTAGTTGTCACAATGGATAAAGTGTCAAGCCAGAAGTGAGGAAGATTAATTTCCTGAGTTCAAATCTGGCCTTGGACACTTACTAGCTGTGTGATCCTGGGTAAGTCACTTAATCCTGTCTGCCTCAGTTCCTCATCTGTAAAATGAGCTGGAGAAGAAAGTGGCAAACCACTCCAGTATCTTTGCCAAGAAAATCCCAAACAGGATCATGAAGAGTTGGACATGACTGAAACGACTGAACAAAAACCAAACCATATGTTCAATAATCATTTGACCATTTAATATCATCTACCTTTGTAGATGGTTTTTAGAGTTATATAACCAGATCTATATATATGCTAATCTCTCTTGACCTCTAGTTTGACATCACAAATGGCCTATTGCCTATTTTGAACTGGATATCTGTAGACATCTCAAACTTCACATGCCTAAAATGGAATACACTATCTTTTGCCTACCCCCACCCCAGTAGTGGACTTCCCTATTACTAATGACGATGCCACCATCCTTCTAGTCACTCAGGTTCAAAACCTTGGTTTCATTCTGGACTTCTGACTCTCACTCTCTTTCCACATATACAATCAGTTGCCAAATTCTGTCATTTCTTTATCTGCCTCATCTCTCAAGTACACACCTTTTTTTTCCATTCACACAGCTACTACCTTTGTATAGGCCAGTATAATGCCTCTCCTGTGGTACTGAAACAGTCTTTTGGTTGACCTTACTGCCTCAAGTCTCTCCACATGCCAATATGTCCTCCACAGATTGATGAAAGTGATTTTCCTAAAGTACAGTTCATTCAGCCACAAAACATTTATTAAACGTTTCCTGTGTGTCAGGTGTATTAGATAATTAGATTTTAGACTATGTATTTTTTCTTTCAAGGGCATCTTTAGACCTAGGAAAACATTTTCAAGGGATATAGAAAAAGAATACATAAAATTACAGAAGCTTCCTCCACTAATGAATATCACAACTTATCTATGACTCAGTAGATAAGTCTTTGGGGGTTGACTGCGGTCAAATGACCTAGGAACTGTTTTATTTTTTTGTCTTTGGTACCTGGCACACAGTAGTTGGTTAGTAAATGTTTTGCTAATGAATGAATGAAAGTAGGTGTATTTTAGCAGAATATAGAAACACTTTCTGCTTTTGTAAAATTGCTATTGGACCTTAAGAGGTCTTGAATTATTCTTCCAGAATTCTCAAGAGCACCTCACAACCAGGAAAAAATGTTTTTATATAAAAACGTAGATCTTTTTCAAATATTCCTTAATTTATAACAAGACTATAAGCTAAGCAAGCATATCCAAAAATCTTCAAAGTCTGAAGAAACTAGAAAATGTTCAGATGTCTAGGGACTGTTTTTGCCATTTTTGCATCATTACTGCTTGGCACAGTACTGGGCACAAAATAAACATTTGATAAATGCCTGTTGGCTTGAAAAATGTAGGGTTAATGGCTTCATCCTTTGGCAGACTTTTTTGATGCAATGAGAAGGGCTCCTTTTTGTTTAATTTAAAAAAATATTTATCTTTTCAAACTAGATCAAGAAACATCTATGAGCAAAATGCATTAAACATTTAAATACAAAACCATGCAAAATAAAGGGTCACAGAGGAGTAAAGCCCAACTCACCGATTGTAGAAATCATCTCTGTAGTAATCATAATCGAAGACGTAACCACTGTGAAGGGAACACAGAAACAAGCATCAGCAGGGGCTTTGGGGTAGGACAATCTTGCTGACTTTCTTAATTAAGACTGATTTTCAATATATTTATAAATTGACTTTATAAAGTAATATACACATTTCATGCAAAGGTATATAAAGTGACTGCTAATTTTTACAAATATGAATTAATAATTTCCATTGGCAGGTTAGTACATAATAATGAACAGTAAAATGAAAAGGTATTATGTAACTTGGGGGGATGGGTGGGTTGTCTGAATCTGTTATTTTATCAGCATACAAAATCCCACTGAGAAAAAACTCCTTCCTTCAAAAGTAGATCATAAATTAACATGTGTTATTCTACTTAGGATCTCAGACATTTGCCTGGGAAAAATGAAAGGTGAAATGACTTGTCCAGGAACACAATACCAGGACATGTAAGTGGTGGGACATGAAACCAGGTCTTCCTGAATCAGAGGCTACATCTGTATCCTCTACACAATGCTGTCTCATGTTATATAACATAATTTACATATATATGTACATATATATGTACATATAATTGATGGCTTTCTTTCCCTTTCCCCTACCCAAAGGGAGAAGATACCATAATTTTCACTATTTTTCTTTCCATATGATCAGTTAATAGAAAGAAGAAAAGATGAAAGGAAAGATTTAATGGCTCACTGATAATGTGTATGACAAATAGAAATACGGCTGTTTCAGAAATTTGGCACTTTTCCCTTCAGTTAAGAGCAGGGTTCATACCATAAAAGAGAGAAGAAGCTAAGAAAGTCTCCTCTGAGTGTTTTGATTAACAATAAGGTCTTCTAAGTTTGTTTTCTTTTTTTAAGGGACTTCACAGAGTCATTGATAGGATGGATTTGAACAACCAGAAAATCAAAACAGATGGGTGACAGTATAAGATAAATAAACCCATAAGCATTTGTACAACAAAAGAAAACAGAGAGTTTAGGTAAAGACAAAAGTCCTCAAATATTAACATTGTAATGGATGAAATATTTTCACTGGCATTTATTTTTTACCAACTCCACTTTAACAAATTTTGATTCTGATATTGTCACTTTTTTTTTTTAATTGCAAAAGTCTTAAAGTACTACTGTGCTTGGGTTTCCTTTAAGTCCCAGCTAATCCTACCTTCTACAAGAAGCCATCCCCAACCTCTCTTAATTCCAGTGCCTTCTTTTTGTTAATTATCTGCCATTCATCCTTTATAACTTACTTTCTGTTTACATGTTTCCAAGCTGTCTCCCCCGTTTCGGTAAGCTCCTTGAAGGCAGGGGATGTCTTCCCTCTTTTGTACCCACAGTTCCTAGTATCTGGCACATAATATGCACTTAATAAATATGTATTGATTGGTTGATTGATTAAAGAGACCCATAATATCATTTGTTCATTAATTTCTTGTTATTGCTAGGAGTTACATTGCTGATTGACAAAATAATGACTTGAAACGTATATACATACACATATATGCATATAATAATGTATGTGTGTGTGTAAACGTATATAGTGAAAGTCTGAGACACAATAATATACTTAGTAATCATGGTGGTTTTGACTTCATTGTTCTTATATCAACAATATACTCGGAAATGGCTTTTTAAACTTTTTTCCTTATTGTTGGGGCTCAACCACTAAAAATTCTCACAGGATTTGTCCTGGATAGACACCTTAAAATCACTTAACATAGAGGGCAGAATCAATGCTCCCTTTATACTTGCACCATGACATGTGTTAACTGACGAAATGATCCAGAGAACTGAGACAAAAACTGTTTTTTTCTAATACATGTAGATAATTAAGATTAGTGATTTTTAAAGCAATTATTCAAATAATTCCTTTATTTTGGGTAAAATGATTCTAAACAAACAAATGGAATTAGGTACTTTAAGAAAAAATGATCCATAGAATAGTTAACAGGAGGAAAATATGCTCAAAGAACAGGGGTAACAGGAAGCTGAAGCTACTTTTTTATCCTTATTGTGAAGTCTGTCCTTCCATTTTCTTTTAGTCCATAACCCTTGTTCTTAACTAATTTACCTTTCCCTCTACTTTGGTCTGGTCTGCTACTTTGGTGTTATATACATTTTTTTCAAATCTGTCTCTATTGTGTTTTTGTTCTTCTTACTCCAGTAATTCTAAACACTGGGTAATCACCACCATCCGAACATACTTGTGTGCAGTACTTTCAGTCATGCCTAACTTGTGGTAGCCCCATTTGGGGGTTTTCTTAGCAAAGATCCTGGAGTGGTTTTCCATTTTCTTCTCCAGCTCATCTTACAGATGAGAAAACAGAGGCAAATGGGACTAAGTCACTAGCCAAGGTCACACAGCTAGTAAGTATATGAGGCTGGGTTTGAACTCAGGAAGATGAGGCTTCTTGATTCCAAGCCCCGTTCTCTCACCACTGTGCTTCCTGACTCCTCACCTACCACTCTATCCATTGCACTGCCTAGTTGCGTCATATATTTTATTTATACATAGTTAATTGCACATTATCTTCACCATTAGAATGTGAGCTCCTTGATAGAAGGGACCATATTTTTGCCTTTCTTCATAATAGAAACAGAACCAGAATTAGGTTTTTAAAAACCTTCCCTGACACTTCTACAAATTCATGCGATCCCCCATCCCTCTCTTTTTCATGTTAAACTTTTAACAACAGAAATCTATACTTGCTCTTGCCATGGTCTCACTACCAACTCATTCTTTAATATCTTTCAATCTGCTTTTTCTATAGTGCTGAAATTAATTACTGAACTTATAACAAAAATATCAACATAATCAACATCATCATCTCACTTCCACTGAGATATCTCACAGTTAATTCAAACTCAACATGGTTGAAAATGAATTTATCATTTTCTCTTTTTACAACCACTTCCTCCTCATAACATTAATTTTGTTCATAATGGCACCACCTTTCTTCCCATCAGCCAACCTTGGGACTTTTGTAGGGACCTCCTAAGATTTCGCTTCCCCTGGACTTTTCCTTATCTAACCCATTCTTCACCCCACCACCAGAGTAATCTTCATTATAGAAAAGTCTGACCATTTGACCTTGCTACTCAAAAACTTTGCATGATGCTTCACTACTACCAAATAAAATACAACCTCTTTGGCCTGATAATGGAAGCTTTCTCATTCTCCTCCCTGCATTTACCACAAAACTATCAAGCTAAACATATCAGTCCATTTTCTGTACTTATTTTTTTTCCTAAGCAAAATGACATGCTAGCTATTTTTTGATCTCACCTATGTTTCTCCCATATCCACACTTGGAATAATTCCCTCACTATTATCTGCACCTGATGAAAATATCTCCTTCCTTCAAAATTCAGTTTACTAGCCACCTCTGCCATGAAATCTTTCCTAATCTCTCTAAGTGCTTTCTCTCTTTGATTTTCTCATATGGTAAGTGTTCAGTAGGTACATTCATCCATCCATTCATCCTTCCTTCCTTCCCTCCTTCCTTCCTTCCTTCCTTCCTTCCTTCCTTCCTTCCTTCCTTCCTTCCTTCCTTCCTTCCTTCCTTCCTTCCTCCCTTCCTTCCTTCCTTCCTCCCTCCCTCCCTCTCTTCCTTCCTCCCTCCCTTCCTTCCTTCCTTCCTTCCTTCCTTCCTTCCTTCCTTCCTTCCTTCCTTCCTTCCTTCCTTCCTTCCTTCCTTCCTTCCTTCCTTCCTTCCTTCCTCTGCTGTCTCCTTTATGTATTTCTTTTACATCTTGCATTAACATTGTACAAGTAGTGATCTTATCGTTTAGGTGAAAATTTTGTTGCTTTGGGATAGCAACTGTATTTCATTTTATCTTTTTATGTGCCTCATAAAGTGCATTGTACATAATAGGCACTTCACCCATTTGATGAATGAGTGAATGAAGCATTCTTTGATAGAAATCCTTTTAGTTTGCATTCAACAGAGAATGGAGTGGACTACTCTGTGAATTTCTTTACCTGGGGGTGGGAGAGGACAAAATATTTATTATTTAGATTTATCATCTTCAATTAGTACTCTACCATAGGCTAACATAATTTCTAAAACTATATATAACTAGAATATTAGTACCTGTGTGTGGCTGATAAGCTTCATTGGCTAGAACATGGTACTAATAGGACCATGGTTACAGATTTAGTTCTTTCTTCATCCCCAACGTTTTTCTGATATGTAGCACAATATTTTGTTTTACTCATTTCCAGATAAATTCACATCATAAAGTCAGAAGCATAAAAAACCCCACAAATATATTTGCAACTTAATAATTATGACAAATATATTTATATGAATCTTGAATAATACTTGATTGTTTTAGACTGAGGCTTTCCTTAGAACTTCTGGAACATGAGTCAACCCAGGTAAATACCATGAAAATTAAGAAGTATTTCTAGGAGTAAAGAGACAGGAGGGGACAGGAATTCAAAGATGAAGCCATCCCTTCTTTATCTATCACAGCAAACATAGCCAGTAAATACTGTCAAGTTCATATTTCCATAAAAATATTGATAGCACTTATATAGCACTCTAGGATGTATAAAACACCGCATATATTATTTCATTGGCTCCTCCCAACAACCCTCTGAGGTAAATCCAAGATTAATCCCATTTTACAGAGGAATAAATCAAAGAATGATTCAAAGACAAATCTTCCTGACTTCAAGTCCAGTGCTCTGCTACCTAGATGCTTTATAGCAAAATAGTATAGTAATAGAGTAATCTTGATGAGGGAGTCTAATCCCATTATGAAAGTACTTGTTCTTGTATGATATTGTTCTTGCACTACTCCCCATGTCACCTCCTCTTTCCCTGTAGAGAACTGTCCTTGGAAAGATGTGAATCTAGGATAGTGTGCCCTTAAGACATTTTATAGCACACTTTTGCCTAGGGTCGCTTAAAAGATTTTGGATTTTCACAGTATCAATTAAAGAAAATGATAAAAATAAGAATTTGTTTCATGTAGAAGACATAAATCCAGGGAAGGTCGAAGCTATTTGCAGACAGGAGTCAGACTCAGAATTTCATACTTTAATAGCCTTTAGCTTCTTCTGGAAGTAATCTAATTTTATTAGTTGCCATCTACTCTTTCTGGAAAAGTGATTTACCACAGATATAGGCTAAACACTCTTTTTAGTTTGTACTTTTTATATTTTAAATTCGCGTATTTTTTTCCAATTTTCATTTTACTTTTCAGTTTATCCTCACAACAAAACCTAGTGGGAAGTGAGAAGCTCCAAGGACTTTCAGGCTCTTCTTTTGTTCTATTACTTTTTGTTGATGATTAAATTTGAAGAGGTCAAAGCAACTATCTTAGAATTTAATATAAATACTTTCATTTGTAGAAGGCATATCTCCTTGGATTTTACAATATAAGAGATTAACGTTATCTAATCCTTTTTACATTCCTAAAATCAGTTCCATATGAATAGACTAATTCTTCTTTTGATGTCTCTGGTGAGCTTCATTAAAATAGAATATTTAGGATACATGCAGATTTCCCAGCAGAAATCTAAATGACAATTTAATAATACCTTTACGGGTAGACATTCTGCAAGCAGCCCCCACAACGAGAGCTTTCTCTAGGAATGTAGGGAAATAAGCAACTTCCTGCATAGAAATATCTCACTTAGGTACAGCTCCTTTCAGAGAGGCAATGTTTGGTTTTGAGAAGAAATGTATGAATGGAGTATCATGTAGACTTTCCATTCTAGTCACAAACCCTGACAAGGGAAAGATGGGAAATCATGCCATCTAGCAGCCATTTCAGAGTTGATTTCCCACTGCTCAAAAATGACAGTGAATTCAAGCCATTTGGAGAGTATTAGATATGACTCACTGAAGGACTTTGAAAATGGATCCCAAATTCATCCCTGTGGTAATCATAGTTATATAATTTAGAGCATATAAAATATGGTGTAGAAAACAATCCATCCATTTCCCCTCAATCCACACAAGTGACTTGTTAAGTAGTTTTAAACTCTACATAGATATTAAAGGTAGAATTGTTTACTAAAAATCTAATGATAATGGAAAAGACTAAGGATGGGATCATAGATCCCATATAGGTCATAAATCTAGAACCAGACGGCATCCTGGAGGTCATCTTACACAATCACTTTGTTTTACAGATGAAGAAACTGAGACCCAGAGAGATAAATGATTTGCTTAAATGTTATTGTAGACAGGAAGTAACAGAATCAGGATTTGAACTCAGGTGCCATGACTTGAAGTTTTGCACTCTATTTTACTCTGCTACTGGGTTGATGAGAAGTTCTCATTTACAATATATTTCAAGAGAATTATTTTGCTTTTCAGTGTGACAAAAAGCTGGTCTAAAGCCATTTTCTGCCTACAACTTCTTTAAAATAATAATAAATTAACCTAAGATGATATATACCAACATGTTTCCACGTGATAGTCATTAAAATAAAATAGTCTTCATTACAATTATTGGTTGCCAGTTCTCTACTAATTAGAGTTTTATTCATTTTGGAAATAACATAACCAAGCTGAAGAGACCAGGATATGTATGTATGTATGTACATATATGCACGTATGTACTTACATATATGTGTTTACATACACATGCATTATATATTTGTGTGTGTATGTGTGTATATATATACATATTATATATATATATATATGTATATAAATATGTATATTTCCTCCCCCTGCTTCCTCCCTTCCTGCCATGCCCTGATCTGGCTGCTCCCATTTACAAGGCATTGCAACACAATAATGAGAGCAGGAAAGGTACTCCATAAATATTTGCTGATTAGATTTGCTCCCAGCATCCCCGTGGAGAAGCTCTACTTGATGCAATCTATACCCACAGTCTAGCAAAGCCTAGAAATTCAAGCACATGGAGAGATAAAAGAATCACAACCAGGGCTCCCGCTAAACTCTTAACCTCTGTCTGGTTTCCTTCAGTAACCTATCACGGTGTTGTACAAAGGCTGCAGGCAATCCCTTGTATTATTCTTATAGATGACAGGTAGAAAAACTGCACTTTATGTGCCCTTCTATTTTGCAACTGTAACACCTCTTTGTAGACTAAGTACCCCTAGCTCTATTACCTCTCCTGCTCTCCTCATGATCTGCCTCCCTCTAGAAAATTCTAAGATTTAATATAATAAGACACTTACATTCTTTCTCCATTGCTCAACTTTTATTGTTCAGTAGAATTTAAACCTTTGAGGACAGTGTTTGTTTCATTTTAGTTTTGCATCCTCAGTGCCCTGTATGTAGTAGCTGCCAAATAAATATTTGCTGAATTATATCTGGGGATACATCACTCAAGTTCCCTCTTTTTTGATCTGACAACTCAAGAACAAGTATCTGATACCTTATCACATTCTATCATTTTACAATTGTAGTTTCTCAAGGGTTTTATTCATTTTCTTGGAAGGCCATCATCATTTATAGAACAGCTTCCCAGGAGTAGCACTGCTAACAACCCAAGGACACAGATGCTTAAATGTGTGTAGGGATAACATAATCCATCCCTGCTGACAGTAGCTGCCCCCTATCTGGCTGGCACGGGTAAAGAATCCCCTCACCCATTTAAGGGCTATATACTGTAGCAGTAGAATTACCAAGGAAGAGAGGGAGCATCATGGGGGAATGGCAATGAGCATCAGAGAGAAATGAAAAGGAACTATATAAGCAGATAAGATTTACAGGGGTGGTAAGAGCCTTCATGCTCCATAGATTTCCATAGTATTTCAATACAATGGGAGGACACCTCCCCCAGTATCTTTGGTGAATCCATGTGGTAGAAGGGTGTGGAGACAATTCACACAGAATGGACAACCATGGATCATATCTTTTACCACATGGTCTAAATATAAGACCATAGATTTAAGGGTTGAAGGCACCAAGAGATCATCTAGTCCAACCACCTAATTTTTCATATGTGGAAAGTGATTCCTTAACAGGTTAAGGGACTTGGGCAAGTACATATAGAAACTGAATGGCAGAGCTAGGATTTGAACTCAGATCTTTTGACTCCAAATACAATATACTTTTTAATGTATCACAGTGCTTCTTAATAATTTCTCAGGGATTACAGAATAAAGTCCACTATCCTCTGTCTGTCATTCAAGACCTCCTATGATATGACCTCCTCAACTTCACAAAGCTTTCCACTTTAGCTAAAGTGAAATTCATTCCCTGAATATGCCACACTTGACTGGATCTGTACTTGCCATTGTTCACGGGTCACTTTATCCTGACTTTCATTCAGTGCTCCACTGTCATTCTATATTCCTCTTTGATTATGGCAGCTCATAGTGATCTTGCCTTTCCTGGAATGTTTAATAAGGGATAGCATTCATTTAGCACTGAGTACAATGTACCTTATTGTTACTTGTTTTTATGCTCTGCATCCAAACTCATTTCCTGTCAATAGTATATTCCTGAGGACAGATTGGTCACATTGTGTAGGACAGTGGATGACATTATGAACTGGATTGATGGTACCTTAACGTGTAAAAGTTTCAGTTGAATGATAGGGTCAGAAACAGGGCTATAAAGAATAGAGGAGATAGTGAGAGGAGAGGAAGGGAAGGCGACTTCAGATAGGAATGAGAAACATGGAATAATGGCCTGATTGGAACAGTGGGGGAATCTTGAGAAGTGAAAACGTTATGCACAGGTGCTGTCTCACTATAGTGGGATAGAGATTCAACTACATAGAAATAAAAGGATGACTTTGTTGTAGTGAGAGCACAGATGAGCTTAGAGAAATATGGACTGAACCTCTGATTTCACATATAGAGAAATTCCACATGAGAAAGGAAGATAGGATGGAAACAAACAATTATTAGGCACCTACTATGTACCAGGCACTGTTAAGCACCTTACAAATGTTGTCCGTGATAGGTGTTATTATTATTGGAATTTTACAGATAATAAAACTGAGGCAGAGAGATTAAATGACTTGCCCATGGTCACCCAGCTGGTAAGTGTCTGAAACTGGATTTGAACTCAGGGCTTCCTGAATCCAGGCCCAGCTTTCCACCAATTGTGCCAGTTAGCTGCCATTATGAATGCAGGTCAGCATTTTCTCTGCAACTTACAGTCTTGAGTATAAGTTCAGTGACTTGCCTAGGGTTACACAGACATTTTAGTGGTACAACTTGAACTCGGATCTTCCAGGCTTGGAAGCCAACTCTTCATCTACTCTGCCATGCTGTTTCTTGATTGCATGTCTTATTCTAGCTCTTTACAGTAGCAAGCGAGTAGGAACAAAGGAGGCAGATGGTAGGAGTAATCCAGGGCTGGACATTTGGCAAGGTTATGAATGGTAAAGGAATGAAAGTGAAAGCAGAGTAGGAGTGTTTGCCTGGGAAGTGGGGGACAAGTTGAGCATACAGAATAGGTTCAGGAGAAGTAAAACAGGGAGACACTGAATGACAGGGGATTGATTGGATAAAAGCATTTTAGAGTTCTTGATTAGGGAAGTAGAATGCTCCTGAGTAACAGTGAGATAATAGGTATGGTCACCTCTCTGTGGATGAGGCAGAAAGAAGTCAGTCATGGAATCTGGACTGATCAAAAAACTGGGAGGTTTTTAAATTCCTCTGCTGATGGCAACTGTAACCCCTCTAAACTTTAGTAGATGGTATTAATGAGTGACTATGGCTGAAAGGAAAAAAAATAACATTCCCAGTGGCCAGTATTCTGGTGATGAATACATCCTAATTAAGGCTGGTTTTCAGAAGATAAACATACACAGTCTATTGCCAGTAGAAACATTTAGAGCTTAGTAAAAACTGTCAGAGCTGGTGCCTCACTGGAATAGTCTTCAAACTATTTTCTATAAAGCATCATAATAAAGCATGAGGGAAAGACTTCAGAGGAAAATACTGAAGTCCTCCACATGGAGAGAAGGCTTAAGACCTTATCTCTATACACAGACCCTGTCTTTGCCTCTTCCTCTCTTGTGTCTATTCATTCTTTTGCTTTTAGATGAAGGAGAATGGAGATGGCTATAACCCTATGAGCTTTTTCAAAAGGCCAGAAGAACAAACAAGTCTTAGAAGTGTAAGGGATGGAGGCCATGCTAGCTTGATCTACAGGCCAGATAATGAGGAACCAAGTCCCAAGTGACGTTCCTGAACCGGAGATGCAGACTCATACATCTCTTAGATATGTACATGATACGTACATGTATGTAGCTGCATATACACGTACACAGCTATGCATGTATGCTATATATATATAACATTAGCTATGATGCATTTGGAGGTGAACTTGATAAGAAAAATGATAACCAGAAATGACTAAGTCTGAGCCCACTTTCCCTAGTGAGGAAGGAAGCAAGTATTTATTAAGTATCTACTGTGCACCAAGGATTTTAAAACGTTTTACAAATATTACCTTATTTGATTCTCACAACAATTGTCAGGGGCAGGTGCTATTATGATCCACATTTTACATATGAGAAAATTGAGGTAGATGAAGGTCACACAGTTAGTGTATATCTGAGGCCAGATAGAACTCAGGTCTTCCTGACTCAAGGCCCAGCATTTTATTCCTTGTGTCACCTATCACCCTAGAGACCAAGGTGGCATGGGGGCAGTATACTCCTCAAGTACTATGTGGGGCAATGGTTATACTTGCTGTATCTTTATAATAGATAGCCCTATCTAAAATGTAATTGATATTAATTGTTAAATGGAACTGATGCACTAGTCACTAGAAGGCAACATTGGAAGGAAACTCCAGAATGAGGGCATGATTTGATAGCATGAAAGAATTATCCCTAACTTCTTGGGTACATTCCCCTGATGGGGGGCATACCTGGTCTTATTTGGAAGAGTGAGCTTTGAGACTTTCTAAATACATACATACATATCAATGTATATGTATATATACAAACATACTTTTATTTGTATATATGTACATGTATGTTTATACATACATGTGCACATATACACATATGTATTTATACACAGGCATAGTTAAATAGGAGGTGTCTCAAGAGGTAGGCATTAGCCATTAGCAGTTGGGGAGATCAAGAAAGGCTTCATACCAAAGAAGCTTCTTGAGAGTCATCTTAAAGGAAGGAAGGGACTCTATAATATGGAAGTGAGGGACAGGTAGGTGGGAAGGTAAATGAAAAGACTGGAGATCAGAGATGGAGTGTTATATATGAAGAACAGAGAAAAAGTACATTTTGGTTGGATTGAAGAGCATAGGAAGGAGAATTAAACTCATGAGTCTGAAAAGATAGGCTGGAGCCAAGCTGCAAAGGACTTTAATATACATACATGCATATATACACATACATAAACACACACATCATATATATATATATATATATATGATGTGTGTGCATATACATCCATGCATACATACGTATATATGTATTTCTATAACCAATAGGAAGTCATTGGGGATTTTGTTGAATAGGAAAGTCACCCAGTCAGATCTGCATTTCAGAAGAATCACTGGAAGCAGTTTATATTACATACAGAGTAGTGAGAAACTTAAGTGGTCATAACAATTAGGAGACCTTTGAAATGATCTAGGTGAGAGATGATAAGGACTTGAATTAAGGTGGAAGCTGTGTGAGTGGAAAGTAATGTTAAGATGCAGGAGACTCTGTGAAGGAAAGAAATGGCAACATTTGGCAATTGATCAGATATATGCACTGAGGGAGAGTCAACAGTCAAGGAAAAAGGTGAAATTGATAATGGACTAGAAGAATGGTAGTACCTTAGAGAAGTTTGGGTAAAGGGACAGATAATGAATTAATTTTCAGACATGTTCAGTTTGGGATGTCACCAGGCATCAGTTTCAAATGTTCAATATGCAATTGGTTATGTGGGATTGAAGAGACTGGTGAGAGACCGGAAGTAGATATCTATATACATACATGCATATGTAGGTATAGAAATCTCTCTGTCTCTGTCTCTCTCTAATGAGATCAGTAATGTAGATGCAGTAGAGTACAAGGGTCTAGGAGAGAACCTTGGAGAATACCCACAGTTAGGAGCTTGATATCGATGATGAGCCAGCAATGGAGACTGAGGAGCATTCATACAGACAGGCAGAAAAATCAGAAAGAGTAGTGTCATGAAAACCTAAAGAGGAGAGTATATTAAGGAGGAGAGGGTGATCAACAGTGTCCTACACAGTGTATAGGTGGAGAAGGATGAGGACTGAGAAAACATCAGATCTGACATTGATTTCCTGCTCCTTGAACTTTGAATCATTAACAATTACTCTGAGTTCCCCCATCCCACCAGCTCTTATTCTATCTAACTATACTTTAAATGTGCTGTCTTTTAGTTAACATCTCTCCATCCTTTCCATAAGAATAATATGAGATACCTTCTTACTTTTGTTAAATCTAGTTAAACTATACCCATATTTCCGTCATCTAGTTTATCCTTTCCCATACTACCTGTCTTCTAGTGTTTAGGCTAATCTAGCTTTTAATATTTCCAGAAATATGGAGTCATAACAGCATTTTTTGCTTTAAAATTTCCCCCCCTAACTTCACTGGATACTACTAGATCAGGTCTTCCTGCACTATTCTAAATTTTTCCCTTCAGATTTACATCTGTCAGATACTAATCAGGGTCTTGCTTTACTTGTCAGTTAGCTAATCTATAAGATTTGTTTCCAAGCCTTTTCTTTCCAAGTCAAACTTGCTTTTCCATTGATCATTTTTATCTTTTTCCTTTAGACTAATCCAGCTGTTTTTCAATTTTTCTTCTTTTTCTCTTCCTCTTCCTCTCTCTCTGTCTTTGTCTAACTCTGACATTTTACATCTGTTTATCTCTTTTTCTCCTTTTCTCTTTTTCCTTTTTTTCTTTTCCTTATTTATAAACTAGAGTGCTTAGAGTAAAATAATCCAGGAGGGCTCATGTCAGTCTTACCACAAATATGATCCTTCTCTTTGTTTCAAGTTCTATTAAAGACCCCCAAATATTCAAACCACCTTTTTATCACCTGTTTCATTGTCATGTATTCACAAACACATACACATTTATTTATTCCATATAATTCTATTTGGTCTTCCTCTGGAATATCCATGTGCCCCTTCAAACTCCATACCCAGGAACAAACAACCACCATCCTGCCTCCTTCTCCCATCGACGAGTTCCTCCCAGAGCCTTCATTGTGGGCCCAGGCCCACACTAGCCAACCTTCATTCCCCTCATGGTACTTTGCCATGATGCCTCAGCTGTAGTCTCATCCTAAAAATTCCCTCAGTACCTGGCAGGGGGGTGAGGAGGGAGTTCGGCTGCTCATCCTCAAACATCTTGTTCTAGCTCTTGTTCTAGCAATGCTAATCAAATCAACAACACCATTGTTTCTGGAAAGGGCATGGCAACTGAGTTTTCTAGGATCCTTTGGCCATCCTTATTGTCTCCCTCATCAGAATGGAAGCTGAGGACAGAGACTATGCCACTTTAGTATTCACATCCCCAAGCATTTGGCACAATGCTTGACACATAGTAAGTGTTCAATAAGCGCTTTTTAATCACTCATTCTCTGTTTCTCTTACCAGTTTCCTGCCATAAATTTATCATAGGGGGTTCATTCAATCTGCCTGAGTCCTTTTTTGCTTTCTACTGATACTGAAGCGATGTAAGCAAAGCCCTCATGCTGTTTACCTGTCACCTGACTACCTTACCGATGACTAACTTTCTCTTTTTAGCCCAAATTTTACTGATGGCATCAATTTTTTTAGATAAAACCTGTTATTCAGTTTCTCTTATTGCTTATGTGATGCAACCTGCTCATACCTATCATGTGTCTCTCCAATGCCCTTTGTGTGATATTTATTTTCAGTTCTTTGGACGATGCTGATCCATCTCTCATAGTCATAATATACATATAAATACACACACGTAGTCCAAGGATTTTCTTCAACTGAGATACACACTTTTTCTTATTCTTCAACAAACTCATGTCATTTTTTTTTTAATCAGCCATTTAAAAATTTTAAACTTAAACACAAAAATGAGAATAGAAAAAAACTGTCATATACACAACAGAACATCAGAGGATTCAACATAAAACACTAAATTTCCATTTCAAAAAAAGTCTAGCTTTTCTTTGCTTCCTTGTTGATTTTCTTTTGTTCTCTGTTGAGTACTATTAATTTTATTTTTCCTCCTCCCTCCTCCCCACCCCAGCCCAAAGAAGGCTACAATTACGTACAGATACATATACCCATACAGAGCTATCGACAAACACACAAAAAATGCATATATACACTCACACACATACATATGTAAGACAGTACTATGCTTATTTCCATGTCATCTGTTTTTCTGAAGGTGAATAGCATCTTTCTTCATAAGTCCAATTCTTTCCATGTTTTTCTCATCTACCCCACAGCCTACATTCTAACCCAGTCACATCCTGTTTGAGACATTGTCTATGAAAGTTTTCACCCAGTTTTCTTCATTTCTTCTATTCTTGGTTGCATAGGTTTTATTTATGCAAAAAAGTTAATCTGAAGGTATCAAAATTATACATCTTACACTTCAATAGTGCTCTTATCTTATAATATAGTTTAAAGTTTGATGCTACTAAATCTGCTTCCTTTATATCTTTTCCCCCTGGTTTCTTTTGAAGTTCTAACCCATCTCATTTTCAATTGGTGAGCTTCCAAACTTAAAAAAATCATTTTGCAGATTCAAATTAGAATGATACTTAAAAAAAATCAAACCTAAGTAATTATATACTAATTTTACCATTCTACTGCACAAATATATAGAGTTTAACTCATTCATGATTTCTTTATTGCTCATTAGTCTACCATATTTATCCTCTTAAGAGAGTCTATCAATATCATTTTAAAATTCTAAGTTCTTACTCAATTTTCCCTATGATCACCCTCTCTGGTAACTGTATAGAGCTAAATAATATTGAGCAGATCTTTTTGATCTCCACCACAAGCCATGGTATGGAGCTGAAAAGGGAGACTTTTAAAAATCAGAGTCAGAGAAGACTAGGGTCACTAAAGTTATAGATAAACTATTAATTTCAACTCATATAAATCATCTTTTCTGAAGCAAGGAATATTTGGAGATGACATCACATATCTAAGATGATGTCTTTCTATTAAAATTTTATTTCCAATAGACATTCGCATATCTGAGTTAATTTATTTGGTCATTAATTCATTCAGTAGCAGCAATCCTATTTAAACAAATCTTTAAAGTTTAGAAAACACTTTTACACAACCACCATGTGAAGTAATATGGGTATTATAATTTTCATTTATAGATGAAGAAACTGAGGCAGATATTGTTACTGCCTGTGGTAACGTAGTAAATGTTGGAGTCAGGATTCAAATCTAGGTCTCCTGATTTATAGTACAAATTCTACTACACTATACTACTTTGCATTCATTCAATACTTATTAAATGTTTAATGAATACAAGACACTGTACTCGGTAATACTGTTGTCTTGAAATTTAATAACTGAAACTTTTGACACACACACACATTCTTAGAAACTCTTGCATTAGAATGAGTTTCCTGATTATAGGTATTGGTTTAGTTCTTGCATTTTTCTCCTGGTACCTAACACAGTGCCTAGCACATAGTGGGCACTTATTAAATGCTAGATGCTCGTTAATGGATTGATTAATGGGGAAAATGGTTTATCTTTCTTTGCATTAGCTCATATTCAAAAGTCTCCCTTTCTGTTAGTATAGTCTATTATTCTAGTTATAACTACTGATAATATATTTTCTTTTTTACTGAATTTGTATCTTCATTTTTGAAAAACATAGCATATTTATATCTCATCTAGATTTCAAAAGTATAGGCCATAATTCCAAGTCAGAGGTAGAAGAGGGTATATCGTCCCATGTCTATCAGAGTTACGCATTTCTAGGACTTTTATTTCTACATATCATATAGAAAGGTAGCGATGCTATGAAAACATCACTTAAGCGTTTCAAGAAAACACACAGTTACAAGGGAACCCTGAGGGATTGTGTGTCTTTGGAAATGCATGGTCACATAAGTATTATATTCCATTCTTCACCATTTACATACTAGATAAATCTGTTTTTAACTTGAGTACCTATATTATATATGTATTAAGTAAAGTATAATAATAGCAATTCAAAAGACTTTAATGTAATACTTCAAGAACTATTTAACATTCTTCCTCATTCAACATGAGGAAAAGATTATGAAATATGAAGGAAACATTATCTAATCAGTTCTTCATGGGATTTGTCAACATAATGGTTCAGAAAATTTGCAGTCCTGTGCAATACAAACTCATCTGGGATATTATCTGAAAATCAAGGATTTTCATTTCTTGATATCCCCAAGAAATGCCTATTAATCTACACTGAAATAGGGAATGTATAGGGTAGTTCAACTCAATGGAGCAAACATTTATTATTTGCTACATACACTTTTTGGACTTAAAGCTTTCGTACAACACCAATAGTGACAACCACAATAAAGAGGAGAGCAGGAAAAAGCAACAATAGCGTAGCCCTTTAAGGTTTGCAAAGCTCTGCATGGTACAATAGAAAGGACACTGAATATAGGACCCAGCTTTGAATCCTAACTTTTGTACTTAACGATGTATGATCTCTAGCTAGCTATTTTGTATCTCTGGATCTCAACTTCCTCATTTGTGCAGGAAGAAATTCAACTAGATGCACTATTTGATTTCTTAGGTCCTTTTTAGATCTATGACCCTGTAATTATCTTATTTCATCCCAAAAATCCTCATCAAGTAGGAACTATGATTATCCCTCACTTACAGATGGATAAACTAAGACTGGATAAACTAAGTTAACTGCCCAGGTCATTGGTAAGTAAGTTACGTAGCTGGTTACAAAGTATTTGAGACAACAATCAAACTCAAGTCTTGCTGTCTCCAAGTCCAACACTATCCTTTCTCTGTGTCAATCTGCTTTATAAAACAAAGCAACCTCTGACGTTGGAGGAGTTTACAATCTACTGGGGAAAATATGACTGAAATATAAAGTTTATTTTTTACCATATGAACTAATTTCAGATTTTTGCACCTAATTTTGATTTGATAATTTTATACTGGAAATACAAGAATAAAACTTAAAATTCAGTCTTGATTGGCTGGGGCCAGAAGTGAGAATATGAACCTTTACTTGCAGCCTAAGTTTGTACTTACGGCTATGGATTACAAACTAGATATATTTCCTTAGAAACAAGATATGACTATAGCAGCAAAAAATGAAATAATCCTTACTTAGCTACTGTTTTCTTGTTAACCTATTATGGTAACTCTCCCTCTGTCTCTGTCTTTAAGCTTTTAAAACTTCACATGATTTGGGGCACCTCTCCATCAAGGAATGATAGATTAATTCAAGTTGGGCAAGTATTACAACTAAAAAAATCTACAGTACATTGCACAAATCATTATTTCTATGATAACTAATTTGTCTACTATGTAGTTCTCCATTTTAAAATTTTATATTTATATAATGCCCCTATTCTGTTTCTATGTAGGGTTGGTGTAAGACGGTATCAACAGTAGACTGAAGTAGAGACCAGAGTCAATTAATTCTATGAATATTTCACTCAAACTTTTTTTGACTTCTCTTGCAATATCCAGATAATTGCCCAAGTTTATGTAAAGATGTGGTCTATCCAACACATCCCCTTTTAGCCCTAATCTTAACTAGATGAGACTATACTGCAATCTTAGTGGTTAGAACAGAGTAAGTGATAAAAGTCTTTCTGGAATTCCATTACAGGAACTTTTGTACAAGAATCAAGAATGATATTCAGATGAACTGAGGAAATTTCTTCATGACCCTGAAGTGACTGAGAAATTATTAAAGTAGTTAGAACCAGAGGCAATTGAGAGGGGTGGAGCAAGGATGGCTTTCCAAGGAAGCACCTAAGGATGAGCCACCTTAGGGAGAGGGAGGAGAATCCTTTGCTTAGACCTTGGCCAGGTCTCTGGTCAAGGTTACTGCTCTACAACCACCTCTGACTGCAAGAAGATCAAGAGACTGTGAATGGTGTGGAGGATTTTGGATTTTCTATCTTCCCATCCATGTCCAAGTGACATCTTTGAATCAACTGATGCCAGTGTCTGAAGTTAGAGTCTTGGACAGATTCAACATGGATTCATGGCTCCACAAGGAGCCTAGCAGACACTACATTATGCCTAAGGGGAACTTCTCAAGCATACTTTGAATGGAAGAACTTGAATTGCCCCTTTGTCATGTGTGCTTTCTAAGCCAGTTTCTATGAAGCATTGGCAAAAAGTCAATTTTACAAGGTTATTTTTTAGATAAAGGCATGGAAGGAAGCAGGCAATGAAAAGGAACTGGAATCCTCTGACTTCTCATAACAGTCATAGTAGAACTTTTTCCCAGAATGCTGCATGTACTTTTCTATGTGACACAGACTTTTTCCTTGGAGGGTGGGGGCTTTTTGTATCAACTCTTCTCATTATTTTACCTTAGGAAATGTATTTCTCTAAAAGTAACTTAAGGCTGACTGGCTAAAATGATTTTCAAGTAATAACCTTGGAGGGGAAGTACACCACTGAGGGCTCAAGTTGATGGCATTCTAGAAAGCCATTCCAACTCTTCAAGAGGAGTACTCTTAGAATCCTGAGAGGGAAGTCTTGACTTGTTTGGGGGAACCTGATTCATCAGGGTTGAGTGAGGATCTTCAGAATGTATATTTATACATATAAACAAAGATGATTAATGTGCCATCTAAGTATCAGAAGTACAGATATACATCCTAGTGGAAGATGGGGAGAAGGTACCTGATCACATTTATGTTATAGAAAAGTTTCAGTGTTATTAAGAGTCTCAAAGAAAACTATGGTGATTAAAGCTAAGGGAAAGAAAAAATCCAAATTGTAGCATCCTGGAGGTAGAAGTGATATGAGAAATGATATAGCTCAACCACTATCTGACTAAGAATACTTTCTTTAAGATCTTTGGCAAGTGCTCAACTAATCTGTAATGGAAGATGTTCAATGAAGGAGGAAATCCTTCATTGAGGTGGTCCATTTCACTTCGGGAAAATACAACAAATGTATTGCCTTTTGACTTGTCCACATGATTATTGAGGGAGCTTAGAGAAAAGGAGCTTGTCACATTCACTGTGGCTGTAAAATCAGAAAACTCCAATTTCACTCAAATTCCCACCCTCATGCCTTTATATATGTGGTCCACTACTAGAATGAAGCCCCTTTTCACTTCGTTTCCAGAATCTCAAACTTCCTATAAAATATAGCTTGGGTGACACCTCCTACATGAAGTCTCTCCTGATCTCCATCCCTACCTCCAAATACTAGCACTCTCTTCCTCTGGGAACTACTATGTATTATTCTGAATATATTTTAATGGTTATCCTTTCTAGTATTGCCAGTAATCAATAAGCTCTTGGATATCAGAAATGACTTTGTGTTTGTATTCTGAGAAGATTAAAATTGATCATGTATCCCTTTCTATTTGATCCTTTTTACATGTAACTGGTTTTGCCCTGTAACTGTCATAGTTCAGAGTACATCTGGCCTCTAATGGTTTAAATTTAAAAATCCAGCTCTTATCCCTCAAGGAATTCAATAGAATGTGTGAAAAAGCAAGGGAGTTTGGGCCTGATATCTTTACTCCAAAAACTTATCTTTTGCTTTCCAAAACTCTAGGCCTCTATCTAGTACCTGCACTCAGACAATGAGTCTCATGAGAGAAGGGGGTGGGTGGGGCATGTTGCTAGCTCCCATCACCAAACTTCCAACCAAACACATTGTTCTTTGCACCTCAGTTCTCTAACCAGTCATGTTGCCCTTAATTCCATGATGTCATTCATTCTGTGTTCTTTGTTCTGCACTCCTCTAATAGGGGCAGCTAGGTGGTGCTGTGGATAGAGCACCAGTGCAGGAGTCAGAAGGACCTGAGTTCAAATCTCACCTCAGACACTTGACACTCACTAGCTTGTGTGACCTTGGGCAAGTCACTTAACCCTAATTGCCTCATCCTGGGTCATCTCCAGTCATCCTGATGAATGGATTCATCCTGATGGTCACTGAATTCAGATGGCTCTGGAGGAGAAGTGAGATTGGTGACCTGCATAACCCTCCCTTACTCAAAACAAAGTCAAGTGCAAGTCATGTCGGCAACAAAGGATGAACGCAGCACACTGACACACCCAGGATGAACTACTAGCACAGATTCTTGGATCTGCTTTTTCTTAAAGGAAAGCAAATTTTAAGGGGTTGACAATCATCTTTAATTATATTCAGTAGTTCAGGGAAAAGTCAACACCCTGAACAGAGAAAATACAAGCAGATAAATTAGCATAAAGACCAACAGATAGGGCTCTACTGCCTGAATCAAAGTAATATTGCTATATACTTTACATACACCACTGGATTGAGAGAACCTTTACATCTGAGCAGTTGGGAGGTAGAAACATATGACTACTCAGAATCTTGACCAGGGAATCAAATGGTCCTTCTCATAAGCAAATCCCTATAGCAAAATACCAGCTTCAGAACACACACACACACACACACACACTTTCAGAGCCAGAAGTTATCACAACCCTCCTGACTCAGTGCCTAATTACCTCAGTACTAAAATCTTTCTCCTACAATGGGCCAGAGTTTAAAGCAACAAGACATCTGTGACTGATCACATGTGGTCCCATAGGCCTATTAATGAATGGGGAAGATCTTCATATTCCATTAATGTTACAACTCCCCAAAACCTGTATAAGCAGAAGTGTTCTCTGGCTTGAAATTTTTTACATTAATGTAGGTAATGTCTCAGGGTCCCATTTACTGATAAGTAGCATGCTTCTGCTAATATTATCTTGCTTGGAGATGTGTCGAAATTTACCCCTTTGCTAAAATCCAATCACACTAATCCCCAATGTACTATCACGAATAATGCCTTGCATATACGAGTCATTTAATGAATATTTAGTTGAATTTAACTGAAATAAATTTTTGTCAGCCTATCTGTTCTCATGATCCAGTTACCCACATTTTGGCTATCTTTCTTTTTGTTAAATAAGAAAAAAAACACTTTCAAAATTTTTAAGTACTCCATGTAGGTCATTAAGTACATTAAGTACTATTGAAACAGTCTTAGTAAAAGAAAATATTAGGTTTTTAAATTAATGATATTGCTTTCTATTCCTTGGCTGAAATCTGAGCTTTCCTTCTGCAACATCTTTCCCATAGCAAACTATGATCCAGTGCTGGATATGAAAATAGAAGACCTGGGTTCATATTCTATACCTGTTATTTACTACCTGTGTGATTTGGGAAAAGTCACTTCACATTTTGGGAATCCAGTTTCCATATATGTAAAATGAGGGAGTTGCACTAGATTTCTAATGTCCTTTCCAGCTCTAGATCTTTGATTTTATTAATGCTGAATTGTTGTTAGTTTATATCTTGGTAGAAAAATCTTGCTAAATGTTTATATTTATATATGCTTTTCTCAAAACTAAAAGACTAACACATTTCAACAATAGAAGATTACATTTGATAGAGAGAGCACAAATCCCCAAGCATGCTGGTTTCACTTTTCAAGAGGGAACATGCAGATACTTACTGGAGACAAAACCTTTGAATACAATGCATTTCCAACCTCATTGTGGAAATAGGTAAAAAGGGAATGTTTAAAAAAGTCAAATATTTGGAGGCCTGCTGTGTCATGAACATAAAAGATACCATGTTATTTTTTTCTCCTGATATTTACCTAAGTTGCCATAGTAAGTGGATTAGAAACTTCTCCCAATGGTCGATAGCATTTTTCTTTAGAAAACTATGCAGGATTGAGTGGTGCATGACGTTAATGACATCTGTTAATATTTCCTACTTCTCGCAGATATTGATTAGACTATGATCACTGAATTGCCCTGGAGAACTAAATAGAAAATCTTTATGAATCAGAAAACATTTTGTACTTTGAATATGTAATTAAAAGTAGTCAGAAGGCCAAATTTTGTGACCCATGAAAAAAGATAAACTATTCAGAGTTTGGGTAAGTTGTATTTCATTGTAAAGTGAGAGTTCTGAATCTCTTGTCAGCAGTTTTTATAATGCAAATATGGGTGCCACAATGCTGAAATCAATAAATAACATTTTTATGTGAACAATGATTTTCCTGAATAATGGGGGCCGTTATTCAGAAGTACATAATAAACGAAATGAATTTATAGACCTTAAATCACTTTAGGGTAGAGGGAGCCTTAGGGTTTTATTTGTAAGAAAAGGCTTTAGTCTTGGTTCTATTTCCGTGGCTTAACCTTAGTTTTCACAGAAAACAGAAATAATACCTGATTCACATTTCACAGCAATATGTAATGATTTATAGAATAGTGCAAGAGCAAACAATATTTTAGATCATCTGAAAAAGGTCTCATAAACACAAAACATTTCTTCATAAGAATAAGTTAGGACTCAACTAAAATGTAGTTTTAAATAACAGTGGCTAACATTTCTAAAATACTGCAAGTGCTTTTCTTACAATACCCCCAGTGAGGTAGGTGGCACAAATATTATTACTCTGATTTTACAGATGATGAAACTGAGGCTCAAAGAGATTTTTCCCTGAATTTATACTCAGAAATGTAGTTGGGCTGTATCTGGCTCAGAACTATAAAATTCTGAACTTTACCAAAAAGCTTGAAGATATTTTTTAAAAATGTAGATGCCAAGAAGAAACCCCTTATTTCTTAATGCTATCATAAAGCAATGTTGTCTGAATGTTTCTGATTTAAAACAAAAGCTCCTATTTTATCCTCTAGGGTTGGATAACTTTCTTCTCCCTGGGATACTCTATGCTACCTTCGAGCTAAATTGCACCCATATCACCAAAACTATTCTTTGTTACTCCAGTCCCTTCCCATACAATTTGCCCCCATGCACTCCTCTGACACTTATATCTGCTTAGCAGATTCTGATATTTGAATCATGGTACTTGACTAGGAGAGGTCTCTTCCCTTACCTCTTTAATTAATTTAACTGTGGCTTTACCTGTGATCATTCTCATAGAACTGGAACCTTCTTCTCCTAACTTGTATAGATCACTACTTCAATAACAGCACTTATCTGTATGGATTTATGAGAAACTAAAAATTAATGCATCCAGATAAATTTAGTCTTGAAAAGAAATACAATTACATTTTTAGGTCAAAAAATGATTAACCAACCTTCCCTTCCCTAAGGAGGGATAAATATAAGGGAAATAAGAATGCTTTGTTATTTATTCAGTAAATTTTGCTTCTCACAATGACAGTCATTATTTACAAAGCTAATTTTAAAATACATTGGAGTAACATAGTATTTCAAAAAGAATTAATAACAATCTGTAACAATACATTTCTAGTATAATTTTTAAGGATATAAATATCTAGTTAAATCATATGCATTCATTCTATAAATATTCTGTGCACCAATGGCATTATATTGAATCTTTCCAATTTGCTTTGACCTTCGGAATGGAATCTGCTTTGGTGAGAAGTTTCTCTTCTCTTTACTGAAATTTCTTGACCTACTAAAATGCTCCTAAAAGAAAGGGAGAAATGGTATGAGAGTTATCCATGTATATTTCTAGTGCTTTTAGCCTGTTTTGTGGATGTTATTTTCAGATAGATTTATTGGCATTTCTAGATTGTATACTTCTTAGATACAAGAGGAAAATACTTGCAAATATCACTGGTTGCCCACAGGGCAGAAGGTTCTTTTCATTCATTCACTCATTAAGCATTTGGGGCAGCTAGGTGGTGCAATGGATAGAGCACTGCTGCAGGAGTCAGGGGGACCTGAGTTCAAATCTCACCTCAGACATTTGACACTCACTAACTGTGTGACCTTGGGTGAGTCACTTAACTCCAGTTTGCCTCATCCTGGGTCATCTCCAGTCATTCTGATGAATATCTGGTCACTGAATTCAGATGACTCTGGAGGACAAGTGAGTCTGGTGACCTGCACAGCCCATCCTCACTCAAAACAAAGTCAAGTGCAAGTCATGTCATCATTTCTCTGATGGCATGTCTTCTTAAACAACCAAGGACAAACACACATCAAACATTTATTGAATATCTACATTTGATGTATATGCAAAGGTTGCCACATGCAACATGATTTTACCTAAAATGGAGGGGGGCACAGGAAGGAGCAAATAAAACATTGAACTGGCAGATCATTGATATGTTCAAGACTAAATATGTTATATAGCTGCATCTTTTTAAAGACCAGATGTCAGAGAATCTACAAATATTCTTAGATGCTTTAAACTGCTTATTAAACAAAACTTTGGGCCCTATTTTAACATTTAGATTACTTATGATTTATAATGTCTTTTTCAGCCAATCATGTCAATTCCCTATGCAAATTGCAACATTTGACTTAATGTGGTACTTCATTATAAAGCTGTAAAACAGACAGTGGTGAAAGCCCATGTAGTGCTGCCTTGATAAACCATTAGAAATGAAGCCCTGCACTGCTGCTTCACTTACAGAGAGAACCTAAATAAATCTGTGTAATGGCTCTGTGTCTTTACTTCCCTCTATGTTAAGCTATATTTCTGCATAATGTAATCTGCAATTACTTACTTTTCCCAGGGGAGGATATTCAAGAGAAGAAATGAAAACCATTTCCCGTCTCAACCAGAATCTTCATCTCCCATGGCATCCCTTAATTGTACAGATTGTGAAAGACACTCTCTCTTTGGCTTTACAGCATTTTTCTCACTCAAGAGTAATGAGTTCCCACTTCTTAAAAATGCATTCAGAAGCCCTTGCATTCAAGATACTACTGTCAAAATGTACACACACGATTGATTACCCAATTTATTGGTGATACTGTACATGTCATCATTGTGCAGTTTAAATGATTTTGACAAGTGCAGAAGGGTATCAGTGACAAGTGTAGAAATAAATGATGGGTTTAAGCTTTCAAATGTTTCTCCAGCATTTCACTGAGTGGCAGGTTGATAAATTAAAATTATAGTTGCAGCATCATCCTGAAAGGTTTTAGGTTAAAAAAATAGTGCTCCAGAAATTTTGTATAGTCTCCAGAGAAGTAGCCTGAAGAACACCACAGGAAAAAAATAAACAAGTGAATTTCCTAAAGGAATCATTAATTTTAAGGTAGCAGTGTCTCCTTTTGGAAAAACAAAAGAAAATTTTTAGATGAAGAAGATTGCCTTAGTATCCTTTCTTCCTTTCTCTAGGAAAAATACAGAAAGTTGATGTCTTTTCACATTTCCCCTCTAGGCTTGGCCAATATGTAAATAATTCTTTGCTGTCAGATGTACATATTCGAAGTTTCAGATTGCCTTTCCATTGGAACATCTCTTTTGTTTTTGATATTACGAAACTACCAGATTACAGTTTCTAGGCAGTGCTTCTATCTTTTTATCAACTTGCCATGTAAGAAATTTCCAAGTTATTTAATCAGTAGCTCTCATGCAAATTTGTTTTCAGTGATGTCTTCTCTATTTGTCAGTTTCTACTCTTTCCTACTGTCACCAGACTTGTCCTGAACCCTAGTTAGTTATAGCTGTGATACTTCTGATGCTCCCCTGTGCATACAACCTCCATACCTTAACCATATCATTGCCCTGTTTATAAACTTTCAGAGGCCACCCAAGTAATCATGGATGCCTATCATTTCATGATAATTTTAATTATCATCTAGCACAACCTATTTAAATTTATAGATGGAAGTATAAGGGTGGGTGGGGTTTCTCATAAGTCAGCATCATTCCATTTTAGATACCTCTAAGGAAGCTCTATTTTGTGTTGAGTCAAAATGCACCTCACTAAAACTTCCAACAAATGGTCTTAGTTCTAAATTTTATCTTCAGGAGTCTTGAAAGGAAAAAAAAGACTGATTTCTTTTCCATATCACTTTAAATATCAGAAGGTAGCAATAACATGCCTCCTAACCCGTTCATTCTTTACCAGATTTAATATCCCCAGGTCCTTCAGCTGTTTTAGCTATTGTGAATAGAATGCTGCACTTAAAGTCAGCAAAACCCGAGTTCAAATCTTGCCATAGGCACTTACTTGCTGTGTGATTCTGTGCAAGTTACTGAATATCTCAGCCTCACTTTCTTCACTTGTAGAATATATAATATATTATATATATTATATATATAATATATATAATAATCACACATAGCTTACAGTATTATTGAGAGCATCAAATGGAATAACAAATGTAAAGCACTTTGCAAATCAGAAAGCACTATGTGAATGCTAGTCATTATTATAACAAGGTAATGACTCCTCTGATAATTCCAACCTCTCTTTTCTGAACACATTGTACTTTATCAATATCCTTCTTAATAATGTGGAACCTTGAACTAAATAAAGAGGTCTAAATATGGGCTCATCCATCACAGAATATTATGAGACTATAGTCAGTCTACTTTTGTACCTTATAATTCCATTATAGTATTTAAGATTAAATTAGCTTGCTAACAATGGTGGACATAGTTTTAGTTGTCAACTAAAATTTCCAAATCCTTTTCACAAGAACGATATATTTTTGTGGGGGGGGGGGGAGGAGAGCAGGTCTCCTCAAGCTAGTATTTGTGAAAAATTTCCAATTTTTGGAACGTAAGCATAATACTTTCCCATTTTCTTGACAGATTTCTCCTTGTCATATCTGGCCCATCATTTCAGACTATGAGGATCTTTGGGGCTATGATTCAATCATCTAGAAGTTTAATTTACCTATATCTCCTAGCCTGATCTTTTCTAAAATGCCATTAAGCACCCCAAAGCAGTATGCTGTACACTAGTGTTATCAAATTCAGACAGAAACAGATCCCTGCAAGCAGCAGAGATTGACCTAGAAAACCACAAATTAACATTGTCTATATTGTATTATATTTTTATTCATTAAACATTTCCAAATTATATTTTAATCTGGTTTAGGCTGTACTTAAGTTTGACACCTGTACAGAGATGCCTTTTCTGTAGAGTACAGAACAACTGGTTTTAAATGCCGAACATTTTGTTTGAAGTTCTTATGATAACATTTATTGATTGTATGAACCTGGGTAAATCATTTGGGCTCATTTGGCTCACAATTTCCTTATCTGTAAAATGATGGCACGGATATAGAGATTACAGTATCTCTAGATTTCCTTCTAGCTCTCTCAGCCTATCATCTTGTGACCAAATCTAATTATAAAATGGTGACCAGAACAGAAATAAGGGCAACATGCCACTACAGACATCCCTCCAGACTGAATTCAATCAAGACATTATGTCTAGTCGGTCAACAAGTTAATATTCCAAATAAATCATCATTGAGAAAAAATTTCTTCATTTTACTCATAGTTAAATAAGCCTTTTTTGTTTACCTTCATATTTTCCTTAGTCTCAACTCAGAATAAAGATTAGCTTTCTTGGTCTTACTCTCACAGGCCCAAGATATTCTTTTGTATTTTTCATTGATTATGGGCTCCTGTTTTCATTTTTAATCATGCTTTTAAAATCTGAACTCTAAAGAATTCCTTTGTGAAACCACACTAGATTCTCTAAATGTCTTCCTCTTTTTTCCTCATTAAAATAATTCATACTTGCATCAGATGAATCCTTTCTCTGACAGACCCTCTTTCTTCTTGAGTTACCTCCTTCTTTAGAGATTCAGGACATATAGATCTTTTCCCTTTAATTCATTGAAATTTGATTTCCTAGAATGTTGTATAAATATTTGGTGATGTTCATTATTCCCCTTTTGACTTTCAGGAATTCAGGGATGATGTGGTTATATTGTTAACTTCTGGTCCTTTCCATTTCACCCATTAGTTCCTACTTATTGGTCAGAATTAGGCCTAGAGTAACAATTCTTCTTAAAATTTCTTCTACTTTGTGAGAAATAAAATTATCAACAACCTAATTTAAGAATTCATCAACTGTTCTGCATTGAATGGAAGGGTCTTTATGGAAGAGGTCCAAGTAATTGAAGTCTTCCATGATTATGAGGAAATCATTTTGTAAACCTTGAAGCTCTATGGAAATATAAACTATTACTGTCATTCTATCAAGCCTTTGTGCCATCTCAGGGATCTTTACCAATATTCTTCATCGAGATGGACGGTAAGTAGCGTATTATAAACGTTGCTTCTATTTTTTCTCCCGTTTTTCTCATTCAAATGTTATCCACTCTTCCTTCCATTTCAATGAGTTTCATTCAGTGATTGATATAGATATATAATGCTTTTCTGTCGCCCCTTCTAAAAGATACGTCATTTGATCAAAGAATCTCTTTTAATTGCCACACTCCAGTCCAAGGTCCATTCCACTAAGTGTTTGTAATGGCTATGAGGTCAAATTCACCTGAATGAATTACATTTTGGGTAGTAAGGTGGTCTGGTGAACACAGCCCTGGGTCTGGAGTCAAGAAGACCTGAGTTCGATTCTAGCCTCAGATGCTAACTAACTATGTGACCCAGGGAAAGTGACTTACTATGTCTGCCTCAGTTTTCTCAACTGTAAAATGACTTTTATAATAGCACCTACCTCCCAGGTTGTTGTAAGGATCAAACAAGGTATTTGTTAAGTGCTTACTATAGTGCCTGGTATATTTTTGTTGTTGTTTCAGTGGTATCTGACTTTTTGTGAACCCATTTGGAATTTTCTTGCAGATACTGGAGTGGTTTGCTATTTCCTTTTCCAGTTCATTTTAAAGATGAGGAACTGAGTCCTCAGGGCCAAGTGACTTGCCCAAGGTCACATAACCAGTAAGTGTCTGAAGTCAGGTTTGAACTCATGAAAAGAAGTCTTCCTGATTTCAAGCCCAGTGCTCTATCCACTGACCTACTTAGTTGGCTCTCTGGTACACAGTAGGCATATAATAAATACTTATTACCTTCCCTTCATCTTATTGCCATTTTCAAATTCACTGTATTATCTATACTTTATGAATATATACATATTCCTATGTTTATATGAATTGCTAATTTTCTTTCTAGTTATTTTCTTTGGTTAATTAGTAAACACCTTCTCCACTTTTTTTTTCAATGTAATACATGAGATATCCTCTATAATCTATAAATAATGCTATGTGGTTAATGTTCCCCTGTCCCATCCTTTTCCAATTTTCAATTTAAAATACAATTATTAGATTGTTAATCTCTGGGCAAGCATACTCTTCCCAGTCATTTTGATAAGTGCCTCTTTTCCAGCAAGGAAGTCACAACACAGTTATCTCAAATTCCAGTATTGAACACAATTTACATAGCCTACTGTTCACATCCCATATCTTTCTATGTCTTCTAAAATTCCAAACTTCAAATTGAAGAAATGATAAAAACATAACTTGTGCTCTGAAATCCTTTAATTTTACTACCCAACTTTCCTTTGAGATGTTTTCTAGGTTTCCATAAACTGGGTTTTTAACATCTGAGTTTGTTCTGCTTGTCCTAAATAAGGATAAATTATAATAAATATAATGAAAATGTCATTCTCTCACATAAAAAATGTGAGGGGAGGTGTCTTGGCGTAGTGGAAAGTGCACTGGATTTGGAGGCAGACGACTTACATTCAAATTCTATATTTACTTTTGACGTGATGGAGTCAGTCACTTTGGCTCTGACGGCCTCAATTTCCTCATCTGAAAAATGGGAAGGTTGTCCTAGGTGACCTGTAAGGATCTTTGCAACTCTAGGTCAATTATCCTATGATTTCACACACGCTTATTCATATCAAGTTTTTATAAGAGACTCACCTCTGGAATGTCTTTCTCTGTAACATTTTTTTACCACTTACCTTGAAATGGTAAATTTTACTTTTTGATTTTCCATTATTTTCAACAAATTCTAGCTAATTTAAATAAAAACTAAACCATTTTAGAAAGAATAACTTTTCTTAATTAAATATTCAGTTTTCAAGAAAGATATAATGCAGTTTAATTGCAGTATGAAAAGCAGTTATGCTATGGAGATTTAAAGGATTATAATACTGTACAGTTTATTATGTTATTAAACAAAAATTCTCAGAAAACCAATAAAAGTAAAATGGCAAAAAATTATTACACTATCACTCACATTCAAAGAGTCTCATTGTAATTTTAAAATCATTCCATAGATTTGAAAAGAAATTGGTCTGAAAAAACATTTTTACATACTTAAAATGGTTTTCCTCCAAATGTAGATATGGGAGCCAACATTTAATAACAGAGCTATTAATGGGAACTGAAAGTCAACCCTGAATTAGTGTCAGGGAGACTTGGGTTTGAATCCTGAGTCCAACAGTAGCTAAAGGTATAAGGAAGTTACTGAAGGTCTCTGAGACTCAGTTTTCTTATCTGAAAAACATAATAATACCTGTGGTAACTATCCCACAGGCTTGTTGTGAGGTCAAAGTGAGACAATGTTTATCAGTCATCTTGCAAAACTGAAAATGCTTTAATAATGGCAGCTGTTATTACTGAAAGGGAACATGGCACAGTTGATGAAGACCTAGCCTTGGAGCCAGGAAGACTTGTGTTCAGATTCTGCCTTGGACACATACTGGTTGTGTGACCCTGGGCAAGTCACCAATGCTGTTTTTTAGGCAACCTCCATACTACTGTATATGGCAGAGGCAGTGCCACTCTACATAAGTATGAGTAAGCTTCCTTACACAGAGGTTCTCTAAATCAAAGGTACAGTTTCTTTTCATATTATTATCAGACTTGTCTGCTTGTCTCCAAAAAGCACGACTTGAAAGAATGGTTACAAGTTACAGAGTGACAGACTGGAGCTGTATGGAATGAAAAAGTTTCTGAAATAAAGAGAAGCAATATGATGCCTAAAGAGGCAGTGGGGTTCCTTTTACAAGATGTCCCCAAGCAAAGGTTAGGTGTGCTTTCCAAGGACTAGGAAAGGACAAGGAAACCAGCATCTTTTATGTACCTGCTATGTGCCAGTTACTTTGCTTTTCACCTGTTATCTAATTTGATCCTCACAATAAGCCTGGGAGCCAGGAATTATCATGACTCTCATTTTACATTTGAGAAAACTGAGGCAAAAAGAGGTCAAGTGACTTGCCTAGGGTCACATGGCTTGTAAGTGTTTGAGACTCGACTTGAAATCAGGTCTCCCTTATTCTAGTATCAGTTCTGTATACACTGCACCACACAGTTACCTCTATACCTCTGTAAACCCTTTACAAGACATTCTTGCTCAGTTATGGCTTGGATTAAATGGTCTGTTACATTCTCCCTTCTAATTTGAAATTCTGAGCTCCTAAATCACAAGACTTTCATGGAAGTATAATATAGTAGCAATGGGGGCACTTCAATAATGCTAACATCCATTTAAGTTCTTTTTTGACCAAAAGCTGGGAAGTCAATACATTCTTGGCTTGCCCTGATTCACTTCAATTTAGTACATGAAACATTTGTCAGATACTTACTTACTGTGGCCATGGGTTAGGAATAAAAAGACAAAATGAAAGTCAAGATAACTTGAACAGTATAATTTCATCTTTCGCAAGATAAGAGGACTTGACAAGGGGACTGCTTTTTTGACTTGAATATAACCAACAGAGAGTAACTGCTTGCTGAAGTAGAAACGATAGAATTGGAAGGGGGCAGGCAAAAGATGATTTTACACTAGATTTTATAATATGAAAGGTTATAAAGACTGGCATAGACTGATATATACTGAAGATTTGGGGAAAACAAGTTCCTGGGTCTCAGAGAAGGTTAATTAGGATCTCAGTGCCTAAACTTTCATCGGAGATGCTAGCAAGTAAGGGCTGAGATACTCACTAGAATGAAATTCTGAAGATCAAAGAGAGATACTAGGAAGAAAATAAGTAGTCATGAGACTTATGGGTATGCATCAACCAACTGAAATTTTTAGAAACAGGTATAGAAGTTACAAGTTCCCCATTACCTGCTGGTAATGGAATGAATACAATAGCAAGGTATGTTCATATAAGAATAGTATCAGAAGCATTCAATCTTAAAATGAGCTGAGACTGGGAAAGAATGGCAAAGACAACCAAAAGGCATTAATTTTTTTTAAGTTAAACTTGTAAGCAGGGGATGTTCAAATAAGGATGTGACTACTGCTCCAGGTGGACAGGATGATCTGGTAAAGGGTAACGGAGAAGAAGTAAAAATAATGTAACTCTTATTTGTGCCTTTGTTTTCTCTGATGAGGAAAATGATGACTGAATGAAAGAGGAAAGGTAAAGTTCAGAATAAAAGTGGTAGGAGTCAACAGTCAAAATGTCAGGATACAAAACTCCTGGAATTTTAGATGGGCCTGTCCATGACCAACCTAGGCACCTTAAGCTTAGCCTGTCCAAAAATTATCTTTTCTTCAAAACTTCTCCATCTCCCCTATCTGTCCCAATGATGGCACTACCATTTTTACTTGAGCTTGAAACCTAAGCCTTGTCTTACTCTTCCTTCTATTTGAAGCCCCACATCTAATCAGTTTTCAAGTGCTGCTAATCTTATCTTTATTTTATCCTTTACCCCCACTCCCCCAACTCAGGCACTCCCCCATGAATGACAATTTTAACTAATATCCCCTCTCTTTAATCTATCTTTCACTGATATGTATGTTCAAATAGTTATTTGATCTCATCAAATAGGGAGTTTTCCTCAATGATGCAGTTCCATCCAAGTCTGTCTGTCTGATATGATTCAATTATTTTCTCCCAAAGTCTATACACTGTGTGCTGTCTATACACACAGATTGAAGGCCTTTCTCATTTTTTCTTGACATTGTGAGAGTACAAGGGCAGTATTCTGTTTGCCCACCTGTCATCCTTTGCTTCTTTTATTTTCATCAACTCCTTGTTAATATCTTTTCTGTTCTCTAGAATTTCTCATTGGTTACATCAGGGGTCAGCAAACTATAGCCACCAGGCCAAATCCTGCTACCCCTCCTGGATTTTGTTATGACCACATGCCATTATTGTATTTAAAATATAAAAACCAGGCATAGTTTTCAGCCCATACAATATGTGGGATGCAATATTCAGCTATAGTTTGTAGACCCTTGGGGTATATGATGCAGCCTTCTCATACCCAGTGCCATTTGTCTCTCCACTGCCCATTAGTTGATGGTTTTTTCCCTTCTCTTCTCTTAAGACCTTAAGAAATCTGACCTGGGGATAGCTAGTTTTGAATACTGCTTTTGTATTAACTATATGATAACAGCCAAATTACTTAAACTCTCTACTACTTAATTACCTCATTAATAAACTGAGGATAATAATATTTGTAGTATCTACTTAAACAGTTATTGTGGGTAATCAAGTGATACTTCCTATATAAAAGTACTTTGTCATCTTTAAAGCACTATACAAATCTTAACCATTATTATTAAAGCCCAGCTTTGGTGCACCTTATCCATGAATCTCCCTCTTCTTGCTTCTTCAACTAACAGTCACAGTGTAGATAAAAGAGAAGTGGGTTACAGTCAGAATACTTGGGTTTGAACTCTCTCTGTTATTCTCTGTATTCTATGTAATTGAGTAAATCAATTCACTTCTCTGCACTGTTTCCTCTTCTATAACTTATCTCAGAAGATTTCCCTTTACGTCTGAAATCCTACAATGACTCTATCTTTCAATTTTCTTAGAATACTTTGTCTTGACCCTCTTTTTATCCTAAACTTATCTTTTTATTCTTTTCATATTTTAAAATCTTATTTATATACCCCTTATTTTTAGATTAAGTTCCTATAAGATAATGAACTTTTTTCTCTTTCTTTTTCTTTTCTTTTCTCTTTCTTCCCTCCCTTTCTCCCTTCCTTCCTTCCTTCCTTCCTTCCTTCCTTCCTTCCTTCCTTCCTTCCTTCCTTCCTTCCTTCCTTCCTTCCTTCCTTCCTTCCTTCCGTTCTTGATATTGAATTTTTACCTACCATGAGCCAAGCACTGTGCTAAGCTCTGGAGCTACAAAGAAAGCCAGAGGATAGTTCCTGCCCTGAAGGAATTCAGAGCCTGATGGAGGAAATGACATAAAAACCACTATGGACTAACAAGCTACACTAGGATAAGTTGGAGTTAATCAACAGAAGAAAAGTGCTAGCATTAAGGGAGATTAGGAAAGGTTTCTAACAGAAGGTCAGATTTTAGCTGAGACTTGAAGCTAGGGAAGCCAAAAGGTACAGCTAAGGAGGGAGAGTAGTCTAGGTACGTGAGACAACCAGCAAAAATGCCTCTCTGATGACGGCCTGTCAGGTATAAAATACGGCAAAAAGCTGTGAGACTGGATTGAAAAGTAAGTGGTTGTGGTAGAAGTGGAGAGGAAGGAAGGTGAATGAAAGCTGAAAAAGTAGGACAGGGTCAAGTCATGAAGGATTTTGAAGGCCAAACAGAGAAATTTATATTTGATCCTAGAGCTGATAGGGAGCACCAGAGTTTATTGCATGGGGAGTGGAGGAGGGTGACATGGTCAAATCTGTGCTTAAGGAAGATAACTTTGACAGCTGAATGCAGTATGAACTTAAATTAAATTGGTGATGGTTGGTATCCTGTGCATAACTGGATTTCTGCAGTGATAAGTAAGATCCTGCCACAACCAAACACTGTTTAAATCACTTTTAGTCTAAGGGATGATTCTAGTTCAAGTCTGCCTTTTCCTTAGATGATAAGGGGAAGAAGGGGAAATATAAAATGATTTTCCAATGGTTTTATGTCTTCAAATTTAGGCCAGGGCTTTCAGAGCCCTGGCTTTTTATTACTCTACATCACATTAAAGATATTTTTTTCAGATGAACTATCATAATAATAAATGTCAGTCAATACAATTAACAAAAATGAACTTGATTTTTTTTAATCCCCAAATTGTTCAGGCAAATAATTGTTAAAGCAAATAAGAATTTAAAAATTTTCTAAAACATGTATATGTATATATATACATATATGTGTATATGTATTTGTATATAGTACAACAACAGATAATTTACACCCTGAACATCTCAACACTTAATAAACTTAGGAAATTACGTATGTCTCTGGTCCTATAAGTGAAATCTGGCTAAATTTCAGAGTATCCTGCACTGCTTTCAGCTAAGAAGGAAAATGAAGAAATATGCCTGGTTTTGTTTTCAAGACCTATCAGGGGCTTGAGGGATTCAGATTTTGCAGATGTAGCCTAGGGGTAAAAGTGGGGCATGACAAGACTAAATACATAACTGCTACTTTATGTTAACATTGAATGGAATTTCCATTGGTGAATCTGAGGGAAATTTAAAACTGATCACCTTTTCCTTAAGAATTTCGGATTCTGATCCTAGCTCAGTAGTCTTTTTTCATGTGCTAAACAATTTTAGATTTACAAATATTTCTGCTGAATTTAACATTTGCTGCTTTAATCTCAATTTTCACAGTGGCAGGTTAAGTTTCATATACCAATCACTGTATGTATGTATCAAGGAAGGGATTTATTCACAAATTTATGTTAATTACAGTAAACATCAAACATGTATTGATATTTTCTTCCTGTTTTGCAAAATTTATTTATAGTTATCGATTCTTATCAATATAGATCTGACAGTTGGTTCTTTTTCTTACTTGACAGCTAATTTACATGTACATTTCTTTCTTCTTCATATAAAAATCATCTTTTTGTGACTGCATGTGACTAGGCAATGCACATAAAAGAAAAGTTTTATTTTCTGATCTAATGTGGAATACTAGCTCAGTAATAATTCAGTTCTCTGGCTGCCATTGGGATCCATTATAGGACTATTATGCCTGAAAATGCCTCATAGAACAGTAATAGTCCATTGGAGCAGTAAGTTACTAAATAAGGCCCTAATGGCCTAGAAGAGTTAAAAGCAGCTTCTTGGGATAGATTACTGTTAACCAGTTTAGGCCCTAGCACAACATATATATATATATATTTTATCTAGTAGAGACAGAAATTGTTCTTGAGAAAAATGGGACCATACTTTGACATCACTTAAAAGTCCATAGAAGAACAGTAATTGCCTTTGCCAGTGAGACAAATGACTTGTTGCTTTTAATTAGTATAGTAAGAGAGGCATTGTGGCAATGGAAGAAGAGTTAGAGCCACCTGGATCCAGTCTTGTCTCTGACACACATTGGTTGTATTACTCAGGGCAAAGCATTAAACCTCTCACTGCTCTATATAGAGTCTCTAATACTTTAAGGTGATTGCCTGCATTGCTACGGAATTTTCTGGAAACTCCCTATGCCAACTAAATTATGGGTCCAGTCCCAATTTCCATACCTCAAAATTCTGTGTGTCAATATAGCAGATGATTTTATCATGCCAATATACAATTGCAATCAAAGAAAAAGTGTGACAGATTCAGAGACCGTGCTGGAATAATACTATCATTTGTTGACCCAACTTTGGCTCTAGGGGATGAAGTTTCTCATAAAACAACATGGCCTTCGCATCTGTGGCCTGTATACTGCTTACATAAACACTGGCTGAATTTTACAGAGTTAAGAATTGATATGCAAACGACTATCATTCTTTTGGGTTAAAACCTTGATGAAAGTTTCAAGAAGGGAATTAAACATGTAAAATATGAAAAACAAAAGTGATGTAGGATACAGTTTTGATATTATGCAAACAAAAACAGGAATCAACTCAGACTAGTTCATGAGAAGAGAGAACACTACTCCAAAAAACAAAATGGAACAAAAATCCTGCATCAAGTGAGATTGTGTTACTTTAGTCCCTTTTGATAAGAGAATGAAAATTAGAAAATTAAAAATTCATCTCAACCATAAAGCAAATACCAAAATGTGGAAAACAAATCTGCTGAAAGAGTTCATATGATACAAATTTGTTTTCTATTTTAAATTTTCTGGTCAAAATACACTGCATTTCCCTCTCTCTACTTCCTTTCCCGGCATTGATTCTGCTATTTGTTGCTTGGATTGAGCTGCAAAGTATTTCTTAGAAGCTTGAGAAGGAAGAAGAAATTCCACTGGTCAGAGGATGAGTTTAGTACTTGACATCCAGCATCAAAATTTGCAAGTAATAGGAAAAAAGTAATCCTGACCATTTCTAATTAAAGCCTTTCCTATAATGTTTCTGGCTAACCTAGTTGACTTTAGTTCAGTTTTCTGTACAAAGGCACCATTATTCTTGCCAACTTGCCTATAATTTCCTTATAAGCCAGCACCTGGAGAGAACATACTTATTCTCTTTTTTTTTGTTCAATGCCACACATCCATATACCAGGCATTAAAAGTCCTTAATACTAGCTAATTGACTAGCTATCAATCAGAATAAACTTTTATATTTCACAAAATTTACTTCTCAGTGACAAAAAAGAAACACAAACATTTAATGAACTCCAAATTACAATAGTGGCACATGTACACTATAGCCAGCAGTGCCATCACATCATGAAATCAGTGAAAGAGCAGTTGGAATTTAAGACCCTTGCCATGATTCAGCAGTTACCCACCAAGGCCGGTTAGCTCGAAGCCTCACCTTTATCTGCCTCAGGGCTCTTCCTCTGTGTGTTCAGAGCAGCACTCAATATGATGGTGAGGGGGAGATGAAAGTGAGATAAGAAAAGTGGAAAAGAACATGTACTGGAAGACAGGTTTAGAAAAGTAGAGAAGCAACGCTGAATCAGAGAAAATGAGAGAAAAGAGTGAAGAGAAACTGGAGGCAGAAATGTTAAGATTCAGAGGACCTGGGAGAGCAAATACACAGAACTAAACTTACCTCTACATTGTAAATCTCTGTTTTAATTTGTTTTGTGTTCTACTTTGTTGAAGGGCATAAAACTTCATAGTCATTCATCAACTGAATTATTCATGTTGCATAATTATTTGGCAAATTTTCATAAAAGAAATTTAAAAACAAACATCTATGGCGATGTATGAATAAAACATGCATTGATATGACTTCATATGGAATATGGAATTTACATGATATCAAAAGCATTCTATTATTCAACTGAGTTAAGCAATTAATGTTGAAAGAAGATTTGCAGACATACTCACCCAACAGACAGGAATGGCTCCTTTGATTCAAGTCTATCAAGTAAATAACACATATTTCAAAATATATACACTGAAAATAAACAATATGTTAAGCATTTACAAGATTCCTTTTCATGGAAAGAGTAAAATTATTGCATCCACAGGCACATAAATGCATAATTTAGCCATTTTGAATAATCAGAAAATATAAAATTTCTTCACCCCTTGTAAATTAGAATGATTTCTCTCTGGATTAATATAAAGCCTATCTGAAATGGAATAATGTTCTCATTTAAAAAAGAATTTTATCTGAGCATAATAATAAATAAATGATAATAAACAAATAAAAGGATAGAATGATCTCTGTTTTTACCATATGTAGTATTCATGAGAAATTTCTTTGTAGGAGGGTCCATATACTATCTCTTTATGATTTCATGATGAGAATAAGTTTGCATTTCATTTGACCGGATTCCATGTCAATAATCAATCTCCTTGCTATTTAAGGTATGTATTTTGTGTTGTTTGTGGTTTAATCATTTTTTGTTATATCTGAATCTTTTTGACACCTTTTGAAATTTTTTTTTTGTCAGAGATACTGGAGTGATCTGACATTTCCTTCTCTAGTTCATTTTCCAGATAAGAAAACTAAGACAAACAGGGTTAAGTGACTTGACCAGGGTCATATCGCTAGTAAGTATTTCAAGTCATGTTTGAATTAGGAAGATGAGTCTTCCTAACTTCGGGCTGGCATTCTATCCACTGAACCACCTAGTTCTCCACTGTACCACTTCTCTACACAATTCCTTCATGCTTTGAAGAGGCCACTGAATGCATTTTTATACATGTTCTCAGGAGTAATTTCTTCCAAAAATAATTTGCATCCATCAGTGCTCAGATCAATTCCATAGGACAATTCTTTGCTATTACTATTTGTCCTGAAATAAACAATTTCCAAAATTTATCTTTTAGGAAATACAATTTTTAAAAACCCTATTCTTTCACAATGTCCATTTTCATTCAGAATGCAAGTTTATTTGTCATTAGAAAGAAATAACATATTAATGAACTTTATTTCTATTTTGCTTTTTGTTATAAATTATAACTCTTTAATTAATGTTTGCCTTAACAATAATTACCAGAAAATGAATTTCACAAGGTATATTTAATTCCATAGAATAAGACTCAAGAAACACACTTTTTTTATGCAAAAAGTTCTTATCCTGTACATAAAATTGGCTTTGGCAATATAAGCCTAAACATAAGCATAATTTATTGAATTTTTCACCAACAACTTTGTGTTAGATGTTTGTTGTACACATTCCAGAATCCACTGCTTTCTATTTTATTTATTTTTAAAGTCATTAAATAACAAGAGTATCAAGTAATCGCTGTAGGGTTAGTATTACACGTAGCACTTTACATGTCACGTTTTAGGGATATAAATTACAGATTAGAAAGAAGGGATGTTATTGATACCTAGATTCCATAATAACCAAGGTGAATTCTCTTTTGTAATGCCTTTATGGTACTAGCTGTACCATATGATATTGGACAAGTCACCTTTTTTTTAGGGCTCAGTTTCCTTATTTTTAATATGAAGTAAATAATCATACTAGATAATCTCTGTGATATTTTCCAGATTGGGAAAATATGTTTCCTGAATTAAGTCAATAATTTCTAGCAGTAAACCAACTATCTACTTGACAGGTCAAGACTTCTGTTCTATAAAAACGGTACTTTTTGATTTTATTTTCTTTTTATATATATTTTAAAATGGGATAAAGTTTAATCCAAATAAATACTGTAAAAGATACTTCATGAGTTTCTTATAAGTATTCTTAAAATGATTTTTGTCAAATACAAGTAGTACTTTTAGTGATTTCCTTGGAAATTTTAACTATAAAAAAGCTCTAGTACACATTTTTTGCACTCTAGAATTTTACTAAGGCACCAATATGCAAAATAACATTAATTAAAGGGAACCCTATACAATTTCTTAGTCCCTTCCCTATAATGTTACTGTCAATAATTTTAACCCAAACTCTATCCCAAAAATTTAATGTATTTAAATTGTTTGCTGGCTTATGAAACTTGATAGTAGCATAGAAGATATGTAAAATTTTCTCCAAATTTAAAACCTTAAAGTCATTCTTTATTATTCTTTCTCTTTTATTTGCAATTCACACATACCTTACAAACTTTCTTGCCTGTATTATTACAATGGTCTCCTGATTGGTCTCCCTGTCAGAAGTCTCTCCCCACCCCAATCCATGCTCCATACAGTTGTCAAAGTGATTTTCCTTCAATGCAGGTCTGACCACATTACTATCCTATTCAAACATCAGTGGAATGACTCTCTTTTGCTTCTAGGATAAAATGTAGACTCTTCTGGCAAGTCCTTTGCATTTTGGACCCTTCCTATCTTTCTAGGCTGGTTATACATCATTTCCCTTCTTATATTCATTATCCAGACAAACTCTCTGTTCCTCACACATGGCACTACATTTCCTGTCTCTGTGTTTTGAAAAGACCATCCCCCAAACTTGGAACACATTTACTCCTCACTTGTACCTAAGAGAGTCCCTCTTTTCTTTAGAGATGCAGCTCAAATGCCATCTTTTACATGAAGTCTTTCCTGATCACCTCAACTGCTAGCGCCCTCTCTCCTTCACTGCCATATGCATATACTACTATTTTTTCGTCTTTGTATCCTGATCACCTGGCATATTTGTTCTCCACTTGTTTCAGTCTTGTCCAATTCTTTGTGATCCCATTTGAGATATACTTGGCAAAGATACTGGAGTGGTTTACCTTTCCTTTTCCATCTCATTTTACAGATGAGGAAATTGAGGCAAACAAGTTTAAGTGACTTACTCAGGGTCACACAGCTGCTAAGTGTCTGGGACCAGATTTGAACTCAGGCCTATTCACTGAACCTAGCTGCATGACGTATGGCAGGTGCTTAACAAATATTTGTTGACTGAATGGTTCTCCATCTCCATCAAATTTTCTTTTTACACATCTCTTGCATATGCCCCAACCTCTTTATTGGTGTAATAATCATTATGGTCTAGGGCCCCATAATTTCATCACTTTACTATTTCTAAAGACTTCTAAGTGGCCATTCTGATCCTGGTCTTTTCCCACTTTTAATTCACAATTGATACTGACAGATTAATTTTCTTTAAATGTTGCTTTCATTAAATGAAACTCCTGGTTAAAAAAATCATGGTTCCTTATTTTCTACTGCATGAAATCCAAATTTCACTGCCTGGTTTTCAAGCACTTCCATGATCTGGCCTGTTTTTCACATTTACTTTTATTTTCCACTATTTCCCAAAACATACCATCTACTTTAGCTAGGTCAGTTTTCTCACTCTTCTTCAAACATTTTAAACTAATTTCTGGCCCTGAATCTTTGTATAAGTTATTTTATTAGCCTGGAATGCCCTTACTTCTCATCTACAAATATAGAAATCCAACACTTTCTTGAATGCTCAACACAAATTTCTAAACTCTTACATCCCTTATACTGTAAATCACACAAGTTAGCATTTTCTACATTGTGCTTTTTATTGTCCTATCATTTTGAAGTGTGTGTGTGTGAGACAGAGGTAGAGAGTGAGAACAAGATACAGAGAGAGAGTGAGAGAGAGAGAGAGAGAGAGAGAGAGAGAGAGAGAGAGAGAGACAGAGACAGAGACAGAGACAGAGACAGAGACAGAGAGTAAGTTTTGCTTCCTTAAGTAGTTTGCAAATTCTTTTAGAGCAAATCTTTAACTTCTTCCATATACCTCACAAAACCTAGCACAAGGCAATAGTAGTAGGTAATAAAATACTAGTTTTCTTTTTTACTTTCTGAATGTTTCAGAGAGGCAAGTTGATATGCAGGCAATTTGACTTTTACATTACTCACACCCCTGACTTTAAAGTTGCATTCAATGACTGATATCATTGGATAGACATGGATTTGACCTATTCTTAGGGATGCATTTCTCAACAGACTATATGTTCCATAACAATTTGTGGTAAAGACCATAAGAATCCTGGTGATGGTGTGTGGGAGGGAGAGATGTCTGTATGTGTGTTTGTGGTGTGGGGAAATGATTCAGGGATATCATTGAGTGTGCATACTTTTCAAGGTTAAATTTAGATATTCAAAGAAAGATAGGAAAAATATCCTCATAATTATTCTGACTCCCCCCCCCCCCCGGACCTACGAAAAGACAGTAAGTCATACCTCTCACAGAAACAATGCTGAGGAAATCGTGCTGGACCCTGGTATGAGAATATTGTGCAGTGATAACCTGTAGAATAGCAAGAAAGTTCCTGTCTAATTGAACTAATGATCAAAAATGTGGAGAACCAGTACATGCAACTGTGGTACTTTCTATAATCCTTCAGATCATGAGGAGAACTCTCTACCAGTGCTGACTCTCCGAAGTTAACACACTTCATCCTTCTCTATACCAGGAAGAAGTTGGGGGAGGGGTTGATGAATACATAGGTTTTATGTTCATTTCATACCAATTGGGTTTTATTAAGAGTAAAATTCTGATCTGGGATTTGGGGGTACTGGAGACATCTGAAACTTCTGTAATATACATTCAAGTTAGTTAATTTTATTCTCTAATCCAATCAAGCAATTTACTAAGGTTATGACCTTTAAACAGAGGTTTTGATTGATACAGATGGTGGGGAGAAATGACTGGAGAGAGTAGCTTGATAGGGACATAAGCCATTAATTGGTATGAGTCACATTCCCTGAACAGAAAGTTGGAGTGATGGTGCCCATTAATAATCATTCCTTTCCATGCTCCTGACACCTGACTACATGTAGTATTACTAGCACTTCATTACAGAAAAATGAGGGATTGTCACTATCTACCTCAGTTTCCTCATATATAATATGGGGATGATAACAGTGCCTGCCTCACTGTGTTGTGAGAATCAAATGAGTAAACATGTGTAAAGCACTTTGAAAACCTTAAAGAAACTATTTAAATGCTATAGTATTATTATTTTTATTATCCTAATGTGCTTAAACTGGGGATAGGGTTTATGGGGGTTATGGGAGTTGAGGTAACCGAAGAAGTAAGAAGCCAGGGTATTTAAAGGAATAAGAATTAAAGCAAAGAAAACTGTAAGACAAGAAAAGGACTTATTGTAGAGGGATAAGGTAACAGCATGGACCAGGATAGGAGGGAGGGAAATTTGAAGAATAAGAGGTGTACCTTGAGTGATGGGGGCAAAGGGAGTATCTTAAAGTCGCAGTGGTAAACAAGACATATGCTTTTTTTGCTTTTTAGAGGATGGGAAAGAAGGGATAACCAACCTTGAAGAGAGTTATAAGAGAGATGATGTTTTCAGGAAATAGACAGGTTTCAGATAGTGACAAAAGATGGAAGAAATATAATAGGGAAGGAAGTTTGTTAATAACAGAATAAAGCACAGCAGAAAGGCAGGGTAGAAGAGTAAGACTTAGAAGAACTAGGGATGAATTTACTATTGGTATTTGGTTTGGGGATGGAAGCCAGCATTCCCTGTCTTTACCATGGTTATCTTCGCCGATCCTGGGCTGATCATGTACTCTCTGTATGACAAAATAAAGAGGCAGGAGAATGCATGTAATGTGTAGTAAGTAACATGGCAAGCCCTGGCAGGAGATCCAATGGTCATGAGACAGTGGAGATGCTAGTAGCCCTGGGGTCACATAATATTCCCTGACATAACTTTGGCTTTGAACTCTGAACCTCAGCATTACAAATTCTGAGATACTCAGCAGGATCATTCAATGAGTGGGGAACTTATTGCCTTTGCAACCACAAGCCAAAGCAAGTTGCCTACAATCTTAATTCATTGTCCACTCTAGTACAGTCTTAGAAAAATCCACAAGGGCAACATTAAAAATCCCACAGCACTTAGTACAGTGATAATTGGTCAAGTCTTAAGAAGACTCTCATGTCAGGATGAGTCCTTGCCACATTCACAGTTAATATCTGGCACATGCAAGAATCTCTCCATGTTGATGATGAAAGATAGGGAATTTTTCCAGCTTTGTTCTGGATGGCTATGTGGGCATATACACAAGTCAATCATGCTATTATTGCTAATTGACAAGAAGCAGGCTCTATTCAAGACCAAGGAACAAACACAATCATGATGTCAACGTCCTACGCAGGAATTCACTGACCACCCCTTGGTGAAGTATGAGTAGTAATAAATCTTCCAATTGGAGTATTTCTTCTCTCCTGAGACCATAACCTGTGGTTATGCTACACAGATCTCCACATCCACTACCAGAATAATCTTCCTCCAATACTTCTTTTTAAAAAAATCATAAGGCTTCCTTGCTCAGAAATCTTCAGTGGTTTTCCATTTCCTTCAGGATAAAATCTGAACTTCTTAGCTAGTCATTCAAAGTGCTCTAAAATTTACACTCAAATTACCTTTCCAAAGTTAACACCTACAACTTTCATGATTAAATTTTCACTGAAATCCCCTGATGTTGGTCTCTTCATTATTTTCTAAGACCACTATGATTCCTCCAGCTTTATTGACTCCTTTCAGCTATCTAACTTATTGCTATCCTTTAAGAGCTGGCCCACTCAAACTTTACTCCAACTCAGTGATCTCGGCTTTCTAAGAACTTAAATTACTTGTTATTTATATCACTTAAAAAAATCTTGATAATATATTACATTAAATATCATTTTTCCATTGTCTTATATTGTAATTTAATTATTCATGAACATATAATACTTTGATGTTAAATCAGGGCAGGGTTGTATCTCTTAAAAATCTTGTTTATCTTCCAGTACTTAGCACAGCCCTTTGTACTGCAGGGACCGAAGAGAGAGAGTTACTGGGTTATACCTTATTGCTTGAAATGCCAAAAATGATACTGGGAGCAGTACTTGTTAACAGCTATTGATTCACAATCATGAATGATCTTATAGAAAAATCAAGAAAACTTGTACCTTATTCTGGGAAAAGGAATTGTTGGGTAGGTTAGTTTTAATATTTGTCATTATTTGAGTTATACTGGGGACTGGAACCCTGATTTCATTGCTTTAGGCAACTTGAGATGAGAAAGCCCCCTCCACCAATGCAAATTAGTGCTTCCTCTACAACTTGCAAAGGAGATGTGCCTAGAGCACTCAGAGTGCAGAGTCAAACATTCTCTATGTAAAGGCAGGAATCAAAGCCAGGTGTTTCTGGAACAGAGATCCGTCCTATTGATTTTGCCACACTGCTTCTCTTGAGTTGTTTCAATTAACTAGAAAGAAAGATTTCAATTAAATAAGCATTTGTCATGTTGATTATGCAAGGGAGCTTGCTTGGAACTTGGGTACAAAGACGAATGAGAGGCCGTGCCTATCTTTGAGGGGTTCTTAGTTGAGCAGGCAAGATTATATGCTAGATGAATGAAAATAATAGTCTGAATTCATCTGGATTCGTGATTCTTATGGTGCAGTTTTCTCTGCCAGATCAAATTGAATCCTCTCTGTATCTTCTCATCCTTTATGATTCTTTTCATGAGACCTCCATATGGGATGTACCCAATATGACAGTAACTTTTTTTCTCGTTATTTTAGTTTTGGTTTTTTTTTTTTTTTTTACAAATATAGAACTTGAGCTTATGAACCATGATTGTTAGTGGATGTTCACAGCAAGAGTGCCTAGAATCTGGGTAGCTTTTGTTTCTGGACCAAAGCGAGTGATTTGGGGGAGAGGGAAAGTCAGAGTGAGACAGGTACCCAAATATAAGGAATTATTTTGAGAATGAAAGAGCATATGTCTATCAGGGAATGTTGAAGAAAGATTTTGACAGACATGCATGAGGTAACTTAAAGTCCCTTAAACTTTAAGATTCTTATGTAGCCCTTAAGTCATACTTGAGCAGTCAGCATAATTAGAGGTACAGGCAAAACTGTACCAAAGCATATGACTGGGCTTGAAATAGAATTTGAGGGTGAAATTAAAGAAATACAAAGAAAAATGGGAAGGGGCACAAAAAAGAAAATCGTGTTTGGTCATCATATAAAGAAGCAACTATATTTTATTATAAATACAATACAAATGCCTTTCTCCACCCTGAGAAGTTTACCTACCAACACAAAAGAGTTGGCTATCCACCATTACAAATAGCATAATGTGGCCAAAGAAGATGTAAACGTGGAAAATGACCACTGAATTTGGAAATAAAGGCTTTAGAGACTTTTTTGATAAGAGTCATTTCAACAGAATTTTGGGAACAGAAACTCATTTGCAAAGAACTAAGCAATGACTGAGGAGTGAAAAATTAGAAGTCAATCACATAGACTAATCCTTCTTTCTAGTTTAGCAGTGAAGAAGGAAAGAGAAAAAGGTTGATAAGTTGAAAAATATTGTAGACCCAACTTTAAAGCCAGCACCCTCTTAGTTCAGATCCAAAGTTGGGATGAAATAAGGCACTCATAAATCACAGAACATCTAACAAAGGAAGATGTTCACTTTGCCCTAACACAGCAAGGAAATGCAACAAAGCTATACAGCAAAAATTAGAGAGGGGCTTAGTTTCTCTGTAAGCCTTCCCCTCACCTTCTCAATCTGGAAACTGACCATTAAGGTAGATCAATTAGTGTAGTCTCAGGTACCCACTAAGTCTACCAGGCATCAATCCTCCATGACTTAGACATTTAATTGGCCCTAGGCCAGGAAACTTCATCAGAGAAGCCAGGGCCAATAAAGTTTCAAGAAAGGAAGTTCTTTATCAGGTAGCCGCTAACGAAGCTGGAGCCATGGGAAGTTGTGGAGAGGTTGTGTGTAGGGAGAAAGCTGTGTTAGGGTAAGGGGAACTGCTTCAGAAAAATTCCACCTACTACAAAAGGATATCAAATGACTACTATTTTTTTGTATAGGAGAGACTTAAACAAATTTTCAGGCTGAGAGGAAGCATCCAGAAGAGTGGGAGAGATAAGAAAGGGAAGAAAACATCAAATCAATATAATGAGCTGCAGACCAGTATCTTTTCATATCTTTAACACATCTACTACTGCATGTCCTATCAGCATTTCAAATTCAATATATCCAGAATTGATGCTGTTAAGTTGGAAGGGGTCATTACTTTGCTAAATATTATGTTAAATAATATTTTTGTTGAATATTGTGAGGGGGCATCATGGTGCCCTCTCACCAAAAACAAAAATCTGAGACACTTGTGGATTGAACTACGTCATTATGGATGTCACTTCTAAAAGTTTCAGTTTCCTCATCTCTTAAGATTTCTGGATAATAATATAGTGGACTACCTACCTTTGGGGTACCTGTCAAGAAAGTCCTTTGTAAAATTTAGAGTGATATAAATGTTAATAATTATTAGTCACTACAGAGAGTTCAGGGAGTATAAGCCCTGAGGCGAAATTACTGAATTTAGCAATTAGGAGGCCAACATTGAAAGTTGAGATAGCAGTGTCCATTGAGGTTTGGATGTTAAATCACAAGAGGATAATAAAATCAGAAATTAGTTCAACTCTTCATGTTGTAGAACAGAAAACTGAGGCGAAGAAGGTTAAATGACTTGCCCAAGGTCACAAACTTAGCATGTGGCAAGAGGCAGGATATGAACCCAAGTTCTTTGATCCCACAGTAAATGCTCTTTCCACTGGACCAAAAGGGCAGTGTAATCATGAAAGTATCTAGATATTTGGTAATGAAAAGATAAAAGTAGGAAAGACAAAAAGGGTGTTAGTTCAAGTCACATTAAGGGAGAAATAAAGACCTGTTAGTAGGTTAAATGAACTCTGTTTATAGATTGAGAGGGAGGATTCAGGGAGGAGAATGAAATTGATTGAAGCTACGGAAGGGAATGGGACTAAAGTTAACCTCTGTGGATGATAACTCACTATTTTGAGTAGTAAATTTTTGGTAGTTTTAATCTTTAAAAAGGAACTTGTAGAGAAAAAAATACTAAGAGAAAGCTCTGGTGAAATTGATTCATCATCTTACCACTTAAAACTGGGTAATCTGGTTGGAGCATAGCTTGGGGAAAATTTCCCTACATTTAGATTTGTTGGATAGATATTTACTTGAGAAAGGAACTGATTTTTATCTTTATTGAATTTGTGATTGCTATGAAACAGAAATTTAATGTTATTGCATAGAAGATGAATTTTATTGCATAAAATTAAAAGAAAAAAACAAATATAATCTTTTACCACAATTTTTTGAAATAGAACAGTTTTGTCTCATAGGAATAAAATGGAATAAGTATCAAAGAACAAAATCTGTTATGTAATAAACACACAAGATTGAGGATGATCATTTATGATTTAATGAAGACAAAAGAAGGAGGTAGAGAAGGAAGAAAGTGAATTTGGAGTTTTAGAAGTTTGTTCTAAGAACATCTCACCAATAGCTGCTGTTTGTATCCAGTACTTATCTCAGTGCATTAGCGGCAAGCTGCTAATTGCTGATCACATCTGGCAAGGTAGTCAACATAAGATAAACAAAGTATAAAGGCATGTCCTCAGGAGGCCCCTCCATTAGAGTTGTCCAAGCAGCAAATGGGCGGTTTGTTAGTGGTTATCAGTGGTAACAGATGTGGGAGAAAGTGACCACAAAGCACTTAGGTGAAAGAGCTCAGTGAAAGCTGTTCCTTGGATATGAGCATCAATGACTATACCCATATACTAGAGGACAGGAAAGGATAAGATACAAAAACAATCAGAAAAATTCCTCCTGACCTCAAGGTGCATACATTTTACTGGGAAAGGGTTTACAACATGTAAACATAAATATACGCATATTTATTTTGAAAGTGACAAAACACTAATAAATAGGGAATCAGGAAAGGTTTGCTGTAGGAGGTGGTACATGAAATGAGATCTAAAGGAAGCTCAAGATTCTAAATGGAGACAAGGAAAGTTTTCTAAGAATGCAGAGGGAGACAGACTGCTGGATCCATGGAATAGAAGGTAGACCAGTTTGGCTAAAACAGAGCAATGTATAACAAGTCTGAAAAGGTAGGCTAATAGATTGTAAAGGGTTTTAAATGCTAAGATGAGAAATTGCTATAATTCCATTCGAAATTATCTTCTTTTTCATTTTAATTTTAGGTTCTTATGAGGGATTTAAAAAAAAGCCTGAAAATTTTGTTTCTCCTTGCTGCTGCTCTAATGGCTTGGAGGCCTGGTTCCAAGAGATAAGGCAAAAACTTGTCTCTCTGAGCCTGGTGTCCCAGAAGTAGAGCCCAAGTATTCATTGGGAAGGAGATGAGGATTATGCCTGGGGCAAGGTGGTATGATGTGGAGATGGCTGGGAAGATCACATTAGCTTTTGGGACTCCCGTATCACATTGTTGACTCATATTAAGCTGGAAATCCACTAAAATACCAAGGCTGTTTTCCATCATGCCTCTGTGAGGATGATTTTTTTGAACCTAAATACTTATATTTGTCCCTATTAAACTTAAAAATACTAGATTAGCTCCACCAGTCTAGCCAATGAAGAACTAGTCCTAAATGCAGAGTCCAAGTAATAAAGTGAGCTAGAAAGTACAACAGAAGAAGTTAAATAAAATATTACATTACTGGCATCACTGAGATATAATTCATGGATAGAATATTACAGTGGAAGGTTATAGCAAGGACATATAATCCTATGAAAAATCCATAAACTTGAGGAAAGAAGTATGTCACAGAGGTCATGGGTATTGGTAAAATGAAGAGACAGAAAGATATTATGGTGGAAGTACCTTACAGAGCACTAATCTAAGACGGTTAATAGATTGTTGGTCCCCCGCCTCCCTCTAGAGGAAATTGCCAGGATATACCTCCACATAAGTTGCTTCCTTTATGATGGCTACAAGGAAGTGATGCTACTGTTCTGTTGGCTCTTGAGATAACTTTCTCATGGTTGGCAGTTGGTGGTGGTTGGTGGTAGGGATGGCAGGCAATTTTCAGGAGAATTGCTATTGTCATTGATGGCTTAGAAGTGGCATCCATGACTGTGGAATGATGTGAGTTCTGGGCAAGAATGGCTATTCTTAGAGGGCTCTTGGATACAGGGCTTCAAGCTATCTCCACTAAGAGCTGAGGAGAAGTAGTGGTCTCAGTCACCTGTTTTTCCTTCAAAGCATCTTGTCTCAATAGGACTAGTTTCTGAGTTTTGCTGGAGGGGCATCTTGAAGGCGATCCCTACACTCTGTCCTTGGAGCAGGGAGCATTTACTTGTATCAGGATGCTTAAAGTCTGAATATCTCTTTCAGCTCAGCCAGGACTATGGGCAGAGAGTTCAAGGACTTGATAATATTGTGTGTTGGATTCAGAAATGATTTGATGATGATTAATGGATAGACTGGTGTTAACTGAGAGGGAGGTTTGCAGGGTGCATAATCAGAACATACTACACTTGATAAAAAAATCAGCTGCACAGGGAGCACAGGGAGACATTGCTAGAATGTAGTTACTGGAAAAATCCACTATGCTAGGCTACCTTTCATGAAGGTGAGAAGCAGAAGTATTTTACATTAGGTTAAAGCTGTAAATTTAGCATTTATTCCACAACTTAAGTGTGACATTCAAATATTTGCATATTCATGTAGTAGCCTGATATACTCTTTTTGCAAATAGATCTCTATTTCAACCTAAGTCTCCAGGTATTTGAAATGCAGTCTGAAAGGTATCATAAATCATTCATGTTCTAACCCCACCCCTCCTGCAGGATATTTAGTTAGGTTCTTGATGTTTTCATCATTTCAGACTTTTATGCTTTTTTGCAGGTTCCCTTTCAAGCTAACTGATTAAGCATAAAGACAACTACTGACTGTGATCAAACACCAGCAGTTAAAAATGGACACAGACTGATTCCTGAATTTCTTGAGGGAAAATTTTCCTTTACGGGAGATTTTTCACGTTAGGATATGGCTCTATTTTGTGAGCATTTTTTGAAGCACCACTTATTGTTAAAAAGAAAATCCCCTACATATAACTTGGACAGAAAATTCATAGGTCACGGTACTTGAATTCTATTACCTGTGTTGAAAATCAATCTTTCACAGGAGTCAGAAAACTGCTAAAATTACTTAATCTTTTACTCTAGTGTTAATACTACTTGCCTTTCTGGAAGAAGGAAAAACAAGCTATATTTGAGGCCAACACCAGCTATAGCCCTCTGTTCCTATTCAAGTACTTCATGTCCCAAATCACACTTGCCTTCTTTTCCCCTAAACTGGGCCCTTTCCCATAAGCTCTCTCTTTTCCTTGAGGGAATCATCATTATCCAAGTCATATAGGTGTATAACCTTGGAATTATCTTTGCCTTTTTCTTTTTGATCCAGATCAGTTGCCAAGTTCTGTTGAATTGCTCTCCACAGTATCTCATACCAATTATTTTCTCCCCAATCACATCGCCACCACCCTAGGTGAGGTACTTATCATCTCTCATCTGACTGTGGCTTTAGAATTAGTTTCTTTATCTCTAGGCCCTTTCCTCTACAATTCATCCTTCACAAACTATCAAATTAATCTCCCTACTAAACAGTACTGATCAAGTAATTTTCCTGGTTAAAAAGAACAAAACAAAACGAAATCCCTCAGCAGTTCCTCACTGCCTTTGGGATAATTACAAATTGTTTGGATTGGTTGTTTAAGGCCCGCTACAATATGTCTGCAAGCTACCTTTCAAAGCCTTACATGTCAGTAACTACCTACATACACTCTTCAATGCAACAAAACTACTTTGTCAGCCATGGCGCAATCCTTATCTGCTACATAAAGTATAAATAATACACCTACTATACCTCACAGGGTTGTTGAGAGAAAAGCACTTTATGAAGTTCTCTCCCTCTCTCTCTCTCTCTCTCTTTCTCTCTGTCTCTCTGTCTGTCTGTCTGTCTGTCTGTCTCTCTCTCTCCCTCCTTCCCTGTCTGCATAGTGATTTATAAATGAGAGGCAATGTGACTTAGAAGATAGAGTTGGCTCCGGAGTCAGGAAACCTGAATTCAAGTCCTTCCTCTGACATCTTGAATGTGAGATCCTGGCCAAGTTATCCCCCCTCAGTGGCCCAGGTAACTTTCTAAGAGTAACAGTTGCAGAACCAATGTAGGTCTATATTGGTAGAAGTTTCCTCATCAGTTCTCAATACCAGGTGTGGTCTAATAAAAGAAAAAAAAAACTGTTCTTAATTTTCTCAAAGCCACAAAGAGACTAAAGAAATGTGGCAGAGTCCAGAATAGAACTCATCTCCCTGGAAATACACTTTGGACATGTGGATTTATAAATGTTAGCATGTGGTTAATGCCCTTATGTGTGCTGAGACATGAATAATTTTTCAGTTCCCAGTTAGAGTAGTGTCAGGCATGTGCTGAAGCCAGTTCAAGAGAGCTAATTATTAAATTTCCAGCGTGAGCGTTTACGACTCACAAATCAGTAAACACTGTATCTCAGAGCTTGATTTATTGCTTTGTGGATTATCTAGGTTTAAGAAAATGATGAAAAATGTTAATAATGCCAATTTAATTTAAAGCGTGTCATAAGTGTATACTTTAAAAAGAGAATTGGCTGTTGAGCATTTACTAGCACACGGCTGGTTGTTTTGTTACACTTACATTTTTCCCACACTGTCTGAGTTGTTCTTCACAATAACCCTGTATGGTAGGGAATGCAAAGACAATTACAGCCATATTGCAAATGAGAGGACCGAAGTTAACGGAGGATGGGGGATGGGTGGTGAAGGAGAAGTGTCAGAGCTCAGGCTCAGAACCAGGTCTTCTGAGCACCATTCCAGAGTTCTTTCAATTACACCATGCCATGATTTTAATAGATACAGAGGTGATGTCATGATAATGCTGGTTTGTCTCCCAATGAGAAACTTCTTTTTCAGCTTCTAATGGACTAAATTATTTTCTAGGCTACTTGTTTTGGATATTTCCTGAGATATATTTCTCAAATCATTTCTTAACCAATAGAATGACTCCTTTTTAGGAATGTGTCTCAGGAGCTTTCAGTGAATTTTGCCACCATCTACTTTGGGAGGTGCGAAACAAGCTGATGACCCATGGTTCCATTTCGGTGTTGTCCATTTTCACAGCGAAAAAATGAGTCAGCAAGTCTTGAGCTAAGGACTTCACTTGGACAATGGTTAAATGTCCTCAAATAACTCTACAAAAAGGAGAATTTAAGCACAAGGAAATTTAGGTAATAAGGGAGAAATGGCTGACCAGGGAAACTCTGGAACACTGGTGTCGCTCCTTAAGAGACCACAAAAATTTTTCTCTGAGAGTCTTAACAGACGGAAAACAGGATGGATAGGGATTTGGCCAGAGAGGAAAAAGTGTGGTCTTCCTTACCACTACTATGATTGTATGATTAAGTTATACTACACTTCACATTGGCAGGAAGTGCCCAAGACTCTATCTCCTATTCCATTAACTTCAGAAAATTATTCTCTTACAATGACACTTTCAAACTCAATTATTCTCTTGCAGGAAATTCACTCATCTCAGTTCCAAGTCTGTGTAATAAAAGGAAGTCAATTCAAGATGAGCTAGCAAGTGGCTGGCTCAGCTGTCTCCTTCAATCTGTTTATCTTGTGACTTGTTAATGGCTGTTAAATTCTATGCAGAAATTGTATCTGCCAAAATTGTAGAGTGGGAGAAGTATATAATCATTTACTGAGTTATCCTCTACGAATTTATCTTTCAGTGAAGGCTCCTTCATTCAGTGGGTGATTCAAAGCGGCAGTTTACCTTTTTCTTCCCTTTAAAGACAAAAATATTAGATCTAAAATAATTTCAATTAAAAATCTCTATTGAATTCAGTCTTCCGAATGAGTTTAACCAAATGCAAGTCTGGTTCTTACGAAAGAACCCAAAGAATCATAGCTCTAGAGACAGAAGAGACTTCAGAGATCATCTAGTCTACCTTTCCCTGATCTCCATTTTACAGAGAAGTAAACAGAGGCCTAAGGAGGCTAAATGAATTGTCCAGTCACAGAAATAGAACATAGCAGAAGTTGGATTTCAGCCCAGGTCCTCAATTCTGTAGTCAGTGGATTTTTTCTGTACCACTTCAGACCAAATAGCATAATTATTCCTGGGGAAAATCCTAGGGAAAAATGTGAAATTTTTTTTATGTTTTTTAAATGTTTTTTAATGCTTTTTACAAAATCTATCCAGCCTCTACATTCTTCACTCTCATCTCAACTCCACCCCCTCCAGTCTTCTATCTGCTCTGGAAACTTCTTTCTGTGCTCCCTTAGATACCTAGGGCTCTCTTCATTCCCTTGTCAAAATCTGATTTCAAGAAAGTGTTTGAAGCTCCTTCTAATGAGTGAATGCGTAGCTGATGAGCGCTTAAGTCATTATCTAGGCAGTTTGACTTGTCCAGAAAGCTTTAAGGTAAAGGAATCTCTGTGGAAGTTTCCTGTATCAGCAACAGTTAAAGAGGTATTTTGAAAGGAATGGGCCTCCCCTAGTATCACTGCCATCACACCTATATCTATTAAAAGGTAATTCACTTATTCTGTTTAAAGCTGAGAATGTTAGGCAGTATGGTGTGGTAAACAGAAGACTAATCTTTCAGTCAGGAAGACTGAGTTGAAAGTTCTGCTCCTGAAAAATAGGAGCTGTGTGACCATGGGCAAGTCACTTAAACTGTTCAGTTCCCCTGACATTTCTGTAAGAATGTCACAATATTTTGAGGTCAACTAAATCACAGTGTGCTCTTCAACAGAGATGATGTAGCAGAATTTTGTCATTGTTATGGTGCTAATGGGGTGCTTGGGTGCCTGTGCTTGGACTCTAATTTTAAAATCACATTTCTCTCTAAAAATCACATTTCTCCCTAGCCTGTCCCTGGAAGTTTCTCCTCAGATCAAGAATAACCTACCCTAGCAAAACTTTTACTTCTCTTCATGATACAGTAGCCAGTTGCACCTATAGAATTTATTAGTTTGAACGAGATGTGTACTGGCTGAACTGGTTGTGTACTGTGTCATAAAGAAATTTGCTACTTCCTGACCAATTATGTGTATCTTAGGCTAAGATGTATGTATACTCCCTTCATTTATCTTGTCTAACAAGATATTGATGACAGCAGCCTGGTACTCCTCCATCAGCCCTGATGGTTAGTTGACTTAGTGATGTTTCAGGCCTAAAACCACACCTCTAGGTAGCCCCCAACTTGGGCTATTACCTGATGAACTCTGGTTAAAACACCTGCGCATTAGATACTAAAAATACATGTTCCTTTAGGAACTAACCACTCCTTAATCCTACCCTGAGCCACCTAATTAGCATATTTGGCACATGTTTTACTATAGAATATCCTATGTAAATTTTAACTGTACCCCTCTAAAATTGCAGGTTCTCTAACGACTCTTGCCCACTGAAAAACGTAATAAATCTTTACCACCTTGGCCTTTGCAAATGGCCCACACAGGGAACTCCAGTCTTGGGGTTCCTATATCTTTTCTGATCCTCATAAGTGTTACATAGCATAATAGACACCAGTCAATACTGGCTAATTTTTCTTTGTTCTTTTTTTTAAAAAACATGTATTGATCTTAGGCACACATGATGACCAGCGGCGTCTACTGCATTCCAATGTCCTTGACATTTTCCCGTACAAAGTGTCTCATACTTTCCACAACCAACTCAGTACACATATTATAGTATTTCTCATGAAACACCTTTTTTTCATTCCTGAAACAATAATACAATGAGATTTGCTATAATTGGCCAGGGTACTAGACTATGCAATAGTGATTGGGGGAAAAATACCTTGGTTATCTGCTGGCTGGATATAATTCTGGAATGATGTCAATTTCTGGTAATAGATGTGACTATACATGTGTTTTGGCACTAGTTACCATTTGTCAATCTACTAATCATTTCGCAGCAAGCCACAAACCATATATAAATTCAAAAAAGGAAGAGCAGAATGAATGCTTGAATTTACCACATACTACATTTTCACAATTCATTTCTTTCACCTCCTAGAATATCATCGTGCTTTAGAAAGACCAAAAAATTAAAAGATACAATTCTATTTTCTCCCTACATTTCACTAGTTCTAGATTGATCGTTTTGGCAAGACTGGGACTTGAAAAATCTATAACAGTTATCAAGCAGTGAACCTCCAAATGCTATTTCACACACAATTATCTGTAGATTGTAGGTCATCTACAATCTTTCCTCTTTCCAACTCCAGCTATTAGTTTGTGGTGTCACACACAATAAAGTGCATCCTTATAAACTAACTGTATGTCTAAGTCTATTCCAACATAAATTTTGCTGGGCTGATGTGTTCTCATTGCTTAGAATCCTAACTAAATCATCTACCTCCTGTTACTTTCACCCTCATCTGGGTTGTATGCTTGGAATACTAAAGCTGTTCTCTAAGCTCATGCTTCTGTTGCTATTGGCAGGCCACACGGCCCTTGCAATGTGATATCAGAATCTCAGACTGAATTACAGTTTTGTATACAATTAGGAATGGCTATTGTTATGCAGGATCCATTGTCTAGTTACAGGTTACAAATCTGCAGTCAGAAGCATCACACTCCCCATGCATCCTTGATGACTTATTTTATAAAAGCACGTAAGGGCTCATAAATTTTGACTTTTCTATTTTCTCAAGATGAGACACTTCAGAGAGTCATCTGCTCTTCCCTCTACTTGAACCTTCTGCCCTGCCCTGGACAGCTGATGTTTCTCCAAGCAAGTCAGGAGAGATGCCTTTTAAAACTATAGTCTGACTATGGTATCAAGGTTGATGCAAATGATTTTTAATATAAGGTATTTGATAATCCAAGGAACTGGAGGTTGTAGTTCCTGAAGAGAAGTAGTGATTTTCGAACCACCTAGTAAAGCAAAGTGTTTGGATGTGGGTTCTTTGGAATGATGGTGACTTTTATCATCAGGATCTTATTCATCATCATCATCACTTCCTCGTTATCATCTTAGAAGAAGTCAATATCTGGTGCTTCACAGACATAAGAAGTAAGAAATAAACTAACTCAGGGAGAACACATCTGTTCTTTCCTATCTTGCTCATCAAAATCAACAGATAATACTGGACAGCTTCTGCAGAGGCACAAATTCCTTCTGGTAGTGAAGTGGAAGATATATGAGCAGATACTGTGCCACATGAGCAGACGCTTTAATGAAAGTTAAAGAGTAAACTGTATAACATCACACTTTTTTTTTTTTGCAACTCAAAGGATTTGGCAAAAAATAATCTTTTTTCTAGAAGCAATGGAGAGAGAGGATGAACTAAGAAGATTCAGATCATGTTGGTAACTTCCGTAGATTTTGCCTAGATTTTCCAAAGCCACTCCTTAGGATAGACCTATGTTCAGACTTTCAAGGCAATTCAGCAATGCAGTAGTAGTTATGTGAGCTATTTAACAAGGGAAATAGGTCTGCCATGGTGGTGGAGGAAAATGATCCCAAATCCAATGGATTCCACTTGCTTCTTTCATCTCTCTCAGAACTGCATATATGATTTTGCAGCCACAGAACTGTATCACCTTGGTATAGGGGGAAAAAGTATTGGCTCTGGATAAAGAGAACCTGGTTTTAAATCCTGCCTCTCATCCCTGTGTGACTTTGGGTAAGTCACTTAACCTTTATCTCTGGTCCAAAATTTCCTCACCTGTAAAACAGAGACAATTATCCCAGCACTACCTAATCCACAGGACTATTATGAGGATCAAGTGAGGAAATAATTATGAAAATGCAGCTCCTATTAGAATCCATTCTCCAGGATTGGATATGTGAGGTAAGGGAGACTGAGGAGTCTGGGATAATACCAAGTTATTAACATAAAATACTGAAAAGATGGTGGTGGCTGTGACAGAAATAGGGAAGACTGGAAATGGGGTGTGCTTAGGAAAAGGATGAGTTCAGTTTTAGACATGGCAAGTTTAAGATGCCTCTAACCTAGGGTTTACAATGTGTAATAGGTAACTGATGACTTGGGACTGAAACTCAGGGAAGATACTTCATACACATACATATGTATATAGTAATACATAATACATGCATATGTATATGCATAGAAAAATAATTTAAGCCTATAATTGATAATATTGCTGGTAACAAAATAATGAAGGGAGAACGGAAGAAAACTGCATAGAACCTAGTGGAATAACCACAAATAGGTGGCATGATATGAATGAAAAGACAGCAAAGAAAACTAAGAAAGAACAGTCAGGTAGAAGGCAAATGAGGAACAATTATTGTTACAAAAGCACAGAGGGGAGAGAGTATCCAGGACAGAATGGTCAATATCAGTGGTGTTGTGGGAATTTTTTTTAACAATTGGCTCCCTTACCAAAAAAATTAGGATGGCACACTTTTGAAAATACTAACATTTTCTCCACCATTTTCTTAAGTCTAAACAATCAACAAGACAACAGTACAAGCCCTGATTTGTAAATTTTGCCAATTTCTGAGATGTAAATGCTCACACTGACAATTTAACAATCAGCTCTCATGAGCCAGAAGAGCTGGCTGTAGCACACTACCCCTGCAACACTTGTCAAATACATCAGATGACTAGAAAAGGATTAGATTTGAAGGAAAAAACATAGTGTTTGGCAATTTAAAGAGATGACAACTTAAAAAGATAACTTTGGAGAGGTAGTTTCAGTTGAATGATGAACTTGGAAGCTAGAATGCAAAAGACTAAAAGGTGGACTGTCTTTCAGAAACTGTACAGTGCTTCCAACAATCCCAAAATGTTTTTCTACACCACATCTCTCTGCCCTCCCCCCACCACATCTATTTTTGTCAAGTCCACAAGCTCTTTATAAATCCTAGAGTTCCACTATCTTCAAACATTAAAAAATTTAAGAACCCCCAAACAACAATGAAGAATGATGATAAAAATATTAAAAACTCTAATTCCTATTGAGTAGTAAGCTTTACTTCAGAGAAGCAATAATTCCAAACATTATTTTAAACTTAAGAAGCCTCCTTGTTATAACTGAATATACTTGACCTCATTGATAAACAAGGCATAAATGATTCAATGCAGTTAAGACAACTGCCTTTTCTTTGATATTCTTTTGCTTTGATGATATTCTGAAGCAATTTCCCCCTAAAAGCTGCTAATTGTTTTAACTGATACTCTTTATTCTCTCTTTAATATATAAAAAGTGAAACAAAACCAAATCTCTGGAAGAATCTTACTCTTGGGAGTGAAGGCTGAAGTCTCAATTTTCGCCTTGGGTCTCTCCTGTGATATTGCAGGACAGCCTTATTCTTGATCAGAGTCTTTGTGCTATAGAATTTCTTAACAAGAGTTACAAGGCTGACTTGGTGCAAGCAAAAGATAAGAGGAATTATTAGGGAAATGCATTATTAGAAAAGGGAGTGGGCTGGCCATATTTCTAGAGTCAGGAATAAGAGATGGATAATCAGAATAGTGCGTTGGTATCCACTAAATATTATGAAACTCAAGGAAGGCCTCCAAGCTTGTGGATTGATTCTACATAGGTTTATAGGAAGACATAACAAAGCGAGGATGAAAAGGTACAGATAAATTGCAATATGCACTGGTAGATAGGATACTTATATCAATGAGCTCATAGACACTTTAAAATAAAAATATTACAAATATTTCTAGTAAGTTCTACCCTCTCCCTAAACACAGAATTTTTTTCTAGTTAGAATACCCAATTAGACTCAAGCTTAAGTAACCATGAGATGGTACAGCAGTGTGAAGTCAGTAAAACCTGAGTTCAAATACTGCCTCAGATTATTAGTGTGCTTGACCCTGGATACTCTCTCCTCAGCTGTAAAATGGGGGTAACAATAGTACCTGCCCCCCAGAGTGGTTGTGAGAATAAAATGAAATATCTGCAAAGAGTTTGGCACATAGTAAGTGCTCAATAAATGTTTGTTCCCCTAATATTCATTTTACTTTTGTATAATGTTGACGTGGTAAGAAAATAAACTTTCAATAAACTTTTATATGACTTGGAAACTTCTATGAACTCATAATTTGCACAGTATATTTTTAAATTTTAACTGAGCATAAAAACCCCACTTTTTAAGCAAGTTAATGGTATTTATTTAATAAAGAACTTTTAATCTGCTAGAAAACTAGCTTGTTTCGGTGCTATGAAACACATTGCTCCGAATGGTCTTTGACAAGGCTTGTAAATCCCATTATAGTAAAGGAGAATTATTGATTTTGAAACTATCATTGTAGCCTCGTTGTATCTGTTCACATCATTTTGCAACATAGCTTTTTAATTAATAATCTAGGAAAAATACTCACTGTCTCAGGCCCTGGGGAAGAAGGGAAATAAGCATTTATTAATTACCTACAACATGCGAGGCATTGTGCTAAGCACTTTATAAATGCTATCTCATTTGATCCTTATACAACCTTAAGAGTCAGGTGCTATTATTATGGCTGAGAAAAAATGAGGCAGAGATAAATGACTTGTCCATGATCACACAGCAAGGAAGCATCTAAAGCCATATCTGAACTCAGGTCTTCCTGACTCCAGGCTTAGTATTCTATCCACTACCTAGGGGTTGATATAAAGATAAGTGAGATATAATCCTTTGACCCAAAGAAGCTTACAGTTCAGTAGGATGACTAGATGTGTACATAAAGAACTATAACACAAGGGAAAACATGGCAAATAGATAAGATATTCAGATATGAATGGGAGTATTCTTTTTATTCTCTGCACTCACGCCTACATGCAGGTTTTTAGATTTCTACACCCACTGTCTCTTCATTTGAGATTTTTTTACTGTTATTACTCAACTTGCCATTAATAACTAGTATTTATATGCTACATTAAGGTTTGCAAAATGCTTTACAAAGATTATCTAATTTTAAACCTCTCTCATAGGTAAGTGCAATCATTAGTCTCATCTTATAGATGAGAAAACTGAACTTGAGAGACATAAAGTGCTTTAACCTGTGTCATACAGCTGGTGAGTGTATGAGGGAGAAATGAAGACAGGTTCTCTTGACCCCACATGCAGCGCTCCACCCATCTTTTTTCACTTAGCTGTTTCAATACCATTGCTTCAGTGACCGTTGCATACAAAGTATGATATGTGTTATTCTAGGTAAGGTAAAAAGTGGCATAATGTCTACAATAACAGTACATGTAAGTCTATCATCAAGGGTTGTGTGGAAGGGGGAAAAGCATTTCTAATGTAAACTTGAAAAGGGAAAAAGGTGATGAAAGACAACATTTCTTTTATTATTTAGCAAACACCTTCAATTTTTGAGCTGAAATAGAATTCAGAAACTTTCAAAAACAGAACAATAAAAATGCCCATTTCAATCAATTCTTGACATAGTTTCTGGAGACAGATCTGACCATACATGTTTCTTTTTCGTTTAATAAACTTCAGTGGCTCCCTGTTGCCTTTAGAAGGAAATACAACTCTGGTTTGGCATTTGAAGTCTTTCGCAACCTGCCTTTCTGGTCTTATAAATTGCATCCCTTACAGATCCCATGCAAGACTCATAAGATTCATCTCCCTCTCTCTCAAGTAAGGCACTACATATCTGCCTTGTAGAAGCCCCAGATTTCTTAAACGTTCAGCTTAAGTGCTGCCATCTACATGAAGCTTTACTTACTTCTCTAAGAGCTAAGAGAACAGCTTTTAGCTGCAAGTTTCCATTACCATGCCTTCATTTTTGCATATATTTTTTACATGTATGTATAATTTCCCTGAATGAATTTAAGCTCTTGGAAGGTAGGAACAGATCTGAATTTGTCTTTGTATCTCCAGAGTCTAAGACAATGCCTAGCATACACAGACCCTTAAAAGGTACATTTTGTACCACCAGAGTGCAATGGTTTAATTCACTGCCTTTCCTATTCTTTCCCCAAAGGTCTTAAAAAGAGTTTCTATACATGAAACAGGAGAGGCATCATACCCTCTGTAATTTGTATAAAGGAATTCCGCAAAGAGGAAAATACCAGATTCCAACAGAGACAATGTGCAAGAGATTCTTTCTCGGCTTTGGGGTAGACCAGATGATTTCTGAGGTCTCACTTAGTGATTCTGTTATTTCTGGGGGCACCTCAAAGCCACTTCTGACTGCACTGGCAGAGTGAGAAAGGAAGGGGAAATGAACTCTCAGTGCACACTACAGGAAGGAGCACTCATCCTTGAAAGACACATACTCTAGAAATAAAGGCTAGGAACAACCCAGAGCAACTCTCCAGAATGATGGATGACACTCATACCAAATAGCTTAAACCTCCTCTCCCCACCCCCAACTCCCTACAAAGAAGAATCCTAAAATAAAGCTGGGGAGCACAGAGGAAAACAAGACAAAAAGCCTTGTTTCTAAAGAAGCTGAAAAGAAATAAGAGGAAAACAAAACATTACCGTCACTCATAATGAGAACAACAAAGTTAAAAGAGCTTCTGAGGTAGAAAGTAAAGTGTTTTTCAGATGATAAAATCCACAAAGCATTTTCACCAAAGGGAGGGAGCACTTACGGGGAAAACAAAGAAGTGAGGCCAATCCAAACAATGTTCTTCCCAAGGTTCTAATGCTGAGGAACAGTAGTGAGTGTCTGAACCTCAACCTCAGTTAAATATCTTATTTTCTACGTGGATCAGATAATGGTGTTCGATGAGGCACACTCTTACATGTGAATCTGCTGTGAGTGAGGATTTTGGTTTGGAAAATAATTCTATATGCCTTCATATATGAAAAGAAGCCACCGATTAGTGGTATTAGTCTATAGTTGAAAATCTTAGAAAAAGGAACTTCAGGGCAGGTCCTATCTATTTGTCATCTGATACCTACCGATCACAAGAGATTTGGTTACATCCGGGTCTAATTCTCTTGTCTACACATGACTGTCAATATGTCTATCTTAGTCTTTCCTGAACAACCGATTGAAACTCAATGTCCAAAATGATCATATTATCTTTCTCCCCAAGTCTGTCTGCTTCTGAATGTCCCTATTTCTATTGAAGCAACTCTGTACTTCCCATCACACAAGTTTGTAACCTTCCAATAGATATTGAATTACTTGTAACTCCATGATATCTTTTGTACCTACATCTTTCTCTCTTTTCACATAGTTGCCACCTTATCACCTTTTGTTTTAACTCTTCCCACCTCCAGATTCTTCTCTCTCTAGAATGAAAAATAGCTGACCAAGTGATTTTCTAAAGTACAGCTCTAATCATATCACTCCCTTGTCAATGAACTCCAGTGGTTCTCTATTGCTTCTCAGATCAAATATCTGCTCCTTCATTTAGCTTTAAAATCCTTCACCACCTGATCCCAACCTACCTTTCCAGCCTCACTATAAATTACTCCCTTTCCTTCACTCAACTGTCCAGACAAAGGGATATTCTTGATTTTCTTCACAGATGATACTTCCCGTCTTGTCCCCATGCTTTTAACATTGGTTGTTTCTGTTGAATGCAACTATTAACTGACTTTACCTGATCCCAAAGGGGCAAACTGCCTGAAGGCAAATGAAACCGGTTAAAGGAAAACTCACTAAAAAAATAAAGAAATCCCTATTCTGACCAGATATTACCACTCCCCAGCCTCACCTAGTCTTTTCTGTGGACTTTTGATGCAAAACAACTTGCATGGAAGCTTTCTGTGGCTGTTTCTCATGGACTCTCTGAAGTGTATTTAATAACTCTGACCCTCCCTACCTATCTTGGGCACTCCAGTGCTTTGGTGCTATTTGGTAGCCCTGGATTTTAACTCCCTTGCCTCCATTAAAGAACCTCGTTTTTGCTACTCTTGTGGTAATCTTTATTTCAGGCTGACATTCCCTATAACTAATCTACACAATGAACTGTCACCTCACCTCTGCCTCTTATAGTTTGGCTCCTTTGAATTTCTGCCTTCTTTGAAACCTCTCCTGATCTTTCAGTTTCTTCCTTTCTTGTAAAAAAATTTACCTTGTATTAATGTTATATATTTATTTTGCACATGTGTATGTTGTTTAACCTGATAGAACATAAGTGCTTTGAAGACAAGAATTGCTTCACATTTGGTTTTGTATCCATGGAGTCTAGAACAATGTTTGGCATGTAATAAGTGCTTAATAAATACTGTATCACTCATTCATTCACTTATTTTCATCTTAACATTCTCTACCATGCCCATTTCTACTTCAGGAATAAAAAGCTCATAATTGTATTTAAATTTCCCTTGTCCAGAAAATCATTAACATTACTACTTGTGGATATTATTGCTTTATCTAATCTTTTTGTTAATGTTGTCGCTTTTTCTGCTCACTTAACAGTTGTTGATATCATTAGTGTCTCTGGAAAAGGGAAATAAAAGAGAAAGCCTTTAAAAAAAACTGAATCACTGCTATCATGATCAGGGAAACACCAGATAGTCCACTATAAACTCAGAGAGAGAAGACAACCCTCCCTCATCTGCTTTCTTGTTGTAACAATAAATAGGTGATACTAAGTGTGAATAATCAAAAATTGATAGTATTTTTTAAATATAAATTGAGACAACTTGTGGTATTGATGTCTTCTAAAGTAGTTCATATGATATTTGATCATCACTTAAGTAGGCAATTAATGAGCACACGTTCAGGGCTCATCTGAGGTAAGGCAGGTATTGTGATTATGCAGTTTTATCTGGATAAATTTTTTTAGTCATCCATTCAACCTGGAAGAACAACCCTTTTTCCTACTTTTTTTCTATGCCTAGTTAATATTAATTTGCTTCCTGACTTTTTTAATGGCTTATGGTTACAGAGGACTTTTATAGATGTCATTTGAGCATTTCTCCAAATCTAGAGAGGTAGGGCAGGGTGAGTATTGATGCCCTTCTTTGATAGAAGAAGAAACTGAGGTACAGAGATGTTCAATAACTTCCCCATTGTAATACACCTAGCATTATAGGGCTGGAACCTGAAACCTAATCTTCTAACTCTAAGTAATGCTCACCTAGAGGTACTTCACCCAAGAGAAAAATAAGCATACTTTATTTTGTTTAAGTAACATTAATGAAAATTATGTTCAAAACCCCATAATTTTTGAATAATTATATACAATAAAAGATTAAATGTTAGTACGTTCATAACTCTTCCTCCCTTTCCACTGGTATTCTGAGTTCTTGGAGAGCTTAGTTTATGTTCCTTCTACAGTTTGTAAGGACTCATAGTCCCCAGAACAATTTCTGCTTTTGCTTCCTTCCACATTATCCCCAAACAAACAAACCTTTTTGTTAATAGCACCTCATATTAATTATTCCTCATCCTTCAACTTGACACCTTAGCATTCTGATTCCCATACCCAACATATCATTGAGTTATGTTGTTTCTAGACATATATCTCTGTGTCCTGTGGATTTCTTTCCATTCCAAATGTTACCTACCATCTTAGTTTGATATTTCCTTATCTCATGCCTGATTATGACAAACATTTTCAAACTAGCCTCCACGTTTCTCATATCTTGTCTAAACCCCTCTTTAATCTATACAGAATACTGTTGCCAGGTTCATGTTCCCAAAACAGAAGTTTAATCTTGTGAAGTACCCACTGACTTTTGGGTTATGTCCAACCTCCTTAATCTGCTATTTAAGGCTTTCCATCCTTACAAGAACCTCCACCATGAGATGACATGATGTAAATTGGAGCCAGAGGGTGTGTGTTTGAATCCCACATCTTCCACTAGTGTCATCTCAGGCAAATCAATTATCTTTCCTGTGCCTCCATCTCCTCACTGATAAAATAAACTACGTTAGATTAGATTCTAGTCACTAGACTATAAAGTTCTCTGCCAGCTTCAAATTCTGTGCCTTTCCAAGCTCATTTCCCGCCACTTCTCAAAGTGAACTATTTATTTCAGCTGCATCAGTCCTCCCATTGTTTATGGTATACTTAGTCATATTTCTCCACTTTTAATCAGATTAATCCTCCCAACATGGTACAATGGACAGATTAGTGTATTTGGATTCAGAGACCCCAAGTTACGGTCCCAGGTCTGTTACTTACTACTTATATGACTGGAAAACTCAGTTAACCTTCTGGACTTCACTTGGGTTAAATAATCTCTCAGGTACCTATAAAGCTGCCTTAACTTTATGATCCTGTGATCCATCTGGGATGCCATCCCCCACTTGTCAGCTTTTCAAACACAACTCATTCTTTAAGATCTAGCTTAAGGCCCCCTTCTTCCATGGAGACTTCTAGTTTCTGTTCTACACAATTTGGCATTTCCTTCCTTTCTACATTGTTCTCTTATTCTGTCTCTACCAAAAAAATTAGCATCTTTGTCCCTCTTCCATAGCACTTAGTGTTCAGGGCATAAAGCTGGGGGTGCAGGAGGAGGGAAATGGTAGAAATATATGACTCAATTTGATTTACATAGTGGGCTCTTCACATGCTCATTTGTAATGACAGTGGTGATATTGAGAAATATGATTTAAAATCAGTTTTTGTGGAAATATAAAAAAACCTCTGAGTCAAAGGAAAATCGAATATTTTAGGTAATGATTTACTACAAATCTTACCTGATAGATTTATGAATTGGGAATGAATAGCATGTATCTCAAAAGTGACTTTTTTAAATATGATTTAAAAGGCAAATGTGGTGTTTTGAGAAGAGGTGATGACATGTTCTGAAGTCAAAGGGTTTGAATTTGGCATCTAGCAGCAGTCTTGTGATAACAGACAAGTCACTTAATTTCTCTGCTATGCAGTTTCTTTATTAAATGAGGTTATAATATTAACTATAATATATATTACATAAGATTTTTGTGAAGAAAATTATATATCTAAATACATATTTATAAATATAAAATTTTATATCTAAAGTGCTTTGTAAACCTTAAAAGGCATGTGTATGTGTTTGTGTGTGTGTGTTTGTGCTACTATCCATGTGCACATCAGAATCATTAGGACTGTATGCTCTGTAATCAGTGAATATGCATTATCTTTTATATCACCAAATTTTTTACCACTCCTTCATATGCATAAAGAGCAGCTGAGCCTATAAGATATGTACCCAAAAAAACTCAGTAGAAGAGTGAAAATAGGTCATCCTTTAATATCCCAGAAAACTGCCCCCAGCAGAGCTATTTTAGTGGTCATTGTATCAGCACTTTTGTGAAAAACTCTCTATTTCAAAGGTCTCTCAGTCAGGTCACTTCCATTTGCTCAAGACTGAAGCTGTGAGCAAAGCCTTTCTCTTTTCTCAACTCTCCTTTTTTTCTGTCATACCTCTCCAGCTCCCTAGCACTCTTGAACTGTTTTAGCTGGCAATGCAATATCTAGCAAATGAATCCCAGTAAAGGATCATTTCAAATATTTCCTAAGAATACTTTGTCCTAGTCCTGCACCTTTAAAAAATATTAAATGATGAAATCAATACTACACAAATTCTACAGGAAATAAATCTTTTTAACCCTTTCATAAAATGTTCTCTCAATCTGAAAATGTTCATAGCATATCACTTTTTATCAAGGGATGTATACCTTGTAGGACTGAGGGGAAAATGAACTGTCCCTCTGCTTCTCTTGGGAATAATGATTACAATATTTGACATCTATGTTATGTTTAAAGGTCTATAAGACTCTATACATAACTTCATGTGATCCTATGAGATAAGCTGTACAGTAATTGTTTTCTCTATTTTACATATTCAAAAACTGAGGTCAGTTGAGAGCTCAGGGTTACTGCTGAACTTAGGGAGTAGCAGATTTTGAACTCAGGTCCCCTAACCCCAAGTCCAGTGTTCTTAACAATATACTACACTTTTTTTTCTTAGTGTTAGCAAGGAATCAATTATTTGGACTCTGTCTGTGGCTACTAATAAACACAGTTTTCTATTCCACTTTGTCAGGTGCATAGCAAAGTGTTTAAAATGTGGGGTTAAAGTCTGGAAATTAGGGAGAGGTGTCTGCAAGACAGATTGACTACAAATAACTAAATAGAATAACTGGGAGTCAGTGTAGTAGTCACTCTTCTCCCACCCTAAGTCCTCTTTAGATCAGGGATTCTTAATTTGGCTCCTTTAGATAGAATTCAGGGGATCTAAGAATTTTTTTCAATTGATAACCATTTCAATATAATTAAGTTTCTGTGTAATCTCATGTATCTTTTTCATTTAAAATATTTATTTAAAAATATTTTTTTCCAGGGGGCCATTGGCTTCATCAAGGATGAAAGGGGCAAACAAAAAAAATTGCTAAGGACTCACATTATATGGTAAATTTGAAATTTTCTGAGCCAGCTAAATTATTTTCAATTTTTGGATGAAATGAGTGAGCGGGCAATTTCCATTTCCCCTCTTCTTAAACCTTCTAAGGGCTTCTTTCTGTAGAATCCTGACCTTTGGTTCTTGGTTTTTCAGTTGAAATGGAAAATGCATTTTGTTCAAAGGGAAGCAATAACACACAAGCTGTTCATCCTTGATTTTTCTTTCTTTTTGAAGAGGACCAAGGCATTACAGAGGGATGTCTTGATTTGTGTGTGAATTGGATTTAAGTGAAGGAGCATCACAAAGTCATCAGCCTCACTCCTTGTTCTACTCATCAAAGTCCAGTGGCAAGGCAGAAGCCCAGATGACTGGCTGATTGGTGATGGCTCAAGAAGCAGTGGATGACTCTGGCATCTTTGATGTCTGACCAAGTTCTAAGTGCTCCACAGCACCTGCTTCAGCTACCTTCATGGCTGTTGGAACAGATTGTTCTTATCGATCCATTTCACCGGGTAAAGTATTCACAAGCATGAGGTAGACATCCCCTTAACTCACCAACAGGTTTGAATTCTGTTGGTTACCCTCAACCTGATTTAGCCCATTCTGTTGTGACAGTTTACTGGGATGTGGCTACCGCATGTGCTGCAACCTCAAGGTGACAGGTAGACACCAAAGGTGGATGAACCATTTTGAGAAAAGCTCAGAAAGCCCTCCCACTAGAGGTGCTAATTATCCCTGAACACCCCACCCTCCCAACTAACACACATGAAAAAGCATCTTTTAGCACCTGAACAAACGAACCGAAAACATAAAACGGCCATAGACAAACCTGACAAAGGGCAATGAAAATCAATAGAGAGAATCACAGATGTTCTGAGTTAGAAGGAACTCTAGAGGTGAGAGAGTCTAACTAGGAAATTTCCCCTATAATATTCCTGAAAAGCTGTTAATCTAGTCTTCACTTGAAGGCCTCCAATAATGATGATTGCTGTTCGTTCTTTTTCCCTCTGATCATTTGCAGAAATTCTGGTGCTATGGTCTTTGAATTGCCCTTTCTCCCTTGGCAATCTGACCTTGAAGCCTCTCTGGTCACTGCTTGTCTTAGCACTCCTCCAGAACCTTTCAGGCTTAACTGAGATTCTTTACTCCTTTTTCTTACATCCTTTATCCCTTCCTCCACTTAAATTTTTCAGTTTTACTATGTTAGCTAGGACTGAAACTTGGATCAGATATATGGAAGGCAGTTGGGCTCATTACTCTATAACACTGGGATCAGTTTAGTTCCATGCCTATCTTACAAGGAATCAATTACAAAGATTTGTATATTACTTAGCACATAAAATATTTAAGGATTAAATATTTAAGAATTTAGTTGACTGATTAGAGAAAAACTAGCTTTCATCAGGAAGGTATGGATGAATAGCCCTTCATGGGTTTACCAAAGTGTGGTAATGAGCTTGGGAATTCTTTTGAAAAAGTAGTGATGGCTTTCTGCATTCATGTTTATTTACTCCACTACTGAACTCTTCTCGTCAAAAAAAAAGTACATTTCTTTGCACAGTCTCCCAGACACAGAAAAATGGCTCCTACAGACCCACTCCAACACTTTCTTCCATGTCTTCAGAGGCTCAATAGAAAGTTTTAACTGGTAATTGTACAATGTTTTCCAGCTACACTTAAGTGATTTCCAGCTTACATTGGGAATAAGCCATAATTCATGAAATAGGGGAGGTAGGTTTTCTCCCCTTTGCAGGTATAGAAATCACTTGGTTGACTCTTTAGCATCAGAAGAAAACTCAGAGGAATATTTCTAGTTAACCTTATATCAAATGTACTGTACACTGGGTCTAAAGAAGATGACCTAATAAAAACCACTTAGTAAAATCCAACACTTTCATTTTACAGAGGAGGAAACATGAGCACCCAGAAAGTAAGTTGCTCAAGGTCATCTTAGTATCTTAGTGGAAGAGCAAGATTCAAATACAGATCATTTGATTTCACTATACTTTCCACTATACAGAATACTCTGCTTGAGAACAAAATAGAAATATTAATTGTCATCAATAAAAAGTTGCCATAGTTTGCTTACGTGAGAAAAAATATATAAGCAGTTTAATGTCCTTTCTTTTCCTTCTGGGAAGTCTAATGAGGGACTATTTCAGTTGACCTGTCAGGACTTCCATTTCCCTTGTAGTCACCACAAAGGTTGGGGTCAATAAGTGACCTACATAGTCAGTGTAGATAGACAGATAGACAATCTATAATCCTTAGAGTACTCACTAAGAGACCTGATGAAGACATCTAGTAAGTGGGGATGCAAGGAGCATAATCTTCTGTGGCTTCTCTGACCTGGGCCTTCTGATTTAGCTCTGGAGTGCTTGAAATTATTCTAGGGAACTCTACCAAGCCTTCAAAGAACAGACGTTTCCTGTAGTGACAACCACAATTTGCAGGGTTACTCAACTCTAAACATCATTTGGCTGTGAAATCACTTCATAGCCAAAGCACTCACAAGGAATGCACATGGTGGAATGAAGGGGGTAAAAGTCCTCCGCCTTCAGTTTTGTTTATATTATTTATGATCATTATGTAAAAGTAAGGTACTTTTTGTTGTTGCTTGGTTATGGCAATTAATAGAACTCTCTCCTCCGATGCTTTAGTAGGATAAATTCACAACAGCAAGGGCAATTCTGCTGTCTTAGTAACCCTTCAATAGCCCAAAGGATCTCTTACACTGGCACAGACTGCCATCCATTTTCCACACTGTCTCACTCTCTTTGGACACTTATTGATGCCTTTCCATAATTCCTCCATAGATGGGCCACACGATAATTTATTTATTCAAGTTTATCATTTGTACTGTTCATCTAGTAGGACCATTGGATTGTGAGCTCCTTGACAGCAGAGATTGCCTTCTTCCTTTCTTTGTATTTCCAGAATTTAGCTCTTTTCTTATCAGCTCTTTTTGCCACTAAGACCAGAGACCATGTCCTGAAAAATATAACCATTTAAGCTCTGAATCTCCCTCTCCAGGGTTCCCCCAGTCTTGAATGGCTCTATCTAAGCTAGCACCAAAATGTTTCACTTTTCTACTTAGCCACCCACCTTCCTATGCCAGCATATCCTTCACCCTTTATTTTTCCCATTCTTGTACCCTAATTAAATCAGAAACACTGTTTCCATTTACTCCCTTTTTGTTCCATTCACCAACCCTGTGAGTTTCTTTGCTGAAATATCCCTTCTTGTCTACCATTCTCTATATATGTTGTCACTCTCTATAATTTAAGCTATTTGAGAACAGGGGTTATCTATCCATTTGTATTTATAACCCAAGCCCTAACATTTGTGTTTGGTGACATTAGAAAATATTGGCATACAGTAACTGCTTAATAAGCATGTTTTTCCACATTCCTTCATCATTCCTTGCTTCAAAATCATCTCTTTTCCTAGTCATGTATGTCTTTATTTATGTCTTATGGGAAATCCTCATTAGTGATTTGCTGTGACTTTCTCACATTCACCACATATCTTTCCACTGCCTTTTTACAACTGACTTTTGTTCTTCAGAGATCATGGTGCTAAAAATTTTTCAGATATGTTGCATAAATGTGCTTACTAAATTGCTCATTTCTAGGTCAACTAATTTTTAAAACATTGACTCGGTCATCTGCTAAGGGGCACCATAGAGGCTTATAAGAATACATTTTTCATCATTAGGATCACATCAAATATTATAAAAAAATCAATCAACAAGCGTTTATTAAGCACTTACTATCTGCCAGGCTCTGGGGATATGAATGCCATGAATTAAATAATTCATATTTACAATGACCCTATATTCTCATAAGGAAGATGAAAATACAAATATATTCAGAAAAAATACAAAAGTAATTCAATATTATATAGTGAGAAAGAGGCGAGAGAGAGAGAGAGAGCAAGAGAAAGAGGGAGAAAGGAAGAAAAAGAGAGAGGAAAAGAGAGAGAGAAACAATATTGAGATGGCAAGAGAGAGAAGAAGGAATAAGGCAGGAAAAACTTCACATAGAAGACGGTGCTTAAATTGTATTTAGAAAAAAAGAGAGGAATTCCATGAGTTGGAGGTGAGGAGAGAGGGCATTCCAGGTATGGGAGATAGTTGGTACAAAGGTATGAAGACTGAAGATGGGAGATTAATTATGTATGAGAGAAAGAAGGCCAGTTTGGCTGGATTGCAGAGTGCAAAAAAGGGAAATGATGTACAATAAGCCTAGAAAAATTGGTTGGGGCCAGATTGTGAAGAGCTTTGAAAGCTCAATGGACAAGTTAATATTTTATTCCGGAAGTCATAGGAAGCTACAGGAGTTTACCCAGCAAAGAAATGATATGGCCAGATTTACACTGAAAAAAATACTTTTGCAGCAGTGTGGATAATGGACTAAAGTGGGAGAAAAATTAGGAGGATGCTACAATAATCCAAGCAGGAGATTACTGAAATTGATAATTGTCTACTGTTAGTCAAAAGGGTGAGTTGGACAGGTTTTATAATTTTTGTTAGTGTAAAATATGCTTTTAGTAAAACATTTAATACCCTATAAGGTATGTATTCTCCACTCCTGTGGTCATCATTCTAATTTAGACCCTTACCCCTTCCTATCAAGCCTATTCCAATAGTGTTATAATGGAAGTCCCATCTTGCAATTTGTCCCTGGGCCATCTGACTCACTGTAATGGCAAACAAAATAGAATCTTTTGCTGTTTTTCTTTTAGACAAGTGCCTCTGCTTGAATCTTGCCTTTGATTAATCAAGAGTCAAGAGTCTTTCACTAGAAACAGTATAAACAGTATAAACAGTATATATATATATATATATATAGAGAGAGAGAGAGAGAGAGAGAGAGAGAAAGAGAGAGAGAGAGAGAGAGAGATATTAGAGAGAACTTTAATTAATCAGACATATGCAAATAGGCTCTAAACAATCACATGCAAAGAGAGCCAGAGATGAGAGCAGAAGATGTGAAGAGAGCCAGCATTGATAATAAGAGAGCTGAGAAGAGACCTCTGATAGTAGAGAGGAATACCTCTGAGTGGAGAGGAAGATTTCTGAGAGCTGGGAGGCAACCCTGTCTGTTGGTCTGTGTTGATTTCTCAGACAGAAATCCTGTCTGTTGATCTTTAGGAGTGAATTGAGATGATGGTGCTGGTGGTGTGTGTTAGTATTGTTGCTGTCCTGCTTAGCTGCATTTTCCAAGAGACAGAAGCTGCAGAGCAGAGCAGTTCCCATAAGCTGATACATAGAGCAGAAGTGGAGAACTGCCCACATGTGAATTCAGGTGACAGTCAGGAGTGGGCAGCCCACAGAGGAAGTGCCACGGGACTTAGAAGCCAACCTTGAGCTAAGATGAAAGAGGACATTACTTGGACACTTGGTATTGACCTACTGTGACCTAGAGGGAGATGTTGTGGTATTTTGAAAACGGACTTTACTTGTATATTTGTATTGATTAAGGATGTTGCTATTGTTATGAGATATATACTTATTGAATGATATTTTTTACTTACGGATGTTGCTGTGAATGTCATGCTTTACTTTACTGAGTAATGCTTAGTTTGTTGCTGAATAAACTGTTTACTATAGTAGTAAATGCGATTCGACACTTGAAATCATTCACAGCAGCAGTCTTTAGGTATGCTGCCTGTGGTTGGCATTACACTCAGAGGAACCAAAATCTTCTTCCTAAAGTATGCCTGACCACATCACTCACTTGCCGAAGAAATTCCAATTGCTCTCTACTGTGCTTCAAAACAGAATCTTAACCTTAACCAGGGGTTCATAAACTTTAAAGAAAAATTATATTTCAACACAATTGGTTTTCTTTGTAATCCTAAATATTTTATTTTATACTCTGAAAAATGCTATTCTAAGAAGGGGTCTATAGGCATCATTATACTGTTTCATTTATCACAAAAAGGTTTAGAACCCCTGTTCTAGGATAACCTCCAAACTCTTTAGCTTGTCACTTAAAGACGTTCACAAGCTGGCTGGATGTAGCCTGCCTTTCCAGGCTCATTACACATCACTCCTCTTCTCTCCATTCTAGTCAAATTAGTCTACCTGCTGTTACCTGATCTTGGCACTATAGATTTGCTTCAGTGGCATTGCATACTATCTGCTGAGGACTCTTTTCTCTTCTCTGCTTTATAGAATCCCCAGTTTCTTTTAAGGATCAGCTCATATGCCAGTTCCTATGGAAAATCTTTCTTCTTCCCCTTAGTTTTCAGTGGTATCTCTTTCTTCAAATTATCATTTGATATATGCTATAGAATACACACACAAACACACACATACTATATATACATATATATGCTATATATGTATATATAACACATGCATATATGTTAGTATATATATACACATAAATATATACCTCATATATATACATATATATATACACACATACACACATAAGGAATATGTCAACTATGTATACATTTATCTGCTCACATTTTGTATTCTTGCATTAGAACATAAGGTCATTGGAATGTCTTGCTCATAGTGGGTACTTAATAAGTGCTTTTTTTGCATCGGATTTGGGAACAGAAAAAGGAGGGTAGGGGGAGGCACAAGGGATTGATAAATGACTATATTTGATGATGTGACATATCCTCTTTATGACAAATGTGTAGACAGACAGCTATTCAAGGAATCTTGACCCAATTAGAGCAAAAATGAGAAATGTGGAAAATGCAGTGTTTATTCTCTCAAATGCCACTGCTTGTAAAGCAGCAGACTACTCTCTTCTGTATGTATTCTTGTGCCTCATACTTGTCAACGCAGCCAGATATTATAACTTAATAGAGACAAATTTAAAAAGCAAGAATCGTTGAAAGTAGTGTGCCCTTTCTGTATGCTGCCAGCAGTAGGCCCCATTGTAACTAGGCTTGTACATGTTGTAGCAATTCCTATGCCCTGTCAAACTGATTAAAATGAATTCTGGCTTTTCTTTTTAAGCAGTACTCTATCATGACATTCCCTAAGAATTTAAAAATGCACTTTAAAATGTGTGAAGACATTTCTTCCTATTACTCAAGCTACATTCTCATAAAAAGATGAAATCAGTGGAAGGTAGAGGAACCAGAGAAATGAAAACTAGCATTCTTTCTTAAAGTTACAGGTGGTATGTTGATGAGAAAAAAAAAGACAAAGATATTGCCTGTTACCTTCCAACACTTTAAAATTCATTTTTTCCCCAAAATTTCCATTATATGCAGCCACGCATGAACATTTGGAAAATGAGTCTTCTTTCAGAGTAATTTGCATTTATCTCTTTTAAAAATGTTGCCTTTATATTTGATGAAAGTTATCAAAAATAAAATTTGCCTTTTGTCAATCAGTGTAGCTCTGAATTTTGGAATAAACAATTATAGGGGAATAGATTTAGGTTAGGATACTATGAAACCATACTTCTATGAGAGATCTGTAGTAAAAATTGGGGATAATTGTGATCAGAGATGTACCTTAAGTCTAAGAATACAAGAATTTCCATAATCATTAAATCATAAGAGAATTTTAGAGTGAGAAAGGATCTTAGAGGTCAACTTGTTCAACTGTTACTTGCAGCATATAATTTTCTATAATATCTGTAACAAGCAATCATCTTGTCCTAACTTATTTTAAAACATCTTTTTGAATAAAGCAGGTAATATTATTTCATAAATTACAATGTAAATACATCATCATCTAATTTTTGATATTTATAGAATTTTATCCAAATGGTATCTAAAGGATTTCTCTTATGCAGTCTGACTATTTTACAGATGAAGAAGTTGAGGCCTAGAAAAATTATATGACATCTTCTAGGTCATATGACTAGCTGTTGGCAAATCTGGGATTAGAATTTGGGTTTTTCCATTCTCTTTTCAAAATTATTCATTATATAAAAATGAAACAGAATTTATTTTGAAATACATAGTTGTACTTTGGCTTTTTATTCACTAAGAATTGGGGGGAAAGGGGGCTATGCTTTTTTTTAAAGATTACTTTAATGAGATTGTTGCTTTAGTTGACTTCTGACTACCCTTGATCTTATTCTCTTTTGTTATCATTGATTGATGTTCTGTACCATTTCTATTACTCCAAGTCCCAGGAGTAGATTATAAAATGGGAATAATTAAAAAAAGAATTCTGAAAATCACCATAATCATAACATAAAAATAAACAAATTAGATCATTGCTACATTTTTCATAATGATAGTTACCAATTTACCTGTAAAGAGCTGAAAGGGGCCTCTTGTTTCCAGGTTTGGGTCTATAGGGTTTAGGTTCTCCAGCCATGTTGATATCTGAAAGCAAAGATTTCACAGTGATTAAGTGACTCTATTGGCATTTAACAGAAAACGTTATGGTTAAAGAATATAATTTTGTGCCCTCATCATCTGTATTCACAAACTGCCCAGCTCCTTGAGAAAATGAATAAGACAGTAAGTCTTTTGGTTTACATGATCTCTCTCAAGAGTTTGTTATACTGTTCTGGAGCTTGTTGAGAGAAATTAGGTAGGAGAAGATGTATCAGCAATTCTATCTCATTCTATTCATGAAATATTTAGTTAAGTCCCTAGTATGTGGAAAGAATTGTGCCATGATTGTACTGGGGATATGAAGACAAAAAATGGGAAGAGGACTCACTTTCTAATTGTTCATTCATGGCTGCATATAAGGGAGAATATCTGAAATATTGGATTTTAAATTAATTTTAAAATTTGTAATTAATTTTAAATTGATGTAAATTTATGATATTTCTAGAATGATATTGGGTGAATTTCACAACGAATTGGTACAGGCTGATATTACTAAAAAACTAAAGGATGAAAAGGGAGCTAGATAATAAAAACAACAAGGTTCTATTCTAATTTTCACTACTTTTAAACTGATGATATAGAACTGTTGAAAGAAAATGAGGAAGAAAGAAGCAAATGAACAAATATATAAACTGGAAGTTGGCCACTTTAGCTTGCCCAGGTTATTATTATAATATTCATTTTGTACAATGTACTATGAATACTTCTGGAGATAGAGTTAAGGTTTTTGACAGCATTTTCATTATGTGAAATGACTTTCATCAAAGGCTGTTAAACTTGATCTTTCCACATAAGGAATTTCCTTCAAAGGTGATAAAAGGAATGAAAAAAAAGAATAGCAATTGTTTCTCTTAAACAATTTATTGTTCATAGAGCACAGTTAGAGCAGAAATACTTTTGAGCAGGCATGAAAAATTTTCATTGACTCTAGAGGTCAGCCCCTAAATTCAGGAGACATTTTACATTTTTAGCTTTCAATAAAAGTTGAGAGGAGGAAGTAGAAAAGACAGCATGGTGCTTTAGGACAACAGTTCTGAACCTCAAGTAGAGAAAAAAATAAAAAGAAGATTCCTTTCAGTGCTACAGAAGTTTCTAGAAGACTTCAAATATTCAAAGAAGGAATCACCCATTTCTGTCCAGGGTACTTCCTTGTATGTATGAGGGTTATAGATACTGGTGCCCCCTGTTTCACTCCATCCATCTCCTCTTCCTTCAATAATTCTCTTATAGAGAATAGTGTCCACTCTTAAGCTGAACAAGAACAGTATGTTCTGGGAAGCCTGAGGATCATTCCAGGGAGTTAAGTCCTCAATAGGGTTTGACTAATTAACCTCATTTGTGGCTAGGGATTTCTTTTATCCCTTCAAGTCATCACAGTGGCAAAACATGAAAGCTCATGAGTGGAAAGAATGAACTGCACTTCTTTGGGTATAGAAGTCATTATGATGAAGTTTCTATATGCCATTGAGAAAGGGTAATTTTAGTATTTGCTCAGCCCTGGCTACGAGAAAAAATTCAATGGAGGCTGGGATCATTTTCTGAAGGGGTAATCAAGGATAACTTCATAGAGGTGAGGGGAATTAAACAGGGCCTGAAAGAAGGATTTATATAATCAGAGAGGGGAAAACATTCTAAAAAGAGAGAATGGGGCACAAATCCAAGGTATCTGGGGATTACAATTTGGCCAAATAGAGGAGTAACTGGGGAAAAAACGGTCAAAAAGGCAAGCTAGAACCACAGTATGGCAAATCTTGAGTGCTAGGTCAAAGAATTTGGATTTTGTTTCATAGGCAATGGAGATCTATTAATAGTTTCTGAGAAGAGAAGTGACATGCCTGGAGAGATAAATACAATAGGAGAAATAGGACATGCAAACAGATATAAAATAGGAAAAGATGAGTCACTAGATATAAGGAAGACCAGATGTGCATTTTGCCATGAATGTGTGCACACACAAAAATAGTACTCTCTCCCCCCAAATATGGTTCTAGATGGGAGGAATATCAAAAGATTCATACTGATGCATAATGGTGTTTTGTAAGATCTCTCTTAAAAGGCCATGAACCAGCATTTACCTGGGTAAAATTGGGAAGAAATAAATAAACGGAATAACTACTTGCCTTTGTCTGAAACACTCCTACTATATCATTTATAAAACTTCTGTTTTCTCCTCCTCTTTCTCTATCCTCTCCTTTTCCTTCTCCTAATAATTCTAATAACTAGCATTTATAATGCATCAAAGTTTGCAGATTTTGCAAATATCTCATGTGATCATTACCATGTTTGAATGAGGTAAGTACCCTTATTAACCACATTTTGCAGTCACATAAACAGCCTGACAGAGATTAACTTGCCAGAGGATTAATTACCCTTACTAAGTGTGTGAGGTGGTTTGAACTAAGGTCTTCCTGACTGTGCCTTCTATCTGATTATAACTATACTTTGATTGTTTTTTCCCTAAAGTACTAGGAAGTACTGTTATACCATGATGAGTTTTACTTATTTGTTTACATATCCTACTGTTTACTCCTTGATGTCAAGGATTGTGCCCTATTCATTTATAACCCTCCCCCCACCCCACAGCAGATGGGACAATGTCTTCTTGTACCAAGTAAATGCAAAAATCATTTGAATTTCGGAAGAATTCATAGGAGTGATAGAAATCTTTCTTTTAACTAAGGGTACTTTATATATGCAAGGATCTTCCCTTTCATCTAGCTATAAGGATAATGAAAATGGGAGATTGATATTCAGTCCTTGACTGGGGGGATGATAATGAGCATACATACATGTAGTGAAGAGAAGTCATTTTATTCAACAGTACAACATTATGAATCTTTATTAAACATCAGCTAGATGGCTTACAGAACACAGATATTAACTCTACTCAGTGGGTTTCCATTCTCAAGTAACATGATGAGGAAAAAGATGAGAATTTATTCAAAAGAGAGATGCTGTTGTGCTTTGAATATTAAACTGGGGATATAGCAAAAGGTTTAAAAAATATTAAGAATAGTTTCCACATATTTTTAGATGTCAAGAAATCTAAGATCTCATTGAAATGGGTACTTGATGACTAATTCAGACCACAACCTTTCTCTGCTTTGAGTAGTAGGAGCACTCCCATCTCTCTCTCCCTTTCTCCCCCCACCTCAAAAAAATTATCAGGGGACATGGCTCATTTGCTGAATATTTCTCCAATTAGCAAGGCTTGCACTTGGGTTATAGACTGCACTAGCTTATTGGACTCAAACTTGAGTCTAACTCATTAGAGTGGGACAGACCTTTTCTGCTGACCTTCTTATTATATTGTCTTGGTCTGGAAAATTGTTTCATTTATCCTTTTGTGGGTTCTGACACTCATGAATTCATTTTGAAGCCTTCATTTAAAGTGTAGAGATATGATTTTCTAGCTTCATAGGGATCAAATTTAAGCCATCTTTGTATCTACAATAACCCCCACCCTTAAATTTATCCATTAATTTTCTAAGAATGCAGAAGCAACATGCTTTGATTCCTAGACCTTATTGAAATGGGTCATCATGGTGTCACTATGACCTAGAAAAATATCAAAGACCACTTTAATGGAGTATAAAGTGGAAAGTGTGTGCATTTTAAATCCTATAAATTATCTAGCCTAGCTCTTACATTTTACATCAGTGAACACTGGGACTCAAGGGACTGAAGCAATTTATTCAGGCTCACCCAGCAAATTAGTAGTAGAGCTAGGACTAGAATCAGCTCTTATGGATATCTTCTAGTCCAATATCCGGCCTTCCTCAGTAGTCAAACTAGTCATATTAATATAGGATAGGATGCACAAGTTGACTGTTGTTGATAATATACTTCTAATCAAAATAATAAAAGTAGGTTCCATTAAAATTTGGGCTAAAATTTGTAAACGTGAAAAATAAAAGGACTAAGGATTCTGTCTAAAGGATTCAGTTTTAGTTGATATTCAAAGAGAAAAAAATTAAAGAGATTAAAAAACAGATATATTTAACAAATATATGAAATCATACTGACTTTTATGTGTATAGTTCTTACAGCTTTCAAAGGATATGGATAGCCATTGTCTCATTTGATCATTATAACATTCCATTAAGGTAGCCAGGGAAGGCCATACTGTTAGCGATAGCAGTTCATAATTATTGCTTTGCATAATTTTTTTTATTTTAGAGTTTTTTAAAAATCCTGAATTTAACAAATACCCCCAAAGGGGGACATTTTATTATATAAGGTAAAACAAAGACAGAGAATCATCTGTGGAACCAAGAATTTCTATGACGTTCAGCTTTGGAATACATGATTTACTTGATTCTTAGAATGCCCTGGTAAGTTAGGTAGCTTCAAAGATTATCCCTTTTTCCTAGCTAAGAAAAAACTGAGGCTCAGAGAGGTTGCCTCAATGATGTTCCTTGGGTAATGCAGGTAATTTGCTCTTTTTGATCCTAGCACCCAGAACAGTGCTCAGTACATAGCAGGCACTTAATAAAAGTCTGTGGAATTGAATTAATAAATAGAAGTCAGAATTCTAAACAAAGTTTGCTCATTCAACTTCAGTGTCATATTCATTCTTCCATTTTCTCTCTCATTTACAAATTAAGAAAATGAAGCACAGACTTCAAAGATTTGTATTTAACTTTTTGTTTTTATTTAGTAGTTTTCAGTTATGTCTAACTATGATCCCTTTTGGGGTTTTCTTGGTAGAGATACTGGAATGGCTTGCCATTTCCTTCTCCAGCTCATTTTACAGATGAGGAAACTGAAGCAAGCAAGGTTAAGTGACTTGCCCAGCATCATATATCTGTATGTGTCTGAAGACAGATTTGAGCTTAGGTTTACCTGACTCCAAGTCTGGTGTTCTATCTACTGCACTGCCGAGTTGCCTTTAACTACTATGCATTTATTACTTTTATGCTCCTGCATACATTCACATTCACTAGGATGTAGGTGCCTTGCAAGGAGGGGTTATTTCATTTTTTTGTGTCTGTAATCCCATTTTATTAGCAAAATGCCTAGCAGGTGCTTAATAAATGCTCATTGACTGATAGATATACAGGAGGACATAATTAGCTAGCTACATGATCTCCTTGATACTCTTAGTCAATGATTACAGAGTTTTATTTGATTGAATTGTGTAAACAGTGTGTGAAGTCCCTGTTGTTTGCAAGCCTTTGTCTCAGAAAAACCAAAGTCTCAAATTTCAAGAGCCTATGAGGCTACAAGAAAGCAATTGTTATATTGTGTTTTGCATGAAAAAAAACCCAGCTAGTTTAAAGACAAGTTGACTACCTTAAAGAGTTTTCTCAAAGCAAAATATGTACTAAATAGAAGAGAGAGATGTACTGGAGGAGGTAGAGTTTGCATAGGGTCTGAAGATGACAAGAAGTGGTTCTACAGAGGTCTGGTCTTTGCTCTCTGCCTTCCTATTCACCCCATTTCCCATTAGGTCATAGTGGAAGCTCCATTTTGGGTCAGTGTTGGGACTAGAATCTACAACCTAATGATATCTTTTCGTTGTTCATTTGTTTTGGTCATGTCCAACTCTTCATGGCTCCATATGGGTTTTCTTGGGAAAGATACTAGAGTGCTTTGCTATTTCCTTCTTCAACTAATTTTACAAATGAAGAAACTGAGGCAAAGGGGGTTAAGTGACTTGCTCAGGGTTATATAGGTAGTAGGTGTCTGAGGCTAGATTTGAACTCAGAAGGTGAGTCTTTTCTGACTCTAAACCTGCACCACCTAGCTGCCTTACTGACACCTTAGACTATGTACTCCTTTATGCTCTGAATGATCATGTATGAATTTCCTAGCCAAGGAAGGGCTGAATGATTCTTTGAGATGTACAGAAATGGTCTGAGAATGAAAGCAAAATTGTACCATGGTTGTACGTACAAGTATAGCTCACCATGAGCTTTTTAATATGAGTATGGTTAAGGCAGTCAATTTTGTACGTAATTGGATGGCCTTCTAATCATGTTTGCTTTTTATCTTCTCACAAAATCAAGGCTAGTTTTTTTAAAGCCTCAAAGATACCTGTAAGGTCATGTTAAAATATTCAGTGTAATGAAAGTGAAATTGTCATCCAACTTTTCTGGGAAGTCACCGAATCATGACCATTTTAATGAGGCCTTATATCTCTCCACTCTTATAAATTAGTTCTGACATAAGATTATAGCACTTAGTTCTCTACTTATTAGAATGCTAATGTAAAGATCACCATTTGCCCAGATCCCATCTGTTACCAGGGAACATTCTGTACTCAAGGGTTATACCAATATAAGCAAAAAGAAATAGAAACTTAAACACATGGTAAGTTTGACCACTTTAGATGTTTAAAACTAATGAACTCAGCCATAATCTCTTTTTCATTTCATTATGCTAATAGTGTCATCCTGGGACTCCTGATTTCTCTGTACACTTAAAATGATAATCGCTAACATTTATTTTTGTTGTTATTCAGTTGTGTCTGACTCTTCATAACTCCATTTAGGATTTTCTTGGGGAACTTAATAGGATGTTTGCTATTTCCGTCTCCAGCTGTTTTTACAGATGCGGAATTGAGGCAAATAGGGTTAAATGACTTGTCCAGGATCACACAGCTGTAAGTGTCTGAGGTCAGATTTGAACTTAGAAACATGAGTCATCCTGATTCTGGGTCCAGCCCTCTAGCTGCCATGCCATCTAATAGCCCTAACGTTCATACAGCTAACATTTATATAGTGCTTCCTATGTGCCAGGCACTAGGTTTTGTGCTTTACAGTTATTATCTTGATTGATCCTGACAATGACCCTGGGAGGCACGTGCTTTTTATTATTAATTATTATGCCAATTTGACAGATGAGGAAACTGAGGTAGACAGAGGTTAGGTGACTTGCCCAGTAAATATCAGAGGCCAAATTTGAACTTGGTTCTTACTAACTCCATGCCTAGTTCTATCTGTGCCACCTAGAAGGTGCTTTTAACCAAGTGAATATTAAAAATTTCTGTAGCCCACTAGAATAATAGTGATGTTCCATGACAGGATCTATATAAGGTTGTAGGGGAAAGGTGGGATTATTTTATGCATAGAGTGAAATTAAGAGTGACCTGTGTTTGATGTCTTCCTGTTGACAGTATCATCATTCTTCTAGCTACTCAGGTTGGCAACCTGCAATCATCTTTGAAATTTTCCTCTCCCTCAATCCCCATAGCCAATCAGTTCCAAGCTCTTATAGATCATCTCTATACATCACTTCTCACTTCTCTCCCGTTACTTCCACTCAACTTTGACCCTAATTTGGACCCTTATAGCCTTTTGCCTTTGGTACTGTAATAGTCTCCTAATTCGTCTTTCCTCTCTGTGATCTATTTTCCACAAGAAGCCAAATTGATGTTCTTGAAACACAGGAATGACTGTGTCTCTCTTACCCTGAACTAAAACATCTTGAAAGGGTCTCTGTTGATTTAACCTAGGATAAAAATATAAAATCCTTAATCTATCACTTGAAGCCACCCACCTCCTTCCATCTGACTCACACCTACCTTTCCAATGTTATTTCATGTAACTTTCCACATACTTTTTCGTTCAAACTAGCCTTTTAGGAGTTCCCTGCAAATGATATATTTTATCTTGATTCCACACCTTTGCACAACTGTCCACCTCTGAAGTGTCTGGAATTCACTCCCTCTTCTTCTCTATGTCACATTCTCCCTTACATCTCTCAAGGTACAGCTCAAGGTACACCTTCCATGCCTTTCCTGACTTCCCCACTCTTTCCCTTTGGGAATTACTTTGTATAACCTTACAGGTATCCATGTTATCATTTCCACCTCCTCCCAGTTAAATGTAAACTCCCTGAGGACAGGGACAATTTAGGAATTTTGTATTTTGTAGTTATGTGTGTATATACTTAAAGCACTTAAACTTGTACATAGTACAGTAGTCATAAGGACTGGAAATAGATAGAAAAATCCCTCTCCCAATGTAGGTCAGAATCTTTTTTAAAACTTAGTCTTAGAGAATGACTTGTCCAGAGTCACAGGGTCAGTCAGGACCTAAACCTAAGTCAGTCTGACTCTAAGGGAATTTCCTGTCCATTGCTATGCTGCTTCTCATGTACCCAACAGGTGCTTAATAAATCACAGGTGAATTTTGTGAATCGATCACGAAGATTTTCTTTTCAAATCACTTGTCTTCCTAGTCAAGATCGACATAAGTAAGAGGCTGGTTTTTTATATACGTAGTCCTCTACACTATTAACTTAACCATAGAAATTCCTTTAGTGCTTCCTTTCCTATCAGATTTCTTATAAATCCTTAACAATTTACACAGTGCTTTCACTTATTTGTGATATGTATGAATGAAATGTATTAGCATATATTAGAAATACATTATTCCATCAGCCTATTCTCATAGTAACCCTGTAAAGCAGATAGGTAGATAATTTTGTCCTCATTTTTATATGAGCAAACTGAGGCTCTCAAAAATTAAATAGTTTGCTAGCAAGCAGCAGAGGGGAGGCTAGAATTTGGTCTCCCAACTTCACATCATTCTCTTTCAAGTGCATCCAACTATATCAAAAGCTTAGATTAATTCTTGGAGCACAACTAGAGACAAAAGCTGGATAACCTTAGGAATTTGATGCTTGCTTGGACCATGACAACTGGAATTTGTTGCAACAATAGAACCTCAAACACACCTTTATAGAAGTCACCACAGAAATGCCAGATGAAAGCACATTTCAGATCATAATCAGACCAGAAATTTCTTAAGCCTTCAAATCTGTAATGGTTCCTTGAGTCATTCTCTCTCCTTTTGTTCTCTTGGAGCAATGACCAGAGAAAATGAGAATTAACTGGAGAGAATTCTTTTAGGCCCCATGAACTTCTTAAATATACAAAAAAGAAAAATGATAAGGCCTCACCATTGAGTCAGGAAAGATTTCTCCAAGCTAAACAAGTGAAGAAAAATGAACACTCTTGGATATAAGATAGTTCACGAAATAAAGCTAATAGCATTCTGAAAAAAAAAAAACCAAAACATGTTTAGTATTTTGGGGAACGGTTTCTGATTACACAGCAAAGGCTCGAGTGATAGAGTTGAGACAATTATGGAAGTAATTCAGACCAAGAAGGGTACAGGAAAAGAATCTTAACAATGTGTCCACTATGAAAACAAACTGGCAATTCTCTCTTTTTTTCTTCCCTAATTTTTAGTTCTAAGTTTCCAGGTGAATGGTTTCTCTATTAAAGAGCCATCGCCCTTTCAGAAAAATAAAATCAAACCACCATGGCAGTATCGAATGATCAATATCCTTATGATTATCACAGACTAGTTCTGGGAAGCAGCAGGGGCCACTTAATTTTCTTCACGGTTCTGTCTTCCTTTCTTTGTTCCTCTCTCTTCATATTTCTAACTCTTATAGATACTGAATAACTCTTCTAAACTCCTTTCTTCAATGACTGCACGTTCAGTTGGGAAGGCTGTTGTGATAGCCATTATATAAAATCATGGCTTATAATAGAAAGACAAAGGCTAATGTTGGGTAGCTAAAAGCTACTGAAAGTAATATATAACATTCAGCATAAGACTTCTCATCGTATTGTAAAGATTTTATCTTTTTAAATAATTTCTAAAAGATAGTGGATAAGAATAGTAATAGCTGTGATAAAAAAATAGACCTCTGAGGGAAAAACAATTTTAATAATGTTCTTCTAAAGGCTTAGAATAAAATTATCCTACTTCTTAAGGCCTCCTCTTGTAGTGAGTAGCTAAAAGGGGATTATTTAATAAAACTATGCAAAATATGACTTAAAATTTAAGTCTATATAATAGCTCATATTTGTATAGCATTTTATGGTTTGTAAAGTGCATTGCACATATTGTTTGATCTTATCATCACAACAACCCTTTAAAGCAGAGATTGTCATCATCCACATTTTACCTCAAAATGATTAAGTTGTTTACTTAGGGTCACATAACTAGTGAGTATCTAAGGTGGGATCTGAGCTCAGGCCTTCCTGCGATGTGCTGGATGTGTGCAGCACTATGGCTACCACAACACTTGGCGCAGGGTACCTGCTTAATAAGTAATTAATTACTGACTGACTCTAGGAGGTACAAACTGACCCGCTACACCATGTTTCTCCATATGGAAGTTAGCATTAAAGATGTCATCAAGAACATGTCTGACTGAAAAAGGAAGGGGCTCTCCAACAGAGTGAGGGTGAATGGTGAGGGTGAGACGAATAGACCAAGTGCTACACTGATATCTTTCAAACCTTAAAAGATACAGAGGAAAGGCTGCACTATCATGGGTAGATCCTCTCTGGAGGAAATATGGAAAGACAGGAACAAGAATTGAACAAGATGGAGGAGATGTTTTGTATACTGGTAGAAGAAGTTACTAATACTGATGAGATAAAGGTTCTATCTAAATATCTTAATAATTCTCATTAAGGTTCATTTAATTTGTTGAATATTTAATACCAGATGGTAGCAATCTGATATCAAATAATTAGACCTCCTAGAAAAAAAACATTTGAATATTAGAAATAGTTAAATATATTTTTCTATATCTTATGCCAGTAGTTCCTACTACTTCTGGTCAGATCTGTTAGGAAGTTTTTCCTTATGTTAACTAAAATTTATTTCTTTTCAACTTGTGCCCATTTCTCCTAGTACCATATCATAGTATTTAAAGTGAAACTGAGGTAGCTAAGTGATATGATGGATGGAACACTGAACCTCAAGCCAGGGAAGATCTGAGTTAAAATCTGACCTTGGATATTTATTAGCTCTGTGACCTTTGGTAAGTCACTTAACTTCAACCTGCCTTTGTTTCCTCAATTGTAAAATGGGGATAATAATAGCACCTATCTCCCAGTTGTTGCGAGGGCTAAATGACATAATATTTACATAGTGTTTTGCAAACCTTAAGGCATTATGTATGGGTGGCTAGGTGGCACAGTGGATAGAGTGCTAGAGACCTAGAATCAGGAAGACTGCTTCTTGAGTTCAAATCTGGCTTCAGACATGTAATGAGCTGGAGAAGGAAATGGCAAAGCACTCTAATATCTCTGCCAAGGAAACCTCAGATGGGGTCAGGAAGAGTTGGACATAACTGAAATAACTGAACAATGACAACAAAGCGCTATGTAAATGCTAGCTAATGTTATCAAGAAGAGTAAAAACTAATCCTTGCTATGTGAACAGAATACAAATTCTCATGGAAGGAATTTGAAAGTTGGAAATGCTTTGAGAATGGGCTTAGTGATGGGTCTGCTATGAGCAAACCATCTTAGTTAAGTCTGGTGGGGCTCATCACCAAGAATTTGACTTGGGAGTCAATGTTTTCCATATACATGCCTTTAAATTGACTATTAAAGAAAAGGGAGGTCATAGTCTATGATGCAAAAGGAATAGCCTCACTAACAAAATCACACAAAATTACAGAATTAGAAGAGACTTCAGGGGACGTCCAATTCTACCCATAACTAATGGTGAATTCAAGATACCAAACAAACAGTCATCTAAACTATGATTAAAGACTTCCGAGAAGGGAAGCCCTACTTCCTGAGACCCACTCTACTTGTAGCCATAGCTGTTGTGGTTATTTAGCTGTTTTTCATTCTTGTTCTACTCTTTATGACTCCATCTTGGTATTTCTTGGCGAAGATATTGGAGTGGCTTTCCATTTCCTCCTCCAGCTCATTTTACAGATGAGGAAACAGAGGCAAACAGAGTTAAGTGACTTGCCCAGGGTCACACAGCTAGTAATGTCTGGGGCCAGATTTGAACTTAGAGAAATGAATTTTCCTGACTCATGACCATCCACTTCATTCACTGTGTCACCTAGCTGCCCTTGGACAGAGTCATTAAAACATTTTTCCTTACAATAAACTGAATGAAATATTATTCTTTTCAACTTTCCATGCATTGTTCCTAAATCTGTGTTTTGGAGCCAAAGAGAACAAGACTAATCTCTCATCCAGGTGCCCTTCCCTCAGATACTTAAAGACAGCTCTCACATCACCCCTGGACAGTCTTTTTTCCTTACTTTGTATGTCCAGTGGAGAGTATGAGGCCTAGCCTTTAACAAACCCTAGATAAAGCTAGTAGATTGTCTGACACCTTATATAACTCTTTAGGGTTAATAAAGTGTTTTCCTCATGATGAATCCTATCATGATGCATTTTTATACTTAAGGAAAGTGATGTTTGGAGAGATTAAATTGCTTACTGTGGTTATAAGTTAGTGTCAGAGCTGGTGCTAGAACCCAAGTAGTGTGCTACAGTGCAAAATGTTATATTTCAAGTCAGAGAGACTCCCAACTGTACTATGTAATATCTCTGTAGCTCTGAAGGTCTCTTGGCCTTCTTACTTCATAGGAAAAATAATCCCAAAATCTGCTGACAGGACACACTGGAACAGATGTTTATTAAAGAACTGATACAGAGATCATTCAGCAGAATGCAACCCAAGCTATATCAATCTATATACTTCATGGATCTGTGACTTCCTTGGTGTAGGTACTCTCTCCCATGATGCAAACCACAACTTCTGAACACTCAGAAAGTGGATAGGATCCTGGATTTTAAGTCGGGAAGTTCAAGGTTCAAATCATCCCATCTCAATTACTGTCTATTCAAGTGAACTTGGGCAAGTCATTGGACTTTGTTCTCATCTATAAATGAATGAGTTGGACTAAATGACCTCTAAAGTCCAAGTTATTTAAGTCTATGGTCCTGTGAACCTCAGTAGAAAGTTGGTAGGACTTGTCAGAATTTGTACCCCACTGAACTATCTTTCACCACCCTAGTAACTGCCTCATAACTATCCCATGAAACACTGGTATCAACATTTCTTGTTTGGCCTGGACATGGGACATCATCAACTGAGGAAATGTCAAATGTGGAAATTCCCTTCAAAAAGGAGAATAGATACTCATCTGTAACTTAAAGTCTTTAGAGAGCTATCTGAGGGCACTGATATAGGGAATTCCCTGCAAGAGGAACTTTCTACCAATATAGGCTGGTGCCTTTTCTGTCACTTACAGTCTTAAGAGTTGTCTTATATTTCTTAAACTGTGAACGGTGACCCCATACAGGGTCATGAAAACTTGGGAACAGAAACAGTTTTTTGAAAGCACAATCAACAAAAAGTAGTTAAAAATCAAACACGTCATGAATCCAAGGTGTTTCTGGCAGCGCTTGCCTATGCTGCCCATATTGCATCTCGCAACTTCACTGCAACCCTGGTTCTGAACACACAGTGGGTGCACGTTACAATGCACATGCCCTCAGGCCATTAAACACCGAGGCTGCCAAATGTGAAAATGGGCCTGGAGTGGAAAAAGTTTAAGAAGCCCTAGCCTAGAGTACAGAGTTTAAGTGAGCTTATTCACAAAGCTAATATGTCAGAGGTAAAGCTTGAACCTATGTCTTCTAGGCAATAAGACCCTATATCAACTCAGGGACATACACCTAATTCATAAGTATCTGAGGCCACTTCTGAACTCAGAAAGAATGTTCCTGACTCTAGGTCTGGCACTCAATCTATTGTACCATCTAACTGCTACATGACACTGTTTTTCATTAATTCATTTAAAAATATATTTTGAAGTACAGGAAAATGATGAATAATTTTATTAGTTATACTAAAATAGTTTTTAAATGAAAGTTAATATTCAAATTAATTTATGTGACCATGTACTTTAGCTTTTGTTTTAGAATGCAAGTTCTAGTACAATATTAAAAATTAATAAAATAATTAATCAAAGTACATAGACTTGTTGTGGATAGTTGTGTATCTGATTAAGGCATAGGATAATGGATGTTCCTTAAGGGTGGCACTGTGAAATCCCATTGGATGTGATTGGGATTATTATCTGCTGTCTATGTGCTTAATTTGTCCTGGAAGCCATGAGCTTTCTTGAAAGTCATAGGAATTATCATTTAAAAATTGTTGGTTAATGATTATGAACCACTTGAGAAGGAATATGGGAAAGGTAACATAGGTGAAAATGGACAGATGAGAGTAGCACATTCGAAAAGTCCACACAAAGGGCACCAATAGATTATCAGTCATACGGAAGAGTCAAATGTCTAAGCAATTATAGGAGACAAGAAGAGAGAGGGGCAGTTGTAGACCTGGTTTTAATGATTCCCCTAACATATACTGCTGTGTGACCCTGGGCATGTCATTTAATTTCTCAGTGCTCTATGCAACTCTCTAAGCCTTTAAGTTATTGAGAAGTTGCTGTTTCCTAATCCAGGGAATTTCCTATATCTATGAAATCTCCACTCACTGACACCATATAGTAATCAGAAAAGCTTGGTGACTCCTTCCTCTCCTCCCTTTAAGCCATGTGGCTCTAAGCAAGCAGCTTGGGGATTGGGTCTTTTTTCCCCCTTGTACTTTTCATTTTTTGGTATGGGAAGTGAATCCCCAACCTGCAAACTTGATCCACCAAGACCTTGGAGCCCCAAATCCCAGACCAGATGTTATAATCAACTAAGTAGGGAAGCCCTGAGAATTCAGGATTCTATGATACAAAGGGAGTGGGGAGTTTTTGGATTGAAAACTTGGAAGGACTAATGCTAAACTGTGTGCCCAATTCTTTTCTCTTCAGTGTCAGAGGTTCTGCAATGGGGAATTATGCCACATTGGTGGGGAACATCTGTATGTTCTGGCTCTACCTTTGAAGTAAATATTGCTTTGGAAAAGCTAATCTGCTTGTTAAGTGAATAAATAGAACTGAAGTATTTAGATCTCTAAAATCAGGGGAACATAACTGATGCTGGCTCTAGCCAAGAACTGAGGGAAGAGAGATTCCCCAAATCCTTTGATATTCTGAACAAGTATGGGGGAAGGGTGAAAATAACAATAAACCTTTGTCTTTAGTCAGTAGGGGCCAGAGTAACCATGTTATGAATTCAAAAATGCATTAGTCAACTTTTATAGTGATTTCATGTTATTTTGAAAAATCTTAATATTGTGAGGGGAATTGTTCAAAATAGAAACCATTCTAGAACATAATTATCCACTTAAATTCCCCTTTAAACATAGTATAATGGGCTAATGCTGCAGTAACAACAGGAAAATCAACAAAGGCAATTAACCTCTAATTTTTCCTACTGCTCTTTTCTTTCTTGTATTTTGTTGTTCCCTTGAAGCTTGTACTTAATGGAACAAAACATGCCAGAAAGTGATGTTAATTGATGGGTTTATATGGACACAGAGTATAGAACTATTTCTCAGGATTCAAGTTAACAAAAGTATGACACATTTCAATTAAGTAAAGAAATCATGAATCCATTTGGTGATGCATTTATATTAAGTTTTTCAAATATTGAAATAAAGGCTGTTTTTGTTTATGGATGTAATTTATCTAGTGCACTAAAACCATGCACTGACTATATTCTGACACTCTTTCTGTTTAACCTTAGCTCATGCCCTGATCATGATCTCTAATAGTATTTTAAATGGAAAGATGTTTCTCATTGACTAATAGGCCCATATGATCTGATAAATCACCTAGAAGCCTAAGTCATATGTCTTAAGAAGAGCTTGCTGAAGGGGCAGAACAGGAAGGGTGGAGTGGAACCAAGAGGAAGTAAGTGAGTTGAGCCAGGTCAGAGAGGAAAGAAAAAAGGGCAATTAACACATTGTGACAGTTGATAGTCAGAAGGCCCTGGCTGAGGGAGGGGAGGTTTGAGAATGGCTTTGCCCCCTGCTATGATCATGCATATTAACTTCTTGGCCACCATGACAGATTTTGCTTTCTGGTTCTGGGACCTGGCTTTCTGATGTTTAAATAAAAGCCTTTTTAATGCCTTCTATAGGGAGAGTTTATATTTTGTGACTGAGAACTATGCTGGCATAATCATAGTCACCATCAGTACTGTGAATATTGCTTTGGCGATATATTTGGCTTCGCAAACAGGATCATGAAAAAAAAAAGGTCTTTTTGGAGGCACAAACGATTTAGAGAAAGACATTAATCAAACCCTAACGCTAACCCTAACCCTATCTGGAGGGAGAAATGAATTAGAGGAAGACATTAATCTAACCCTAACCCTAAATGCTCTCTAACCCTAAACCTAACCCTAAATGCACTAACCCTAACCCTAACAATAACACTAACCATAGATTCTAACACTAACCCCAACCCTAACCCTAACACCAAGCCTAAGCCTAACCCTAACACTAACCCTAGATTCTAACCCTAAGCCTAACCCTAACACTAACCCTAACCCTCGATTCTAACCCTAACCCTAACCCTCGATTCTAATCCTAACCCTCAATTCTAACCCCAACCCCAACCCTAACCCTAAACCCTAACCCTAAACGCGCTAACCCTAACCCTCAATTCTAACCCTAACCATAACCCTAACTACGCTCAAAAGACATTAATCTAACCCTAACCCTAACCCTAAACCCAACCCTAACCTTAAATTGTAACCCTAACACTCGATTCTACCGAGATTCTAAAAGCGCTCCATTCTAATCCTAAATGTGCTTGATTCTAACCCTAACCATAAATGCAACTAGATTCGAATTGTAAATGCGCTCGAAAGACATCAATCTAACCCTAACCCTAACCGTAAATGTGCTCGATTTTAAGCCTAACCCTCGAATCTAAGCCTAACCCTAACCCTAAATGAGCACTAAAAAAAAATGAGCCCTAACATTAACCCTAACCCTAACTCTAACACTAACCCTAACCCTGAATTCTAACCCTAACCCTAACACTAAACCCTAACCCTAAACCTAAATTCTAACCCTAAACTCTAACCCTAAATATGCCCTAACCTTAACCCTAAAAATGCGCTCTAACCCTAACCCTAACCCTAAATGCCCTAACCCTAACCCTAAACCCAACCCTAACCCTAAATTCTAACCCTAACCCTAAAATTCTAACTCTAATCCTAAACCCTAACCCTAACCCTAACCCTAAAACCCTAACCCTAACCAAATCCCTAATCAAAACCTTTGTTTTGTTTGTCTGTTTGCTTTCTGGCTTTTCATCTGTTAAACTTGTTTGCTAAATTTGTTTCCTGTAGGCTTAGTACCCTTCACCTGCAGATGCCTGATCACTTAAGCTGGATGTCACCTCCTATCCATGGCAGTGATGTGTCATCTCTGGACCTGAAGTTGACCAAACTCTAGATGCCAGTCAAAGAACTGATCTCCCAAATGAGACCTCTTAGAGCAGGGACAGCTCTACATTCAATCTCAGCAGGAAGTAGTTGTGGAAGAAGAGACCTTCACCCCTTACCACAAGATTTTGGGCCCCATTAGTTGAGGGGTAACGATGGGGTACTTGTAATACCAGTTGCCCCATCAGCCTATGTAATGAATACGAAAGATCTTGGGGCTGAATGTAATGCTAATTTAAAAGAAAAGATCTTTCTCATTAATTAATAGGCCCAAATGATCTGCTTAAATCACATGGAAGCCTAAGTCACATGTGGTAGGAGGATCTTGCTGAAGAAGTGAAACAGGAAGCATGGAGCAGAACCAGGAAGAAATGAGTGAGTGGGGTCAGGTCAGAAAGGGATAGAACACAGACCAACTGGCACAGACCAACTGACACGCTGTGACAGTTGATAGTGAGAAGACCCTGGCTGAGGGAGGGGAGGTTTGAGAATGGCTTTGCCCCCTGCTGTGATCATGTTTATTAACTTCTTGGTCACCATGATGGATTTTGCTTTCTGGTTCTGGGATTTGGCTTTCTGGTGTTTAAATAGATGCTTTTCTTCTGCCTTCTGTATGGAGAATCTTTTATATTTTATGATTGAGAACTATGCTGTCATATTCATAGTCACCACCAATGCTGTGAATATTGCCTTGGTGATACACGAACCCTAACATTACTGCAACAGCCTGATAAATGTCTTACCACCTCAAGTCTCTCCCATCTTCTACATTAGTGGGCAAGTACATTTGCTTAAGCAAAAATCTAACTGTGTGACTCCCCTACTTAATCAAGTTCAATAGTTCCCCATTGCCTCTAAGATCAAATATAAAGTCCTCTGGTTAGCTTTTAAAACCCTTCACATAGCCCTCAATTTACCTTTCTAGGCTCAAAGTACATTCTTTCCCTTTTCACACTTTGTGATCTAGCCTTACTGGTCTTCTTCCTGTTCCTCAACACATAGTGCACTGTCTTTTTTGTCTTTGCACTGGTTTTAGGCTTTGCATTGGCTTTTCCCTCATGTCTAGGACGTCCCTTCTCACCCCTATCTTATGGAATTCCTCTTCTCCTTCAAGACAGAACTAAAGCAAGAACTATATGAAGTCTTTAGTGATTCCCCTCAGCTGTTACTATCCTTTCTTTGACTACTTTGTATTTATTTTCTTTATAATTTTTCTACATATACTTAAGTATGCTCTGGTTTCCCCCATTAGAATGTAAGTCCCTTGTGATTAGGGATTGTTTCATTCACTGTAGTTATACCTCTGGGGCCTAACACTTAATAAGGGCTAAATAAATAACTGTTGATTAGCTCAATTAGGCAAATTTTGTTGGCCTAAAATCAATCAATGGTCTTTCTCTGTAATGTATGATGAAGAGTGAGTTGATTGTAGGCTTATCTCAAAAATAACTGATGTCCTTTCATATTCTAGTTTTAAAAATATAGTTTTGGTATCGGAGGCAATTATAGCTAATGGGATCTAATAAGGAAGTTTAACAAGAAAGTCCCAGATGTTAAATAAGCAAGATGAATGACGAAACAAATATGCACACAACCTAGTTCAAATCACAAACTCCAAATAGCTACACGATCATGATGATTATTAACTTCAACAAAAGGTTTACTTCTAGTGATGCTGCTGTATGTGTATTATGTTACTAAATTTAAAAAGAGTTTCACGGTTGGTATAAAGGTATTTGCAAATAAGAGAGTAAATTTTAAAAAAAAGGTTTATGATGGAAATGGGATGTACTGAAACTGTAATAATAATGATTTATGTAAATATAGGAAAAATCAACAAATTTTATGATGCCTCTTAAAAGATGTTATCACAGTCAAGACTAACTTTTAGCAAAAGAGCACTGCATAAGACTACAGATGGAGAAGAAAGAATCTTACAAAGAGGATCTTAAATATCATTTAGTCAAATACCCTCACTTTACAGATGGGGTAAGGGAGGAACTCAGAGATAAAGAGGCTTGACTGAAATGACACATGTAGAAAATGACAGACTTAGATAGTTCCTCCTCAAATCCAGGGCTCTTCCCACTGCCTAATGGCCCACTGAATTCAACCCCTTCATGTCATAGTTGAGGAAACTGAGATTCAGCGAGGTTATGCGATTTTCTTAAGGTCCTCCTTAGAAACTAAATAGCTTTTAATTTTTTCAGATTAGATAGAAACTGATCTGAAAATATAATTTTTAAAAATTATCCTGTTATTTGCTGCCACCCATGGTAGGTATCCAAGATTGAAAATCATTTTTGAAGGATTTAATTTTAAGGGTTCTAAAGACATTTTGTTTAAAGTCTACTACTACACTACTCTGGTAATTTGCATTACACTGCTCTGGTAATTTATTAAAAACAACAAAATTTTAACATAATGTCAAGTAAACTATCTCTGAGGTTTTCTGAATACTGTTCTTTTAAAATAGTTACTGATATATTTTGTTTTTGTTTTACCAATGTTCTTCCCAGTATCACTCCTCACCTCCCTCTCAGAGAATATTTTTACTCTTGTAAAATATTTTTAAACTAAAAAAAAAAGAGGAAGAAAAGAAACAGAAAAAGATCAGTACATCAAAAAAAATCATAAAATATATGCACAAATACATACAATACTTCACAGCTGTGAACTTTCAACAATGGAATGCGAGCTTCTTTTTGTATCTTAACTTTGAGCCATTTTTCTTTGCAAGCTTGTAATATCCATTTTTGATTGTTTTGTGGTTGCTGTTATTTCCATTTGCTTTGCTAGAGTTACTGGATATATCTTTTACTTGCCTCTGTTTTCTCTCTCTATGAATTTATGCAAGTCTTTCCTTGTTTCTCTGAATTAATCATATTCTTAGTTTTGCATAGCACAGTAAAATTCTATTACTTTCATGTACCACATTTTGTTTAGCTATTCCCTAATAAAAGGGTATATACTTTTTTTCAAGTTCCTTGCTACTACAAAAAGTGCTCCTATACATAATTTTGTTTATAGAGGGGAAGAATGTCATGATAGCATTCATTCTCTTTATAGCTAGAAACTGAAGGACAATGAAAATAATTTTCCATATTTTAAAATGAGGACAGTAATTGTGACTTTATTCACAAAACAATGCCTCAGATATGTCAAGGGAAATGTGATAATCTCTTAGGCAACTAAATCAGTTAAGGGGAAAAAAGGGAACATCTTCCTAGCACCTATCTCTTTGCAATGATTTTGTAAGGTACAAGGTATTCAGATAATAAAATGTGACAAGGCAATATCTTTAGTGTTTTGTGTATTAAAATAAAAATAAAATCAGTTATGGGTAGAATTTCCCTTTCTTTACATCAGGGTTCCATGATCAGCAGGTGATGTTAGCTATATCACCTATATATATGTTCAGGTAACTGAACAGATGCAGATGTAATAGTTATGGGCCTTCACAAGAGGTTCATAAATAGAAAAGAATTATGTTAGAGAGGCTTATTCTTGAAAGCAACATAGCAAATCAAAATAATAAGAAAAACAAAAAGAATTTTATATATTATATTTATTACCTGTCCTTATCTGATATTATTTCATTTTAATAACTTCTCTGCTTCCTGAGAATTAAATTCTCATCTTGTTCTGTGAATAGAATGTATGGGGAAAGTCATCATAAGCCTTTTTCGTCCAGGGTAGCCATTTTTCCATGCAATAGAAACAAAACAGAATATAAGCAATAATTCTAAATAAATACTGATTTTGTAATTGGTTTTACTTATATGTGTATGTGAATGTATATGTGTGTGTACATTTATGTATATATATATATTTCATGCATTTCTTCCATTTTTATATGGAAGATACCTTTGTTTTATGAATGTTCCCTATGAAATGTACAAAATCGTAAAGACGATAGAATCATTCCTTTCTACAATGGTTAACATTAACATAGCCATGTGAAGTTTGCACAGTGCTTTGAAAATCTCTTATCTCACTTAATCCTCACAAAAACCTATTATTCTCATTTTATACATGAGGAAATTAAGCCTAAGAGAAATAACATTACTTGCCCAGAGTCATGCAGCCCTGACTTGTGTGTCTGAAGAGGGATTCCTGATTCCAAATTCTGTGTCCTACAGGACTAGAACAAGCTGCCTGTCTATATTTACCCTTCCAGGATTCTCTAGATTAAATATAAGCTCCAGAGAACATTCAGAGGAACATGTTCAATCATGAAGGAGTCTAAGTTTATGCCATAACGAGTCGATGATGGAACTGTGGAGGTTCAGCCTGGAGAAAACAGAATGAGGGATTTGCCAGTGAAGAGGGTATTCAACATTTTGTTTCTCTTCAAAGGTCAAAATGAGAAGAATAGGTGGAAGTAGCAAAGAAGAATTTTTAGGTTTCTAGTAAGGAAGAGCATAACACTTAGACATATAAGGATCCAAACTTAGAACTGGCTACCTTGGAGTGTAATAGGTTCTGCCTCACTGGAACTCTTTAAACAAAGACTAGATAATCATTTCTCAGGTATGTTGTGAAGGGGATGATTGTTTAGGAATTGGGTAGACAAGATGGATTTTTGAGGTCCCTTTCAACTCTGAAATTTTGTGAAGTTCTCAGGTTTCTCTTTAACTCTATCAACATTGGTGGCATTGTGGCTGTGGAGTCAGGAAGACCTGAGTTCAAATCAGACCTAGATTGTTTCTAGCTATGCAAAACTGGTTAAGTCACTTAGCCTCTGCCTCAGTTTTCTCACCTGTAAAATGGGGATAATAACACCACCACTTTCTCCAGGTTGCTATGAAGTTCAAATGAGATAATAATTGTAAAGAACTTAGCACAATGCTTGGAATATAGTAAAAGCTACACGTTAGCTATTATTATCATTAAATTAGCTTTTCTTTTTTCCCCTGGCTTAGTTCAGATACTTGAAATACTAACTGAAATTTCTGAACATCCCATATTAATTTAACAATGACTTAGGAAAGAAGGACCATGTAGATCCTGTTCATGTAGCTGTCTTAAATTTCTATTTGTTTCTGTACAAGTTGGAATACTTAGAAAATCAACTGGATGTCCACATTTTAACAATTTTCCTGTTGTTTCTTTGAAAAATCCCAGCTTAAACCCAGTTTAACATGATTTAAAACTTTTTATTTAATATTTTGTCCTTAAAGACTTAGTCACATGTCAAGTTAATTCAGTAACAGACTCTTTTTAATATTTTATATTTTAAATTTTTACAAGGAGTTGTATCATTAATTATTGGCAATAGAGCTATTAAACTGAGTTAATTACAAATGTAGTCAATAATAGAGGTTTATGACTATATTTTGTTGGTCTCCTGACAATAAAATTTTGATTTTTTTGCTATAGTTGCAGAATTCATTCATTCAACTAATAGTTAATAAATATTGGTTGAATTTACTTGTGGAATTAAAATTATTCACAATATATGACTAAAAATGTTTTCCAGGGGCAATAAAATAGTAAAACTTGAATTCTTTCAATAAGAAATGTTTAATTCCCTTAATAACAGTTTAGTAAATAAGAACAAATCTTTTGAATGTATTCAAATTTATTACTATTTACCTTAAAAAGATAGCTTTTTTAGTTCCATATTGTATGTAATTAAGATTGAGAGACTTTTTTCTTTAAAATTTCTATGTGCACAACTGGGCAGTTAGATAGAGCGACAGGCCTGGAGTCAGAAAGACTCATCTTCTTGAGTTCAAATCTAGCCTCAGAAACTTACTATCTATGTGACCCTAAGCAAGTCACTTTACCTTGTTTGCCTCAGTTTCCTAATCTATAAAATTATATGGGGCAGTATCTTTGCCAAGAAAACCCCAAATAGGTTCATGAATAATTAGTCATGACTAAAAAATGACTGAACAACAGTTTAACCATGTTGACTAAACTGAGTAATTCAACAACAGTAATACCTTATTAGGTATATCAATAAAATATTCCTATCCTTTGTTTTGACTGAACAGGAAAGAATTGATTAATCAATTCCTGATTCTAGTCAAAGTAACATTAAAGATAAGTGGGAAGATCTGCTAAGAGTTAGAGTACCTATTGCATTTTAATATCTTTTGTGTACAAATATGATGCTACTGAGAGATTTTTAGCCATATGTGCAAATTTGGTTTAAAACACTGATGTGGAACCAGGCATGACATCCATATTGAATATACATTAGGATGAATACACACATTCAATTCTCGTTAAAATTGTGAATGATAAAAAGCTGAGAGAGAGAGAGAGAGAGAGAGAGACAGAGACAGAGACAGAAAGCACTAATTTATTGAATGAGAGAGTCAAAATAAAAAAAAAATCTTGATAAGCTAGAGTAATGGGCCAAAATTGACAAAGTTAAATTTAATAGAGATAAACATAAAGTCTCTTGTAATGAACAAGTACGGGATAGAAAACATCTGGATTTATGTAAACTATTTTGAAAAACACTGGGGTATTTTAGATATCTGAAAATCCAAAATGAATAAAATAGAATAATATGGATGTTTTAAAAACTAAATCACAGAAAAACAGATTCTAAGGATGAGAAAGGACTTCCTGAACTATCCAAGCTAAGCCAAACATGAAGAAGAATTGCCTTCACAACATAACCAACATGTGGCCATTCAACCATTGCCTGAAGAAGTCCAGTGAAAGTTGTGGTTCCCTTTAACTATTCTTTTATTCTCACATTTTACCTGTAGAACCAACCTGTCACTTGAGCTTAAAGTCTTACATCTCCAGATGCATCAGACATCTTTACTTTCAAATCATTAAAAAAAATTGAAAACAACTTATTTTCTCTTACCCCAAACCAGCTTCTTTTCCCAATTTTACCAAACTCAGATGTGGTACCATTATTCTCTGTATTATCTCAGATCAGAACCCCGGCAAACCAGAATCAGAGACTTACACAATTATGAACTGAGAGTGACAAAGAACCTTGGAGTTAATGTAGTCCAATCATATCTAAATCATAATTCTCAGTAAAAGGAAATCAACAAGAATGTATTAATTATTGTGCTAATATCTCAGAATACAAATACAAGGGGAAAAAGTGATAGTTTCTGCATCAAGAAGTTTATATTCTAATGGGAGATGAGAACAAAAAAAAGAGCTAAAATGATGAAGGTGGGGAAGAGAAGCTAGTCACATAAGAACATAGTGGAGAAATCTGAAGGATCAGAAGGAGAGTTGCTGGGAGAGGAACGAGGATGTTTGGCTTAGTTACTTTCTCAAAATGGAGGTTCTGGAAGGAATTTGTGAATGTAAATGGGAGGTAGAGACATTTTCCAGGATAAGAAAGATTTTAGAGAATGGTAGACAAGCTTGACAAGTCAGCAGCTGAATTGTAAGAAGGAAGAAATGAGCATGGTATCTTCAACAATTGTCAATATGGTCTTTGTTGAAAAATCTCCCCCAGTGATAGGGGGTTGGCACATCTAAAGCACCTCATTTCATCCTTGGAAAGCTGAAATTTTTGTAAAGTTTTTTTTCTGTCAAGCTGAAATCCATCATGTAGTTAACTCACCTACTGAGAGCACTCCAGTGCTACACAGAACAGCAAAAATTTGAAGGTAGCAATTATCTTAGACTTTTCCTTTTCTTCCAGGTCCATATTAAGTTAGTCATCAAGCCTTCCTTCCCTCAGAAATGTTTCTAGCACAAAGCTCTTCTTTTCTATATCTACCTCATCAGAGATAACCTCAGAATTGGAAAAGAATTCAGAAGCCAAGTAGTCTAAGACATAAGAAGTGTTCTTGCTTATATGTAACGTTGCTGAACAATCATTAGTCATTGGGCTTCCACTAAAAATCTACAAGTGCAGAGGAACTCATTAACTTCAATATTAAGCTTATAATATTATGGGAAAGCTTTTTTGTTAGAAGGTTTTTTGTTTTTTGCATTGAGCAGAAATATGATGCAGATACCTTAACATATCCTTCCTTCCTTCTCATTTCAATCAGAATGACTCAGGTCCCTTTCCTACATAATAGTTCTTCAAATATTTCAAGAAAGGTACTATATTCTCCTTGTTTTCTTTTTTCTCTAGGATTAACATCCTAATTTCCTTTTTACCGATCCTCAGATTTTGTGGTCTTCAACTCCTTTACTGTCTGAGTTACCTTCTACTGGATATGTTCCAGCTTTCCAACATCCTTCCTAAGATGTTATATTCAGTACTCTGATCAAGGCAGAAAACAGCAGGACTGTCACTTCTCTAGGAAAGGATACCATGCCTCTTAATAAAGCCTAAGATAATTCTAGCTTCATGATCGCCATATTGCATACTGCACCAATGACTTGTTTGGAGGCTATTGTTCAACTGTTTCAGTCATGTCCAACTCTTTGTGAGCCCATTTGGCATTGTAGTGGCAAAGATACTGGAATGGCTTGGTATTTCCTTCCCCAGCTCATTTTAGAGATGAGAAAAGAGGCAAACAGGGTCAAGTGACTTGTCTAGGGTCACAGCTAGGAAGTATGGGAGGTCAGATTTGAATTTGGGAAGGTAAGTCTCCATGACTCCAGGTCCAGCACTCTCTCCACTGCATCCCTTAGCTGCCCTAGAAACATTTTTAGATAACACTTATTGTTACTGCGTTATCAAACAGTCAGGAAATTTGTTGTTGGACAGTAATTGTTTTATTTTCTACAGCAAGTGACAGCAGCAGAGACAAAGTAGTTCTTCGGGTCTTATATTCCACTGAAATCATTCATAGGCTAAAAGACTTTGAAGCTTATAGGCTCAAGAAAAGAGAAGGATGTACACTAGATGTCTGCTGAAATTCAACCCCATGCTTTGATTGATATGGTTGCAGAGGCAAGAAAGAGGGGAAAGAAGCCAGAGGGAATAACAAACATTTACATAGTACCTACTGTGTGCCAGTGTGCTTAAGCACTTTTTACAAGTATTATTTCATTTGATTGTCACAGCCACCATGACAGGTAAGTACTATTATTATCTGCACTTTGTAGTTGAAGGCACTAAGGAAAACAAAAAGTAAGTGACTTGCTAAGTGCCTGGGACTAGATATGAACTCAGATCCTCCCCATTCAGGTGCAGCTCTCTCTACTGTGTCACCAGCTGGTTCAAAATTCTAAGTCATCTTTGGGAATTAGCATGATACAGTGAAAAGAAGGTTAGATTTAGAGATTGGGTTCTAATCCTGGCTTAGCCACCTCTGTCATTTTGGGCAAGTCACATCATATCTTTGAGCATCAGTTCGATCATCTGTGAAATGCAGGGTTTGGACTGCATAACTTCAAAGGCCTCTTTTAGCTCTAAATTCTATGGTTTCTTCTAAATAATTCTGCCCTTACCTATCCTGGACTTTATCTAATAACTTCCCAGGTCAGATTCAAATTAGTGGCTCCAGTGGGGGATTACCTTCTCTTAAACGATTATTTTATAAATTGAGTGCACTTCCCAAAAAGGCATTTAATACTCTGAGAAAGAAGCTAAGCAATTAAAAAGCACATTAAGGACCATTTACTTTAATAGAATGTTTCTTATGGCACTCAATACAGTCAAAAATCTTCAAATGACAAAGAAAGGGAGTTGAGCTTCAATGCAACATGGTCTTTGGATGCTTAGGAAAAGAATGATTAGACAAATAGAATATTGCTCCACTTAGCTCCATCCTGCATCAGAGCAGCACTACTGTCTTGTGTCATTTAGAACTGTCCTTGTGAGACTTTGCAATGTTTCCTTCAGTGCCATTAGCACTGAAGTTTGATTTGTCTGAGACTAGGACCAGTCATGCTACAGTTATCAAAGGGACTATAAAAATAATGGAATGCCCCTTTGTCCTGAACTACTGGATATTATAATTACAATTAATTTTCTTACTATTCCCAGCATTAACTTATAAAGATTACAAGTATATCTCACATGAAAAATAACTAAGATTTAATGAAATATTCTTCTGTCCTCCACTATTGAAAAAATGTTACATTACTTTGGAATTTTTATCCTTTAAAAAAGAATTTAATGCTACTCAGTCTTATTGATTGACAGGGACAGCACAAGGATCCCTCCTCCCCCATTTCTACCATAGTTCTTCTAAATTGTAGTCATAACACATCAGAAAGCAGCCAGGTGGTCCAGTGGATAGGAAACCGGACCTGGAATCAGGAAGACTTGAGTTCAAGCTCTGATTTTGATGTTTACTAGCTATTTGACCCATTGCAAAAACTTTATCTGCCTTAATTTCCTCATCTCTAACTGGACACCATGATAACACCTATCTCACAGGGCTGTTGTAAGGATAAAATCAAATATTTATATAGCACTTTGTAAACCTTAAGGAGCTTTATAAATGCTAGCTAGCTATAAACATTGAGGCAAGGGAGCATTAGGAGCCTGCAAAATACCTTATCAGTGTAGGAAGGAGTCTTTCTTGACTACAGAAAATTTATTTGGGTGAACCTTGTTTCAGGAAAACAGAAGATTAACCTATACTAATTCTCATGGCTGGATTACTGATTGATCATTTGCTTTATGTGTTTTTTTTTTTAACCACTGTTTACATAAAAAAGAGAAGTGATGGGTGAAATAAAGACATTTTTCCAATTTAAAAAAGAATATGACTTCACATCATTATCATTTAATAATCTATCAATCAATCAATCAACAAGCCCCTTTGAAGTACTTACTATGGGCCAGACACTGTCTAAGGTACTAGAGAAAGCCACAAAGACCTTCTACATCTTAATGAAACATGCATAGTCTTTCTATTGAGTCTTGGCTGAATTGTACTATTATATTAAATAAAGCTAAATGAATGTCCTTGAAGGTGATAGGGTGACAGCTTGGGCATTTAGCCATAAAATATATATAGTTACAAGCCAAATATCTGCACAACGTCTTGCCAATATTCCTCTACCCAAAGGACAAGGTCATTAAGCTAATTTGATCACCATTGAAAATTAGCCCTTAACTGCTGCGCTGGCATCAATACTTTTCCATCCTCTTCTTTACCTCTTCTTTCCTTGTCCTCTTTTTCAGTATTACACTCAGGATCAATGAAAGCACCAAACAAACAAACAAATAGTCCTGGAAATCACATACTAGTGAGTAAGCTGAACTTCTCTACCTGAGGATATAGTGAACAATCTGCAAAATTTAAAAAGCCATATAGAATTGGCAAAATCCAAGAGGAATTTGTAAAAAGTAAAGAAATCCAATTAAACTAAGTGAATTCTCCTTTGCCAGAGTGCACAGAGAATTATATAAGAAATACTTTGCTGCATCACATCTAATCTTTAATAAAGGTTACTGTTGATCCTTTCCTAAGTGATGTTCTCAACTGACTAGGAAAAATAGGGTGTGGACTAGGCTGCTGCAGGTGGTTTCAGAACTCCCCGGATAATTGTGTATTTTGAATGTGTCAGGCTATAGGGATACATCAAGAAATATATAATAGTTAGCCTTGCAGGTATTGTCTTTATCCATTTTAACAAGCATGGGATATCCTTTATGACCTCTCAGAGCGGCAAGGAATCTCACATACTGCACAGTCCAACACATGACTAGAGAGATCCTCTCCACTGAACCCCTAATAGGAAACTATCCAGATTTCCCTGAAAATCTCCATTGATGAGAATTCACTAACTCTCTGAGGTAGGCCATTCTACTTTTAGATAGTTTAAGTTGGTAGGATGTTTGTCTTTATTTTGAGACTAAATTTGCTTCTCTGCAACTTCCAGCCATTGCCCTAGTTCTGTCCTTTGTCACCATGTAAAAGAAAGCTAATTCTATTTTTTCATAATAGCTCTTCAGCTATATTATGGCAGCTGTCATGTCCCATGTCTATGCCACCTGTTCTGGATTCTTTCAAAAATATAGTGAAGTGACAATCCCCTCGCTTCTTTGATTGTTCTTTTCTTCTTCTGTTTCAGTATATCAATTTCTTTATGCCTTTATTCACCTTAGCATCTATTCACACATGCAAGGCAATATGCTATTGCAGCTAGAATCAAGAAACCTGGATTGGAATCCTGTCTCAGCCACTTAAAATCTGTGTGACCCTACTCAAGTTGCTTTGCCTCTCTGGGCTTCAGTTTTCTCATCTGTAAAATCATAGAGTTGAACTTAATCGTTAAGGTCCCTTGCAACTCTGAGGCTAAGCTTTTATAATCGCAAGTTTTACACTTTTTCATGATGATTTTTACTCACCTCAATGTGAGATAACCAAATGGCTCATGAAATTATGTTTCTTGTTGCCACTGGAAGAACAATAACCTTATCCCATCATTTGCACTATCTGTGCCTGCAAGAAAATCTTTGAGCTATTCCTCCATTCAGTGGCCATTTCATATTTTTTGCAGCAAGAATGTCAATATCACTATTTTGCAATTTCTCTTGTGTATTATCTGGGCAAGGATCTCATATTTCAAGTACCCAACACCTAATATTTATAGATGGTCTAAAAACTATTACATTATAGCAAAATATATATAAACTATATTTAGTACCCTCTATCTCCTTCTTGTTATCTTCCTATTTTCACTGGTCATATTATAATCTTCTTTTTTGTGGATTGACATAGCCAAAGAATTTATCACTTAGTCCAACATGGTTCATGCATTTCCATGTACTTTTCATTTTAAAATCATGTAACAGAAACTGTGATAACTGTTTTAAATTGCTAGAAGGTTGTATCAGATTAACACAAAAACTTCTAAACTTTTTCTGACAAGTTATAAACCATTCCCCTTCACTAGAGGATTTATCTTTTTAGATTTTCATTCTTAAACTCTGGAGTTACAATGAAAGTTTAGTAATGTATTGATATAATATAATGTTTTATTTTCAAAGAAAAACATTTCAATTCATAATAATTTTCCTATAGTATGTTTTCTTTGTTGTCTTATCTCAATGAATCTAAATGAAAGTTATTAACTTTCTTCTTTTTAGTCTCCTTTTCTTCTGGATTGTGATTGTTCACATAGTTTTTGGTTTAGTCCTTAAACTTCCACTCCTCTTCCTTAGTAAGATATTCTATTTTTAGACTATCTCTTTAACTTTGATGACTTTCAAATCTAATTGTCCCTTCAACTCAACCTTGTGCCTTCATGCTCATCTTTCTTCAGTCATATTGCCAACCATATTTCATGAATGCTTGGATTTAAACATAGGACACACTGACCCTTATTATCTTTCTTATCTCTTAAGCAAACATCTTTTTTTAAGTTCAACAAATATATTTTTTTAATTTAAACTTTTTATTTAAAGTTTCAATTTTTATCCTTTTTTCCCCCTTTCCTGAGCCAGTAAACAACCAGATAATGGTTACATGTGCAATTATGGAAAACATTTCCATATTAGTCATTTTGTACAGGAAGACTCAAAAGGAAAAAAATGAGAAAAAAAGTGAAAAATAGAATGCTTTAGTGCAATTCAATCAATATCAGTTCTTTCTCTGGAGATGAATAATATACTTCATCATTAGTCTTTTGGGATTGCCTTGGATCACTGCTGATGATAGCTAAGTCATTCACAGTTCTTCACTGAACAATATTGCAGTTACTATGTACAACATTCTGATTCTGTTCACTTTGCTATGATCAATTCATGTAAGTCTTTCGGGGTTTTTCTGAAATTGTCCTACTTGTCATTTCTATAGTACAATAATATTCCATTACCATCATATACCACAGATCGTTTAGCCATTCACAGATTGATGAGCATCCCTTTGATGTCCAATTCTTAGCCAGCATAAGAACTGCTGTAAATATTTTTGCACAAATAAGTCCTTTCCTCTTTTTTCGATATCTTTGCAATATTGACCTAGCAGTGGCATTGCTCGATCAAAGGGTATGCACAGTTTTATAGAGCAGGAATCTTTTTTAAATATGCCATTGTCACCTTCCAAGTAGTCACAAAAATTAAATATCCAAGTTGAAAGGGACTTCTGAAGTCATCTATTTTTACCTGAACACTAATCCTTCCTGAAATGTCCCTAACGACTGCTCTTTTAGCCTCCTCTTGAAGACCTTTAGTGATAAGATGGGGGATTTCTAGGAATCTCATTCCATTTTGGGCATTTCTAATTGTCAGAATGTTTTTCACCATCTCAAGTTGAAATCAATCTCTCTGAACCTGTCATTGGATGCTCTTAATTCTTCCCTTTAAAGGCAAATAATATAGCTTCCTTTCAAATGACAGCCCTTCAAATATTTGAAGAAAGTTTTCATGATTTTCTAAAAGTCTTTTCTTCCTCAGGTTAAATGCCTTTAATTCTTTCATTTATTCTGGAATGGCACAGTTTCTTCTTTATTATTTTAGCTGTTCTCTTTGGAGGCACTTCAGCTTGCCTATATCCTCAGCAGGGTGCTGGAGCCAGTGCTATCCAACTCAAGAGAGTTAATCATTAACATTTCAGTGTGAGCATTTATACCTCAAAAAAAACCAAATCCTATGCATCAGGGCTTGATGTATTGTTTTATTGATTATCAGTTATGGGAAAATGTTAATAATACAGATTAATCTTAAAAGTGTATGTATGTTTTTCCTCCTAGAGAATCAACTGTTAAACATTACCAGCACATCCTTAGAAATATGGCATCTGAACTGAGTACAACTTTTGCTATGTGCATTCATAGATACCATATTCTCTGAAGGACACCACCAACAAATTCACATTGTTCTCTTACTTACTGGAAGTAAAATCTTTAGTGTTCTGTCATTCATATTGGTAGCCCTTATTTCCACCTTCAAGAATACAGCTTGTTACCATGCTTATTACCAGTTGTTGGGCATCATAAGAATGGTCTTACTTCTTTATAGTTGTCTTCTTGTAATTTATCAACTTAATTCTAGTATACTAAGTTGACTTTGGATATGAAAAGATTCCTTCCAAAGTCTCAATACAAACACAAGCTGTCTATAACCATTATCATAAAAGAGTCTCAAAGAAAATCCAATTAGTAGTCAATTTTTTCTTGGGTTTTCTCTTCTGTCTCCTAATGAAAGACTTCTGACACTATTACCATTTTTATCATTTCCCTGACTGTGGTCACTAATATTTATTGATCAAATACAGGCTAATCATTAAATGAATATTTAACTAATAAATACTCAAAAGTCAATTAGTTAAAGCTTATGATTTTCCCACTAAAAACTAATCACCAAGATGTGATTAGTTCTTAAGTAGAAACAAAAAGACGAGAACTATGTGTAAGACAACCAAACTCCTGGAGGAAAAGACTTATATAGGAAGTCACAGAATTAAGAAATAAATCTTTAAATTAGATTAATTTCATTTTAATTCTAACTGATGAAATTACAACTATCTTTAATAAAAAGTAAATTATATTACATCATCTAAAGCTTTGGATTATTTGAAGAAACTTTCACCAGCTATTAAATTATTAGCAACTTATTATATGGTATGGATAGAAATGTGTAGTCTTAGAATTAGTATCTACAACTTTAGAAATCCTTTAAATTCTCATAAATTGAAATGACTAAATATCTAATAATGTGTGGATTTATTAGTAAAGTGAAAAAGATAATCTTTCTTTGGTAATTCACCAAGAGTTCCCAAATATATGAAAATTGTTGAGCCATTATTATTAGAACCACTCCATTGATCTTCACCACATTCATCATGGTTTTACAGTTATTTCTAAGACCTTAAGCACACAAATGTCAGGATATTCAGAGTTATGCTTCCCACTGCACTATAATATATCCACATTGCCCAAGAGTAATATCTTATTGCTATCCATGGTATCCACATTAATAACTTAATATCGAACTGTGCTGTGGATAAGATACAGTTGTTGAGATGAAATTACTATGTTTTTCTGACTTTGGGCAACTTGTAATGGAAGTCACTAACAAGAATCCTTTAAGTTCTTGTTTTAAAAGATTATATAAGTCTAGAATTAAAGAAGAGAATAGAAAGTATATTAATAAAATATGTGATATATTAAAATATAAATCCAAGTAATATTTTACAGGAATCATCTATGTAATTCATTAATCATAGAGATGCCAAAACATTCTTCCTAAAGTATCTAGCTAGCTGCCCTGCTCAAGAACCTTCAGTGGTTTTCTGTTGTCTTTTAGGTAAAATACTGATTACTGAACTTGTATATTATAAAGCCCTTTATCATTTGGCTCCAGATTACCTTTGCAGGTTTAATTAATAATATCCCCCTTTAGATAACAGATTCAAGACAAACTGGTTTGCTAGGCAACTGGGCACTCCACTTTCTATCTCCATACCTCCTCACAGGCTCTCATGACCGCCATGTACTCCTTCCTTATTTTCAACTCAGAGAATTCCTGGCTTCCTTCAGGGACCAGTTCAGATGTCACTGCCCATGGGATGACTTTGCTGATCCTGGTTATTGCTCTCTCCCTCCAGAAATAATCATGTTTGACTTACCTATTTACATGCTATAATCCCTCTCCCCTGAGTAGAATGCAAGGTCTGAGTGAAGGGGCTGTTTTTCTTCTTATTTTTGTAACTTTAGCCTCTAGCTCAGTGCTTTAATAAATACTTGTTGGATTTGGGTGCATAGAGTGATGCTATACCTAAAATGTTCACTTGAAAAGCAGTGTTGAGAGTTAATACTTTTCTATCCTTGAGGGTCCAAGTCAAATATTTTTTTCCCTGTAAGTCGTTACCTATTTGACAACTCTCTTACATACCAATATTTTACTTCCTTAAATTCCCATAATACTCTCCAAACAAGTTATAACTTGGCAGAGTCTACAAAATGTAAGAGCTAAAAGTGAATCTCTACAGTACTAACACAGAGCTAACAAGATGAGAGATAGAAAAGCATAAGTATATTTCAGTTCTATTACACAACTATTCCAGAAAAAAAATGGAGGAAGAGTACTAGACTAAGTGGTATTAGGTAAATCCAGAGTGAAACTATAGTTGGTGTCTTTTTCCAATGCAGGTTGGCATCAGCAGGAAACAGAGACCTGTGGGTACTGGTGTGTGTGTGTGTGTGTGTGTCTGTGTGTGGGTGTGTGTGGGTGTGGGTGGGTGTGGGTGTGGGTGTGTGTGTACGCTTGTGTGTGTATGGGTTCATCCAGGAAGATCTATCGGCAAAGAAACAGGTAGAAGAGGATTGGGGTCTACAGCTACACAACAGCACAGAAAGGATAGACCATGGGTGACCTTTAACTCTGAATGGGAATAGAAACATGTGTGTCTGGGTCAGCAGCTATATACTAATTTAGAATAGACTAGGGGCAAGCCTCCATTTCAGCCTCTCTTAACTCTTTACAAAAACTGAGAAGGACTGGGGTCAGTATTTGTACATTTGATATCTGAATAGCAAAGTTATATTGGGGGGTCAACAAGGCCCCCAAATTGGAGTTAAGAGCTTGAAAAGTTTAGACCAAGAGGGCAACAAATACACAGCATTCTAGATCAGGTCCCTGAGAGGTTATAGTTTCTTGGAATGAACTGTCCCTAAGGTCTTTGTAAAAAAGAATCCAATACCTGGAATAAGCAGGTCCTTAGATAACAGAAATCAGAGTCAAATAAAGACCCCACTTTATTTGTGTGTGTGTGTGTGTATACACACACACACACACACACACTCACACACATATATATTCACTTCAAAAGTGTGAAGAGCCTGGCCCTGACCAAAAAAAAAAAATCACAATTTAAGAAGCAGAATAGAAAAATGAGTAAACAAAAGAAGATATAGAGGAGAAGTAAGTACTATGCCCAACACACAAATCCAGAAAAAGCAAGTAACTTCAAAATATCTGTACAGTCTTAAATAAAAACACAGTTTCTCCATAAAATCAATTATAACTGTCCATATGAAACTAAAAATTTAAAATTATATGAAAGAAATTAAAGATCTAGGAGAAAAATGTGGAAAATAAATGAGACATTTAATGCAAAGACCTTGTAGGACAATAAATAGCTTAATACATGTGGTGGAGAACCTTAATCAAGTAATACATTCTCTGAAAATTAGAATGCATCCAATAAAAGAGAATGTGAAGTACCTTACAAGTATAGGAAAAAAAATATGAATCATCAGAAAACTGAAAAGCATAATCAAAAACAGCCTGGATAATATACCTATTGGAATCAAAAAAGGAAGTGAAAATAGGAGGAATCCAGTTACTTCCCGAAAGAAAAAACAAAATAAAAAATTCTCAAGTATTCTATGGCCGTAATACAGAGTTTCCAATTCAAAGAAAATATTTTAAGCAATTGGAAAGATTTTAAGTACTAAAAAACTATAATCAGGATTACTGCCACTCTAAAGAAACTGGAGAACTTGAAATGCCATATTCCAAAAGGTAAAAGATAAAGGTGTACAATAAAAAATAATTTACTTCGCAAAATTTTGTAAGAGGAAAATGAGCCTTTCATGAAACAGTGGATTTATAAATATTCCTGATAAAAAAAGAAGAGCAGAGCAGAAACTTTGAAATGTAAAAGCATTTGCCAGTCTGATTTTTTTAAAAGAAAGAAAATAAAAAAAATACAAAATATCAAAATTGAAAAGTACTATTCATAAAACTTGAAGTAGAAATGAAGAATATTATTAGAGATGATTTTGCCAAACATATACTAAGAAAATCAACAATGTAAATAAAATGGATGATTGTTTTTAAAAGTATGAAATGGACAGATTAACAAAAAAGAGAATTTAAACAAACCAATCTCATAAAGAGAAATCAAACAAATGATAAATAAAATTTCTAAGAAAAAAATTAAGGCTTGATGAATTTGCAAACAAATTGTATCAAAATCCAAATAACAATTCCAGTATTAAAAATTTGGTGCAAAAATAGGAAAAAGAAATTATCCAAATTCTTCACTGAAAAGATATTGATGCCTAAATTAAGGAAACAGAAAAAAAAATACAGAGCATTATGCCTAATGAATATCAATACAAAATTTTAAATGAATAATTGATTTATCCTTGCTAATCAGATTTTGTTGCTTTTCTAGTTAACACATTTCCATAGATGTCTTGCGGCAATCAATATTTACATATCCTTGTTAGGTTATATGTTTTTTCCAGCCATAACTTTTCTTTGTTATTCTGCAAACTGTGTGATTGTACTTAGGAAAGAGAAGCAATTCTTTAGTTGAACAACTTCAGGGAAGAATCAGTTCATAGCTTATTCTTCTTCAATACTTCTGGGTAGCATCTTAGCATGGTTACAGACATATCATTAACATTACAAATGAATCTTTGCTCCTGACCAGCTGTAGATTATAAAATTGTCATTATATTTTCAGCCAAAGGCAGTATTTGTTTGACTTGCAATCTGCTAAATTTACAAAAGCTTACCAGTACCACATTTTCCTAAAATATATGTGTTTAAATTTGCAAAGTAACTTCATATGAGTAATTATTGATTTTCCTTGGCATTTCTGCTCTTGTTACTCATGTACATTTTAGTGTAGTTTGTCAGAATGATCTTTTTATATTACAAATTAGTTGTTAACTGGGATTGTCCATTTTTATTTAACTATAGTGTTCAGGTTAATAATAATATGGCCTACATTATCTAGCATTTTACACAATCTTATTTGGTCCTCACAACATTTCTGAAATGCGTATTAATAATATTACTACCCCAATTTTGCAGATAAGGAAATTGAGGTTCTAAGGCATGACTTGGTTTATACCAATTCATATAGCCAGTAAATGCCAGAATTGAGATTTAGTCACGTGTCCTGGCTCCCATTCCAGTGTTCTTTTCAAAATAATGTACTGTTATTCACCATCAGGCACAAAATGTTTCCTGTTTACTTACAAAATGCTGTTTCCATGCAGAGTAATTGTGTTACCTTAAACAGCACCATGTGTTTTCTTGTGTGGATACCAAGTATAATTTTCTCATAGAATGGTTTTTTATCATAAAGGGAAAAATCACAAAATGAAATGTCTTTTAACAGCAGAAAACTACAGAACCAGTTTAGCATTAAGCCTCCATATTATGTACAGGGAAGTAAAAAAAAATAGTTCAATATGACTAAATTAAAAATGTACTAGCTATGTATAAAACATGAAGAAATGGAAAAGTGCTATTATTTTAGAATGTTGTTTGAATATTTATGACCCCATTTGGGATATTATTGTTGGGAAAAATAATTGCAGTAGTTTTCCATTTCTATCTCTAGCTCATTTTACAAATTAGGAAACTGAGGCAAACAAGGTTAAGTGACTTGCCCAGGGTAATCCAGCTAGTAAATGCATGAGGTCATATTTGAACTCATCATGAAGATGAGTTTTCCTGACTCCAGACTTGGGGCTTTATTCACTGTACCACATAGCTGCCCCAGCTCAAGAATAAAAACTCAAGTTAATATTCTGGCTCATCTATTTTCTTAAGGCTTACTCAAGAAACTCAGAAATGACAATTTCAATGCAATATATTTTAATCAATTATAATGAAAAGAAAAGTTTATAACCATTTGAAAATTATTTAATCTAGCAAATTAGTTTGTTATTAGATTTGAAAAACAAAATAGAAATGAAAAACAGAATTGATGCACACAAAAGTTGCATTAAAGTAGGTAGGGATAGGGACTGGGCCTGTGATTGAGTTCCTTGCTATAGAGACCTTTCTAATAAGAAAACTCCTTCAGTCCACCTGCCAATACAAATTCAGGAACTATCTGAATACAATTATAAAACACTTTTCAGACAAAAAGTCAGATCTAAATAAATTGGAAAATATCAGTTGCTCATAGGTAGGTGAGCTAATATAATAAAAATGAAAATTCTCCCTAAATTAATTTACTTATTCAGCACCATACAAATCAAACTAATTTATTTTATAGAACTAGAAAAAATAGCAAAATTCATCAAAAACAAAAGATCCAAAATATCAAAGGAATTAATGAAAAGAAATGCAAAGGAAAGTGGATGTTGTATCAGATCTAAAATTGTATGATAAAGCAGCAATCATCAAAACTACTTGGTACTGGCTAAGAAATAAAGTGGTGGATAAATGGAATATGGTAGGGATGTAGTCAATGACTACAGTGTTCTACTCTTTGATAAGCCCAAAACTCTAAGTTCTGGGATAAGAACTCACTATTTGTCAAAGAATGCTGGGAAACCAGGAAAACAGTATGGCAGAAACTAGGCATAGATGAACATCTTACACTGTATACCAAGATAAAGTCAAAAGGGGTAAAAGATTTAAATATAAAGGGTGACACCATAAGCAAACAGGAGAGCAAGGAACAGTTTACATGTCAACTCTATGGAGAATGGAAAAATTTATGACCAAGCAAAGAGATAGAGAACATTATGAAATGCAAAATGGATAGTTTTGATTACAATAAATTAAAAATTTTTTTGCAGAACAAAGTCAATGCAACCAAGATTAGAAAGCTGGGAAATCATTGTTATAGTCAGTGTCTCTGACAAAGGTTTATTTCTAAAATATATGGAGAGCTGAGTCAATTTATAAGAATACAAGTCACTCCCCAACTGATAAATGACCAAGGGATAGCAATAGGCAGTTTTCAGATGAAGAAATTAAAGCTATTATCATATGAAAAAAATGCTACCAATTTCCGTTGATTAGAGAAATGCATATTGAAATAATTTTGAGGTATCAAATCACACCTATCAGATTGGTTAACATGACAAAACAGGAAAATGATAAATGTTGGAGAAGATATGGGAAAGTTGGAACACTAATACATTGTTGGTGGAGTTATGAACCGATTCAACCATTCTGGAGAGCAATTCAGAACTATGCTTAAAGGGCTATACATATTCTTTGATCCAGGTATATCACTTCTAGGTCTACATCCCAAAAAGTTCATAAAAACGGAAAAAAAGACCAACATGGACGAAGATATTTATAGTAGCTATTTTTGTTATAGCCAAGAATTAGAAACTGACAAAAGGCCCACCAACTGGGGAATGATTAAACAAGCTGTGGTAAATGAATGTAATGGAATACTATTGATGCATAAGAAATGATGAGCAGGAGGACTTCAGAAAAACCTGGACAGACTTACATTAACTGATGCTGAGTGAAGTGAGCAGAAACAGGAGGACAATAACAGAAACATTGTGAAATGACGAGCTTTGAAAGACTTGGCTCATCTCAGTAATTCGAGTATCTAAGAGTTCCGAACGACTCATGATAGAAAGTGCTATCTACATCCAGAGCAAGTACCAGGGAATCTGAATGCAGATTGAAGCATACCATTCTCTCTCTCTTTTTTTTGTTTCTTCTTTCTCATGTTCCCCACTCCCTTTGGTTCTAATTCTTCATTACAACATGACTAACATGGAACTATATTTAATATAAATGTATCTGTGTATTCTATATCAGATTGTACATTGCCTTGGGGAGGAGAGAGGAGAGATAAGGGGAGAAAATTTAGAACTCAAAATCTTATAGAAGTGAATGTTGAAAACTAAAAGTAAAAAATTAAATTTATTAAAAAAGAAAAATCCCTCTACTAATACAGGTTAGTGTCTTCCCTCCAATATATAGTCTTAAAGAATTTTCTACAGCATTGAGTAGCTTAATGACTTGTTCAGGGTCATCTCATTAAAAAAAAGTCCACACCAACACAGTAGCCCCATTATTAATACCTCTATTACAATCTAGATACCAAAAAACAAAACAAAACAAAAGACATGTACCAATTGGGCACCTTCTACAGCAAGAACTCTGTAAGCAATGTCTTCAGATTTCAGGGGAATATAATTGTATGTGTATGTATGTGCATATGTAACCATTTCTGTGGTATGACAAAGATCCTTTGCATATTACACAAGAACGGAGACAATTATTTGATTTTCAGCAATTGCTATTAGCTACAGAGTTGATGCTATTCTCTTTTTGCATATAATAATAAGTAATGTTACTGGAGGATTCTTAAGAATTGTAAAGTACTTTACATATGTTACAAAATCTTGGTATACTCTTGATCTTAAAAAGAGAAACCCATTTTGGTAGAGATGGTTACTTCCAAGTAGCCTAAGGTAGTGGCATGTTGTTAAAAATTCTTTACTTTGTAAAGCATGCTTTTCTTTTGATCTCATGCATCTTTTATAAATATCCAGCCTCATGGTGACACTACTTTGTTATTTAATAATAAAATAAAACTTACTGTGAGATTAAACAAGTCTGAAGGCATTCAGGGAACAGAGGGGAACATATGATTTAGAGCTTGAAGGGAATTAAGAGATTATCTATCCCAGCTTCCTCAGACTAATTTCCAATATAAAAGGGAGTATTCCAAGAGACTTAGGAGATAATCTAGTATAGGGTAGAGAAAGAAAGTTTAATTTTCATTTGAGGAGAGGACTCTTTCTGTATCTGAATGCTTTCATAAAGTGAGACCTTAGATCACTTAATCCCTCTGAGCCTCAGTTTCCTTGTCTGTAAAATTGGCATAATGCTAATTTCACAGAGCTATTGTGAGGAAAGCACTTTGAAAATCTGGAAATATTATAGAAATGCAAGTTATATTATAAAAGAAAGAAAATATTCATGGATCTTTTTAAGGAAAATGAAAATGTCTGAAAACAGATTGACAGCTACCAAATAACATCCCTGCTTTCTTGTCACCATAAAATACAATGGTCTATACATATATGAAAGATTTCTATGATGAAAACATGAAAAGGAGAACAGGTAGGATTTCAGAACCATTTTTAATGATGAATAACATCATCATGAGAGGTAAAGAATATAACATCCCAATTTTTACGGTTGAACTTTTTCAAATAAGTATTTGGTAGTATAGCAAAATGAATTCTTGTAAACTCTGTTCAAAGGGTGTGATATACACACACTCATACACATATATACACATATATATGTTATACATATATATGTCTACATATTCAAAATTAGTCAAGATTTCATGATATAGTAAATCTAACAGTTTTGCCTCATAGCCCCTGAAGTCTTAGTATCAGCTGATATATTAAAAGGGTAAATAAATATATACTTATATGTACTCAATGAGGTTGTTTGATTGAAGATATCCTATACATTGTTTTAAAGTTTTCTGACTGATTTTTTCCCTAGATACTCTTGCATACATATGACATCATGCCAATTCCACAAAGTTCCCAAACCTGACAATGTCTCCTTGTTAGAATCCACAGGTTAAAAAAAGACAAAATTTTCCTCACTAGGAAAATGAAGTGGATGAAAAATGTTAAATTCAAAAGTGATTTTGGATAATCTAGTTATAAAATCTTATTATGTCAAAGATGGGGATTACGACTCTTCCCAACAATAGTTTTTATTTATTTTGCATATACTTATTTTATATATGTGTAAATGTTGTCTCCCCCTATAGAATACAAGCATTTTGGAGGCAAGAATGTTTTCAATTATGTCTTTGCATACTTGGTACCTAGTACAATATGGGCATATAGTAGACCTTTGATAATGTATATTTTTCAACTGACTGAAAGGACTTTAAAGACATCATCTAGTCCAATTCTTTTTTATAGATATAGAAACTGATACAGAAAGGTGGAAAATGACTTTTCCATGACCCTATGTTAATAAATATCAGAGATTGCTAAACCACATTTTTTTTACTGTAAGTTTATTTGTCTTTATTAAACCCTGCTTGCTTTTGTTATAGCAGAATACCTTGGTAACTTTAAGGGTCATGCTATGAAATCTTTACTTTTGTGGAGCTGATCACCTGGAGAAATTAAGCCTGAGAAAAACAAGAAGTAGCAGGGGACATAAAAAATGATTTGACATAATTCTAGTACAAAAAGCAACTATACAAACCAGATCATAAGGGAAAAGAGGTATGAAGAAAAGAAATAAAGTTTAAAACTGTACAGAGGATGTTTGCTTTTGAAGATAAGAGGACATTAGACTAGAGAAAAATGTGAATGTCCTTTTTCCCACTGCATGTGAGGACACTGGTACATCAAACTCAGCACACCCAGAATGAAACCATTTCTCACCTCTTCAAACATTAATTACTTCCTCCTGAAGTCTCTATAATTCTTACATTCTGCTAAGCACCAAGGGTTAAAAATGTCAGCCATCCCTAGCTGCTCCTTATTCCTTACAATTCACATCTAACTGTTGAGAAATCTTGTTGATTCTTCAAAAATTGTCTCGTTTTTGTGCTTTTCTTTCCCCCCCTCAAAGCAATCATTATGTACTTGCTCGTTATATCTTATGTCTTCTAACTTAGACTACTGTGCTGCCATCCTAACTTCTTCCCCTCTGAGGAATTCTAGGTTGTCACAAGATTAATACTCCTAAAATAATTTTTGATAATGTAATTCCATTACAAAAAACTTTTAATTACTTCCTTCTGGCTACAATATTTTATTTTACATTGTTTAATAATAATAGCATCTATAGTGTGCTTTAAAGTTTGCAAAACATTTTACACATATCTCATTTAATTCGCACAACTCTAGGAGGTAGGTGCTACTGTCCACTTTATAATGAGAAAACTGAGGCAGAGAGGGGTTAAATGCTTGCCCAGGGTCACTGAGATAGTAAGGCCATATCTATATATCTAATTATTTATTTTTAACTTATTTATTTAACATTTTACATTCATTTTCACAAAATTTTGGGTTCCAAATTTTCTCCCCATTTATCCCCTCCCCCCACCCCAATACACCGAGCAATCTAATTTCCCCTATCACCAATCTGCCCTCTCTTCTATCCTTCCTCCCTTCTCTTGTCCCCATCTTCTCTTTTGTCCTGTAGGGCCAGATGACTTTCTATTCCCCATTAACTGTACTTCTTATTTCCTAGTAGCAAGAACAATACTCAACAGTTGTTCCTAAAACTTTTAAGTTCCAAATTCTCCCCATCCCTGCCTCCCCACCCATTCCCTTTGGGAAGGCAGGCAATTCAATATAGGCCATATCTGTGTAGTTGTGCAAATGACTTCCATAATAGTCGTGTTATGTAAGACTAACTATATTTCCCTCCATCCTATCCTGCCCCCCATTGTTTCTATTCTGTCTTTCGATCCTGTCCCTCCCCGAGTGTTGACTTCAAATTACTCCCTCCTCCCATTGCCCTCTCTTCCATCATCCCTTCCTCCATGCTTATCTCCTTCTCCCCCACTTTCCTGTATTGTAAGATAGGTTTTCATACCAAAATGAGTGTGCATTTTATTCTTCCTTTAGTCAAATGTGATGAGGGTAAACCATGTTTTTTTCTCAGCTCTCCTCTTTTTCCCTCCACTAAAAAGTCTCCTGCTTGCCTCTTGAATGAGAGATAATTTACCCCATTCTATTTCACCCTCTCTCCTCCCACTACATTTCTCTCTCGCCGTTTACCTTAATTTCTTTTAAGATATGGTCCCATCCTATTCAATTCACTCTGTGCTCTCTGTCTCTGTATGTGTGCGGGCACACGTGTACGTGTGTGTGTGTGTGTACGTGTGTGTGTGTGGTCCCACCAACTACCCAGATATTGTCTTTCCGTGTAGGAATGTGAACAGTTCACCTTTGGTAAGTCCCTTATGACTTTTCTTTGCTGTTTACTTTTTCATGCTTCTTCTCATTCTTGTGTTTGAAAATCAAATTTTCTTTTCAGCTCTGGTCTTTTCATCAAGAATGCTTGAAAGTCCTCTATTTCATTGAAAGACCATGTTTTCCCCTGAAGTATTATACTCAGTTTTGCTGGGTAGGTGATTCTTGGTTTTAGTCCTAGTTCCTTTGACTTCTGGAATATCCTATTCCACACCCTTCGATCCCTTAATGTAGAAGCTGCTAGATCTTGTGTTATCCTGATTGTATTTCCACAATACTGGAATTGTTTCTTTCTAGCTGCTTGCAATATTTTCTCCTTCACCTGGGAATTCTGAAATTTGGCCACAATGTTCCTAGGAGTTTCTCTTTTTGGATCTCTTTCAGGTGGTGATCAATGGATTCCTTCAATACTTATTTTGCCCTCTGGTTCTAGAATATCAGGGCAGTTTTCCTTGACAATTTCATGAAAGATGATATCTAGGATCTTTTTTTGATCATGGCTTTCAGGTAGTCCCATAATTTTTAAATTGTGTCTCCTGGATCTCTTTTCCAGGCCAGTTGTTTTTCCCATGAGATATTTCACATTCTCTTCCATTTTTCCATTCTTTTGGTTTTGTTTTGTGATTTCTTGGTTTCTCATAAAGTCATTAGCCTCCATCTGTTCCATTCTAATTTTGAGAGAACTATTTTCTTCAGTGAGCTTTTGAACCTCTTTTTCCATTTGGCTAATTCTGCTTTTGAAAGCATTCTTCTCCTCATTGACTTTTTGTACTTGCCAATTGAGTGAGCCTATTTTTCAAGGTGTTATTTTCTTCAGCATTTTTTTGGGTCTCCTTTAGCAACGTCAATCATTGACCCATTTTTCATGCTTTTCTTGCATCTCTCTCATTTCTCTTCTCAGTTTTTCCTCCACCTGTCTAACTTGATTTTCAAAATACTTTCTGAGCTCTTCCATGGTCTGAGCCCATTGAATATCTATTTCATATGTTTGGGGTACAGAGGCCTTGATGTCTATGTCTTTCCCTGATGGTAAGCATTGTTCCTCCTCATCAGAAATGAAAGGCAGAAACATCATCTGTTCCCCAAGAAAGTAGCTTTCTATGGTCTTATTTTTCTTCCCTTTTCTGGGCATTTTCCCAGCCAGTTACTTGACTTCCACCCCCACCTAGATCTGCCCAGCTAGTGCTTGGGGTCTGAGATTCAAATGCTGTTCCCCAGCCCCTGAGCTTTCAGTGGCGGGTGCAGCTGCTATTCAATGTGAGCTTAAGTTCTGGTGCTAGGGTCAGGGCAGGGCCACCTCCCAGGCTCAGTTCCCTCAGGGGGTTTATGCAGAGAACTTCAGTAATGAAGGTCTAAAATCCTGCCTGCTCCTGGTGCCCCTGGCTGCCACTGCCTCCCAAGGGGTCCCGAGTCACAGAGACACCCTGCTCCCCTCTCAGCCAGCCCAGAAGTCTCTCTCACTGACCTGTAGTGCCTGTGGATGGTTCTTCCCGGCCGCTGGAGGTTCCGTCCTTGAAGCCTGCTTGGATCTGCTCCTCTGGGGCAGTGCGGCCAGGGCAGTGCAGGGGTGGGCTCTGCTATCCGGTGTGCGAGGGACCTTTGGGGTCGGTTTTTCAGGGCTCTCTGGAATGGAAATCTCCTCCATTGTGTTGCTGTGCAGCTTGCACTGATCCAGAATTTGTGGGGAGTTCTTTTTACAGGAAATTTATGGGCTGTGGGTTTGGAGCTAGCATATGTGAGTCTTTCTACTCCACCATCTTGGCTCTTCCCCAGTAAGGTCATATTTAAAGTCAGACTTCCTGACTTCAGGTTCAGGTTTTTCTCCACTATACTACACAATATACTCGAGGTAACAAATAATCTGACCCCAATCTACCTGTATGATTATATTGCTTGTGATCAAGGGAATGTTGTTGATATAGTTTAACTACATACTTAACAAAGTCTCTCATGATATCCTTGTGGAAGATATATGTGTGTGTGTGTGTGTGTGTGTTTTGACTTTGTGCACTTGACTTTGTTTTGAGTGAAGGAGGGTCGTGCAGGTCACCAGTCTCACTTCTCCTCTAGAGCCATCCGAATCCAGTGACCAGATATTCAGCAGGATGACTGGTATGTAGATTTCATATGAATGATGTGGATGTGATAAATCTTCAGTGTAAAAAAGAATAGCTCTCTCTTTGACTTCAGGCCTCCAGTCTTCTGCTGTCACTGTCCTTTGAGGGTAGAGAAGCATCCTCTGTTCCACAATGAACATTCTCACACCTGATCATACCTTTTATATCCAGATCCCACTCCTTAGCTCCCCACCACCCAGTTCTTCATTTCTATCACCCTCAACACTCCTGCCCCAAAGTTTCATCTTAACTCCACCCAGGCCTTCCACTGTAAACTCTGGAATCCCTGTCCACAGGCAACAATTTCCCTTTATCTTAATAATTTTCTCTCTCATTCTTTCCATCTAGTGACTCTTATTGAAATCTGGCTTCCTCTTGATTACATAGAATCACTGGCTGACCTTTCCAGTATTGTCTGTACCTTCACTCACTCCCCTAGGCTCAATGACTGGGCATGGGGGGTGGAGGGGTGTGATGATGGTGGCAATTTGGAATACTCTGCTTCCTTTTGTCACTTCTGGGTTGTCCTCAATTCTCCATTTTTCAATAGCTTCTCTTCTTTCAAGGTTCAGAATATTCATATCTATCACCCAATAAAAATCATAGTGGCTGTTATCTCCAGACCACCAGGTCATTCCCTTTTCCTCAATGACTTTGATATCTGGTTTATGGTTTTTTCTCTCCTCCCTAACTTCTGCTGTCATATTAGGAGACAACATACATATTGATTCTCTCTCAAATACCTCAACCAATCAGTTCTTCAGCCTACTCACATCTCATCAACTACTATTCTTCTACTCCATCTTAGCAACACTCGAAGATGGTCATCCCTTGATCTTGTCATCATTAATATACAACATTCATAATTAAGGATTCTGAAACCTTTCATCTGACCATAATCATAATTTTCATCTCTCCCTCTGCCTTCTCTTATATAACCTCATTCTTCATCAGTATCATGACCTCCAATCCCTTGACCTCTCAGTTCTCCTCCAGACCATCTCTTCTGCACTAGTCATGCTTTTCTTTGACTTCTTGGTAAAGTAATTTCATTTTACACTGCTTTCCACTCTTTTAAAAATATTTTTTTTCCAATTTCATATAAAGGAGTTTTTAACATTCATTTTTTAAAAAAATAAATTCCAAATTCTCTCACTTCTCTTTCTTCCTCCTTCATTGAGAAGGTGAGAAATTTGATATAGGTCATAATGTACAGTCATGAAAAATGTATTTCCATATTTGCCATGTTATAAAAAAACCACAGACAAAATCTTCTAAGAGAAATAAAGATAGTAAAGAAAAGTATGTTGTGATCTTTATTCATACACCATCAGCTCTTTCATGGAGGTGGACAGAATTTTTCATCATAAATCTTTTAGAATTGTCTTGGATTGTTATATTATTGAAAATTGTTAAGTCATTCACAATTGGTCATTGTACAATATTGCTGTTACGGGTACAATGATCTCGTGGTTCTGCCCACTTTACTTTGTGTCCGTTTATGTAAGTCTTCCCAGGTTTTTCTCAAAGCATCTTGCTCAGTATTTCTTCTAACACAACAATATTCCATGACAATAAATTTGTTTGACCATCCTCCAAATGAGGGGCATCCTCACAATTTCAGAATCTTTGCCACAACAAAAAAAGGTCTGCTATAAATATTTTTGCACATATAGGTCCTTTTCCTTTTTAAAAATCTCTTTGGGTATTTCAAGGTCAAGTGTAAGACAGTCTGTCATATAAAAGATGAATTTTAAATTAGATGTGGATTCCAAGGGCAAATAGAAGTCAAAAGGAAGCAAGTCAAGTCAACAATCATTTATTAAACACGAGCTATGTGCCAGGGACTGTACTAAGCACTCTGGATAAAAAGAAAGACAAAAACAGTCCCTGCTCTTAAAATATTTCCAATCCAGTGGAGAGGCAGGCTTGATGTAAAGAAGAATTAGCAATGAAAGTTCCCAACAATAGAATGGATTATTGGAGGCATCCAAGAAGAGACAAGATGGTAATTTATGGGTTTTAAAAGGAGATTTTTACAGAGGGTAGTGAATTGGGCTATATGGACATCTAGGGTTTCATCCAGTTCCATGAATCTCTAATTCTACCTTTCCAGCTTTATTTCACCATACTTCCTTACATTAATCCTATGGTAACAATCAAACAAGTCTACTCTTTTGTACTAATAGCATGTTTTGCACTTTCTCATTTATGACGTTTTGCTCACTGACTCCAGATAATTATAACACTGTGTCTTCATTATAATTTAATCAGGTAATCAGGAAACACTGGTGATGTCTATGTTTAAAAACTTTTTAAAATACATAAACTAAAACATATGGTATTACAAAGGAATCTGAGTTTACTGAAATATAGTTAGCAATATATCTACCTATCTATCCATCTATCTATCCATCCATCTAGTCACAGACACCACCAGGTCTTGGAACATCTTATATTCTCTACTCCTCTGTTTTTTCTATCCATTTACCAATGGCCATCTTATAATTCACTTCCTCCATGACGTTGTTCCTTATCAAGCCAGCTGAAAAAACAACAAAACTTTTTGTTGAACTTCTTTTCTATTGCTCTCATGACACTTAACTATATTACTTTGTATGACTTTAACTCATCTACTTGTTTATAAGCTACTGGAAAGACAGGACAATAATTTACTTCCTCTTTGTTTACACAGCAACTAGCACAGTCATTTGCATATCCTAAACACTGAATAAATACTCCACAAATAAGCTGATGCTGTAATTGAACATTTACATGTTCATTTCTCCACTGAGAATGAAGAGAGTTAAAGTGGTCTGGGAAAGCATACGTGAAGGAAGAGAATAAACAAAACAAGATATTAGAAGGTGAACTCTACAACATCTCAAATGCCAAAGTTCATTCTTTGTATTTATGCTTTAACATTTTTTCCTCAACTAGTTCCATTTGGATCTCCCTGGTTTGCTTTTTAAAATAAATTCAAGTAATTTCTGTTTGATTGTTTTATATACATTTCTTTATTGATGTCACTAGACAGCCTTTGAAGTAGCATGTCCTTGTTTCCCTTAGTTTCTAATGCCCAGATGAAGTCTTCACTTGTTCTTACTAATGAAATCTCACTAAAGCCCTCAGTGTTTATTGGTTTCTTGAGTGAAACAGGTTTGTTGTTTTTAAAATATATTGAGTTATTCAAAATAAATATTCTCAAAAAGACTATTTTAATTAAGTTACAATACAGGAATTTCATAAAAAAACTATGTCAAAGTTTCAAACTAGTTCAAAGTTTCAAAGTGGACAAAAACTTTGGCCATCAATAAAAACAACAGCCTTTTTTATTTGGAGCCAATTATTTTTATCATGAGGAATTGTGAGTTCTTCTAAAACTACACAACTTGGTAATTTGTACACATATTCTCAAAACTTTCCAAATTCTGAAAACCTTCTGAATGTTCCTTTTCCCATCCTAGAAAGTTAGGGAATGGATTCATTCTGGCCATTTGTCAACTAGATAAGGCATTTCCGCACAGTCAACATTTACAGACATAGCACACAGGGATTTGTATCATTTCTTAAGAGCTTCATACAGCTAAATGCTGGCTGTTTTCTGTCACAATGACTCATACTTCAAAATCTAGGGGAACCACAATGGTAAGTTATCACAGTGGTAACACTCAATAATGACAAAGTTTTAAAAAATACCTACTATTAGTAGAGGAATTAGGAATTAGATTTGTTGAAGAAAATCTACTCCATGCAAAAAGAGAAGTATTATCCTGTAAAGGGCACAAGCCGCCTGCTTTGATTAAAGCATGCGTCAAGCTAATTACTCCCTCTCGAAGGCACATTCAAATCTTATCAAAGTCCTTGTTTAATACTTTCCATCTTCCTCAGCGAACTAAACAGATTGAGTAGATTCATTGTTCAAAATAATTAACCACCATTGTCATAAATCAAATTTACACAGTTTGGGAATGAGTCAGGCATGACCTGCTTGCATTCACTGTTGGTCTCCTGTCATGGCTTGTGGTTCCATGTTTTGTTTAGTGACCTTGCTGATCGTTTCACACCTAGAAATCAGGCTAAGATTGTAAAGATACTTTCCAGAAAGGGAAAAAAATATTTCTTTTGAAACCACATCCTTGAATATCATTAGGGAGCAGGTATTATAACAAGATAATAACAAGAAAATATCTGAGAGAGCTCCTGAATGATGGTGAAATCAGGAAGCATTCAGTAGTTACATGCAATCAAAGACTATGGAACCACCTAACCTGCCATAAAATTACGAACATGACCAACAGTAGACTGACTGCAAATCAAGAAAAATAGAAAGTTACACTTCATAATTAACAGATACTTGCAAAATAAAATGATTTGCATATTTCATGCTAGCACTCACACTATGGGAAAAGCTTTGAAAACTTTCACTGAGAATATTAAACAAGATTAGTGAAATACACAGAGTATGTACTTTGGATCATTGATTTGAAGGCAATCCTTTGAACTTCTAAGACTGACTTTCATGAAACTGAAACAATGCTGGTTCTTGGTGCCAAAGACTGATATTTCTATTTCTGTTTTTTACCCCTGCAGTACCAATTTCACATTGGAAAGCTCCCCATACATGAACGTACTGGAGGACATGGATGAGGGTCACACAGGATTTATAGGCATGGAAGGGATACAATCTGGATCATTGGAAGGAATATTCACATCAAAAAAATAACAGTTCCTTCGGAATAATGTAGTATTATCAGTGACTGAAAATATATCTTGCATTTAAATTGAGTTGGATAGATCTGGACTGAACTCTGATACATACACACATACATACACACGTGTAAATGTACATGTGTGTACATACATACATACATACATACATAGCTTTGTTTATAATTGATACAATTATACAATTGATACAATTAATGCAATACAAATCATAGAAAGATATTTTTATTTGGTTTAAATATGTGTTTAAAGCTGACCCAAAGAAGATCAACAAAGGGCAATTCTAATAGAATGTCATGATTGGCTTTTTTTCATAAAAGGTTATATTACTTGATTTGTCTTTAAGTGGTGTATAGGGAAAGATATTTTCCTTCCAGAAAATGAAATGGACATATATACATATATATATATATATATACATATATGTTTATGTATAGACATATAGACATATATAGACACACACACATATCTGTTGTTTTGTTCAATGAACTTTAGATAGTATAGTGTATATCTAATTGATACTTCACAAATATTAATGGAAGAATTATTCCACAGAATTAGCCTAAAACTTTTTCATTTCAACAGTTCAATTCAATAAATATTATTAAGCATCTACTATGTTTAAGACACAGTTGTTCTAAGTGATTGAAATGCAAAGACAGAGATGAAACAGTCATTGTCCTCAAGTCCTACTTGGAAGAGAAAGTTGTCACCTTTATGTTGTCAATAAAACTTAAACCACTGAATTTAAACTAATAATATTAATAATAATAGTTAAGGACATTGACTATGAAAAAGAGTTTAGAATTAAACTGAATCAGAGATACGCAATTTTATTTGTAAGAGGGGAAACCAGTGTTTTGAAATCCACACATGTGGAAATGTCATTAATTATGCAATTTTCTGTTGAATTTGGATAGTTCACTAGTACACCCAAAACCTCAAAACAAAAACAACTAACCTAAAAAACCCAGTCAACATAAAATCTCCAGCTCTTTGGTTTGATTCCTAGCTCTGCTCTCTGTTGACTGACTCTGTTGTCTTGAAAAAGTCACTTTTTGAACCTTGATTACTTTAACTATAGGATGGAGCCAGTACACTTTATATACTATAAAATACTATATAAATGTGAATGATAATCTATTAAATAACTTTTGTGATGAAAACATTAAATAAAAGTAAAAGCCATAACTGACAATTCAGCTCAAGAGAAACTTAAGCTTAGTTATCTATAAAATTGATTTTTCTCTCTCTAAAATTACTCTTTCAAAATTCACCATTTATGTCTATGGCACATAGTAACCTGAGTTCAGACCCTATATCTTTAATCACACTTTCTTCATGCTCAATTCTCCCATCCATTCACTTTCAAAGTAATGTCTATTACGCCTCCAAAGTCTTTCATAATTGCATTCTCTTATTGTCCTCATGGGTGTTACCTTAGAAAAGGCCCTTATTACCAGTCACCTGGATTGACGCAACAGCCTCTTAACAGATCTTCCAGATCTTTCTTCCCCATCCCCAATCTATTCCTCCAACTACTGTTAAAATAATCTTTTATTTTTTCATAGAACTCATCATGTTATTCTTCTATGCTAAATTATTTAGTCACTTCCTATTTACTCAGCGGCTAACTAAATAAATAAATTATTATTTTCATTGACCTCCACAACTCTCCACATTCAGTCACTGCCCTACCTCTCTAGCCTTACCCAGCATTTTCCCCTTTATTCCCTGTTCCTGATGGACAAAGTGGCCCATTCCTGGCCCCCCAAACATAACAGGTGCATTTAACTTCTGTATCTTTGATCACATTGTTTGATATGCTTACAGCACAATCTTTTTTTTTTTCATTTCTAGCTCTATTCCTTTTTGGTGTAATTGAATTATGTCTAGCCCTTCATGACCCTTTGGACCATACAGTCCATGGGGTTTTCATGTCAAGAATACTGAAGTGGTTTGCTGTTTCCTTCTCCAGTGGATTAAGGAAAGTAGAGGTTAAACGACTTGCCCAGGGTCATAAACCTACTAAGTATCTGAAGTCACATTTGAACTCAGGTCTTCCTGACTTCAGGCCCAGTCCTCTATCCACTGAGTCATCTGGCTACCATTATAGACTCTAATCCTACTCATCCTTTAAAGTACAACACGTGAGAGCCAGTGTGATGTCAAGGATAGAGGGCCAGATTTGGAGTCAAGATTGGGATTTGAATATTGTCTTAGATATTTATTGACTGTGTGACCTTTTGCAAGTCACTTAACATCTAGGGATCTCAGTTTCTTGATTAGTAAAATGAAGCTATTGAACTCAATGACCTTTAAGACACCCTCAAACTCTAAATTTCTGATACTATGGTAATAAATGCCAGCTTACAGTAGATAGTAGACTATAAACTCATGACACCATGTTTGATCCAAAATATGTATTATGCCTCTGACCTTGCATGCTATATTTCACATATAGTCTTTTCTAAATTGAATTGACTTAGTGTTTATTGAATGGATGGATAATAATATTGTGTCTGGTTAGGAACTCTGCCAAAGATATCACCAGGTTAAAATACAAACTTGTCTGTAAAATTCTATGATGAAAGGTAATGGTTGATTATGAACTGTATAGTTTCTTAAAGTGAGAGAAGCATGGGAAGTGGATTCAGCTTAAAGAAATCACGATATCTAACTAATCAATTATTTTAAGGGCATTAAAGAATTTAAGTGGGGGGGGGTGGAGTCAAGATGGTGGAGTAGAAAGACTCATGTATGCGAGCTCCGAACCCACAGCCCATAGATTTAATGTAAGAAGAGCTCCCCACAAATTTTGGATCACTGCAGGGTGTGCAGAAACACAGTGGAAGAGATTTCTGTTCCAGAGAGCCCTGGAGAGCCGTCCCCAGGGTCCGTAGCACCCCAGAAAGCGGAGTCCACCCCAGAGCTGCCGGAGCAGGCTTCAGGGAGGGCTGCCTGGAAGGTCCTTCCGCCCACAGACTCTACAGGTCAGTGAGAGACACGTCTGGGCTGGCCGAGAGGGGAGCGGGGTGTCTCCGCGGCTCGGGCCCCCTCGGGAGGAAGTGGCAGAAACAGAGGTAGGGGCAGGAAACGGCGGAGGCAGAGGCAGGGGCAGGAAGCGGCAGAGCCAGAGGCAGCAGCGGTGGCCCCCGGGACTCCCTGAGCAGACAGGATCTTCATTACTGAAAGTCTCTGCATAAACCACCTGAAGGAGCTGAGCCTGGGAGATGGCCCTGCTCCACCCACTCCATTTATGAAGGTCTCTGCATAAAGCCCCTGAGGGAGCTGAGTTTGGGAGACAGCCCTGTCCCCACCTGCTCCATCACTGAAGGTCTCTGCATAAAGCCCCTGAGGGAACTGAGCCTGGGAGGTGGCTCTGCCCCCACCCCAGCACCAGAACTAAAGCTCACATTGATTAGCAGCGGCGCCTGCCGTGGAAAGCCCATTTGAATCTCAGACCCCAAGCACTAGCTGGGCGGATCAAGGCGGGAGTGGACAGGTATCTAAGAAGTCAAGTAACTGGCTGGGAAAATGCCCAGAAAAGGGAAGAAAAATAAGACTATAGAGAGCTTTTTTGAGCAGATGCAAATGATCCCTCCTTTCGGATCTGATGATGAGGAAATATTCTTGCCATCAGGGAAAGACATGGAGAGTGGGGCCTCTGTATCCCAGACATCCCAGGGGGTTGTCGGGTGGGCTCAGGCCTTGGAAGAGCTCAAAAAGGATTCTGAAAAGCAAGTTAGACAGGTGGAGGAAAAACTGGGAAGAGAAATGAGAGAGATGCAAGAAAAGTATGAAAAACGGGTCAATACCTTGGTAAAGGAGACCCAAAAAAATGCTGAAGAAAATAACACCCTGAAAAATAGGCTCACTCAACTGGCAAAAGAGGTTCAAAAAGCCAATGAGGAGAAGAATGCTTTCAAAAGCAGAATTAGCCAAATGGAAAAAGAGGTTCAAAAGCTCACTGAAGAGAACAGTTCTCTCAAAATTAGAATGGAACAGATGGAGGCTAATGACTTTATGAGAAACCAAGAAATCACAAAACAAAACCAAAAGAATGAAAAAATGGAAGAGAATGTGAAATATCTCATGGGAAAAGCAACTGACCTGGAAAATAGATGCAGGAGAGACAATTTTAAAATTATGGGACTACCTGAAAGTCATGATCAAAAAAAGAGCCTAGACATCATCTTCCATGAAATTATCGAGGAAAACTGCCCTGACATTCTACAACTAGAGGGCAAAGTAAGTATTGAAAGAATCCATCGATCACCACCTGAAAGGGATCCAAAAAGAGAAACTCTAGGAACATTGTGGCCAAATTCCAGAACTCCCAGGTCAAGGAGAAAATATTGCAAGCAGCTAGAAAGAAACAATTCCAGTATTGTGGAAATAAAATCAGGATAACTCAAGATCTAGCAGCTTCTACATTAAGGGATCGAAGGGTATGGAATAGGATATTCCAGAAGTCAAAGGAACTAGGACTTAAACCAAGAATCACCTACACAGCAAAACTGAGTATAATACTTCAGGGGAAAATATGGTCTTTCAATGAAACAGAGGGCTTTCAAACATTCTTGATGAAAAGACCAGAGCTGAAAAGAAAATTTGACTTTCAAACACAAGAATGAGAAGAAGCATGAAAAAGTAAACAGCAAAGAGAAGTCTTAAGGGACTTACCATAAGTGAACTGTTTACATTCCTACATGGAAAGACAATATTTGTAACTCTTAAAACTTTTCAGTATCTGGGTAGTTGGTGGGACCACACACACACTTGTACATGCATGCACGCACACACACATACACACATGCATACACATACAGAAACGGGGAACACAGAGTGAATTGAATAGGATGGGGCCATATCTTAAAAGAAATTAAGGTAAATGGTGAGAGAGAAATGTAGTGGGAGGAAAGAGGGTGAAATGGAATGGGGTAAATTCTATCTCATTCAAGAGGCAAGCAGGAGACTTTTTAGTGGAGGGAAAAAGAGGAGAGCTGAGAAAAAAAAAAAACCAAGAAGTTTGCCCTCATCACATTTGACTAAAGGAAGGAATAAAATGCACACTCATTTTGGTATGAAAACCTATCTTACAGTATAGGAAAGTGGGGGAGGAGGAGATAAGCAAGGGGGGGATGATGGAAGGGAGGGCAATGGGAGGAGGGAGCAATTTGAAGTCAACACTCGGGGAGGGACAGGATCAAAAGACAGAAACAATGGGGGGCAGGATAGGATGGAGGGAAATACAGTTAGTCTTACACAACACGACTATCATGGAAGTCATTTGCGAAACTACACAGATATTGTCTATATTGATTTGCCTGCCTTCCCAAAGGGAATGGGTGGGGAGGGAGGGATGGGGAGAATTTGGAACTCAAAGTTTTAGGAACAACTCTTTAGTATTGCTGTTGCTACTAGGAAATAAGAAATACAGTTAATGGGGAATAGAAAGTCATCTGGCCCTACAGGAGAAAAGAGAAGTTGGGGACAAGAGAAGGGAGGGATGACAGAAGAGAGGGCAGATTGGAGACAGGGAAAATTAGATTGCTCGGTGTATTGGGGTGGGGGGAGGGGATAAATGGGGAGAAAATTTGGAACCCCAAATTTTGTGAAAATGCATGTAAAAAGTTAAACAAATAAATAAATATTAAAAAAAATAAAAAAATAAAAAAAAGAATTTAAGTGGAAAGAAGAATTAGGAGAAGAATTTTACAGGGTTTGTAAAAACTTCCGTTGACTGATGGTAGCAAAACTGTAACACTTGAACTCTGACATCATAGTCAATGTTTACTGAGGAAGTTGAAATAAAGAGAATAAAGTTTGAAACCACAGCCAGATTGTACCAAATATAGAGGAGACCCATGTCTAAAGGTAATACAAAATGAATGTTTTGAAAGATAGATATAAAAGGTATCTGAAGGAGCAAAGGATACAAAATGTGTGAAAAAACAATCTCAGACCTTGTTAAATGCCCCAACACACACAATCTGACAGTATGGTTGGCTCACTGATTTTTCAGATAGCTTAATTTGTTGTTTTCAAAAACTCATGAAACTTAGGATGGTAGCAGATTATCCAAAATCATTTAAAGTACTGTTATGACAGTGAGTTAATCTACACAGAAAAAATATTAAGTGTTGTGGAAACAGGATAACTCTTATGGGAATCTGTAGGAAGTTTTGTAGACCTATAGAATCTCAAGAAAGAAGGAAGGACCAGGAATGAAGGAAATGAATGTTGGAATTATTTGCCTCCATTAGAACATAAGTTCCTTGAGGCAGGGACTTTTTTCTTTTTTTTTTTCTTTATATCCCCAGTCCTTAGTTCATGGCCTATAGAAAGCATTTAATAAATGCTAATTGACTTGATGATCTCCATTATAGTATATATACTATACTTGGATATAAGCACACTCATTACTAACAGATGTTTATACTGCATACTATGAAGACTATGCTTCTTAATCATAGAACACCATATTCTAGACTTGACTGGAGTTACTAATGCCAGCCCATTATATTGTGATATTGCTCTTTCAAAATGTAATTAGGGAGCTGATGTTGCTGAGACTGGCACAAATTTCTGGAGGAGCAAACAACCTGAGGCTTCAACTAAAGATAACACTAGAACCAAACATAAGGAAGTTCATTTGGAGGAAACCACCCAGGTGAGAGGAGAAAGCAGTAGTTTTCAAGAGAGGAAGTTTAGTTTCAAATCTGTTGAAATAACAGTGATCCATCCATCTTTAGGTGCTATAATGGATAGAGTACTGGGTCTAGAGTCAGAAAGAGCTGAGTTTAAATCTGACCTCAAATACTTTCTAGCTCTGTGGCCTTGAGCAAGTTACCTAACCCTTTTGCCTCAGTTTCCCCCTCTGTAAAATGGGCCGGAGAAGGAAATGGAAAACCACTCTAGTATCTCTGCCAAGAAAACTCCAAAAGAGGGTCACGAAGAGTTGGACATCACTGAAATTACTCAGCAACATTCATCTTTAGTTATTGAAATGCTTTGGGGATCAAAAGAGGAATATTGGTGTTGGAGTCAGAAGTTCCAGTTTCTATTACTGGCTTTGTTACTTGCTTTTGGTACAACATTGGACCAAACCATTTCATCTCTGTGGACTTCAGTTTTATCATCTGTAAGATGAAGGGGTTTAGCTAGATAGCACCTCTGTCTCTCTCTCAGCTCCTCTAGCTTGAAATTCTATCATCCTATTGATTATTTTCACTTCCTATGGTTTCTCAATTTTGAGATTTTTTTTCTTATTTTCAAGTCTCATTATTAAAGTTAGAATTTTTTTTCCTGAGGAGTGTTTGTGGGAAACCTCAGCCCTTCATTTTTTCTTCACTGGAAAATGAATCACTGCTTACACAGGACACATGCAGGACTGTTTAATTTGAAACAAACACCATATGTCCAGTAAGTTCCAAGGACTTCATTAAACATTTTGCTCAGAAAGCCTGCTACATAGTTAGTAGTAATAATGAATTTTTCTAGGATCATACCTTTCTAAGAGCCTAATTTAAAAAGGGTTTGCTAGGCAATGGAGAAATTTACTCTAATCTCTCAGGAAGAGATATGAACAATTTCTGCCTTCAGAGTATTTACAATTCTGTACAAAGATATGAGAAATACTCATAAGCTCGAAAGGGGCAGGTACGTGGCACAGTGAATAGAATTCTTACCCTGGAATCAGGAAGACCAGAGTTCAAATCTGGCTTCAGATATTTACTAGCTATATGACTCTAAGGAAGTTACTTAACTCTGTTTGCCTCAGCTTCCTCATATGTAAAATGAAATGTAGAAGGAAATGGCAAACTATTCCAGCGTCTTTGCCAAGAAAACTCTAAATGGGATCACGAAGAGTCAGACACTACTGAAACAGTGAATTATAAAATAAACTAGACAATGGGATTAAGACATGAAAACTGAAAATAAAAAAAAATAGGTAAGATGCAAGAAGGAAAAGTTCATACAATCAAAATAGCTGTTTCTAAAATACCACAGGGAAAAGTAAAAACATTTCATGAACAGCCAGCTCCAAAATCTCCCATAACGTTTTTTTTCTTGCTAAGGCAGCAAAATCAAATGAACCCAGTGCAGACTATTTTTATTCCTTATAAATGAAGGTTTCTAAATTTTCTTTGTGATTTTGTGTGAGGCTGTGACATCTTCTCTTCAGTCACAGCTTCTAAAAATAAAAAGAAACTACTATTTTGCATGGTCTCTAGATCCTTCAGCAGGTGTCCTAATAGGTTGTATTTAGAAAAACAAGGTGCCTAAAATATACTCATCTGAAAATTCTACTAAGATGAGAATCAAACTGAGGCAAAAGATTGAAAAATTCAGATAAAACAGAAGGACAATACCCAGACCTATCTTCATGAACATAGGTGATTAAAAAGTTAGAATTCTTCCTGCCTATGAAGCCTATTAAAAAGATAGATAGCAGCAATTTGAAGAACAATCCATGTTTATTTTAAAAATTAGATCTGCCTGTTACTCCAAGGCAGTTTCTAACTCACCAGGCATCATGATTAGTAGCCCAAGGCATTCTATCAAATACAGAAAAGTGTACAGGGCTCAGTAAAAGGGCTGAACAAAAGTACGTAGTTTGGTTTTAAAATACAAATAAAGAAATAACTAAAATATTATCATTGGTAGAAGAATGTTATAACCTTGCATCAATATATTATGCACATACCTGAGCCATGCAAAAGTGAAAATATTAATAAATGAGTGACAGGAATTATAAGACAGAGAATATTTTTCAATAAATAAAAACAATAAAATCAATAACTGTAACAAGTTAATCTAAAATTTTATGATAAATGTTGCTTCTCAAGATCAATTGATACACCTATAACTCATAATTAACTACAAATGTCCGCTTAAAGCAGTATTTCTCAATTTCTAATGTTGGCTTGCTTTTATTTCAGTCATGTCCAACTCCTTGTGACTTCTCTTGGGGCTCTCTTGGCAAAGATAGTGGAGTGGATTGCCATTTCCTTCTCCAGCTCATTTTAAATGAGGCAAACAGGGTTAAGAGACTCGCTGAGGGTCATGCAGCTAGTAAATGTCTGAGGCTAGATTAATTCATGAAGATGAGTCTTCCTGACTCTAGGCCTGGCACTCTATCCACTGAACCACCTACCTGCACCTAATCTCATAACAATTAAAAAAGAAAACTAATCTATTAAACTTTTCGTAGTCAATGTCCTTTCCTAATGTCCAAGAGCCTCAAAAATGGATGAATCACTTTCCTCCTTCTCTTTGTACCGTTTCTGCTGTTCCCTGCCTCCTTCCTTCATCTCATGGCCCAGTATCTTCATACCGAATCGCAATAGAGTCACAGCTCTAGGATTTGACCACTAGCAAAGTGGTTAAAACAATTTAAATATGTAATTATTTGACAGTTCAGCTTAATTTGGAAAATCCTGGACTAGAGTAGCTGAGGGGCATAGGATTTAGAAATGAAAAAGGCCTTAATGATTATATAGTGCACACTTTTCATTTTAGACTTGGGAAAACTGAGCCCTACAGTAGTTCAGTAATTTGGTCCAGGTCACAAAATAAGCAGATGAATTCTGATCATGACCTATATCTTTAGACTCTAAAACTAGTACTCTTCTTACTGCACCATATTGCTTCTCATCACAGCATACGGCTACTCTTTAAGCAAGTTTTGCCCATCTCATCTTCCCCTTTTATTTTCTTTCACTTCCTTTCCTTCCTTTTCCTTCCCTTTCTTTCCTTTCCTTCCTTCCTTTTTCCTTCCTCCACTTACTTTCTTTTTTCCTTCCTTCTTAGAAAAAATATTATCACAATCAATAAATAATAAGTGTATAGTGAATTTTGCTTCTTGTAACTATTATCTTCTCTGAGCCTTTTATCCATGTCTATTTTCATCTATTCATTTTCATTTATTTTAGAGAGCAATGGTATATGCTCCTTCAAAACAAGTATAAGGTTTAAAGATTTTCAGACTCCAATCAACTGTTATTAATTGCCTATTACATATCAGGAATTGTCCTAGGTGCAAGGGATAGAAAAATAAGCAATCAAAAAGAAACTTCATTTCCTCAAGGAGCTTATAATCTGGCATAGAAAAATTATTAGCAAAAATATGCCAATAAATACCAGGTAATTTTCTGGATTAAGGGACTATCATTTTGTGGGTGGGGGACTGGATCAGGAAAGACCTCGTGTCGCTGGGCTTTCTATTCAAGCTGAGTTCAACTACATAGCTAAAATTGAGGTAATACTTAAAAAAACTTTGGCTTAATTCATGTTGTTGATTTTGTCATCTCATATATTTCTTCTGTATGGTATCAAAGTATCAGATACATTTCTGTATACATAATGCATTGAATAAATGCTCATTAAATTACTAGTAATCATAATATTATAAAAATAAATGTGAAATAATTGCTAAATACCAACTGCATTTTATAGAATTTTCTTCTCTTATGATATATAAAAAGGCACATTTGAAGTACTGTATTTGGAGTCAGAAGATGTCACTTCAAGTCCCATACCTACCAGATATTAGCCGCATAACTTTGGGAAAGAAGTTTAAGCCTTTCTGGACTTCCAACTCCATAACTATAAAATGAGGGGGAGGGTAGATTAGATGCAGTCTCTATGGTCTCTTCTGGGTGTATGTCTAAGATCTATATTCCTGTTATTTAGGGAAATAATTAGACACTGAGGCACCCTTTTGAAAGTTCCAAAGAAGAGATCAGCTTTCACCATTGTGTACTATGTCTATCCCTTAATATTAATAAATAGTCATTATTTCTGAAATTCCATGTGGTACATAGAAATATATTCTTCTGTACTGGAGAGAAGACGCAAGTTACAAGAAACTGTTTTTATAGGTATCCTCCCAATTTCTAGTTCTTTGCCACCACAAAAAGAGCTGTTATATATATTTTAGAACATATAGGTTCTTTTTCTTTCCCCCTAATCATCTTTGGAAACAGAATTAGCATTAGTATTCCTGGATCAAAGGATGTAGGCAGCTTAAAAACTCTTTGGGCATAACTTCATATTGTCCTCCAAAACAGCTGGATTCATTCATAATTCAACCAACGTATTCATTTTTTTCCACATCACCTCCAACATTTGTTGCTTTCCCCTTCTATCTTTTTAGCTAATCTGATACGTATAAAACAATATCTCAAGATTACTTTAATTTGTAGTTCTCTAATCAAAAATCATTTTGAGCATTTTTCACATGATTAAATTACTTTGATTTCTTTATCTTTTCATCATTTATCAGTTTAAGAAATTGAGGGAATGCCTGTCAGTTGGGGAATGGTTGAACAAGTTATGGTATATGATTGTGATGGAATATTACTGCCCTATAAGAAATTATGAGCTCTATAAATTTTAGGAAAAAGAAACATGAATAGACTGGCAAGAAATAATGAAAAGTGAAATGAGCAGAACCAAAACAACATTGCATATAGTAACAGTAATATTGTTTTAAGCACAACTTTGAGTGAATACCACTTCAACTATCACAAATGTCCAAATTACTTATAAAGAACATATGAAGGAAGATGTTATCTGCATCCAGAGAAAGAACTGATAAATAGAAGTATGGATAGAATGATTTTACTTATATATGCATATTCCTGTTTAATGCTAGCTATTCTCTAGGATAGTAGGGGAGGGAAGAAAAAAAAGAAATTTACATGATAGCTATTACATATTTAAAAGGAATAGCAAATTTTATGTAATAGATTTGCAGTTTCATGTGCAAACATCTTTTTATTATACAATGTTATGGAAGTGCTTGTTTTATTTCATAAATTAAAAATAAAATCAATTTGAAAGGAAGAAATTGTTTTGAGTCTTTTATTTATCATTTACAAACTCCATGACACTGGTAAAACTCATCCCAACTCTACGAGCTATAAATATTCATCTGAAACATAAAATGATTAGATGAGATGTTTTTTTGGGTCCCTTTCAGATATAAATCTTGCGAACTTGGAGGATTAATACAGGTTATAAAAATGCTTTCTGATACATTTTTCACTAGTATCTCAATCAAGGAGATTGAAATTGTGGAGCCATCATCAACAACAATAATGTCTACAAATGTTAAAAAAATATATAGTCATTTAGTTAAAAGGTGTAGAAATATTTTTTTAAACGTGAATATGGAAAGCTATCCTAACTGCCAGAAGGGCTAATTTTTCTGATGAAAAGCCCTGTTTCACTCATGAATAGTTCCTTTTCTTTTTCTGGTTAATTGAAGGAACTGAGTCCAGCAAGAAACTCTTAGTGATTTCACCAAGAACATCATGCTTAGAATATGACTTGAAACATATGAAGACAAGATACTTAGTGCCAAACTCTAATTCAACCCTAATTTTGTAATCATTCTAACATCCAGTTCAGAGAATAACTTCTTCAATATATGCTGGTATTTCTTTATGACACAAAGATTTGAGAGAATTAAAAAAATCACTACAGCTTAGAATTGTCATTTAGTTACTGTTTCTTCATTCTGCTCAGTTAACAAAATCTTAATTTAATTAGAACTTTTAATCTACTTCATGGGAAAATAGTTAATGATTTTTAGTGTCCAATAACCCTAGAGGTTTGAAAATATATTTTTACCCTAAGAGAAAATTGAAATACTCTGAGATTACTGGGATTTTTAATAGCTTAAATTTAATTTTGGCAGCTGACATTTATACAGTATTATATTATTATATATTATATTATAAATCTACACTTTTCTACATTATCTAATTTTATTCTCACAGCAATCTCATGACATAGTAGTAGCAAGTAGTAGTATAGACTTGTGATTACATTGGGTAAAGAGAACACCCAATAAAACTACCTCTACAAATTAAAATGACAAAGATTCTGAAATTTATAGAATTGGGGACTTGCTGGGGAGTACTGAGTGATTAAATGACTTGAGTAGGGTTTTACAACCAGAGTTGTTAGATGTGGGACTTTAACCAAGGTCTTTCTGAGTGAGATTAACACTTTTTCCAGTATGCCATGCTATTTGTTAAGGTAGAACACACACACACACACACACACACACACACCCCAGAATAATTGGTGTTGAGAAAAAAGTGACTTTGTCAAAGCTTGGCCATTGGTAGATAAGACTGTAGATCTGACATTGTGCTATTCTCTCCCAGTCCAAGGCTCTTTACATTAAATTATGATGTTTTATGCCATATGTTTAGAGGGCTTTATGTGAGTTACTTTTACACCTAAAAACAATGCTATGAGTTTGTCAATATAAATACAAGTTATCTCTACTTTTATAAGAATACATTGAAATTTAGTTTATATGTCTTGTACAAGCCCACAAAGCTAAAATACAATACAGCTAAGACTCATTCTGACTCCAAGTTCAGTGTCTTCTTCACGGTATTCTCAACTATCGTGTTTTCTGATAAATGTAATATATATATATATATATATATATATATATATATATAATTTGAAGGTACTTATTATTTGAAGGTCTAAGATTGGAACTCTCTTTGTAATGCTGATATAATACACAGATTATTACACTGAATGGACTTAAAATCAATAAGGAAAATATTAAAATATTATTTAAATTTGTCATTTTTTTATCTTTTCTATGCCAAATTTGCAACTGACTTTAGCATATTTTTTATAGAACCCATCACACTCTGAATGGGAGAAAGGTTAAGAGAAAAGGCAGGAAACTCCAAACTCCTAAAAGGCCCAATGTAGAAATTCTTTCCATTCAAAGTTATGATGTTCTTTGTAAATGTCATTGATTTCTATTATCATCCTCCAGTAGATGCCCTTGGTATCAGTAGGTAACAGAAATTATTTTGGAACACCATGTGTAAATAAGACAATAGCTTTACTTGCATGTTTAGTAAGACTATCTGGACAGTAAGTTCAGATATTTACATGATAGATCTGTTAAAGAAGATACATCTCAAAAACCATGAAAAGAAGGAGCTAAACCTAACCAAGAAAAGGAAAAATAGTCTATCTTGCTACAAAAAATCACTGCCTAATGGGCATGTCAAATCAAGCTTGAATATGGGCAGCTTCTCAAATGATCATAGGTACATGTATTTCTTCATTAGAAAAATTTTAAATTACTTTTGTTTATTCCTGACTTCATGAATTTTTCACATTTTATTAAGTGTCTAGTTAACTCATACAGGTCACCAGTTCTTCATAAATTCTGATACAACAAGTGTTTAATTCTATGGTGCTTTGGAAAGAGATAAATGTCACTGCACATAGGATAAGCAATATGACATCAAGAGCAGAGTGAAATGTCAGGATTTTGATACTGGTCTTGCCATAAATGCTACCCAGAGTCATAGAAGAGGACAATCAAATGAGCAGATGGATGCTGATAGCCAAACTTTCTGCAAAGAGCAAAGTCAAGCAAGAGCTTAACAGTGTTTTCCTCAAGAGAAATGACCTTTGACTATGTGGAGCATAACTAAATACAAGAACACACAGGGAAGATCATCTGTCTTATGCCATATAGAGAAGTAAATTATCCCTGCAGGAGGAATCAGTCACAGTCTAGAGCCTGCAAATGCCTGTGATTAAGGTATAAGCCAGACCAACGTGTATTTCCATTTAAGGTCAATCTGTATCAGGGGTGTTATCAGTCAGGTTTTGGACTTCATGGCTCTGAAACTGACATCTGAGTACCCTCCAAGCATGTTCAATCAGATCATCCTGTTTCCTTCAATGCAGATGTGAGTCCACAGAACAATTTTGTAAGGTTAAGCTTCTTATCCATATCAGTAAGAGGACGCCTATCAGGACCGTGGACAGAGAAGTCTGCAGAAACCTGAATTGTGAAATCTGTCTTTGCTATTAACTAAGACTGACCCTACAGAAACCCAAATAGGCCTCAATAAAATGATTATTAACTTTTGGTTTGAATGTAATCTATAGCTGTGGAAACCCTAGTCAACAAAGAGGAAATACTCTATTTGGCAGCATAAACTTTAAAAAATATATTAATTCTTACTTACATTTGATATACACCTATTATTAGTAGTAGTAAATTTCAAAATTTCAAGTGAAAAACTCATTTAGGAATTTATAGCTAATAAATGATTGCAAAAAGGAGTTATTAATCTGGAAAAAATTTGATACTGGCAATAGTATTAGAATTTTAGGCTGATTAAATGTCTATTTTTGCCAAGCTCATCACTTTGCTTCAGGCCTTCTAAGACCCCAAAACTGATACTGCAGAAGGAAGATCATAACTCACTAAACTCACAACCAGTCATTATGGTGGTATACAACCCTTATGAAAGCAAGCCAGCCACCAAAACAATTTGATGGAAGAGAAGAACAACTACATTTTCTTTCTATCTTTGATTTTACTTTGACAAACTCAGAAACTATCCAGTCACATCCTGAATTCATTTTTGCCAGCACTGAGATCTCAAAAGTGGGACAGATGGTTCAGTATATCCAAAATAAATGAGATAATTAGATGGAATCCAATCAAAAATACCCCTACTCATAAAGAATATCTAATCTCAGAAATTTTAAATAGAAGACATCCCCAGCATAATTTTATTTGTATTCAGATACTGGATAATCTGAATATAATATGTAATCATTTAATTGGTATTCAGTATTTCTATACTTAAGAGAGATTTTTTTATTAAAATATTGCACAGACTAACTAATAATTTGGATTGTTTTCTTGTAAGTCAAAAAGTTACCTACCAAGAATTGACGACTACAAACATAAATGTAGGATTACAAAAAACATATTAGCACTTTTTAAAAATCAAACTTAAAAATAAAATGCTATGTGACATTTCACTATAATTTCAGTGATGTAGTATGAAAGATGAAGAGCCTGCAAAATTTATAGTTGTTAACATCAACATTCTATTATTTATTCTCACTTCTAAGAATATATTGTCTTCTAAGAATACAATCACAATCTTTTCCTCTTTGAAGAAGTTTTTTTAGAAAGGTAGTCAAGTATTGTTGCAGTATCATTAAGCAGGTTCAAATTAAAGGCATACCTCACCATTTGCCACAGCAAATGAGTTTCTGAAATATTAAATATAAATTTAATTTCAAAAATCAATTTTGTTTTGAATATGCTAGGGAAATATTTGCTTTTAAAAGAAATCCTGAAGTGATTTTGTAAACTACTCTTGATGCAACAAAATTGAACCTAACATAACTATTTTGTATGGCTGGCTACATTTTCATTAAGCATTCTCTGAATGTCTTTTGTAGGTAAGGCAATGTTCTAAGCTGCGTAAGGTATACAAAGGAGAGGCCAGCAACCCTTCCTTCATGGAGTTTCCATTCTAGTAGGATGGAAAAGTTCTGTTAAAAAATCTCTTTAAATAAGCTGATTTTTATCTAGACTTTTCAGGTTTACAATGTACTTTTTTCACAAAAAATATTATATGAAATGCTGTATCTTAGAGAGGTTAAAATAGCTAATTAAGGTGCTAGAGCCAGAACCTGAACCCAGTCTCTGTGTCCAGTTTCACAGTTCTTTTCAGTAGAATATCACCATGATGACTATAGCAATTCATAATATGAAAAAGCAGCAAGAAGTGTAAAGTACTATCTTGTTCAAGGAATGGATAAAATATTGAATATATTGGATTTTCTTAAAGTAACATTCACTTATATTTTGACAGTGACTAAAAAGGCATGCAAACATCTGTACTGTGATGCAAGAATTTTAAATTAACAAATTCTATACCTCACAATGTCATGGTGAAATATTTCCTGAAATTTAGAGACATTAAAGCAATTATCTACAGTGAAATTTGTTATTTAAGAAATGAGACAATCATGAATACAAGGGGATATTTTCCACAGAAATAGCTCCAACTGAGCTAAAAGAAAAAGGTGGTGTTCCTTTGTAAGGACCAATACATAACCAACTCAGTCAGAGGTGAAGGTTAAATTTCAAAATTCCATTTGAAAGAAAGGAGGTTTATTCCAAGTTCTTATTTCCCAATATTTCTTACGAACTTATTGCTATCAACATAAGCATATTTTCTATTTCTCTGATATTTCTCATTATAAAGTGTGCTTTTCTTCAAATTATTTTTTAACTAAAGATTATGTTGAGGCTTAAATGAGTGAAATTAGAAATTAGAAAACTAATTTATGCTTGGTTTTGCTTTTAATAGAAAAAAATTAATAACATTCTTCCCATTCCTACAGTTAAGTATGCAATTATGGTCTTAAGTACCACCAAAATTGCTTCAAGGTAAGTATGTGTTTTCTACTTGCTCCAAAATGTGTACTAAGATGATCTGGCTGAGAATAACATTACATCTGATTTCTTTACCAGGTTAATTGAGATATTAGTCATATACCTGTTGGATAGTAATCATTAAAATTCAGTGCACCTTGACAAAAATATTTTCAGCATAATGTGAGAAAACAGATTAGAAATCATCTTGCCTTCCTTACTAAGCTTTCTAACACATTAATTTGATTTTATGCTTGCTAACCAGTAACATGTTTTGGTGATGTGTTTAAGGTATGGAAATAGCAAACTCCATAGAATGTCACTTACTGATACAATTAAACACAAACAATATGTTAGCTTTCTTATCAGACCCTTTCAATATATCCTCCTGTGTTTATGTCTTTATAATTATATATCTTCTGATTGATCTCATGCAATTCACAATTTTCTCCTGCTGTTTAATCATAGATTTCACCAAGCGAGGGAGCCCATTTTTGGGGGAAATTTATCTGGATGTAGTGCAATTTTTCTCTGAATACTGTATTTGACTTGCACTTTAAGGCAATGAGTACCCGAAATTTTTTGTGTGTGGAGGATCATGGCTGTATAAAGAGAAATGAGTAGGGTGTTACATTGGAGTGCAATTATGGGCATTAATCAAATGCATTCATGGGGGAGGGCATCACAGGAAAATTCATCACTATTTAGTTTTAGACTTTGCACCAATATTTTCATAAGAAAAGGGTAGCAGCTATTGTATGTTGCTGCTATATCACAAAAATGAAATAGAAAAGGAAGGCATTTCAATCTTTTAGGAGCATGCTGCTTGACCTAGGCTTGTAAGCTTTCTGCAGTGCATAAAACTTCTTTGACAAGGGATATGCTAATGTTTAGATCTTATTTTAAAATGGGCCAAACACTGAGCCATTCATTATAATAAAAATCAATCATTGTCATATTTTGACATTTAATAACTTCCTTTTTTATTTTGTAAAGGTATACTCTGCGATAATGGCAATATTAAAATCAAAAACATTACTGAGAAATAACAAAAACTGCAGGCTCTGGCAAAGAGCAAGGTAGAGTTGCCACAGAACATTCTTCAATTATATGCAGTCTAATATTTGTCCACTCTGGGCTGACTATGGCATTTTTTTCCACAATGGACTATGAAGAAGACAAGATGCTGGATTATGACTACACACATACACACATACATGCACACATACATATACACATACACACATTAAGTGTGGGACTGAAACTTTTCATGTGTGCATATTGGCTACTTACAAAGATCATATTTTGATTTTTTTCTCAGTAAAATCTCAATAATCTCTTTATCTCTCAATAATCTCAAAATAACATTTTCCTATTTCAAAATCATCATGATTTATGCTTTATTACTGGAACTTATATCACTCTTTTTGTCGTAGGGTGGAGGATTTGAATAGATTGAATCTGTTCCATCTACATATAAAGCTTAAAGTCAACTGTCACCCAGAGTGAACTATGAAACAAACAGGCTCTTAATTGAGAGGTTTTGAATTTTACGTATTGACAAAATCCAACTTGTCACCTACATTAAACCACTCTCCCTTATGCTTTATCTCTTTTCCTCCAACTCTTATATATCAATTTCAATTCTCCTGAAAGTTGTATTTGTTTAAAGTTTTAGGATCCATATAAGGATGGCTTCCCAACCTTTACAATAAACACTCAGAAAAGAAAAATGTGTAACTCATGGCAAAGCAAAAGATATAACCATCCAATCATAATGCCCCAAATAAAGGATGCTGAGCTGGACTGAAATTGAATTTGATCTGTTTCTCTGTTGATTTTATAAAGCCATCTACTTTCTAGGGGTTTCCATAGAAACAAGTGATTTTTCCTCTAATATCTTTTAAGCATGCAACATACTTAAATGTCAGGGTTAGAAAACACTCCAGTATCTTGTATAGTATTAGGAAATGATTGAAGTAGTAATGAATGGGATTTTTTTAAAATCAAGTATGTTTTCTCCTCAATAATCAGATGAAAAGTTGGGTCAGGATTTACTTACATCTCTGATTTCTGCGTTTGCTCTTGTACATGGTCATTGTGAAGAAATCCGACTTTCTAAGAAGTAATTGTGTTGAACACGGAGACAAAGAGATGGGATTGTGCCTCTGCTTTGCAGTAAGACAGTTGCTCACTGACAGGAGGTAACCAGCAATCTCACAGTGAAAGCCAGGGTAATACCATTCTCATAAAATTACAGGGGAGATGCTACAGCCTGTAACTACTATTCTGAATGCAAATCTTAAGGAGAAAAATCATGTTTTTTTCTAATATTCCCCCAATCTATTGATTTAGGTTCTCAAATAAAATCTGCAAGCTAAAGTCTGTACATAGAGAAGTGCTGAATTTAGAATGTATTTACACATCTAGAAATGCCAATGAATTTGAAAATATATAGAATATATAATGCAGCTCATGTAATATTCACTAAACATGAAAAACTGTAATTTGTATTGACATTTCTTTTAGACTACATACAAAATAGAGACTCACATTTTATTCTAAAACTCAACCTGTTTTACCTTGGTCCTAAGGAATATAAGCACCTTTCTTTGGAGGAGCAATAAAAATAAAAATTAAATGGTACAGTTGACAGAACACTGGATTTGGAATTAAGATCCTAGGATCAAGTCTTATTTCTGTCATTTACTGCCTGTGTGACCTTGAGTAAGTTATTTAACCTCTGAGCCTCAAGATCCTCATTTATGAAATGATGGGGTCGGCTTCCTAGATTCTGAGATTCCTTCTAATGCAGAATCAAAAGTTCTAGGAAACATTCAAGTCTTTTTCACTGTGTATTTAATCATTGTAATGTTTATCAAATAAATGTGAAAAGAGTTTTCAAAGATTCTGATTTAAAATATGGTTGCCCCCAAAAGACTTTTGAAAGTAAACACTTTAAGTCCACAGCTGGATGATGATGCTTCCTCCAAATTCTGTTAAGCTTTTAGCAAAGTGGCAGTAGCACAAGTATTATTATCCCCATATTGTAGATGAAGCTAATGGAGTGGATGAGATCACCAATGGAGAGATTATAAAGAAAGGAAAGTATAGAGCTAATGTCAGAATCTTGAAAAGAAACCATGTTTAAGGGGTGCCAAGAGAATATAGAAAATGATACAAAAGAAGAGTTTTCAGAAAGGTAAGAGGCAAAACGTGACTTCATCATAACAGAAATCAAAGGGAAGAGTCTGAAGGAGCGAGCAGTCCATGATCTCCAATTCTGGAGAGGAGTCAAGGATGAGAATTTCCATGGTCAGTCAGCCTCCTGTTACTTCCTATCAGGCAAATCCTCTCTGGCTGCAGATTATCAATGTGCAAAATGAGGAGACTGAAACCTCTGTAAATTTCTATCTACATCTAAGTCTTTGATCACTCTTTGAACCAACTGAGACTCTAAAAAGCTAAATGATTTGTTCATGGTGACACCTTCTGAGATAACCCAGGATACCATTGTAAGTATTAATTGTTTTTTTCTTTACATTATTGGTATGTTCTACTTACTGTCCTTAATTCTACCCTATGGATCCAAGAAGAGTAAGTCTAGTACTTTTTCACATGACATTCCTTCAAACCTAATTGTATCGCTTACATCTTCTCCCAAAGGTAAAATATCTACAGTTCCTTTGTTATATTTTCATGTTTGGTATTCACTCTTTACACAATCCTGGTCATCCTCTTCAGATTGTATTCAGAATTATTAATCCATTTCTAAAATATGGTACCTACATCTTAACACAGCAGTGCAGTTCACAGGAGCTATGGTCTAGTCATGCTTCCCCCATCTTAATGAACACAACTTTTTTGAATCCAAATGGCTCTAGACTACTTTTCTAGAATTATTCCATATTATTGCCCCTCCTTCATCCTATGCTACAGCCAAAATGGCTTTCTTACATTCTTTGTATGTACTTGACATTGTCTTTCAGCCTCTGTGCCACTACACAGTGGTCCCTCATGACAGGAATGCTCCACTCATTGCCAAGTCTTACAACCACTAATTCCCTTCAATTCATCTAAAGTGCTGGTCCCTACTAGAAGCCCTTCCTGCTTCCCCCAAGGATTTAGCTTCTCTCATTACTTTCTTGCTTATTTTGTATAAATTGTATCTTTACTTATCTATGAAAATGTTGCATTCCCTGGTAGAATGTAAACTCCTTGAAAATAAGTGTTATTTTTGGTTTTGCTTTTACATCTCTAGTGACTAACAAGGTATTTGGAACATAGAAAACACCTAATAAATACTTTATTAATTAAGAGTAAAAGTGTACAAGCATCCTTATTTTTACATTTTTAGACTAAACCCATAAATCTATTTTATCAACATAGGAACGGAGATCTAGAATTAGAAGGGGAATTAGAATTCAGTTAGTCCAACCTCCTTATTTTATCGATGAGGAAAACGGAACCCAAACAGTTTAAACAAACTTTCCAAAGTCACATAGGTAGAAGAGCTGGGATCTCAAGTTCTGAAAATCCATGTTCATTTACTGGCTATCTCTCCAAGTTCCACATAATAAACAGGCCAAGGTTCCTATCCTATTTTCATAAGTAACTTGTCCAAGGTCAAAAGCTCAAATAACATCTTTGCACCCCAATACAAATATTCTTCCATTTGTAACAAATGGGTCAATTGAAGTCCATTCCAACTTTAGTCCCTCCTGTTTCTCTAATTCTCCTGTGATGTGGATGGGCAAATAATTACCAGAGTAAAAAATAAGTCACCATGTCATGACAGGAGTTATGGAATGGTAGTGACAGAATGAAAGATACGATTTTTCTCCATTCTGATCATATGCTACCAGGTGCTACTGAGATTATCACTCCCCTCCTTAAAGTATGAACATAAACTTGATTCTGTGCCCTTGATGTATGGCTGTATTTTGCAACTACAACCTCTAATTTTTGGTTTTTATGTCTTGTCAGCCATAGAAGTAGTACATGCATTTAAAGGTATCACTTCCATTTTTGTTTTAGTAATCTACATAGACTCTATTGAAAGCAATGAAATAAAAAAGGCAACTAAGAAGAAAAAGATATTCAAGATTAGGTTCATTATCTGTAATGCTCTGGCTATTTTTAATGAGTAACAATATTGTTAGTGGTTTTAAAATCAATCAGAGGGACTTGGTATAGGAATTGGCAGCAGTCAGGAAAAATGTGGCAACAAGAGAGGATGGCAATGGAGACACTGAAATATGACAATAAATTTGAAAAGAGCTAAAAGATCCAGGGGAAATCTATTTTATGTTAGAAGTACTTTGCCTAATATTCTCTACCTTCTTCCTTCCCTCTTTGCTTTAGTCTTGATTCTAGGTCTTCCCAGCTTCAATCACTTTCCTCAATGGTTCTATTTCTTCTTTCAGTAGTGCAGTAGAAAAAACATTAGTCTTTGAATCAGATTTCCAAGTGCTCATGTTGTCAAGATCTTTTATTTTGTAGATCAAAAAAAAAATCAATGCTTAGAGAAGGATATTGAAGGCAAGATAGTAAGTGGCAGAGCAGAGACTTAAACCAAGATCCTCTTACTCCAAATATAATGTGCCACTTTACCTGGATCTGAGTTGTGGATCCGTCATTTACTAACCAAGTGACCTTGAAAAAGTCACAATCTGTCAGCCTGTTTATTCAGCTGTAAAATTGGAATATTATACTAGTTCCATCTATCTCACAGAGCTATTGTGATAATCAATGAACATGGTGTATATAAGGAGCTCTGTATATTTTCAAGTGATATCTAAATGCCAACTACTATTTTTACTTCTACTAGAAAATAGAATGTACACTTCAGTTCAAATGAACGCACCAGTTTCCTTGTGCTGGACAAGCAAAGAGAAGAGATACTACTGTTTAGTTGCAGTATCTCACACTTGAAGCAAAACATCATACCGGATCAAGGGGAAAAATCTTAGCAAGATTGTCTGCCTGGGAGAATGAACAGCTATCTTCAGTGCAAACAGAAAAATGAATTTCAACATTTAACTTCAAGTAAGCCAAAAGTAATACCAAAACAAACCAAAATCCAACATAATGAATTTCTTTAAAAGATAGACTCTTGAATCTTCTTTAGTTTTTCCTTTTTTAAAGAAAATTAGAGATAAGTGACTTGTCCAAGGTCACCAGTAAGTTGTGTCTCAGATCAGATTTGAACTTAGGTCTTCCTGACTCCAAGGTCAGTGCTCTATCCACTATAACAACCTGTCTCTTTAATTTTCATATTCTGTCAGAGAGGAGTAGACACTTTAGACTTTCAGAATTCTTTTCAGTGTTGACAAATTAATGGTTTTTGTTGATAACTATCTTCATCTCCATAAAAACAGTGATTTTGATGTCAACATATGTTTTAGGCTTATGTGATTATATTCCATTTTCACACCTATCACATATAGCTGCTTAAGATTTCCCAGTATTATCTTCATCAACTATCCACAGTTGTTAGTGTTCTCCTCTGCCTTCTCAAATTTTTCTATATTTATTCTCTATCAGCCCTGTATCATCTCCATACAATGTAAGCTCTTTCAGGACAAGGTCTATTTAATTTTTGTCTTTGTATTCCCATCCCCTCACACAGTACCTTATTTACAGAAAGCACTTGATAAATACTTGTTTGGATATTGGATAAATACTTGAATTGGATATTGGAATCTTCACTATTTTGAAGCAAGTAGGTCAAAGAACACCTAGTTCAAATTCACTTAAAGGCAATGACACTATCGTTATGATTCCATATGCAAAGACCAACTAATCATACCTTATGTCTCCTAGTTTTTGTGTTTTCGTGTTTGTTTTTAGCACTGGGATGTAAATTTTGTAAACAATCAAAATATTTTTTCCAATATAAACTGGTATAACTAGCAACTTTTTTTAAATCCTCAAATTAAGCTTACAAAAGCTCTTTCTAAAAAATCACTAGTTTTCTTTTTATATGTCTAATTTATGAATCTCTGTGAATTTGGATAATTATGAAATCTACATTCATTCACTAAATTGAGGTCTGTTTTACCAGACTAATTTGCACCTCACATATGTCTGTTCCATGAACACTTTTTAAGTGCAGTGTTGCAAGATGTTATTTGGAGTTTGCAGCTTATAATTCTTTGCTTTTTTAGAATATGCTTATTCCATGTTCTTCAATCTTTTATGACTACACAGTAGTTCTGGGATATTTGGATTGAAATTTCTCCACGTTTGAAGATCTACCCCCACCCCCACAACTCGCAGGCTGCTTACAAATCTTATTTGATACTGGGAAATTTAGCTACCATCTTGGAGTTTCAAGTGATTTTTTTTCCTTGGAAGCAACCTATAACATAATATCTATAATATAAAAATATGCAATATCATATCATAATACATGCTTTATTGCCTTTATGTAAATTTTCTGAAGTTATTATTTTGGGGGGGTGGCATAATTTCCTGCTGTATAATCTTTAGGATTTTTATTTGGCATGCTCTTCTGAAGGATTAACCTCCCTTAAGTTATTTCTATGGATTCCCTGTTGAAGGTTGAACGTCACTTTGAATTGGATAGAATTAATATGTCCTTTTAATACTGCTTTTTCACTTACTTTCTGCCAAATTTTCTTACATTTCTGTATTTTTTTGTTCCAAAGCTGTCATTTTCTTTCTAGGAAACTCTTTTCCTTAGAGAGAGTGTCCATCATGTCCTCTAAATTCTGTGTTTTTTTAATCCAGTGCTCTTTCAATTTTTTTTGTGTATGTACAGTAAGAGGTCTCTTTCCAACCTAATTTAATTCCTAATATTTTTATTCTAATAGATATATTTCTCTTTTGAGTCATTCTAGAGTTTTTCAGTTGTTCCATGATCTCTAGTGAGTTCTCGATACTTTCTTTTGAATGGGGAACATAGGTTAATTTTATTTATTCATAGTAAGTTAGCGTCTTTTTGGAGTTTTTCTTCATTCTTTCTTCTGCTGTCATCAGTTTCTCTGTTGATGTACCTGTTTGTGATATCAGCTTTGTATTAAGCATTCTCTCCTGGTCTTTTGATCTTTCACCCTTCCTTTTATATGCCTAGTTAGTTGAGTAGTTTCCCTTTACACTCTTTGGTTCCAAAACCATAATCATAGGAAATAAAAGCATTTGAGATCTGAAAGAGACCTCAGCAGCCATTTTATCCAATCCAACCTGGGCTGGCCACAACTAGGTTCCCAATATTCTTTCCCATGGACAATAACTTTATAATCTGGCTTATGACCTTCTCATTTAACTATGCAAAGTTACCAGTTATTTACTAGTTTTCAAATCTGATTTTTCCTCAATTATCCTTTTTGACTTCTCTGCAGTATTTGACATTGTCAGCCACTTTTTCCTACTGGACACTTTAAGTTCATGACCTTGTTTTCTCTGAGTTCTCCTTTTATCTTTTTAACCTCTCTTTCTTTAGTCTCTTTTGCTGGGTCATCATCCATATCAGACATCCTAAGGCTCTATCCTGGCTCTTCTTCTCTCCTCTCTCTACATTCTCTTAATTGGTAACCTCATAAGTTTCTAAAAGTTGGATTACTCAGTATGCCCAAAACAGAACTCAAATTTCTCCCCAAATTTACAGTTCTTTTGAGCTACCTTATTATTTCACTATCCTTCTAGTCACCTAGGTTTGTAACTTCAGTGTAACTTCATCAACTCCTCACTCTCTTTCATCCCATTCATTTAATCAGTTGCCAAATATAGTTTCTACTTTCAAAACATTTTATATTTGCCCCCTTCTTTCCTCAACCCATTTTTATTTCAGGTGTTCATTTCTTCTCATCTTGATTATTATAAACGCCTTCTAATTAGCTTCTTTGTATTCACTTCCATCCTTCCCATAATGTAGGATTGTTCAAAAGAACAGGTCATAGCATATCACTTCTCTGCTAAACTTCAGTGCCTCTCTGTTAACTCTGAGTCTAAATAAAAATTCCTCTGTTTGGCATTTAAAGCCCTTTACAATCTGATGCTTACCTACCTTTCCTGAGGGGTAAGAGAAAAATATGAAGAATTTTTTATAGATTATAATATTATATCTTAGTTTTTTCAAATAAAAGGTGAGTGTAACACTAATAAGTTTTCAACTGGTCATATTTTATATAATTTTTAAAAATTAAAATTCAGTAGAGGATTAGATATTCCACAGAGTAAGGATTATAGTGAGATCCTCAATTCACAAGAAGAACCACTAGTTATATTTTTATGTAGTTTTAACTGTTAACAAATTGACCCCATGGGCAACCCTTCTTCATCCTTCCCTCTCAGCTGATATTATCATGATAATTGATGTGAGTACATCCTTTTAACTGTCCCTTTCTTCTTGATTGTGGAGCAAGAGGATTTGGGCTCAAACTCCACTTCTGATGCTTACTAGCCCTATCATCTTGCACAAATCATTTAGTCTATGTGGACCTCAGTTTCCTCATCTATAAACTGAAAGGTTTCTAAGGCCCCTTACAGTTCTCAATTTATGAGTCTTCTCTTGTGGAATATTTTATCCACTGGTGAGACTTCCAGAGTTTCTTGCTATTAATCTTTTCCATCTGGCATCTTTGCAACTACTTAGTTCTCAACTCACCAGCCTACTCACCAATTCATTGTTTCCCGGCATGCCTGATATTGTCATATGCATTTGAATTGATCATATGTTTGCCTGGCTTGTTCTCTCCATCAGATTCCTTGAGGACAGGAGATCTTTTTTCTATGAGTACTTAAGCAATGCTTGTTTCCTGATTGAGAAATTCAAGGACTAATATCTTGTAATTATTTTTTTTTCTAGAAAGATACCTTGCTATACTAATTTTAACTCTCTTTAAAATGGCAGGATAGATAATGCTTCTTTCCCATCAGTCCAATGATTCATTGTTACATTTTATCAAATTAGGCTAAAGAACTTTCCTATGCTTTTCTTTTATTACTGACTGCTCATGGAAATTAAATACACATCTTAGTAAACTGTGTATTCTTTTGAAGATGTTTAGGCAGTTTCTAGCTCACCCTGAAAAGTTTTTTTTACAAAAGGATTCTAATTACATTTCATTCTTTCTCTTTTCCCTTTCTTTGGAAATAGTCTCTCTCTTCTCCACAAAAGCCTGCAAATCATCAAATATTTCAATAATATTGAACATTCAGTTATTTTAACTACCTCTACAGTTTTTTCTAAATTAGATACAGAGTAACTGATTTTTTTAAAAAAAGTCTCTTTAGCAATGGTGAGTTTTGTGCAACTTTAGCTTTGTTATTTTCCTTCATTTTGTGTACTTCACTTTGCTCTTATCTGATTTTTATCTGTCTCTCTTGAACTGAGTCAATTATCCGGTGTTAACTATTATTTTAATTTTCTTTTGCATCTTTCAATTTTTTTAAAAGAAAAATAGAAGTATAGCAGTATAGTGCAATTTTGTTATTATGTAATTTTTATCCATCCAATAATTTAAGTTATTTTGACATACTTAAGGAAGGAAAACCTCAAAGTTTAGGAACTGCAAATTGCTTAAGACTGAGAATGTCTTTTTTCTAAAGTAGCTATTGAAAGCATGAAGAAACAAGTCTATATTTGACTTACAATCACTGTGTTAAGTAATTTAACTGTATTTGACTTATTTTGGCTGTACATCAAAATGGACTAGACCATTAAAAAGTACAGATTACTTAGTCACACTTGGGCTTTCAATGAGAGAGAGATTAGAGATGGTGGTCTCAGTCGTTCTGGGCATGGGTGTATGTAGAGTGGGTAATGGGTTAATTCACATTACTCCAGGAAAATAAAAAAATGCAGCCTGCTCCAGAAGGGGGGATAGTTGCAAGGAGTAAGCTTCTCAGGGTGGAATTGAAAATAAATTGTCTACTCTAAGAACAAAGAAAGAATCAGACTAGATTATATCAAGATATTTGGGGTCTTAAAATAGGTCATGGAAAAATAGTTTTATTTAACAACTCTCAGGTTTCAAAAACATGGTTAGTATAGTTAGGTTAAAAAAATACATATTATATCATTTTGGCACATGGGAGATTTCATTTAATACTTTGCTTAGTACTTGGCTAATTCATGTTTTAGAAAGTTAACTAATTTGTGTCATTATAAATAGCAGCATGGTCCAGTAGAAATAATACTACATATATTCAAAGTCTAGAGAAACCTGAGTTCGAATCCCACTGTGCATTACAAAGACAATCTACATTCTAGTCCTGACTTAACCACCACCAGTTTCATGCCCATATGCATGTCACTCAAACTTGATCTTCAATTTCCCATCTGTAAAATGGGGATAACGCCTTATGGTACCTAAGCCACAGGGTTATTAGAAGACTCAAATCATATAATGTATGTAAAGTAAGTTGCAATTCTTAAAGAGCTATAAAAATATCAGCTATGAAAATAAATGTTTATTTTTATGTAAACAAACTGGTGAGATATTTCCCAGGGCGTCATTAATTTTCTTGTCATAAGGCTATTCATACCAAAAAAAACAAACCCATTATGTCTTCTATATTACACAAATAAGAATCTTCAGGGTTTACTTCTGGGTAATGAAGAGAGAGGCAGGAATATAACTCAGTGGAAGTAATAAGAACACTCTTTTAGGACATGTCTCACAAACCCAAAATAGTTTCACAGAGGTATTACAGCATGTATCTTAAATGTAATGTTTTATGTAATGTATTAAGACTGCTCTCTCTAAGTTTCAGAGGTATCACTCTGGAATGACAGAAGGACTTCCCTCATCAGGGAGTTCCTTACATTAGGGAAATCAGATTTAGTTTCTTTCCCTGTCCTTACTCATTGCAGCAAATGGATAGGATCAATGATTTATATAATCATCTTCATTGTTAAATCTTATTTATGGATTACCATGGCCAAAGCATTCATCATGTAGGGACCAGTTTGCTGGTGAGGAGCTTCTCCAAACTCCTGCTTAGCTAAGTGAGAGAATGTCATCCATCAAGAGGTTTTTCCAATCTGGTAAAACCTGCTAGAGTTTTAGTTCTGCTAACATAGTCTTTGGGAACCCAAGATCACCTTCATGTCACAGTGAGGCACTATTGATCTATTATTGATTTCTTACAGTCAGGGTGAGTTGGCCATTTGAGGAATAATGCTCTCATGCATGTTAAGAAAATATACATCTTAGGAGGTCATGTGCCATTGATTTATTAAGTGAGATTATTTAATACATCCTATAGCTTTTCTTTTTTTTCATTGATAACCTTGGGCTAAAAGTCAGGACACTCACAGGAATTATTCATGAGTGAGAACCTCAGTTTCAATAAAATAGGGATAATAATACTTGCATATGCTACTCTTAAGGGTGTTTGTAGAGGAAATATGAGTTGTTCATAAAGTCAGCAATTCAAGGTTCTCATTTGGGGGACCTTGGCTAATGCAAATGTGCCTTTATTTCTCATTTCTATGTATTGAGTCAAGAGTTATATAACACATATAAAGCAATAGATATTACTTTCCTCGGAGGAAATATACTTTGCTGATTCAAAGTATGATGATCATCTTCATAAGGTATAGTATAATGCCTTTGCACAGTAAAATTTTGTCAACACTACACAAGTTCTATGTAGTCCCTGGAAAGACCATTTATGAAATGCATACACAGACACACATACACACACAACAAAACAAACACATTCAGTAGCCCATTACATTTACCCTAATATCATATCCCTATTATACAATCGAAGACAGGTATAGAGTTGACTGATATCAGCAGCAAAGCAAGACAAAATAGGAGCAGTTGGGGGCCATGAGATGTCATCACCACAAGCCGTTAGTGAAGCATCAGAGGACCAATTGTGAGTTTCTCCTTCATGAATGTGCCCTAGTCACAACTTTATGCGCATCCCTTCACAAAATTTCCCTAAAGGGGTCCAAGCTGCCCATTGATGCATTTGTAGGAGCATGTGTGCCAAGTTTATTGGTGCAATGTTTTACTGGCAGTGATGTTCTATTGTTACCTTCCTTATTATGCTGTTTCATTAAATGACTTTCTTGGATACAAACCTTCAGGGTTGCTTGAACTTGAATTATCCTTTATGGAGGGATCAGAATGTGAACAGGGGTGGTCTAGGTACTACATTCCCAAATATGATGATCTACACTAGCATTTCTCATCCTGTTTTTCTCTAAGAGAATAAAGATTGATGATGGAGTTGGAGGACTCCATGGCAAAATAATGGCCAGGGGGGTCCATGGAGAACTCATTATACTTTAACTTGGAATAAATAGATACTTGAGGAATCAAAGTTAGTAAAGCATGGTGGTAGTAGTGTGAAGGTAGTGTCCAATGTTCTGTACACAGTACATTACACACAACAAGATGGAAAGAAGGGCCAACTTCAAAAGAGCGACCCTAATACAGAAAACATCTAGATGATAACTTCATGAGAATAACAAGTGTCAATTTTAAATTTGTGTCTTGACTAAAATTACTTGCAATGTCTCCTAATCATAATCTTCTTAAAGAAGGGATTTACTAAAGTTGTCTTAAATTAAATTGAACTGAGAAGCAAAAAAAAAAAAAAAAAAAAAAAGGAGTACGTATGTGGAACAGAGAAGGGGAATGCTTTGATGTATTTTCTCTGAATCTCTCTTCCTCTCCATATCTCTCTGATCCTTTCCTTTGTTTCTGCCGATGTCTTCCTCTTCTCTTTCTCTCTCTTCACCCTTCACATGCCTCAGACTCTTTGTCTCTCCCTCTCCTCCCTCCAATTGTAATATCATTTCTTTCACAAGAAGGTTCTCAGCCTGCATCAATCTTTTGGTTCTCTGAACTTAAATTATACCGATGTAATCTAATAGAACGGAAGCTCCTTAACAGGAGAGGCTATTCTTTATTTTGTTTTTGTATGCCGGTGTACTTAAGTACTTGTGGGTACTTAATCTGGACTGTGTAGATTATACTTGATAAGGATAAATAGTAATTTAAAACTTTATTATCTACTGTATTATGTTGTTTTCAAATTGTTTCAGACTAAACTCCTTATCTGGAGTGTTCTCTTCTTGCTTCCACCTCTTGGAATCCTTACCCTCATTCAAGGTCCAGTTCATATGCTACTTCTTCCTAAAAGTCTTTATATTTCTCTTTAATTTTTCACATTCACCCCCACTGAGGGATTGTTTTGTTCTTTATATGTATCTTGCACTTACCTATACATGTACATGTTATTTGCTTCAGTAGAGTATAAGCTTCTTGAGGGAAGGAACTTTCTGCATTTGTGACTTTGCAAAATAAATCTTAGAACAGTGCTCGGTAAATAGTAGGACCTTAGTAAATACTTATGTAAAATAAGTTGAATCCCATGAAAACTGATTTATCAGAATAAAATTTGGCATTTCTGGAGTAGTTATTACAGAGTATTACAATCATGTTTTTAAAAAAATTAAAATGCATTTAAAATGAAAATTAAACATGATGTTTTTTTAATCCTATGAAGTAACATCAATTAAATACTGATTTCCATTTAAGGATACCACTCAGTATATTTTGTGTTTTAGATGCCAATAACAACATCCTACTCCAAAACACCAATTTCTCTCCTCATGCAAAAATGTGTGTGTTGTTGGCCTGTGTTACATCTTTATAAGATTGTGTTCATGTTGTTGTACCAATGTAGTATGCATAGAACTTCTATCTTTCTCATTCACTTCCTGCTCACATTTACTTATAATTGTCACACTGATGGAGCTACTTCAGCATGCTGAGTTGAATAGAAGAAATTTTCAAACATAATTTAGCTTTAAATAGCTAAAGGGTATTTCAGGAATCCATTGCAAATCCACTTTTTTTTCTCTTTGTCTCTGATAAGGGGCTCAAAACCACCTGGATATTCTTTGACCTCACGTACATGTTTCAAAGACAGCTATTTGAATAAACTCTGTATTTCTCATTACCAGCACAGCAGTATGTGAACAGTAAATATGTAAATGAGATTCATGATTCTCCTACCATTACAAAACCATTTTTAGATGTTTACCTAAACTGCCTTAAACACAGAAACAGAAGCAGTAAGGAGAAAAAAAAATTCCACACTTCCCAAATTTTATTTTCAAGACTGTCTTCTTTAGTTTGTTGAACACTCTGTCTATGATTATCTTCAAAGCAGAGACAGGAAAGACTGAGAAAGCCCACCTGGTACATACTAGAAAAATTTAAATGCTTAAGTCGGGAACTTATAAAATTTGAGCACAAATATGGCTTGGCAAAAGATAAACACTATCTTAAGAATGTTTGGTTTCCATCTTCTCCGTGTAATTAATGCTTTAGTGAAGCTTTGTAAGAAAATGGAAGAGTAAAGAAAGAACTAGCAAGTAATGGTGTATGGGTCTGACTCAGTGGAAGAAAAAAGGCCCTTTTGGATGAAAAGTGACTGAATATGTTTATATAAAATAAAGAGAAAACATCAAAAAATTGCAGTTTCATAGAACCTTAAAATTGGAAAGATCCTCAGATGTCTAGTCAATTTCTTTGTCCAAAAAGAATGTTCCTAAAATATCCCCAACTCACAAAGCCTTTTCAGTAATAGGGAGTCTACTTTTTTGAGTCAGCTCACTATATTTTTCAGACAGATCACAAGCCTAGGACTTGCTACTTATCTATATACATTTCATCCTGTTAGATTCGGTTGTGAGCAGCCTGCAGAACATAACAACTTTGAAGACAGAAATGAAAGATGTCCTCAGGAAAATAAATAATAGAAAAGGAAAATAAACTAGTCTCATGGCAAAGATGAGGGATGACAGGGACAGTTCAAATGTCTTTGAAATGAGAGGAAAAAGTGAGGACAGCCTCTAGCATGTTGAGTGGACCCCCATGTGGTGATCTTATGTGAGGATATTGACAAGACTCACATAAATGATGAGCAGGTATATATGGATTGTAAAGAATGTTGTTGGAGAGAACACACAAATTTATGAAGTCCCACATGCATCTGACTGCTCAAGTTTCACCCTCTTTGGTAGCCTACGAAGGACATTTTAGGTTCTTGAATTCTCATTTAATATATTGTCTCTCCTTCCTAGCTTGATGCTCTTTGTTAATCTGATAACCAGGACATCAATGCCTTCATCAAAACTGCTGATAAAATGTTGCTCTTGCTCTGATGGATGACTGTGGTAGCAGTCAGTTTGAATACTTTGGCATATGCACTGTCAGTGATTAGCCCTTTTAATTGGGTTCATGATTTTTCTGGCTATACAATTCTATTTCTACCATTCTATCCAAATCCAAAGTAGATCTTTTAAATTTCTTGTTTTCAGAAGAAGTGAAGTACTTTCTATATGGGCCTTAGTCCTACTTTTGTTTTCAGGTGAAGTTCACTTTCTCTATGTCTAATTTCCTTATCAACTGTACTGGCATCTTCATTTTCTACTTCATTACCCTTTCTTGCATGATCATTTCCTCTTCAACCTGGCCTTTACTTTTACATCTTTCTTGTATGATATTTGGCCCACCTCCTTCATTCTGTATACTTGAATTTTGAATTCTTTTATCATACTATCTTTTCCTATTTTATAAAATCTGAAATATATTTTCTTAAAATACCTTCTTAGTTCAACCAGATATAGCGAAAAGAGTGCTGAATTTGGAGTCAGAAAATCTAGGCTCTAAACCCAGCTCTGCTACATTGATGTCTGTGGGACTTTGGACAAATCACTTCAATTCTTTGGGTCTCAGAGAAGTTTTTAAATAGGTCTTAAAGATCTATTTCAGTTCTAAAACTATGACCCTATGAAGCTATTCCTTATGGTGCAACAAATCTGTCTCTCAGAAACTTATTCCCATTGACATACCTCACACTAGCACTTGACAGACACAAGGTTTCATCTCTTAAATATCCCACTCCTCCAAAGTTTTCCTTCAGTGCCTCTGATCTAGAAGTGATCTTGGGTTCATAAACTCAATACTAGAGGAGCACAACGTGTAGCAGGATCTATAATGATGACTTCAGATATTTTGCAATTACTTTATCTCCTATCCCTCACCTCTACAATTTTTTCTTCTTCAGTCTCAATAAGAATTTCCTTGATCTTGTATTATTTGGCAAAATATCATGATTGTTCTGATTGGTTCTGTATGTTTTATGAGTGCATGAGATTGTTACAGCACATGAACTAAGACCAATATGAAAGTTAGCATGCATAGCACAAACGAATACAAGATAGTTTATACCAAGACATTAAGATAAGAGGTTAAATGCACTGATGATTGTGTTGTAATAATAGAATAGCAAAGAATCTCAGCCGCACTTACTGCCAAACATCTTGTATTTATAACACAATACAAATCATTTATACATAATTCCACTTGAATCTCACAATAATCTTATGAGTTAGGTAAGGCAAGTAGATGAGAAAACTGAAGTTCAGCAAAGCTACATCATTTACTGGAAACTACATTATTAGGAAATGAGCATCTAAGTGGCCCAATGGATAGAGCAGTGGACCTAGAGTCAAGAAGACCTGAAATCAAATCTTATGAGCTGTGTGACCTTGGGCAAGTCACTGAATGCTTTTTTTGCCTTAGTCTCCTCAACTGTAAAATAAATATAATAATGGCATCTACCCTGCATGGCTGCTTTGAGAATAAAATGAGACAATATTGGTAAAGTGTTCAGTATGGTATCTCCCTGGCACAAAGGAAGTGTTATATAAATGCTAAATCTCATTATTATTGCTACAAGGTGGGACAGCTGGATCCTGAAATGAAGTCTCCAGTGTTCTTTCTAGCACATTTTATCCTCTCTCTAAAACAAATAGAAAAGCTGAATGATGTTGAATTAGTGGAACTCTGAAAGATTAACATGGGAAGACTTTCAGATTAGAATTCTGATAAGAATACACAGATTAAGAAGTTTATACTGTCGGGGAGTAGGAAGCATTCATTCATTCAACAAGCATGTATTAAGTGATAGGAACTGGGTTTGGTGCCATCAGATAGAATGGTAAAAATGAAGCAGGTACCCTTAAGATTCTTGTTGTCTGCAGGAGAGAACTACATGTACACTGTAAGTACAAAAAAGGTATGTGTGTGTGTGTGTGTGTGTGTGTGTGTGTGTGTGTGTTTGGGGAAGAAAGACTCAATGGAGAAGATAAAGATAGCATTCATGTAGGAGAAAGTGATACCTGAGCTGAGACTTGCAGGAAGTTAGAAATCCTAACCGGTAGAGGTGAGAAGGGATTGTATTTCAGGAGACACAGGAGACAACTTACACAAAGGTGCAGAGAGTGAAGATGTGGTAGCAAAAAACTTGAAGTTTTGGACAGCATCACTGGGAACATCTTGTCAAAGAACAGAGACATCCTCTGCAGTATTATCTTCAGTTCCAGGGACCGTAGTTTAAGAAGGACATAGATAAGGTGGTCCAGAGGAGAGCAACTGGATGATGAAGAGTCCTAAGTCCATGTCACATAAGGATTGATTAAAGGATGTGGACATGTTTATACTGGAGAAAACTGAATGGGGCTGTAGTAATTGTTGTCAGGTATTTGAAGGGCCACTGAGGGGGCCTGTTATGTTAGGCCCCAGGGGACTGAATCGGACCAATGGGTGGAAGTTATAAACTGTCACAAATGAAATTGAACAAAGGTAGTCTGAGGCACATAATCTCCTAGCAAGGTAAGAGTTTATTAGCAGGGGCGCTACCTGTTAATAAAGCAAGTTAATGGATACCTCATTTTAAACCAAAGACGCCAACATGAAGATTCAACTTCCTTTTTATAAGCATGGAACACAGAGTAGAACAGAGTAGGTGAGAAAATAATACAATTGGTTATAGAGTTAGTGACATCATGCGGTTGATGACAACAAAATTGGTTACTTAGCAGAGGCATGGGGGAAGATATGATAGGCTGGAGTTGAGAATGAGGGGCTAGCAATCCCTCTTTCCCTCCTGTGCCTAAGAAAAGTTCATTGTTTTATTCCATCTGCAAGGTTAGAGACAATGAATTTCCCTTAGACTTCTTTGAGTATAAATCAGACATCCTTGAAGGATAACTTGTATTGGAAAGATACTAGGTCGGACTCCCTGGTGTCTACCTATATCCCCTAAGGAAAGCAGATTTTCTTGAGGCAAGAATAAAATAGTAATAACAAGAGCACCAAACTTCTAAACTTAACTCATTACAAGTGAGCTGAATTTCTGCACTAAGTTCAAAGATAAAGAACCATGATTTAGCCAATTATAGGACAAAATCCCTTCCAACTCACAAATTCTGAGAATCTGTGAACATGTCACTCCTGTATTCAACTAACTTCAATGACTCCCTATTACCTCTAGGAATAAATATAAAATCATCTGTTTCACTTTTAAAGTGTTTCACAACCTGGCCTCTTCCTACCTTTTAAGTCTTCTCATACCTTATCACCTTACATGCATCCTGATTCAATGTTATTGACTTTTTTTACTGTACTTTTGCACATGATACTGTCTGTCAATCCTTTGCCTTTTTTCACTGGTAGTCTCCTATTCCTGGAATCTTACTTCTACTTCAAGGCTTTCCTGGATTCCTTTAAGATTCAGCTTAAAACCTACCTTCAGCAAGAAGTTTTTCCCAGTCTTTCTACTGTTTCTTCCCTCTAAAATTATTGTCTACTTACAATATAGAGATCCTACATGATTCTTCACTTGCTGTCTCTCCCATTAGGATGTCAGCTCCCTGAGGGGAAGAAATGGGATTCTGCTTTGTTGTTGCTGTTTATTTCCCTAGCACTTAGCAGAGTGCCTGGCACACAGTAAATGTTCAACAAGTATTTCTTTTGTTGTCCATAATGAAAATGATGAAGAAGAAGATGAGGGGTAGGAAAAAGAGGATGAAGAGATAGAATGTGGCCACATAGAGAGGAAGCTGCTCAATAGCCATGCTCCCACTTAAAATGGGGCATAACTCTGCCTGGATATTCTTCATAGATTTTGAGAAATAATTCATTGAATTATCAGAGTCAGGTACTGAGCATATGAAAAGAAGGATACCTTCCTTATTTTCTGTCTCTGTCCTAACTAGAGAATTTGGGATCCTCATTCTTGAAACAAAAACATGGAATATTTATACAGATGTGTGCTGGAATGTGTACGTAAACATAGAAATTAACCTTTTACTTCAGTATTTTCTGATAACAAAAAGGTATTTTTTCTGAAAATAGACCTATTTTTAAGTGTATTTTGGGGCCAACAAAGAGATATACAAAACTTAAAGTTCAACGCCCAAAGTATGAGGAGGCACCTAGTTCTACAATTGAGGAGCGCATAGGGTAGGTTCTGTTTGTTTCTGTCTTTATTTCCCCAGTATCTAGCACAGTGCTTGATGTAAAGAAGATTCATAAATGCTTAATGAATAGCAGAGGAGAGAAGATGCATAAAACAATTGTAATAAAAATAACATATTTAAATATAATAATAAATAAATAAATATAATAATAAATATAAATATTATATTATAATTATAATACAATTTATAAAATTATAAATAAATATAACAATAAAAATAGTATGTTTAAATAAAAATAAAATATGAAATGTATGAAAGTGAATTGCAAAGTGCCAGAAAAAGGAGAAGAGAGAGGTCTTACTTTATTATTAATGATTTATGTTTTTGTACAATGAGTTGTATAGGAAGAGGAGCAGAAAAATGAATTCTTTTCCCGATGCCTACAATCTTTTCCTTGGCCCCTAGATCAATGGCCTCATGAAATACCAACAAACTGGTGTGATTTTATAATTGAAGTAAATTGCTATTAATTCTAAATGCTTTTTACATAAAATTACAGGATGTTAACTCCAATTCTTTTAAGTCCACTTAGAATTAAGTTCACCTCAAGACATATTTATTTAGATAGTCTCTAATTCTGTGCCACAGTAGTAGTTGGTACATTGGATAGAATGCTGGGCCTGGAGTAGGAAGGCTCATCCTGAGTTCAAATCTGGTCTCAGAAACTTATTAGCTATAAGACCCTGGACAAGTCACTTAACCCTGTTTGCCTCAGATCTTCATCTGTAAAATGAACTAGGGAAGGAAATGGAAAGCCACTTCAGTATTTTTGCTAAGAAAACCCCAAATGGGGTCACAAAGAGTTGGACATGACTGAAATGAGGAAACAACAACCCAACAACACACATTCTGTACCCAGTCTTTTTGCTAGGCAATGAAGAAGCTATGAAAAGGAATATCTCTCACTCAAGTAGGTTACAGTCTCAGAATTGTGAGCATAGGGTCAATATACATGAAAATGCTACATATATATTTGTGTCTATACACACATACATACAGGTATATACATACATGTAAATAGGCATGTGTGTGAATAGGACAAGTATAATACACACACAAATTAACCTAAATGTGTATGTCTTAATGATAGGAACCCATAACAATAATGAGTTAAGGGCCTTACTCTCTTTCCTTCTGAACTGTATAAACTTTTTCTGCTAAATTATCAATTCTGTTACTCACACAATAACCAAATTGAAACTTTTGGATACACAGTGTTTGAGTATCCTGTCACTGATTCGTTTAGAGGCAGTAAAATTTTATTTCAGCTGACCAGAATTGAGAATGATATTCCATATTCAGTCTACTGAGAACTACATCAAAGGAAAACCTCTTTCCTGAATAATCGGAAATGTGATTCTTCACAAAGGACAATAACCAATTTCCTTTTGGCTCTCCTCCTGTGATCATTCATTATGACCCTTTCTGTCATTCCTAGATTACATTGGGAAGTTATCTATCCTGACAAACAGAATATAACATTTGTAATACAGTACAACTGAAGAAAGTAATTTTAACCTTTAGCTTCAATAAATGCCAGCCATGCGGAAGTTCTACAAACATTGCTTCACCTTCCTTGTAAAATGTTATAGCTTATGAAACATTAGAAAAGTGCTTGTGGATACCAAAGTTCAATTTTTTCTTTCAGAAAAATAATCTTACAATGATGTCAGACATTCTCATATCTTAACCCAATTAATGTCCATTTTAAAATGAGACAATTCAAAAGAGAACATATATATGTACATACAAAAATATATGTGTGTGTATATATGTATGTGTACATATACATATGCATATATACATACATACATACATATGTATAACTGAATTACACTCCTACAGGAATAGTTTTAACCTCCCAAAAGTATCCTTTAGATGTAAACATCCCTATAGAATTCTTTTTTCCTATTTTCTAGGTCTTTATAACTTTGAATTGATTATTTATCATCTGGTTACAAAGCATAAGGGAAAATAAGTCTTCTACAAACCAAGCTGGGTCATTAAAAAAAGAGACTATGGAAAAAACCAAACAGAATAGCAGCATAGTATAAATATTAAGAAAAGTTCTGGGTCAAGAGTTTCATAATTTTTTTAAAAAAATGTTTTTTTCTTTGACAACCCAATAATTATAACAGTGAGTTTGGGGTCACTGTTACTTTTAAAGTGCCTGATCTTAAAAGCCTTATCTTTTTAAGTGAAAGCTCCACAATTCTACAGTTCTATGATTGTCTCCTACTTGAAATTACTAAGGTATTTCTTCAAATTGGAAAGTATTTTTTTAATAAATTGTTACTGCTTTCATTGAGAAACATTTGTACAGTTTACAAAGTCTCAAATATGGAAACAATGTAATTATTCTGTGGTAATGGGGGTCCAATATATGAATTCTACACACAAACCATTTTCCAGAAGGCTCTCTTTTATCCTCTACCAGAAGTAATAAATATTATAGGGGAAATAGGCTATTTAAGTCTTCTGTTCTTCTGAACCTTCCCAGAGAGGGGGGGAGGAGGAGGAGGAGAAGGAGAAGGAGGAGGAGAACAAGAAGAGGAAGAAGAGGAAGAAGAAGAGGAAGAAGGAGAAGAAGAAGAAGAGGAAGAAGGAGAAGGAGGAGAAGAAGAGAAGGAGGAGGGGAAGCTGCAGCAGCAGCAAAGTCCTAGAGAATTTACCAAGTGGTTATTAAGCCTCTAGACAATCAAGAACATTTAAAAACTTTGATCTTGGCAATTCACCTTAGGACTGTGCCCTAGCTCTGTGCATAGTTCTGTAATAGGTGCTTAATAAATGCTTTTTCATTGACTTACTGAATAATTTTAGGTGACAAAAAGGCTAGAAATTAGAGAATGGATAAAGAGAATCAAATAACACTTGATATTTCTTGAAACTGAAGGGTTTTTTTTCAGTATCCTAGGTAGTACTTCGTATTCTGAAGGAAGTCATTCATGAATGGTGTGGTTTGAAGGAAGAATGTGTCTAGACACTGATGTTCGATTAGTTCTGCTTCTTCCTCCAGTCAGTGAAATCACAGAAGGGGCAAATAACACGGATAACAAGGTGTTATTGTAGTGAAGAAAGTGCTCTTTGCCTTTTCCCTTGTACTTCCACCGTGTCTGGAGTGAGGTGGGGAGAATTTTTCTCCTATCACATATTGCCATTTCAGTGGACCTACTTGCCCATTTTGGACTCACTGCATTCAGAAGGGAGTTTGCCAACACAGAGACAATCATAGACACAGTTCCCAGGAGAGTGACCCTTGGCAGTAGGGAAGATATTTAGAAATGTATCCAAAAGAGAATTCAGTCTTAGGACTCAGGATTTGAGTCGCAGAGAAGCCAAAGCTAAAGGAGTCCATCTGAGGAAATAGTTCAGCTGAGGCACTTTGGAAGAGAAGAGAGGAGAATGCTGAGAAAGGAAGAGGGAAGGGAGGAGAGAAGGTAGAAAGAAAGGGGAAAGAAAAGGAGGAAAAGGAAGTGGAAGGGAAGGGGGAGAGGAAGATTAGTTAAAAGGTAAGTGGGAAAGAGAAGGGCAAGGGAAAGTATAAGGAAGGGGATAGGGGAATGAGAAAGAGGAATGTGCTTGTTCATTGCTAAAGAAGACCGTGCTATCAGAGAAATGGTGACATGACCTGCACTTGACTTCGTTTTGAGTGAGTGAGGGCTGTGCAGGTCACCGGCTTCACTTCTTCTCTAAATCTGAATCCAGTGACCAGATATTCATCAGGATGACTGGAGATGACCCAGGATGAGGCAACTGGGGTTAAGTGACTTGCCCAAGGTCACACAACTAGTGAGTGTCAAGTGTCTGAAGTGAAATTTGAACTCAGGTCCTCCTGACTCCTGCACTGGTGCTCTATCCACAGCACCACCTAGCTTCCCTAAAAGGGAAGTGAAGGACAGGGAAATATGGGAACATTGATATGGCACTTACTATGTGCTAGACACTTTTAAGCATTTTACAAATACTATCTCATAATTCTCCTTGCAGTAAGAGCAAAGAAAACATCAGAGTCCTATGGTATAGGAGGCATGAGTTGATTAAGTGTCTGTGTAGTAGTGAGTGCTTATGAGCTATAGTTTCTGTTTTATAGATCCACAGAATACTAGAACCTAAGGAAGCTATCCCCCAGAGAATACAATGTTTGAATGCAGGTTAGTGGGGGAGGGGTAACTCTGGAGGAGCTAGTACAATTGCTTCACAATTGCATAAAATATTTCTATGCTTATAGAATCTTATAGAATATACATAAAATTTTCACCATTGAAGCATCTCATGTCTCAAATGTCTGCTATATTTAATACAAAATTCTCCCAAATGAATAGTCAGCTACTGGAAAACTTAGATTATATTGTCCTAAAAAAGATAAAAATCTCAAATCATTTTGATCATCCACAGGGTAAAAAGTTACCTTTCTGTCAGAAAATCAATTAATTCTCTCATCTGATTGAATTAACTGACACCTTTGTTTTTTCCACTAGGGTATTTCTTCTCCATATGGCTTTTTTTTCCGTTCAGAGATATCTTCTGAAAGTTATTCTCCAGTGAAAGGCACAGAGGAGACTATTGTGGAAAAGGATATAAGGATATCAAACTGCAAAGTCTGAGATGGTTATCAACATATGGTAGGGGTTTCATAAGCATTTGTTAATGGACGGAATGGAGAAAGGAAAGGTGGTGAGAAGGGAGGAAGGAAAAGAGGGAGGTATGGTTTTTATCTCTTTGGATAAAACTGAAAAATGAAACCCTACTTGGAAAATTAAACCCTTTGGATACTGTAGGTTATCGTTAAAATCCCAACTCCAGCTGATCTTAATTCTAGCCAGGTAGTTCTTTGAAATCTTGTTATAATAATGGCAACTTGTGACATTTTTATCACTTAACTTTTTTCTTCTAATATGTGGATGAGGGCTCATAAAACTAGAGAATAACTAAACCCTTTCTGTTCTTCATTGAATTTAACATCTTGACATTTGAAAAAGTTCAGAGTCTACTTATATAGTAATTCACATCATCTAACTTACTGCGTTAAACTGAAATGAGAAGTGGCCAATATAGATAAGCACACAAGTATATTGATGATTACTTAATAACAAGAAGATGAATAAAAGAATTTTGAAAGCAATTAATATAAGTATTACAAAAACACATAGAGATGAATTTGTATTCAATTTATTAAGTACTTACTGAGTATTTACTATTGCCAGGAATTATGCTTGTTGTTATGGGAAAGGGAAAAATAAGAAGCTTACAGTCTTGTAGGGGAGAATATAATAAACATAAATATAATAAACATAATAAAGTTGGATCTCTGCTTTCACTGGAATAGGGAACTTCTGCTACAATGCAAGTCAGCAGCTTCTCTGAAACTTTTAGTCACCTAGGTCACTGAGAGGTTAAATGATTTTCTTTGGGTAAGACAACCAGTATGTATCAATGGCGAGACTCAATGTGGTCTCCCTGGCCTCCAGTGCCAGCCCTCTGCCACCTTCCTTGTGACTAAGGATTAGCAATGGGATGTGTAGCGCCCTTCAAGGCTCAGCTCAAGTGTTTCCTCTTAAGGAAAACCTTCCTAATAACTTGAGTTCACAGAATCACAGAACTTCAGAGTTAGAAATGCCTCTGTCTTCACCTAGTGACCAAGAGTTCTTGCGTCAAGGCCCCCTTTAGAAGCTGGGTAAAGTCTATGACTCCCTTTGTGAAATTATGTTTTTATATGGCTAAAATAAACTACATAAGTTTATAAAGAGATCAATTATATTGAGTTTTCAAAATATTAAAAAAAAAAAGAACCCAACTCTTAAAAGGTAAAACATAGCTGTTCTCTTAAGAGAACATGTCTTTCTCCCTCAGGCCATTTCTCCAGATGGGATCAGCCTAGCATTACCATATCACCCATTTAATTTTCCAGTCTTCTTTTCTTGTCAGTTCATCCTCTTTGGGGAAGATTTTGGTTCTGCCTCATTTATCCTTGTCACTGGGCCACCTTGGGCTCAGACTTCCTAATATAGCCCTTTAGTTTATCTGAAGCATAAATGCAGAGTGGTACAGTGGGAGTAAGTTTCCTGGATTTGAATCCTGCCTTTGGAACTTTCTGCCTGTGTGACCTTGGCCAAGCTTTTAACCTCTGTTAGCCTAGGTTTCCCTATCTATAAAATGTGTATAATAATGCCTATATATCATAGGGTTGCTTTGAGGACTAAATAAGAAAATGTAGACTATAGCACTGTGCAAACTCAAAGCTACTATAAAGATGTTAGGTGGTATTGCTATAATTATTTTTCATGTTAATCTTGGCCCAGTCAGAGCACTTCCTGAAAGAGAATAAGGGGAGAGGTAAAGTTATACATAAAGAGGTAAAGTCATATATAAAGAGGAGAGGTCATATAGATAAGCCTTGGGATTAGATGGATAGCTCAGATAGAGACAATCATTATATGTAGAATTGCTTTTTCCTGTGTAGGTAGGGTGGTGCAAAAAGAGTTGAACTTGTAGTCAGGTATAACCTAGGTTAAATGCTCACCTTCCACACTTAGTAACTGTATAGCCTGAGGAGGAAGGACAGGAATAAGCATTTATATAGCTCCTACAATATACCAGGCACCATGCTTTATAAGTATCTCATTTGATCCTCATAGCAACCCAGGAAAGCAACCTGGTAGGCTATGTACCATTATGATCTCCCACATACAGCTGAGAAAACTGAAGCAAAGAGAGGCTAGTTGACATGCCCAAGGTTATAAACCAGGTACTTGTCTGAGGCTAAACTTGAACTCAGGTTTCCCTAACTCCTAGCCCAGTGCTCTACCTATTATACCATGTAGTTGCTTCTCTAGGCACCTCATCTTGGGCAAATCATTCCAAGTCTCATCTGCAAAATGTGGCTAATCATCATCATCATCATCATCATCATCATTTCAGAGTGTTGTTGTAAGGATCCAAAGAGAAAATATTAGTAAAGAAGTATCATACAAATGACATCAACTATTATTTGTCTTTAAAAGTAGAAGGGCTGTCAACTAAAGAGTTTTGGGTAAGTGATTAATTTGTAATTAAGGTAGTTTTCAAAATGAAAGATTAGTTATTTTTTCAGCTGTCTAGAAATCTGTAATCTCACTTGACTCACACTGCAAAACACTTTCTGAAGATCACTTGTTGTTTAAAGAATTTCACCTCCTGGAAATGGAGAAATGAAAAATGGTTTACTTTTTCCACTTGTTTTATATGAATTTGTTATTGAAAAATGCTACCTAAGTTATGCAAAGTTTAAGTGGTTCAGAATAAAAATTCAAATGATTGATATATATATATATATGTATGCATATATGTATATGCATACATATATACACAGAGAGAAACACAGAGACAGAAAGAGAAACACTCAGAGAGAGAAAGAAACAGAGACCGAGAGAAATAATGAAGGATGAACAGTCTCATAAGCATCCCTGCGAGGATGTAAAAGTTTGTATGTTTTATGACCACTTGGAAGAATGAAAATGAGAGGAACTGAACATAACTGAGATAGATTTCTTTTTCTTGCATTTAAGAATCAGTCTTGGAATATTATTGTTGAAAAGGACATATAAAAATTTCATGATCTTCATTCTTTCAAAAAAAACAAACTCAAGCTATAAAAACATTATTTCTTAGGTTAATATTTAATTGATTTTCATTCTTCGATAAACTTGGTATCAGGTCATTCCTAGGTGCTAAAGAAATAGCCTTAGATTAATCCTCATCCATGAATAATATGTAAAATGAATAGTTTAAACACAGCCAATCATCATAGAAAATACTTACCTTTATGAAATAAAATGGAATTAAATCATTTAGAAGAATTTTGGGTAAGTGATTAATTTGTAATTAAGGTAGTTTTCAAAATGGAAGATTTTTTTTTCAGTTGTCTAGAAATGAGCCTTAAAGGACATATAATTCAATGTCCCTCATTTGAAGTTTGAGGAAATTGAGACCCCAAGATGAAAATTGACTTGTCCAATATTTAACAGATAGTAAGTGGAAGAAACAGGATTTGAACCGAGATACTCTGACTTCAAACCTAGCACTTTCTACTGCATCATTCTGTTTCTTGAACATAAGAAATTAGTACTTTGAGGCAGTCTCATTATCACAAATTTTGCTCTTTTTCTTGCATTTCTTTCCGTTATCTTTATCTCCCTCCCAACAGAAACTTGGACTCTGTCCCTGAGTCCTTCCTCTGATTTGTAGTTTCTTTTTATCTTTCTGGAGATCTACGCCTTCATACCACTTTATTGCCAACTTCTCACCACATAACTTCATAGCTTTCTCCTTACCTCTTTCCAATATTCTTTACATGTTGCTTTTTCCCATTAGAATGTAAGCTCCTTGAGGGCAGGAACTACACTGCTTGCTTGATTTTGTAACTTTAGTACTCAGTATAGTGCCTGGCACTTAATAAATACTTACAAATTTCATCTGTCTGTCTCTGTCTTTTTCTGTTTCTCTGTTTCTGTCTCTCTCTGTCTCTCTCTTCATATCCATATCCATATCCATTATCTGTATAGTTTAACCATTCTTACAGTGGTTAAGTAGCCTTAACTTCTTCAAGGACTTTGAAGTATAGTTCTAAATTGATTTTAAAGTATAGAATCTCACATAGAGTAGGTCCTAACAAATGTTTGTTTGATCTTTAGATTAAGAAAAAAAGATATGGACATACAACGTAAACAAAAGTAGCTAACAAAATATCACACAGTACTTTAAGAATAATTCCAAATGCTTTGCTAAAGCTTAGAATTAGTTGAGGCCAAAGAGGAAAAAAAAAACATGTAGGACAATAAAAATGGTTTTCAGTTTGTTTTGATAATACAGTGGTAAAAGAAGAAAATCATAAGATAAAACTACTGCTTTAAGTGAATGGGTAAATGGTAGAGGATGGTGGGGATTTCCCTAACTCTTATTTTCTACTTTCTATGTTAATGAGAATGATATTTGGACTGGAAAGGATAGAATGAAAATGAATAATAGGGAGCTGAATCCTAAGATGAAGAGGAAACATCTACCTAATGCAGATGAGCTTTAGTCTCCAGGTATCCCAGGTCAGTGAAATGCATGGCAGATGTGATTGCTGAGCCACTTTCAATGTTCCAAGAAAGAGTGACAAATGAGAGAAATAGCATAAGACTGCAGAAAGGGAAATGTCACCTTAATTAAAAAAGAAGGGAATAAATTGAAGGCTGTAATCTCACAGCTTGGTTCAATTATAGATGAAATTCTATAATACATTGGGATAGATATGTATTATCTGGAAAAGTAAGTGGTGATCACAAAGAACCAACATAACTTCATGAAGAAATGGTCATTTAAGGTTAATCTTCCATCTTTTTGTGACAGAGTGACTCTGATTTCTCTTTATTAGCCATGTATATTCATCATGGAACTGGTATTTGGTGAGAAAACTGCAAGCCATATACTTAAGACTTGACTCTCTTCCCACCAAATTTCAGTTCCATAATGAAAATACATTGTGAATTGTGAATAGCAAAATAGAAATCACATATACACAGGAAAATATAGACAAGGCAATGTGCAGAGTAAATGAGCTCTCATAATGGAAGCAAGGTAATTCAACTCAATAGAGTCTTAGATCTCACCAAAGGAAAAATTCCCTGAAATTTGTAGCGTAGCAAGGATGTGACCGAGGCGCTGGCTCCTCGACATGTCAACTTGTTCTCAGTCTTTCTTTCCCTTCTTGGACCTAAGGCGATTCTAGATATGTCTTCTCTCTTGAAGCTGGAAGTCAGAAGACCAGGATTTCTCTTCTGTCAAGCTTTTACTATCTTTCACGTAGGCACTGAGGACTGAATTGTTAGAGAACTGGTAGAGACTGAATCTATCAATAAGGAGAGTCCTATGTAAATGGTTTGAACATACCTATCACCATCACCATTTGAACACACTCACTTGAATATACAATGCTAAGTTACCTAAGAAAGTGTTATTGATGATATTTGTACTTAATGCAGGAATATCTTCTGAATAGTAATTATACATTGAATTTAAATATTAGATTATTTTGAATATCAATTCCTTAAGGATATAGGAGTAGACATGCATCCTTTTTTATGTTTTTCTCTTTTCCTATCATTAGAGAGAAAAGAGAAGGGCAAAGAAATTCAAACTACGTACTAGGGTGGCATTGGGCTAAGAGCTTTTTACAGATATCTCACAAAGCGTTGGACAGGACTGAAAAATGACTTAACAAAACAACACTTGATCCTTACAATAACTCTGTAAGAAAAATACTACTGTTGTGCCCATTTTTTTGGTGGAGGAACCAGAGGCAAACAAGTTTAAATGACTTAGCCAGGGTCACATAGCTAGCTAGTGTCTGAGGCAAGACTTTAACTCCTGTCTTCCGGATTCTATGCTCAACTGTCTAGCTCAGCTGTGCTACCAGCTTCCAGAAAAATACTAATGCAAACAATTCCTCAACAAAGAAATTTAAAAAAAAAAAGAACAAAACCAATTCCACATAAGAGGCAAATTGATCTAAAATATATTTCATATTAAATGATTTTAAATACATATTGTGTTTATTTTTCTAAACATCTTTTTAGACTTAGTCATTCATTACCTACCAAAAACAGTTTTCCTAGAGGATGTTATAATCACAGAATAGAAAACAAGTCAAATACCAGACTGGAGGAGTCAGGAGAAAAATAAGCAAAGATAAATAGTGCTTTGGTCTTGAAGTTTTTCAAAGGAAAGAAAGAAATAGTAGGGAACAGACAGAATGCCGTTGGCTAAGAGTAGACTAAGTAGGGGAAAAAGGTAAAAACAAATGTGTAAGCTTTCCTTTCCATTTAGCTGGGAGCCTTTGGAAAGAAGATCTCAAATGGCAATCAAGGTAAAGCCAGTCCGTGGCCTGTGAACTAGCTTGATTTCTGACACTAAGTAAAATTGAAACTAACACAAGGGCCCTCAGAGACCTACCATAAGCTTTGTGAGCAAGCAGTTGAGAGTAAGAATCAGTTAAGGAAGGTGCTTAGTGTCTTAGTATCTTAATATTTCTATATGTTTTAGCATGTTGCTCTTGATACTAAAAATCCATGAAAATTGCTCTAAAGAAACATTATATTTAAATTAGATATTTAGTTGCGCAGGTTTTTTTAGTTTCTCCCTGAAATGAGTAAACAACATATCACATTTTAAAACAGAAATATTCTTCTGATGATTCCATTTGGTAATGATGTTGTAATTTCAAAGAATAAAAAATGAAATCATCCAAATTGGAGACACACGGTGGGCATAAAGAGGCTACAGGTTTACATCTTAAGTTAAGAAATAGGTCACTGTTATTCACAATGCCCTAATCTGTCGCATTAGAAACCAGGAGAAAACCAGATGAAAATAACAGCAGGAGAGGATCTTAGGTATAGAAAGAATTGACAGGGACAGAAAACACAGAAGATGATGAGAAAACCTGCTTACAGAAGACAGAATACAAAACCTGACAGGAGCTGATCAACATTGATGGGAAGGTATCTATTCATGCTTTGCTGAGATCTGTGCTGATTGAACGAGAGAGCTAAGAGCTGACTAAGAGTGGAAAGCAAGGATTGCCCTCTAGGACCATCTACAACCTAAGAATGGGGAAAACATGCAGGTTAATGCATTGCCATTTTACTCCTTTCCTGGTTGGAAAGGGAGAAAAAGAAGGGCAAAATGGACTTCGTATCTGCTTTTCTGTGGAAAAGTGATGCTTCTGAGAGGGGCTTAGAGAAAACAGAAGCCCATGATGTCTTATAATTTGTCTGAGAAAAGGCTACATGGCCTTATTGGTAAATTCATCTAGAGATGGAGAAATATCTCAGAGCACCAGACGAAACCTGAGGAGCTTGATAATTCTCTTATTCACTGAAATAGTGTAACACTCTCTGCACTCTGTCAACAGTGGCTATGCACTAAAAGAGCTGCATGATGCATTAGGAGCCCAAAAGCAGCAAAAAAAAAAAAAGTGAATTTACAAAACATGATTACTCTGAGGTCGAGAAGGGGATCTGATGACTGAGAAGCAGTTCTCTACAGAAATCAAGGATATGGAGACCTGCTGTTCAGCTTTGTGAATTGCCCCTGGTACATGTATTTCCCTCCTCATGTGCCTTCCTACTAGGTTTTAGTAAATGTATGTCCATTCTTCTCCATGATCACTGTACACAGAGGTAGGAGATTTATGGTTACTTATTATATTTTGATTATTCCTGCTCCTGCTTTCTCTTAAAGAAATATTAATAGTAGTCCTGATTTTTCCTTTTATTGATCAAATGTTATAATCATTCTTGTTTGTGCTTTATCATGCAGTGTTTTATGATTAAGAGTCAATAGTGTCACTGGTTTTGTTTAACAGTGAAGCACATCCAGGAGGGTTCAGGAAGTACAGTGGTGAATAATTAGATGACTTCACCAATGCCCCCCAAAATGCCTCTCCCCAAAATTCCCTCATGCACACAGACACAGACACACACACACACATACACACAGACCCCTCACACACACCAGGGTTATCTCTAGGAGAGAAATTTTGAGTTATAGCAAAATGGTTGACCCCCTGGGAAAACTACCCCAACCTCAAGTGGATGCAGGTATGAGTGAGTGATCTAGTCTGAACCCAAAAAGAGAGTCTAGGGAGATCTGGGGCTTAGTACCACACTCAGGCTCAATAAGTAAGAGTGTTGATCTAGTGAGTCATATCTAGGTCTTTAGAGAGGAGTAGGCATTCATTTACTGAAACATAATAGGAAGTTCTAGCATGCTATTATACATCAAATATACTGTAAATAGCCTGATCTTTCAATATATTTTTTACATTACTATTGAGTATAGCTATTCACACTATAATATGATTCATAGGAAAATGTCTAACAAAGAAAGTGCACTGCATGTTCCAAATCTGTAAACAGTACACTATGTTTATGGATGCTGATAGGTTTTTATTATGCCTTAAAAGTTCGGCAAAAACAACCTGTACAATACCATCAGCTAAAATGTCATGTTCTCTCCTAATGTGATTCTAAGAATGTTGAATTTTACATAAAATCTGATTCAACAGCTTGTGGAAGTCTTTAAAAAAACCTGAAATATCACTTGATTGCCCTATGTGTATTTGAATGATTTCATCTTTAAAAATAGTTATTTAATCAAGGTCAATCAAATGAAACATAAAAACCTACAAAGTTTATGGACAATTTTAAAGATGAAGTATCCAATAGATTCTTATTTTCAGATGCAAATATTTCACTGACAATCATAGAATTTCAGGGGCCACAGGTAGCATCCATTAATTAACTGCCCTCATGACAAAAAAAGAAATAAAGCCAAGAGAGCATTTGCTCAAGGTCATATGGTCAGATACTAGTAAGGCTAGATTTCCTCTCCTATATAAAACCACTTAAGAAACAGCTGCTTCATAGAGGGTAAGGAAGGTAGTAAAGGCATCCAGCCAAGGCAAATCTGAAGGAGATTGGAAGTAGGACTGACCATACATGACTGGGCATCCCAATATATCTATCCAATCTGCCCTCTCTCTTTCCCTCTCCTGAATATTAAGTGCAGTAAACCAAGGAAATGCTTTGTCAGACTTGATACCCTATTGCTTATCTTCCTATGAAACCCTGGCAGTGAAAGCTAGCCCTTGCCTCTTGATCACCCTCCCTCAGACTATTTTTTCTTCTTTTTTCATATCTTGTTCTTGATCATGTTGTGTTCCAGACACCATTTCTACCTCTGCCACTTCACCTTGACAAGGCACATCTTAGTTACTGGATCTTAGAGTGAATGGAGGATAAGAAAGTTTAAGACTGAAAAGATAAGAAGGGACCAGGTTGTAAAGGACTTTAAAAGCTACTGAGGAGCACTGCAAAACTTCTGGAACTCCCTGTGGCATTCTGAATAAAACTCAAAAGTCTTTGCCTGATACTTAGGGCCTCCCGCAAGTTGCTGCCTTCCCCAACACTCCCCTCCATTTTTATTTCATACTAATCCTCTGAGAACTTTAATATCTGTTGTCCTCTGAACATGGTTAGGTTCTCTTGCCTCTATATTTCCCCCGCTACAGTGTTCATGAGATCATAGTATCATAGCTTGAATGCTGGGGGGATTGCCAGAGGACATCTAATTCAACCCTCTTAGTTTACAGATGAAGCATCAGAGACTTTAAGAAATGAAGTGACATCATACAGTAAACATTCAAGGCAGGATTTGAATTCAGGCCAATTGATGACAAATCCAAGGCTATTTCCTCAGTAGCATGCTGTCTTTCTAAGTTCTTTATTATTATATAAGGCTTTATCTTTTTGTATATCGAATTCTTTTATAATTATTAATCCAATATTAAACATCAATACAACTAACTAAATTTCCTTCAAACTTTATAATTTTGACTTAAAATTATGGATGTCTTTTGTTGTTTTATAACATTTATTCCCGAATTTATCTTTCCCTCATCTCTCATTACACCCATACCTTACCAAGGAAATAGCTAACACTTGAAACAAAGATTTTAGAAAGGAATGAAAAAGCAGTTAATTAAAATCAGTCAACATAACTATCAGACAATCTATAAAATATCTTACACTCACAGTGCCCTACCACTTCTATAAAGGCAGAAAAGTGCATTTTTAATTCTTCTCTTGGTCTATGGCTTGATTATTGTAATTTTCATTAGGACTCTAAGCTTCTCCCTACTACTACAGTAGTGCTTTGGGATAAGGATGTGAATGGGACATGGGATCCCTAGTATAGGAATGTAGGTTAGGAATGTAGACTCTCCAGTGGTGGAACTCCTTTTCTTGGCTGGAGATGAAGATCCATGGCTTTCCACTTTACTCCTTGGAGGCCATGCTGACCATGAGATCTATTACATGGTTGCTTTAAGCATATTCATTGTCATACCAAGAAAAGAGCTTGAAAAAATGGTCATTGAGGACAATACCAGTGCCAGCATCAGAGACTGAAGAGTGAGTGTTGCTGTTAAAGTCACAGGATACAACCTGGTCCTCTGTGTAGCCCAAGATGCCCTTCAAGGTTCCCTCTGATGCTTGCTTCACCATTTTCTTGATATCATCATATTTGGCAGGTCAGATCCAGAACAGATACATTGGGAGTATGAACTTAGAAGGTCATACCTGTGAGCTTCCCATTCAACTCATGTATGACCTTGCCTACAGCCTTAGCAGCACAAGGGGAAGCAGGGATGATATTTTGGACAGCACCACTCCCATTATGCCACAGCTTACCAGAGGGGCCATCTACTGTCTTCTGGGTAGCAGTAATGGCATGGTATATAGTCATGAGTCCTTCCATAATGCCAAAGTTATCAGGAATGACCTTAGCCAAAGGGGTCAAGAAATTGGTAGTATAGGAAGCATTCATTACTGACAGGCTTAAGGAAATTATCATATTTCTCATGGTTCATTCCCATCAAGAACATTGGGGTATCAGCAGAAGGCACAGAGATGAAGACCCTCGTGGCTCCACCAGCCTTTTCCATAGTGGTAAAGACTCCAGTGGACCCTACAGCATACTTGACTCTAGCATCTCTCCATTTAATATGGTGGAATCCCACTTCTGGAAAACGGTAATGACTTTTGCATTGATTACCAGCTTCCTATTCTCAGCCTTGACAGTGTCCTTGAGCTTGACATGGGTGGAGTGATACTGAAATATACAAACCATGTAGTTGAGGTCAATAAAGGGGTCATTAGTGGCCATGATGTCTACTTCACCTGAAGTGAATGCAGCCCTCATTACCAAGTACTCAATATGGCCACATCAGTTGACTGATCTTCACCATCTTATTTCAGGGATGTAACTAAAACAGTAGATCCTGGCACCAAGCTTGGGAGAAAAGTTGAAGACCAATTTTGATCCATCTTTTAAAGTCCAACTCAAATGTTTTCTCCATAAGACTTTCTTTGATCCTCTCTGTCCATGACATTTGTTTTTTCTAATGAATTTGCCATATATTACTGTTTATCAAGATGGTCTATGTATATTTATTAGGCCCTGAATTGGGTAGATAACCTTTCCACTACTCAAAAATATCACAAACATTTTAGTAGCTGTGCTTATAACATTCAAATATTCTATATGATCATTACAGAAATTCCATATGTACATTTTCTCCCTTATTGAGAGGTTGACAAGTTCTCAACTGATTGGTCAATGTGTCTCTAATAAGGACTTTTTACTAGCCATGACATGAACTGTGTCAACTTACAGAGAAAGAATTGAAAAGGCCAAGCTAGAGTTGCCATGACTTCTAGGAAGATTTTAATAGCTTAGCTTCACAACAACCTCAGGCAAATCTGCTCAGCTAGGGCTCCTTGGTCTTTGAAATGCCTGGCCTTAAAGGCTGACCAGTATAAAGCTAACTAGACATCTAAAAACAGATCCTTCCCTGAAGTCTGAGGGATCTATCCAGGAAACTTAGTTGGGAATGCAAGAAACCACAGTCCTTACTACAAAAATATCCACACTACAATGCTTCTCAAGTGGTATTCTTGTTGCTCTGTTAGAACTCTCTGAGCTCCCAAATGAATGAAATTGGTATTTTGAAGGCTACTCTATATCTTACTTCTTTTTCAAAATCTATTTTTTATTTTTTCAAATAACAGATATTTTTCTCACCCCTAAAATCCATGCAACAAATATGCATAATCAAGCAAAATATATTTTAACAACAGCCTTGTCCAAAAATATGCTTCTTTTATCTCATGTCCCTCACCTCTGTTAAGAGATCAACTGGTTAACCTACATTTTATCACACACTTGCTCATGTCCAGGTACTGTGTGCCAAGTGCTAGGGATACAAATAAAAGCGGAAAAAAGATGATCTTTACCTCAAAGAGCTCACATTGTAATGGGGGGAGACAACATAAAAGGGAGTCGAACAGTCAATATATGTGGGTATAAGGTATGGTGGGCATCTTAGACAATATCCTGTGGAGATGAGTGAGCATTTCAGCTTAGAGAATGATTATGTGGTTGGCTAGGGCTACATCTTAAAAATGGAAGTTCTAGAGGGAAACAGCCAATAAAAGGGAAAGACTGCAGAAGATTCTTTCAACGTGAGATACTTCTCAGGGAGCCAAATGAGCTTCCAAAGTGAAGAGGCTTCTCTGGTATGGTAGAAAAGTCCCTGTGGAAATAAGTCAGTAGTGCAGCCTGGAGAGGAATAGAAGTTAGGCTCATATACTTCCTCACTAGTCCTCTGGAACCATTCGTTGTTTTCAAGTTGATCAGAGTTTTAAGTTTTTCAAGTGGGGGTCACTTTCACTAATGTGAAAAAAAGTGTTTGTGATAAAAATATTTAGAGATATTTTCCATTTTGAATCTGTTTGGTGTCCTCCTTACATTTCCAGTCTGACTACTCTTGGGTTAATTTTACTTAATTGGTTATCTCAAAATTGTTTCTCACTCTCCTCTCAGATTCTCTTTATCTTATGAGTGTACGTTATTCCTAATTTTCCACCATCCTCTTCTGAAATATTTTACTTAAATTACATTCTAAACTAGTATCGTCTGGCATGTCTTATCACTCTACATGAAGACAGACCAAGTGTTGGTGAGATCAGTCTGTTAGTCAAGGTAGTTTTTTTCTGTTGTTTTCCTCTGCTTCTTATTGCAACTGAGTCACACTGGTGAATTTCTTTAGAAAATTTTAACTGTCTGAATCAAAGTCTGTTTTATTCAATTCCCATTTTTCAGCGTCAACAGCTCATTCAAAAACGTCAGATTGTAATTATTTCAATTGCACCTCATTTTTTCTTATTTTAAGTCTTTTCTCTAATTTGGCTTGGCTTTTCTTCTTTATTCTTACTATTCAGAGGTCTTACAACACAGAGACAGCTGATTTGACTCCTACACTTGGTAACCAGTCATTTGCAGTCTTTTCAAATGTAACCAATCTTTAAAAAAATGTTATTTGGCATTCACCGAATGATACTTGACTCTCTTCTCAGCTAAAAAAAGATACTTATGGTTTATAGTCATGAGGCATTATATTAGTTTTTAGCTTCCATTGTTTCTTATTCACGATACATGCATAAAATAGATAAAATAGTCAATCTTTCCTTTAGAGACTAATCTCTGACACTTAGTGTGTAACCTTGAAGTCAGTATCACTCTACGGTCTCAATTTTTTATCTTAAGTCATTGACTTGGTCCAAATGATCTCTAAGATATCATCTAATTCTTATATTCTCTGATGATCAAAGCATTTTGAACCCCCAAATCAAATCTTCAGAGATATTTTGAGATGTGAATGCATACGGAACTCACCAACCAACTGCAATTGGAAGAAGTAATATACGGAAAATGGAAACAAGGTCAAGTACCAGAGGAGATAAAAATAAAAGGTAAGATACAGTCCTGTACAAATAGCATCAGGAATACAAATGCTCATAATGATTTGAGGCTGATGAGGATTCCTAAGAGCAATGAAATGGGATATTTTCTTAAAATGTACCGGGAGGAAATAGCAGATTAAAGAAATTATACCTCTTTTGTTTGGGGAAGGGATGGTAATATCCAACAACATAATTTTGTTTCTGTTTTCTCTGCAAAGGAGAATGTTTTTGACAATGGAAATGACAGAACACAAAGCAAAGGGTGATATTAAAGTTGAATAAGGAGACTGAGAGATCCCATAGCTTTGATGAAGAGAATTCAGGTTGATTAACTTCATCATTAGGACCTGAAAGAACTGGCAGGTGTTATTGATGAATCAAAATAGAAGTACCCACAATGAATAAAAGGCAAATTTTCTGATTCTTTTAAAAAACAGAAGATAATAAAAATCTGCAAAGTGTAGGTCAGTATTCAATTCCGTGTAAAATTCTATCAATCATTAAAAAATTTGAATAACTGGAAAGGAGCTCCATGATGACAAAAAGTCACTACAGTTTCATCAGAACACGTTACATCAGAAAATCTTGTTTCTTTTTTTTTTTTAACAAGATTACTAAACTAGTAAGTGAAGGGAATACTTGTCAGTCCCCACCCTCAGAGAACTCACAATCTAACATGAGAGACAAGGCATAAACAATTATGTTCCAAAAGATCTTGATAGAATAGGACATTGGGCTAAATCTAATAAGATGAAATTCAATAGGGATAAATGAAAACTCTTGCACTGCAGTAAAAAATATCAGCTTCTTTAGTATAAGGAGGGAGAAGAATGATTAGGTAGCAATTGCTCTAAAAAGATCTGAGGCTTTTCATGGATTGTAACCTCAATATAAATCAGCAGGGACATCTGGTAGCCAGCAAATAATGAGATATTAGGCTCTATTAAAAGGGTAATAGCTTTCAGGAAGGGGGAAGCCATAGTTCCGCTGCACCACCAAACATCACCTGGAGTACTTTGTTTATTTTTGGGCATCACAGTTTATGAAGGCAATTGAGAAACAATCAGATCTCTCCAAAAGTGGTTATACCTCTTTGGAAGTCTTCAATCACAGGCTAAAAGGTCGCTTGTCTGTGACTATTGGTCAGTATATTATAATGTCAATTTCTTGGAAAGGCAGGGTACAAAAGATACATTTTTCTATGTAAGAGACATATTTAGTGGGGGCATGGCAGTAAAGTCTGGAGAATGAAAGATGGCTACTGTGGTCTCTTCTTTGAAATGGAGATTCTAGGATGAACTCTGACTACTGGATCATAAATATAGGACTCAACAAAGGCCATCTGATCCAAACTCCTAATTTACAGGTGAAGAAATTGAGATTTAGAGAAATTATATGACTTTCCCAGGGTCACAGAAGTAGTTAGAGGTAGAGGAAAAATTTAAATGTGGAGCTTCTGAATCCAGATTTGGGCCTCTTTCCATGGTACTACTCCTAGAAAAACAACTCAAAGCAGTAAGTCAGTAGAATTCTTTTCTTATATAAAAACCTATTTCCATTCAGTTAATCTCTGCGTGTGTTACTTCAAATTTATATTTACACAAATCATTTTTCTTGAGAGATATCTCATATTTATTTTCATGAAACTAAAATAATTTTATGGCAGTGAGCACATGATTGATGAATGACCACATGATTTCATGAATGAAACATTATCTGACAATTTCAATATCCATTCAAAGCAAAGAAAATAGTTCGTAGCTTCAAAGCTTTTACATAAAGAGATGTGCTATCAAATTTATTCATGCAAACTAAAAAAATGTTTTGATAATAGTTCTTAAGATGCATGTATTTCTTCAAAGACAAGGTTGGTTAACTCCCTTCTTCTTCCTCATATAAATGATATTTCATCTTTGTCTTATATTTTAAACAAATTCACCTCAGAAAATGCCCTTACTTTTGAAATTCCCCTGGGTAAACATAGCAGGCATGAATTTTTAGGAGCCATAGTTAATACTTCAGAATTCAGTGACATTTTCCATTTCCATGCCAGTAACAAAGCTAAGACTTCTAATCAGGGATTCTGAAATGCCCCCTAGACCATGACAGTTAATATCAATTCTTTTCTTACTTCTTGAGACTTCAGTTTTCTGTCTCTTTCTCTACCTCTTAAATTCTTTTTTTTTTTCCTGCTCACTCAAGAGGCTTTTTCCATCCTAAGTTTTATCTAAAGGATTTAGAATTCTGCTCCATCCCACATCCAAAGTCTGATTGCCTCAATTCTAGTTATTTCTCCCTTCACTTCTACAACACTCTTCACTTAATCAATTTTCTTTTCTTCCCCCTGTTTGCAATTATCTTTAGCATCCTTTCTACTGTTTAGTAAATCAGTCTCTCAGTGTGTGTGTGTGTGTGTGTGTGTGTGTGTGTGCGTGGGCAACATAAATGAAATATGTACATATATACATATATGCAACATATCTACAAATATATGTGTATATATACATGTATATATATATCCCTTGTGTCTTATTTCACTGCCATAATTTCAATAGTAATATTTCTTATTTTATTTTTTTTGCTTGAAATTTTAAAATGTTTGTGATTGGATATTCAGCATACCTATGCAGACCACAATGCTATAAAAGTTGCCACGGCCAAAATTTAATTGCTTTATGACTAACCCTTTTGTGATGCATCTCTCCAAATTTAGGTAGTTCTCATATGACAGAGAGAACCCCAGATTAGGCCCACACCTGAAACCTATCCAATTTGGAAAGACTGAACCCTTAAAGCATGGGCTTTACTGGCATAGTTCCTAATCATCCAGGGCCGTCCATACACCATAACAAAGTATCAGGAAGTTGGGCTGTAGTGGAGGGTTTTTCTTTTCCACATGCTCCAGTGGCTAAGAGGAACTTACTTTTCTTGATCTTGGCACCCTAATTTTTGTAATAATATTATCTATTTACAATATTTAGTAGAAAATATAATGGTAAGCAGTTGACTTCTGATTCTATCATGGATCTTTACCAGTTCATGTCAGTAAAGGGCTAGTATAACATTTCAAATTGTCAGTAGATTTTCCAATTCAACTACTATCATGATAATATAATTAACATTAAACTCCGTAAGTGATTATTTATTGAGCTACTATTTGTGCCCATGTAATTTAGGTTTTAGATATAAAAAAAGAAAATCACATAATCACAAGATTTAAAATGAGAAGCTATCTTAAATCAACCATCTCATATTATAGATGAGGAAACTGAGATTTAAAGTTAGACTTGCTCAACATCACTTATGGAACCACTGGTAGAGAAGTCATTGGAACCCAAGTCTCTGGTACTCCTAGCATTCTACTCTTTCCAGTACATCACAATGTCACTGTGGCAAAGTTTCTGACTTCAAATAGTTGGATACCAATTAGCAAAAATAATTAATCCCATGAAATGGCTGCATCTTTTAAATTCACACAATCTAAAATTATAATTATGTAAAATATGATTATTGATTCCAGCTGAATTCAAATATGGAGTGCAAATCTGAATAATGTGGCCACTTCATAGGATTCATTATTCATCCTTTAGCGACCTAGCTGATGATTAGGTACACATTTGCAACAAATATAGGACAATTTGGAAATCAATGTTGTGTTGTAACAAAGAAGCTGGTTTGGAATCAGAAAGATCTAAATTTAAATTCTATCCCTGCCACATACTGGCTGTATCATTCTGAGCAAGTCACTTAACTACCCACTGCTCTGAGGAAATTCTTTAAGCAAACTGAGCTACTCTGGTAGAGCAGGTTCCTCAGGAAAAGCTATGTATGTTGATAAAATGATAATAAAAACAACTTTTGCAGTGTTTTAAGGTTTGTAAAATGCTTTACAAATATAAAACCTTGTCCTTCCAAAAGCCCTGGGAAGTAGGTGCTTTGTTATCCCCATTTTTAAATGAGGAAACTGTAGCAAGCAAGGTTAAATGGCTTACTCAACCCATCGTCTCCCCAAATGAATAAAACTTGAACCAAAAAAATAGAATAAAACTTAGACCAAAAAAATGAATAAATCTTGGACATCTTCCCCCAGTAAAAATGTCCTGGCCAAAGTAACATAGTTGCAAGTAGAGGAGGCATGATTTAAGCCAGGTCTTCCTGACTTTAGATCAGGTTTTATTTAAAGAAATAAACAAGAAAGGATAATGCAACATAAGTCCCCAAAGGTATGATATTGACAACATACATTATATAAGGTCAAGAAGTAAGGATAGGCTAGGATTAGCTAGAGGGGTCAGGGAAGTAGCAGAGTTTGAGATGAGTCTGCTGTGTGACTGAAAAATAACTCAGCATGATAGAATACGTATATATATACATATATACATATAAATAGATGAGGTGCCTTTGCTTATAGTAGATAATAAAGATTGAAATGAAGTGAAATATATTAATACCTTATTTGCATTGTTTAAATTAAAGAAATCAGATTTATTCATAATACTTGTTTAATGGAAAAGATAAATAATTCTTACACTTATTTTTTCTAAAATGCTCATCCCTTATACTCATTCATACTCATATTTGAAATTCATAAACCTCAATCATTGAAAGATATTAAAACAATCTGTTTTGCAATATGACTCAAATGCCAGGTTTCAGAGTTTTTGGTGGTGTTGACAAGTAAGGAATAATTGTGGGATATATTCTTGTTTGTCATCATCACAACAACAGCAAAATAAAACCCTTCGCTAAGAGCTGATTCTCATCACCAATTTAATTCCAACCTGATATACTCACAACCAACTCTCTGGTACCATCTATTGACTCAATGAATTATTTCAATTTCAAATCACCAAACTACATGCAAATGTAGTAATGAATGAATAAATCTTAGGATCATAAATATTGAGCAGGAAAAGAATTTAGAGACCACTGAGTTCAAACTCATTTTACAAAGAAGAGTTCCAACTTGTCCAACCAAGGTCACATAGGTAATATGTGAATCTAGTCAGTCAATAAACATTTATTAAGTCAATAAACATATTTATTAAGTACCTAGCATGTGCCAGAATCTTTGTTAAGTGCTCAAGGATACTAAGAAAAGAAAATCCCTACCCCTGAGGAGTTCATAACAGACTATATATATATATATATATATATATATACATACATATATCCACCTCTCTCTCTCTCTCTCTCTCTCTCTCTATATATATATATATATATATATATATATACACACACACACACATGATAAAGAGAGTACAAACAATGAGAGAAAACTGTAATTAAAAAGGTTTGAGAATAATTTCCTGTTGAAGGTAGGATTTTAGCTGCAACTGAAAGGAAGCCAAGGAAGCCAGGAAATAGAGATAAGGAGAGAATATTCAAGGCAAGAGGGACAGCTAGAAAAAATACCCAGTGAGAGATGGAGTATCTTGTTCAGGGAACAGCAAGGAGGTCAATGTTACTGGATTAAAGAATAAATGGGAGTAGAAGGAGTATGGAATGGTAGGGTAGAGGGGTTAGGTTATTAAGATCATTGAATGCAGAAGAAAGGATTTTGTATTTGGTCCTGGTGGTGATTGAGAGCCACTGGAGTTTATTGAGTAGGGAGTCAATACGGTCAAGTTTGAGCTTTAGAAAAAAATATTTTGACAGATGAATTGAGGATAGACTGTAGGGGGAGAGACTTGTGGCAAGCAGCCTAACTAGCAGGCTGTTATTGGTATTGTTCAGGTGTAAGGAGATAAAGGCCGGTAGCAGGATGGTGACAGTATCAGGGCAGAGGGAGGGGTATGTTTAAGAGATGTTTCAAAGGTGGCATTGATAGTCTTTGGTTATGGAGGGGGGGCAGTAGGAGTTAGTAAAGAATTGAGTTTGATCTTTAGGTTGCAAGCCTAGGGAATGCGTAGGATGGTAATGTTCTTGATCATGATAGAGAAGTCTGGAAGAGGCAAGGATTATGGGAGGAAAGAAGAGTTTTAGTTTTCAATGTATTGAATTTAAGATGTCTCTGGGACATTCAGTTTTAGATGTCTGAGAGGAAGTTGGAGATTATAAAATGGACGTGTTATAGAGAAATGAAGACATGATAAGGAGATTTGAAAATCATTTGTGTAGAACAACAAAATGAATTAGAGCTGATTAGATCACCAAGTAAAATAGTATTTCTTTTAAACAGTATAGCAAAAGAAAAGAGGGCCCAAGACAGAGTGCTGTAGGAAACTGGCCATTAGTGGGAGCAACCTGAATGAAGATCCAGTAAAGAAGACTGAGACTCATCAGATAAGTAGAAAGTAAACTAGAAGAGAGTGGTGGCCTCAAACCTAGAGAGAACACACTATCAAGAAGAGGACGGTTGATAATGTCAAAAGCTGTAGAGGAGTCAAGAACGACGTAAACTAAGAAAAAAGGCCACTGGGTTTGGTAATGAAGAGACCACTCGTAGCTTTGGAGAGAGTAGTTTTTGTTGAATGATGAGACCAGATGCCAGATTATATAGTTAAGGAGGGGATGAGAAGAGGAAATGGAGATGCATATTGTAGATGGCTTTCTGAAGGAGGTCAGCCACAAAAGTCAGAAGAGATGTGGGATGATAGCCGGGATGGAAGATTCAAGTAAGGGTGTTTCAGGATGAGGGAGACATGAACATGATTGGAGGTATATGGAAGGAAGCCAGAATTCAGCTCTTCTGATTAAAAAACCCATTGATTTTTCTTACTGTACCATAATTGCCTTTCTCTAGATAAACTTTCTTTTCATAATTTTGGTTAATTATGATGATAAATACAATTTATTGAAAACAGTTATGGCAGTTGATGTTGTTCAGATGTCCTGAAATTGCACCCCAGCTCCTTAATAGTTAATGTGTGTGAGCAATTATTATGTATAAAAATTTTCTCTTCTTTTTCTTGCATGAATCCTTTCCTAAAGGCAATAGTCACATTAAATCTATAAATTAAGAATCTATCAGTGAATCTTCACTTGGCTTACTCATTTTATACACATGGTCTTATCTGGCACTTCCCTTTCAGGGTAATTCATTATCTAGTGAACTTTCAACATTGCTAAGATTGGAGAGTAAGGAGAGGTGCTGAACCCTGTTCCACAAAGGTGTAATCCGATAGTACTAAATACTTGAAAATGCTCTCAGTGCTTCATTTTGTTTGTAATTTCATGGGAAACCAGGATGATTAGCTGCCTAACACAAGCAAAAGGAAAAATGAAACTGCTGAATGATGTCCTTAATCTGTCTCCACTGTGTGTATATATGCATATCGTACACATCGAATAGTCACTCTTTATCTGCCTTGTAAAGGCTCCTATCAGAAGTCAAGGAAGACAGATTACCTCCCAAATACCCAAGAATATAGAAGAAATTTAGGATAAAAATTCTTTTCTCATATGTGATTGCCTAGAGATACAAAGAACTGTAGCAACAGTAGGATAGCATTAAAAAGAGAATGTATGAATTGCTCTCTCCTACTCATTCACTTTTCCATAGATGCCCACACTGAAAGAACTTTTTTTCTAAAGCAGCAATCTGCAAACTTTTTGATGGTAAAATCCTATATGTATTTTTTGAGTTCTCCTTAACTCCCTCTTCTTTCTCACCTCCCATCATCACATGTTTTGTGCCATTCCTTCCTCCTTTACCCATTTCACCTGAAGTGCCCTTACTCCTTACCAAGGCCAACCCCTCTACTTATTCAGTGATTCCATTCTGTCCTATCTCTTCCAGATTGTCCCCTCTGTTATCCTCACTCTTTCACCTATTAGCTCTCTTGTTTCTCTTTCTCTCTCTCCTCTACCTACAAGCATGCTCATGTCTCCCCTGAAAAAAAAACAAAAAAAACATCGCTTAGTCCATTGATCCCTGATGACTCTTGTAGACTATCCCACCTTTAGTGACTAACCTCAAAAAAGCTGTCTACAATAGGTGCCTCTACTTCCTCTCCTCTCTCTCTTTTTAATCCCTTACAATCTGGCTTCCAACCTTACCATTCCACAGAAACTCCCCTCTTCAAAGTTATTAATCATTTCCTACTTACTAAATCCAAAGACCTTTTCTCAATTTTCATTTTCCTTGACTTCTCTGTAGCTTTTGATACTATTGGCCACTGTCTCCTCAGTGCCCTTTTCTTTCTAGGTTTTTAGGACTCCACTCTCTCCTGGTTTTCCTCCTACTTATCTGGCCACTCCTTCCCTGTTTTCTTTGCTGAATTCTCTTCCAGATCATGCCCTCTATCTGTAAGTGCCGTTTAGGGTTATGTCCTGGGTTCTCTTCTCTTTCCTTCTATACTATTTTGCTCAGTAATCTCATTAGCTCCCATAGATTTAATTACCATCTTTATGCTGATGACTCCCAACTTCCTGTATGTCCCAATCTCTCTCCTGACCTCCAGTCTCACATCTGACCTGCCTCTCAGACATGTTGTCCAGTAGACATCTTAAACTAAATGTCCAAAACAGAACTCATTATCTTTCCTCCTACACTGCCCTCACCTTCTACTTTCCCTATCACTGCAGAAGACAACACCACTAGTCCCTGGTTTTTAAGCTAGGAGTCATCCTTGATTCCTCACCATCTCTCAACATCCTTCCTCCCCCCAATATCCAAGCTATTATCAAGTCTGTCAATTTTACCTATCCAACATGTCTCAAATGGAGCCCCTTCTCTCCGCTGACACTACTACTATTCTAGTACAGACACTCATCACTTCATGCCTTGATTATTTTAATAGCTGGCTGGCTGGTCTTCCTGCCTCAAGTCTCTGCCCCCTACAACACATTCTCCATTCAGTCACTAAAACAATTTTCCTAAACCACAGATGTGATCATGTAACCTCCCTACTCAATAAATTTTAGTTGCTTCCTATTGCCACTGGAAGCAAATACAAAATGCTCTGTTTGACATTCAAAGCTATTTACAATCTTCCTCTCCCTTCACATACACCTTTCCATTATTCTAACAATTTACTCTCTTGGGACAGTGAGGAAGTGAAGTGCGCAGAGCACTCAACCAGGAGTCAGAAAGATCTGAGTTTAAATTCGGCCACAGATACCTGTGGGACCCTGGGCAAGTTACTTAACCCTGTTTGCCTCAGTTTTCTCTTCTGTAAAATAAGCTGGAGAAGGAAATGGAAAATGACTGCTGTATTTTTGTCAAGAAAACCCCTAATAGGATCAGGAAGGGTCAGACATGACTGAATAACAGCGACAAACCCCTTATTCCACAAAGCACAGTCTTTGATCCAGTGACCCTGGCCTCCTGGCTGTTCTACGGATGAGAAACTCCAGAACATGGTTCTGGCTGACACGCTATCTGGAGGACCCCCCTTCTCTGTTTCAGCTACTGACCTTCCTTTCTTTTAAGTCCCAAACGAAATCTCACCTTCTGTAGGAAGTCTTCCCTAATCCTTGTTAATTCCAGTGCTTTTCTGATTTTAATTATTTCCTATTTATTCTGTATATAACTTGCTTTGCATATATTTATTTGCATATTGTCTCCCTCATTAGATTGTAACTTTCTTGAGGGTAGAACCTATCTCTTGCTTCTTTTTATATTCCCAGGATTTAGCCAACAAGACGAATTGAAAAAAAAAGATACTTCCCACTCTTATGGAGATGAAAAACAAAAGAAAGCTACTTTCCTCATTAACAGTAGTTTAAACAAAAGATTTACCATAGAAACTTCTAGAGAATTTCTAGGGAAAATAAAAAATCAGGTTCTTCCAAACTATCTTACATTGAGTTAGAAACAGGAAGGAAATGCTTGTGTATGTCTTCCTATGCTTACTAGATTTTCAGCTCCTGGTGGAAACAGACTGTCATTTTTCATCTTTGTTAAATTCTCTGCACATAGTAAACACTTAATGTTTGTTGAATTGCATTAAAATTTAAAAGGAGTTAGCATAATACATAACATAAATTTTTAACACAGGTATGTAATATGCAGTAAAATTACATTATGAATTCAGTGCTTTACTCTTCTGTAACATGGTGATGAATAATGCATTGCTTTTACCATTATACTGAACTTACAATCTCAGTGCTATACATATTCCCTCAACTCTATTCCACAATTTGACCCAAAGAATTTATAGAGATGCAGCATTATGTACTGGAAAGAGCACTGGTCTTAATAAGGAAATTTTTCTCAATCCTTATCCTTTTTGACCTTGTTGTAGCATAACACTTATCACCTCACCGATTCTCTCATTTCTTTCGGTCTTCTGGATCCTGTGTTGAATGCTCCTTAGTATTCTTTGTTGCATCTTCATGACTAGAGAGGGTGTCTTCTAAGTCTCACTTTTGGGTCCTATTCTCTTTTTGATCTAGTTAATCTCTCTTGGTCATCTCATCTACTTTTGTTGATTCAGTGACCATCTCCATGCAGTGATTCTCAGATCCATTTAGCTAGCCCTAGTTTCTCTTCTGAGTTACAGTCCAACATCAACAACTGCCTCTTGGAGATATTGAACTGGGTCCCATGGGTATCCTGAAGTTAACATGTCCAAAACAACTCATCTTTCCCTCAAATCTCATCTCTTCTCAGTTTTTACTATTACTACTGAGTGTGCCACCATTTTCCTAGTCACTCAGGCTTTCAAGTTTGGTGCTATCCTTGATTAATCACTCACACATACCCCATGTATCAAATCTCTTATCAAATCTTGCCATTGATACCTTCAAAACCTCTCATTTACATCCTCTTCTTTCAACTCACATAGCCACCAATCTAGTTCAGGTCCTTTTCATTCTCACTTGAATTATTGCAATGGCCTTGAAATTTGTTGCCTTAACTCAAATCTTTCCTCACTGCAATCTAACCTATAAACATCTGTCAAAGCAATTTTTCTAAAGTGTAGTTCCGACCACATCACCCCTTATTCCATAAAATCTAAAGGCTTCTTGTAACTTGCAGTATGAAATATAAAGTCCTTTGGAATTTAAAGCTCTTCATGACTTGGTCCCTTCTCACATTCCCACTTTTCTTACACCTGATTCCCTTTCATATGTTTTATGATCCAGTTATACCAACCTGTTTGCTATTTCTTGAACACAACACAACTCCTTTCTCGATGCCTTTACAGCTTATTATTTCTCATGTCTGAAATAGCATCCCTTCTCATCTCTGTCTCTTCATTTTTCTGACTTCCATCTTGTTAGCTCAAGTCTTACCTTCTAATGAAAGCCTTCCCCAGTCTTACCAGCTGTTAATTCTTTCCTCTCTGGGATGACTGTGAGTTTGATCTCTCTACACATTGAGGTAACCTATTGATTTCCATCTTTTCTCCTCTATTGGAATGTGAGCTTGAGAGCAGGGAAGTGTTTTGACTTTTTTTTGTTTCTCCAGAGCTTAGTACAGTGCTGGACATGTACTAAATGCCTGTTGACTAGTCAGCTAGCCTACTGTCTTTCCCACTTTTGTCAAAAATTGCCTCCATAACCTTGAGCAAGTCATGTAATCAGTCTGGGGATAACATTGTCTTTGGGGCTTTCTTGTTCCAATCAGAACACTTTATTTTCTATACTTCATCACTGGAGGTCAGGCACTCTCTAAGAACCAGTTCAGGGTATATGCCCCAATGAGGTAAAAACCAAACAAAAAAAGATCTATTATCAACCAAAATATTCATAGCAATTCTCTTTGTGGTTGCAAAAAACTGGAAAGAAAACTGGTGCTCATTAAAAAAAATGAATGTAACAGAGTATGTTTGTAAATCAAGAAAGGACATATATGAGGAATTGAAAGAAACATGGGAAGATTTGTATGAACAGATAAGAGAGTGAAATAAGAACCAAAAGGACAATATATATTGATTACAATTATATAAATGAGATCATTTTTATGATTCTGAGTAACTAAAAAATCAATAATGTTAGCTGAGTAAAAATGAAACCTGCTTCCCTCTTCAGTGCACAGAGGTAAGACCAGACTCTCATATACATACATGGTTAGACACAGTCACTATATTATTGGGTAGAGTTGCTTAATTGTTTTCCTTTATTCAAAAACTCAGTGTGGGTTAGGAAGATGTTTCCTTTCCCCTTAAGTGATGATGAAGTAAAGACCAAGGTCTCAATAAGAAATATGCTAAAAAAACAAATGTAGCAATAACTTATACCAACAGAATAGGGAACTAGAAGTAGGAAGGGAAAGAGAAAAGATTAGTGAATATTACCACGTGTAAATAAGCCCTTATGTTCACTTTTATTCAGTGGACCTGGGAACTTGACTTTCTTCTCATTTCAGCAAAAGTCATGCAAGTTTTAAGTTTTGAGCTTAAAATATAACTGTCTCAATTATTCGTCTGTGAATCATTTCTTATTCCATATTAACCATGTCACTTTCTAACATTATGCTGATTTCTTCTATCCATGTATTCCTAGACAGTTCCTTCTGTTTCCTAGCTTTTGTGAGTCCAAAACTAACTGAAGGAAAAACAATTAAAATATTAGCCAAGGGAAAAATAATTCAGAAATTAAACTTCATCAAAGCCATAAAACATAAAATGTATCCTAGCCAATCAGAAATAAATTTTGGAATCTTTTATACCACTGTTCCCCCCCTTAATTAGTTCATATAAAGAAATGACAGCATCTAGAATCTCTGACAGTAATATGGCAACACCATATGCTTTCAGTATCACTGAGGAATGAGGTATTAAACAAATAAGTGAAATTTTCATACAAATGATTTCAAAACCCCTTTTAAGTTCTACAACATTTTAATTTTGACCATTTTTATAAAAAAATTCTGAATTCGTAACACAGTTTTCTACCTTAATTCATAGGAGTGTTCTAAAATCATTTAACTTCTTAACAATTCTGAGTTATCATTAGGAACATCTGGATTTTTTTGGTAGTACACATTTATAATTTGCAATCCTTTTCATGACTACTGAGGTTATGTAGCAACCCCTGTTATGGGGCTCTTCCAATAAATATTTCTCTAATGCCCTCCTTTCTTGTTAGGCAAAAATTGTCTCTTCTCATTGTTCTCAGGGTAGACTACTGTTATAAGGGATGCCCACACATCACTCCTAATTTGCTATTCACACTGTATCCTAGGAAAAACAAGGTTGCCAAGGAAAGCAAAATAACTACATCTATTAAAGCACTAACTTGAAATTTATGTACAATACTAAGTCAATAGCCTCTGTCCCTTAAAATGGAATTAATTATAATTGCAATAGGTTGCACAAGTCCTGTTTCAAAGCCCATTGGCATGGAATTCTCTCCTTATAGATGATAATTAAATGTTCTACTTTGAATAATACTTTAGATAGCATTTCAAATATATCTCATTTCAGTCTCATATAAGCCCTGAAAAGTACTGAGGCTTCCTTCCTAAATTTACAGGTTAAAAAAAATGAGATTCACACCAAAGTTCATACATCTAATAAGTGGTAGAATCAGAATATGAATTCAGGCTTTTGTAACTCCTAAGCTCTTTCCCCTGTAATTTCATGGACTTTGTGATAGCTGTTCATACTTTCTGGTTAAAGTCTTTCCCCAAAACTGCAATGTTCTTGATTGCAGAATTTGCTAGAAAACCTACTTGATAAGTAGGTTTGCACTCTGGTGTAGATTGAATGTAATAAAGTAACATCTATGTGGGTGTCCCATTTTAAAATTAGATGCAAAGGTTAAAGAAAACTGCTCTGTTCATCTGTCAGAGTAAGGAAAACAGCCATAATAAGACTCTTCCAATATATGGAGGGTTAGTGTTCATATAAATTTTGTGATCCCTGTAAGTGAGAATCAGGTTAGAGTCAATTTATCATTCATCTTCCATTTTCATGACAGTTGGCAGTTGGGTACTTTTCAACTGTCCTCAGCCTTATTTTGTCTCCTATCATGTCTATATGACTCTTTTTCATCCCAAAAACCACATGGTGAACTTTTAGGAAAAGAAAGCTTCACTTATGAAATGATCAAGAAATCCCATCATTGAAAATTGCTCCAGTTTTTCTTTTGAATGCTATTTGTGCTGGCTAGCAGAGAAATGTTATTTCATTGTTACTGCTATCTTCTTCCATTTCAGACTGTGCTACTAAAGATGAAAAACTGAAAAAGGAAACTAGGGAGATTGAGTTTCCACTTTCCTTACTTTATGTGATGAAGAGAGTTATCTCAGCTGTCTAAACTCTATCTGGTTGCTATCAGCTCCTCATCTCATCTGGCTGTAAACTTTATCACTGAAACAGCACTTTGCTGGGACTTTCTAAAGTGACATAGAGCAGCCTCAGACATTCTTTGCAAAAGTGAGCTAAAAAGATTCCTAATCATCTAAGACTAGCTTAGAGAAGCCTAATATATTGCAAATACATTACAAAAAAAGAAAAATGGTTCAATTCTATCAGAGTGTTCTTGTAGAAATTAATGAATGCTAAATCTAAGGCCCAAGCCTTTCAAATGTTAGGTCTGAAATAATGCAATCTATTGTATTTATCATCACGTAAATTTGAAAAATGGCTGTTTAAAATGGAATCTATTCCACTATAAATGGAAATGGGATACATATTACGTAGAGGCATGCTAGGCTCTGAAAAAAGACTAATTCCTTTCTTCAAGACCATACCAAAAACATGTTATTATTTGAACTTAATGCTGCTAAAGGTGTTTTCTAAATTGAGTTTTCCTCTAGGACTGGGATGGGAGAGCAACAACTGTCCCCAATATGATAGTTATAATTACTTTTCTAGTGAAGAGAGACAGCTAGGTGAACACTAAAGGCAACTGTCAGTCATTAGCTGTGCCATTTAAAGCAAATCTCTTAATCTCTCAGAGTTGTTTTTTCTCCATCTGAAAAAAGGAACAAATTTGCTTCACTTACATCATAGCATTGTGGATAACATGCTTTGTAAAATGTGAAGTGCTATATAAATGTGGGCTGCTACTGTGACAAGTCAACATCTTTTTTTTTTCTAAAAGTGATGTAAAATTCTCTCCAAAATCTCTTTAGGATGCATCAAAGATAATAGGGCTCCATACAATTTTTAAAGTGCATCCAGACAAGATAAAAAGATATGGGAATGAAGAGGGAGGTTCAAAGGCAGAGCAGACAAGTGGTAGATGCTTCTATCCCACTGTATGAATGTCTCTTAGTTTTTGTAGCAATGTATGATTATGCTGTCTTATTTTATCCTTATCTATTCTATGTTATTTAATTTTTCTTTGGGGGCAGGTTGGATGTGGTGGCACAAAAAGCATAAAAAATGATTGAGAAGGTCAAAAGAACTCAAAAGGAAAAAAAAGCCCGATCTTTTCTAGTAGTGTGTGAACAAAGCTATTCACGCTTGCTATTGTACCACCTGATCAGAAATTCACATTTATGTGAGTCATGTGAATTAAATCTTTCAGTTCTTTTAGTGAATCTATGATTTTATTGGTGCAGGATTCTACCAATGAGAAAATTAATTCTGTGTATTCAAATGAGCAATTTTTCTGCAATGGAATAATCTTCAAACAGTTGTCTAGGACACTGAGGTTGAGTCACTTATAAGAGAGGGGATTTGAATCTAGGTTTATCTAATCTGGAGGTTAGTCCTCTATTCCCTACTTAATGTCAGCTCTCAAATTTAGTCATACTATTCATTAGAGAGGCAGTGAGGAGCGGTGAATAGAGAACCAGTCTCAGTTAACAAAATCAGGGTTCAAGTTTTACATGCTTGCTGTGTGACCTAGAGCAAATAATTTAAATTCTCAGTGCCCCAGATAATTCCTTGGCTTATTCAGTTGTAGATGATGTGTCTATGTGCAGTGGTAAAAGGAGTTTTTTCTTTGGAAGTTTGGAAACTGCCTACATTAATAAAATCAAAAGTTCAGTCATTATCATCCTCACCATCATCATCACATTCATTCAAATTTAGTAACAAATTAATCCAAGTAATCTCACATGACACCTCACATATTACCTCAGGAACAGTTTAATCTTATATAGACCTACTTAGACAAGTATCTTAAAAAAGTGTCTTGACTTACGGATTCCTTTTGGATGTCCAGAATATCCACAGAAAATGATGATAGAAAATGATAGAAATATGATGATGGTTATAGAAAATGTGACAGAAATATAGGATCATACATTTAGAGTTGGAAATGACCTTAGACACTATCTATTCCATGCTGACTCATCTCATAGATAATGAACTGAAGTCCAAAGAAGCTGAGCAATTTGTGCATGGCCACACAGGTAATAACTAGTAAAGACAGAAGTTGAACTAAGATTTTTGACTTTAGCTCCAGTAAGCTCTCTATTGTACTACATATGAAGTACAAATACATTGCACTGATTTTTTACTCGTACACTCGTCAGATATATATGCATATATCCTCCTGATATCTGTTACAATAACTAAAACTTTACAGTGCTTTATGACTTGCAAAGTGTTATCTATATCTATCATCTGTATCACTTGTTTCTCTCAATAATCCTGTGTGAAAGAGATGCAGGTGTTATTTTTACCACCATTTTACAGAAGAAGAAAGAGAAGCTAAGAAAGGTTAGGTTATTTGCTCAGAATCATAAAGCTAGAACTCAGGTTTTCTTGACTACAAGACCAATATTCTGCACAGTACAACTTAGATATTATATCCGGTGCTCTCTCTCTCTCTCTCTCTCTCTCTCTCTCTCTTTCTCTCTCTCTCTCTCTCGTCTCTCTCTCTGTGTCTCTCCCTCCACAAAATTTAGTATAATTAAAGGATTTGATTATATAGCTAATATAATAACTATGTGTATTATAAATGTATTCACAACCACTTAGAGGCTTGTCTTTTTGAGGCTTATCTTTACAAGTTTAATACATTAGGATAACTTTTTGAAAATTATTATGGTTTCTCTAAAACATCTGATAGTTTTGTAACTGCAACTCGAGATATGCATATCACAGAATAATGAGAATGAGATGACAGAATCATTAAAAGAAGATAAGTTAGTGTCAGAGGGGAAGTCAGTGAAGTGGATAGTTCAATATATTTGTGATATCATCTCCAACAATGAAGCTGAGATCCATTTATGACTTCTCATCCGTCTTGTGGGACTACTAAGTCCTCCCAGAAACCCTTCGGGGAACTCAACCCAGCATGCTGATGATCTTCTCCTTAATCGCTTATCATTCTGTGGATGACAGTGGAACACAATGACTGCCCATAGATTTTCCTTACTATTGCTACATAACCAACTTATCATCTGGTCTTGCAGCTCCCTAATGAAGTCTTTGATACAACTTCCCTCGGGAATTTTTGATGAGTAATATGCGGTTACTTATTTACACATAATGTTTGCCTTTCCATTGACTTTTGGGTTACTTTTAACTTTAAGTCTTGTGAGAGTATGAAATTTTGGTTCATAAATCCTTACAAATTGATTGAGTCCATAATTCCAAATGTTTTATTTAAATATGGGCCTTTATTTAAGGGAGAATTCTGAGGATAGCTAATAACACAAATAAAACGTGTCCCAAAGGTTTTAGTGCTTTTAATGTTTTTACTAACAGAAAACTAAAAGCTCTCCTTGAATCCACAGAAAACCTAGGTTGAAGTCTCACCTTTGTATTTTGCTGGCTGTGTGACCTTGGGGCAAGTCAATTATCCATTTAGTATTCTAAGCAACTGTCTCAGGTAATACACTGCAGAAAAGTTGTCAACATGCACTGATAATATGAATTCCTTCAACTGGGAATTCCCTACAACATTGAAATCCTAGGTCCAATTAATATTCCCATGGCAAACAATAACAACCATACAAACAACAGATGTAGTCTGAATGTATTACTGACAAAACTTCAAGTGAATGGAAATAATACATGAAATGTTTTAGAAATCATAAAATGCTATATGATTTTATGTATTGTATTTTTGCAGATAAGGAAAGTGAGGCAAACCAGTAGCAGATACTACACTAGAACTTGGGTTTCATAGTTCCCAATATAGCATTCCTTCCACTATGCCACTCTGTATCCTATTGACATTCTCCATAAATGGTAACTAGGGTATTTATATTCAGAATTATATGAAATACATTATACAATCTTTTCAATGGAGCACATCTGAAGCCAATTATTCCACAGATTAGTGCTTTGGTGCTTTTATATTTCCGAATTTGCCTTGTAAAAATTACTAAACAGTAATTCTCTTGCCTGAATTTCTCAGAATTACTTGTTTCATCTTAAGTTCATCTTAAGACTGCTGATGCTCATCAATATTTCTTTCCTTCATTTTGATTCACTTAGTGTTCAGCCAGCCACCCTGTGTTTATTCTACATGGTAGAATTTAGGCTAAATTGCTTTTGGAAATTAGCACAGCTCAATATGAAGAAATGTGAAGAAAGGTCTCCATCATGTGGCCAAAGGCTGATAATACAACACATGTAAGAAATGCAGAGGAAATCTGTTGTGTTCTTCCTCTTAACACTATGCAATTAAATAGGGATGTGTTAAACATCAACCATTATTTCTACAATGATTAAGATTTATAAATTATTTTTATTTTATGGGAAATTCTTTATATTACATAACACTTATAAAGAGTCAAATGACTAAATTCTAAGTCAGTTTTATCCAAATTATGAATTCTGTGATTGTGATACAACTACTTTTCTTAGATCGGTGGAGCTCTTTTCAGTGTTTTTCCTAAGTTTTACAGATGTGTTTAGTTTTTATATTACAAACATTTATAGATTTTTCTCACTTCTTAAGAGGCCTCTTTTAGAAAATTAAAAATAGTTATGTGCAATAAAATGTACATACAACAGTTCACATCAGTAGTAGCCTCTACCTATTTTAAAAAAATAGCAAAAATTTATTTCCCTCTCACCCTTGATTCTATTGGGAAAAAGAAAGATACATTTCTTATAACACACTTGAATAATAAAACAAAATAAAGCCTTTCAATGGCTATATACAAAAATATTTATTTCTCATTGTGCACACCAAATCCACCACTTATCCGTAATGCATAGCATTTTTTTTTTCTTCTTGGAATCATGGATAGTCATTCTGTGTGTCATAGTTCTTTTAGTATAGACATTTTTTCCTGGTTCTGCTTGGTTGTCAATTTTTTTTAAAAATAATATTGTTGTTATAATAATTGTTCTTCTGGGTCTGCTTATTTTACTCTAAGTTCATATGTGTTTTCATCCTTTAAAAACAAAACACCTACGTCCTATAGTCATTAATGTTCTATTGCCTTCATATTCTACAACTTTTTCAGCTGCTCCTCAACTGCTGTACATCATGTTAGAGTCTAGTTTTTCATCAATATAAAAAGTGTGTGTATACACATATGTATATGTATGCACCAAACATGTATACCTACACATGTATATACATATCTATTAAAGGACCTCCTTTTAAGAATCTCTTTGGGGTACAAGTTTAGCATTTCTATAGATGGTAAAAGGTACTCACTGTTTAGTAGCTTTTGAATGTAATTCCAAATTTCTTTCTAGAATGGTGGTATGAATTCATAGGTCCACCAACAGAATGTTAATGTGTCTATTCTTCTATATCCCCTCCAGTGTTCATCATTTTCCTTTTCTGTCACTTTTGCTAAATTGATGGGAGTGAGGAGAAATACTGTAGTTGTTTTAATTAGCACTTCTCAAATTAGCAGTGACTTAGAGGAATTTTTATATGCTAGAGATTGTCTTAATTTATTCCTATCAGAAATGTCCTTCTTGTACTGATATCACTTATCAATTGAGGAAAGGCTCTTATTCTTATAAATTTGATTTTTTAGATATCTTAGAAATGAGATATCTATTCCTGCTAGACTTTGTTGGTAATAGAAACGTTGATGAATTATGGGTGTTTTTTTATGTCTTGCAATTTTGTTAAAGTTGTTTCAACTAGTTTTCTAGCTGATTTTCTAAATGTACCATGCCTAATTTGTTTTCTAATGTAACCTTTTACAGTGAATCCATATTCCAGTTGTCTTTGTGCTTATAAACTACTAGGTTATTACGTATATTTGCTTCTATATGTTGTAAACTTATTTACAGAGAAAAAAATGTTTGAGATATAGCAGTACTAGTCCCTCTTGGTTTTCACTTCTTTTCATTATTTCTCTTGAGATTTTTGATCATTTTTCCCCCATATGAATCTTATTGCTATTTTTTAAATCTATAAAGAATTGCTTTGGAAGTTTGATTTGGTATGCCATGGAATAAGTAAATTAATTTAGATGGTTTTCATTTTTATTGCAATGGCTCATTCTATCCATGAACAATTTATATTTTTTCAATTATTTAGATCTATATTTCTTTAAGTAGTTGTTGATAGCTCCAACTATATAGTTATTTTACAACATATGTATACTCCCAAGAATTTTTTTACATTCTATAGTAATTTTAAATGCATTTTCTTTTTCTATCACTTCCCCCATTTTTTTTTTTTTTTGTATTTGTATTGTATAGAAACACCGGTGATTTCATTATATCCTGTAAATTTGCTGGTCATTGTTTTTATTTAGTACATTCTTTAGATGGATTGTCATATTTGTAAAAAGTGAAAATTTTTCTCTTTTATCTATAGTTATACCCTCAATTTCTTTTTCTTGACTTATTCCTATGGTCAACATACCTAGTATTAAGTGTAATAGCAATAGAAACAATGGACATCTTTCTTTCTCCCCTGAATTTATTGGAAAATACTCAAATACATTTCTGTTTGGTATAATTATAGCTCTTGGTTTCAAATACTGATTGCCATTTTAGGGAAAGAACTATTCATTCTTATTTTTTTAGTGTTTTGATAGAAATTGGTTTATTTTGTCAAAAAATTTTCAGAACCTGTTGATATTATCCAGAAGTTTTTTATTTGTTTTGTCAATGATATGGTTAAGTTTATACTTTTTCTAATATTTAACTAATCCTGTGTTGCTAGTACAAATCCAACTTAGTCATAGCATATGTTTGTAATAGGCTGTTTTAATGTCTTTGCTGATATTTTACTGAAAATGTTTTGGATCAATGTTCATTAGGGTTTTGGTCCACAATTTTCTGTATCCATTTTGATTTTCGTTGCTTTTGCTACCAAGATTGTCCATGTCACAGAAGGATTTTTTTCAGAATCTCCTCTATTGTTATTTTGGTAAAGAATTTATGGAATATTAGAATTGATTTTTTCCTTTGAAAGTTCATTTATGGCTTTCTCAATTTCTTCCTCTGAATTGGGTTGTTTAAATTCTTACTCTGGATATTTCATATTCTTTCTAAATATTAATTTCTTACATTGACATCTTTGGTCTTAGTGGAATATGGTTGGGCAAAATAGCTACTAATAATAGCCTTTATTTTATCTTCATTTGTAATAAAATTTCTTTGCCTTTTTTGATACTGTAATTTGTTTTCCTCTTTCTTTTTTAAAATTAGATAATAGTTTCTATATTTTATTTTTTAAAAAAAGATCTTAGTTTTATTAATTTAATTTTTTGTTCTCAATTTTGTCAAATTTTTTAATTTTAGTATTTTTACTTTGATATTTAAGTTTTTAAAAATTTGGTGATTTCCTAGTAGTTTTAGTTATATTCCCAATTAATTTATCTGTTCTTTCTCTTTCTTATTAACAAAAGTATTTAGAGATAGTCAATTTCCCCTAAAAAGTGTTTTGGCTAGATTCCCACAATTTTGGAATACAGTCTCACTGAGGGTATTATACTTAATGATCTGTCTTTTCTATGATTTGTTCTTTGGCACAACAGTTGTTTAGGATTGATAGTTTCCAGCTGATTTTAGTATAAATTTGCATTTATTAAGATCAATAAAGGATGTTTATACCATTTATGCTTTTCAGTTTGTGAATCTTTATGTCCTAACATATGATCAATTTTTATAAAACTGCTATGCATACACATCACCAGAGGCCTGTGATATTTAATAATTCTAAAATTCCATTCTGGTTCTTAACTTCTCTCTTATTTTTTGGTTACATTTATCTAGTGCTGATGGGGAAGCTAGTTAGCTAGAGAACTGGGCTTGGATTGAGGAAGACTAATCTTCATGAATTCACATGTGGCATCAGATACCTAGAAGCTATGTGACCCTAGGCAAGTCACTTAATCCTGTTTTTGTGATCCAGTTGTAGTGGCACACCACTCCAGTGTCTTTGCCAAAAACCTGAAATGGGGTCATGGAGAGTTGGACCCAACTGAAATGACTAAACAACATTAATCTAGGGCTGATAGGCATAAATAGATATCTCTCATTATTATTGTTTGATTGTTTTTCTCCTTGTAATTAATTTAGTATTTTTTCTCTTAAGTATTTAGAAGTTATGCTATTGGATGAACATACTTAAATGAAATCAGTTCATTTTCTAGGTTACCTTTTAGCAAAATAATTTCTCTGTCTCTTAATTAAGTTTTTTTTTTTGTTGCCTTCTCTGAAATCATAACTATTATCCCTACTTTTCGGAAAGTTTACCTGAAATATATTTCAATATACGTATTGCTCGTACTCATTATTTTAACTCTGTTTTCTATGTTTCATGTATATTTCTTCTAAACAACATACTGTTAGATTTTGCTTTCTAATCCATTCCATTAACCTCTTTCATTTTATGAGTGAGTTCATTGCATTCACATCCACAATTACATAGTGAATTTCCCTCCAATCTATTCTCATAAACTCTTTCTTCTCTCTACCCCTTTCTCCAATGTTTATTTCAAGCTGTTATCCTTTCTTTTTTTGCTTCTAATCTTTCCTTCACTGCCAGTATTTTTGCTTATTACTAATCTCTTCATTACCTACCCTCCTTCATTTTCCCCATTCCAGTGCTCCTTTTCTTAGGTGTATCACTGTTGAATAGAATACATTTCCACACCAAACTGGCAACTATGTTCTGCCTTCTTTTGATCAGTTTAGTTAAACAAAGTTCAAGTGATGCCCACTCCCCCTACTTCTTGCATGTTTTCATATAGATTCACTTATATAACCTGATTATGTTCTTAATAAGTTTTCCCATATTTTCTTCCTTTTCCCCTTAATGTATCTTCTCATTCCTCTTTTTAATTTTTTTCTTATAACATATGTTTACATATCATTCTACTCACACAAAACTTATGCTTTTGAAATAAGTTTACATATACTAAATTAATGAAGAGGGATATTGTTAATAATGGAGAGCCACAATAATCCTTCCAACCTCCGCCTCCACTGGTTTGGCCAAATCTAGAGTACTACCTTCTCATTTCAGTAGTATTTTTGTTGTTTTTGCTGTTTAGTCATTTTCAGTCATGTCTGACTCTTTTGTAACCCCTTTTAGGGTTTTCTTGGTAAATATACTGAATTGGTTTGCTATTTCCTTCTCCAGCTCATTTTACAGATGAGGAAATTGAGGCAAATATGTTAAGTGACTTGCCTAGGGTCACATGACTAATGTTAAGCTCCCTGAAGGCCAAGGAACTAGAAACAGACTTACAGAAGAATCATAGAGTGTGAAGGGACCTGACTAGTTGTCTAGCCCAAATCCCACGTGAAGGCAATGAGATTAAGTAAGATGTGAAGTCATAAATTCCAGCTTTTCAGCCATGAACGACTTCTTTTCTTATCTCTACTTTGAAGACTTCAAGTGATGAGGCAGCTCACTGCAACCCTTTAAGATCTTCCTAAATATTCTGATCCTTCAACATAGATGAAATTCCAAGTTCAGAGATATGCCTTGTTGTTTTTCCTCCTAAATCATCATTAAATCAAATCTTCAGTTTTTAGTAGGTTGATAGGTTTCTTTGTTATATTTTTAATTTTTATTTTCAGTTCCAAATTCTCCCCCTACCCCCATTCATTGAGAAGGCAAGAAATAGGATATCCATTATAAATATGAAGTCATACAAAATACATTTCCACATTAACCATATTCCAGGAGGAAAAAAAGTAAGAAAAATAAAGTGTAAAAAACCATGCTTCAGTCTGCACTCACTTTTCTCTCTGGAGGTGGATAACCTTTTTCATAGTGAGTCCTATGGAATTGTCATGGATCATGATGAGAGTAGCCAAGTCTGTCACATTTTGATTATCATTGCAATGTTTCTGTCGTTCCGTCATTTCTATTTTGTTCCACGTTTCATGACTTCTTCTGGACTTGTCTTAGGAAAGATACTGAAGAGGTTTGCCATTTCCTTCTCCAGCTCATTCTAAGTACGAAGAACTAAGGCAAACAGGGCTAAAGGACTTTCCCATATTCACACAGGTAGTAAGTATCTGAGGCTGGATTTGAACTCCCAAAGATGAGTCTCCCCGACTCCAGCACTCTAGCCGCTGCACTACCTAGCTTCCCACACGATATTGCTGTTACTGTGTTCAATGTTCTCCTGCTTCTATTCACTCCACTTTGTATCCGCTCACATAAACCTTCTTAGCTTTTAAAAACTATTCCCTTCATCATTTTTACAGTATTCCATCACCGTCTTTTACCACAACTTTTTCAGTCACTCCCCAATTGATGAGCATCCTCTCAATTTCTAATTCTTTGTCACAGCAAAATAACTGCCATAAACAATAGGTTGAGTTTTGAGTTAGCTTTTTAAACTGGAAGATGCCATTTGCCTCTTACCCGCCATGACCTTTAACACATCTTACTCTGTTGAATATAAGTAGAACTATAGTATAACTCTGACCTTATAAACTTGTTCTTACATTTTTGCAGCTAATGAGCATTCACCGCATTCACTCTTGTTTTAGTCTCAAGGCTGTTTAATTCAATAACTAAAATATTTCCTAGCTTTATCTCCATGTTTTTAATGATTAGTGTTCAATACATATTTTAAATAAAGTTATCATTATTCTTTATAACAAGAGTAGTCAATCAGGAAGGACATTAAGGTCATATAATTATCTACAAACCCAGTACTGACCTCAGTTAACCCCTCATAGGGCCATCTAGTCTGAGGTCTAGTTATTAATAGGACAAGAAAAGAAGAAGGAACAATACGTCCTCTACTTATCCCTTCCATTTTCCTCTCCCTTCCCTCACGCAACCTATTTATTCCCTAGGCTCAGTCTAGGCCTCAGTAATAATGACCCTATAATTCTTATTTTTCCCGCTTTTGAATTTATTACTTATGTTTGACATTCTTTTATTTTTAAATTTTGAGTTCCAAATTGTCTCTTTCCCTCCCTCTCTTGCATCTTTCCTCTACTCACTGATGAGTCAAGAAAAATTATATGAGTTATACATGTGAAATCATGTAAAACATATTTCCATATTAGCCATATCACAATAAAGAAAAAATGCATGAAAATTATATTTAAATTTGCCCTCAGATTTCATCAATTCTCATTCTGAAGGTAAATAGCATTTGGTCATCATGAGGATTGTCTTGGATCATTGTACAGATCAGAGTAGCCAAGTCTCTCACAGCAGATTATCACTACAATGTTGTTGATATAATGCACAATGACTTCCCAGTTCTCACTTCACTTTTCTTCACGTTGCCATGTTTTTTATTTAACTACTTTCCTCATCATTTCTTATAGCATCTTGTTGCCAGCTCAGAAAGAGCTGATATAAGTATCTCTTTGTGATACAGACCTAGTACTGGTATTGCTGAGTCAAAGGGTATGCACAATTTATAGCCCTTTGGACATAGTTTTAAATTGTTCCCCAGAATGGTTGGACCAATGTACCTATTTTCCCTCATCCACTCCAGCATTTGTTGCTTCCAATAGGTGTAAAGTGATACCTTAGAGTTATTTTAATTTGCATTTTTCTAATCAATAGTAATTTAGATCATTTTTAAGACTATAGATAATTTGATTATTTTCTGAAAACTGCTCATATCTTTTGACTACTTATCACTTCGGGAATGGTTTGTATTTTATAAATTTATCTGGCTCTATATTTGAGAAATGCCTTTATTTTTTTTTTTTTTTTTTTATTTTTTTTTTTTATTTTTTTATTTTTTTATTTTTTTTTAATTTATTTATTTATTTAGCTTTTTACATTCATTTCCACAAATTTTTGGGTTCCAAATTTTCTCCCCTTTTCTCCCCTCCCCCCACCCCAATACCCCAAGCAATCTAATTTTCCCTATCTTCAATCTGTCCTCTCTTCTGTCATCCCTCCCTTCCCTTGTCTCTATCTTCTCTTTTCTCCTGTAGGGCCAGATGACTTTCTATTCCTCATTAACTGTATGTCTTCTTTCCTAGTTGCAACAACAATACTAAACAATTGTTCCTGAAACTTTGTGTTCCAAATTCTCCCCATCCCTCCCTCCCCATCCATTCCCTTTGGTACGGCAGGCAATTTATTATAGGCCATATCTGTGTAGCTTTGCAAGTGACCTTCCTGATAGTCGTGTTGTGTAAGATTAACTGAATTGCCATCCCTCTTAACCTGCCCCTCATTGTTTCTCTTCTGTCCTTTGATCCTGTCCCTCCCCAAGTGTTGACTTTCAATTTCTCCCTCCTCCCTTTGCCCTCCCTTCCATCATCCCCCCCCCCCCCCGATATCTCCTTCTCCCCCGCTTTCTTATACTGTAAGATAGGTTTTCATACCAAAATGAGTGTGCATTTCACTCCTTCGTTTAGTCAAATGTGATGAGGGTAAACTTTTGTTTGTTTGTTTGTTTGTTTTTTTCCCTCAGCTCTCCTCTTTTTCCCTCCACTAAAAACATCTCCTACTTGCCTCTTAAATGACATATAGTTACCCCCTTCCATTTCCCCCTCTTTCCTCTCACTACATTTCTTTCTCACCATTTACCTTAATTTCTTTTAAGGTATGGTCCCATCCTATTCAGTTCAATCTGTGCTCTCTGTCTCTGCATGTGAATGCATGTGTGTATGTGTGTGCATGCGTGTACATGTGTATGTGTGATCCCACCAACCACCCAGATACTGAAAAGTTTTAAGAGTTAGAAATATTGTCCTTCCCTGTATGAATGCAAACAGTTCATTTCTGGTAAGTCCCTTAATACTTCTCCTTGCTGTTGACTTTTGCATGCTTCCTCTCATTCTTGTGTTTGAAAGTCAAATTTTCTTTTCAGCTCTGGTCTTTTCATTAAGAATGATTGAAAGTCCTCTGTTTCATTGAAAGACCATATTTTCCCTTGAAGTATTATACTCAGTTTAGCTGGGTAGGTGATTCTTGGTTTCAGTCCTAGTTCCTTTGCCTTCTGGAATATCCTATTCCACGCCCTTCGATCCCTTAATGTAGATGCTGCTAGATCTTGGGTTATCCTGATTATATTTCCACAGTACTGGAATTGTTTGTTTCTGGCTGCTTGCAAGATTTTTTCCTTGAGCTGGGAGTTCTGGAATTTGGCCACAATGTTCCTAGGAGTTTCTCTTTTTGGATCTCTTTCAGGTGGTGATCGATGGATTCTTTCAATACTTATTTTGCCCTCTGGTCCTAGAATGTCAGGGCAGTTTTCCTTGATAATTTCATGCAAGACGATGTCTAGGCTCTTTTTTTGATCATGGCTTTCAGGTAGTCCCATAATTTTTAAGTTGTCTCTCCTTGATCTATTTTCCAGGTCAGTTGTTTTTCCCATGAGATATTTCACATTCTCTTCCATTTTATCGTTCTTTTGGTTTTGTTTGGTGATTTCTTGGTTTCTCATAAAGTCATTAGACTCCATCTGTTCCATTCTAATTTTGAGAGAACTATTAAATTCAGTGAGCTTTTGAGCCTCTTTTTCCATTTGGCTCATTCTGCTTTTGAATGCATTCTTCTCCTCATTGGCTTTTTGAACCTCTTTTGCCAATTGAGTGAGCCTATTTTTCAAGGTGTTAATTTCCTCAGCATTTTTTTGGGACTCCTTTACCAAGATATTGACCTTTTTTTCATACTCTTCTTGCATCTTTGTCATTTCCCTTCCCAGTCTTTCCTCCACCTGTCTAACTTGCTTTTCAAAATCCTTTTTAAGCTCTTCCAAGGCCTGAGCCCACCCAACACCCCCCCCTGGGGTGTCTGGGGTACTGAGGCCCCGCCCTCCACATCTTTCCCTGATGGGAAAAATACGTCCTCATCCTCCCCTTCAGATCCGAAGGTCGGGATCATTTGCATTTGTTGGAAAAAACTCTCTAAAGTCTTATTTTTCTTTCCCTTTCTAGGCATTTTCCCAGCCAGTTACTTGACTTCTGAGATTCCTTTCCACCTCCGCCTGGATCCGCCCAGCTAGTCCTTGGCCTCTGAGATTCAAATGCGCTTTCCCGCGGCAAGCTTTAGTTCTGGCGCAGGGTGGGGGCAGGGCCGCTTCCTAGCTTGGGCCCTCAGGGGCTTTCTGAAGCGACTTTCAGGAACAGAGCGGGTGGGGGGTGGGGTGGGGGGCCCCGCCTGCTGTGCTCAGCTCCCTTGGGGGTTTTATTCAGAGGCGTTCAGCAGTAGAGCGGTGTGGGGGCAGGGCCCTCTCCCCTGCTCGGCTCCCTCAGGTTGGAAAGACCTTCAGTATTGAAGATCCTACCTGCTGCTGGGGGATTCCTGAGTCCCGGGCCGCTGCCGCCTCAGCCGCCCGCCCACGCCTCTGCCTCCGCCGCTTCCTGCCCCCGTCTCTTCCTCCGCCGCTTCCTGCCCCCGTCTCTGCCTCCGCCGCTTCCTGCCCCGTCTCTGCCGCCGCCGCTTCCTCCCGAGGGGGCCCGCTCCCCTCCCCTAGCGCAGGGTTCTTTTTAACTGACCTTTAGCTTCTGTGGGCAGAGGGACTTTCCCGGCTACCGGAGATTCTCCCGGAGCTTTCCTCTCAGAAGTCTGCTCAGGTCAGCTTCTCTGGGTCGCGGCCAGGGGTGGGGGTGGGGTCCGCTTTCTGGAGTGCGATGGACCCCGGGGACGGCTCTCCAGGGTTCAGTGGAACGGAAATCTCTTCCCCTATGTTTGTGCACCCCCTGCAGAGATTCAGAATTTATGGGGCTCTCCTTTTACCTCAATTCCATGGGTTGTGGGTTCGGAGCTCGTGAATGTGCGTCCTTCTACTCCGCCATCTTGGCTCCGCCCCTGAGAAATGCCTTTATCAGAAAAAAATTGCCACCAAATTTTTCTACATTATTTCATTGTCTATGCTATGGTACATTTTAGGAAATATAGTTTCCCTGACTACCTCTTTTAATTAAGTCTATTTTTACTTTTGCTTTGTCCAAGATCATGATTTCTACCCCAGCTTTTTTACTTCAGCTGAAGCATAATAAATTCTGTACCAGCTCTTAATTTAGCTCTTTATGTGCCTTTCTGTTTCAAGTATGTCTCTTATAAATAACATAGTGTTGGATTCTCATTTCTAATTCATTCTGCAACCCCATGTTTTGTTTTGGGTGAGCTTATCCCATTCACATTCAGTTGATTACTAATTGTGTATTTCCCTCCATCCTATTTTCTTCTGTTTATCTTTCCCTCTTTTTTCTGTCCCTTCTCAAAAATCTGTTTTGTTTCAGCATTGTCTCCCTTAATCTACTCTCCTTTCATTCATTCCTGTTATTCCCTCCTTTTCTTCCATTGGCTGAGATAGATTCCTATGCCCAACTAGGTATGTATGTATATATTCTTACCATTTTAAACCAATTCTGATGAGAGAGGTTCAAGCATTTCTTCCTCTTTTCCCATTTTCCCTCTACTATAAAAATTCTTCCTTGTATATCACTTTTATTCAAGAAAAATTTCCCCATTTTACCTCTCCCTTCCCTCTTCATGCATCCTTCTTTCTCACTACTTCATTTTTTTAGGGATCATCTCAATATACAAGACTCTCACCTGTGTCTTCTGACTATACAAACTCCTTCTAACAGACCTACTAATGATAAATTTCTTAGGAGTTATATGTATCATCTTTTCATATACAAACATAAATAGTTTAACTTTATTGAGTCCTTTAACTCTCATTTTTACTGCTTTATGCTTCTCTAAGACCTGTGTTTGAATATCATGTTTTCCATTCAGCTCTCATCTTTTCATTAGTAATGCTTTAAAGATATTTATTTCATTAAATATTTATTTCCCCCTGATTTAAAGTAGTTTGGAGGTCAGTGTTGGCAGAGCTCAGCTGGGCAGCTGTCTCTAATCTGCTGTCTTGGCTATTTACTAACCCACTATCCCACATTTCAATCTTTTTACCTCTAGACCCTGGTAGCCTTTGACTGGAGTCCTCTCCTATGATGAAATGCCATAAATGTTTTCCTTCTTCAATATAGGTGAATATTATTTCAGTTCTTCCTTTACTCAAACTTGTCACATCATCAACGCATGTCTTTCTTCACAGGATCCATATGTGTATCCAATGATAAATTGCAATGGATATATAAGATACCTGTCTGTTTGCCATTATTTTCAGCAGTAAAATTTTCAGAAGAGTTCAAAAAAGTCTGTGAACTTGTTTCAGGGACAAGAGGGTATCTCTATAACCATAATCTCTGAAACTATCTTCTCTTATGAAATAGGCCAGAGGCAGGAAAACCTTTGGTCCAATGCTGTAAGTGGAAAAGGGAATAAGACCATGGGACTTGGTAGAAAAGAATTACTTAGGAATTTACTGGGACTGAGAAGCAACCTTTGGGTTTTATACTTACAGGAAGGTTAGTAGTGGGTTCCCCATCACTAGTGTTACTCAAATGAAAGCTAGATGCGTATTTGTCACAGTATAAAGGGGATTCCTATTTAGGTATGATTTGAGGAGGACTTTTATTAGAATCCAACTATGAGATTCTGTATATTCTCTGATTAAATGAAATATCAATCCTCACAGTTTCTTGCCCCTGGAAACTGTTACTCTTGATCTTCCCACTTCTCCCCATTATTTCCCATAATCTTTCTCTTTTCAGGGTCCCTGACTCTGAAGCCGTTGACTAGACCTGGTCCTCTCTTTGCTTTTAGATCCTCAGCTACTACCAACCTATGGTCCCTGTACCATACTGTAAGAAGAAACACTGACTTGGAGCTTATAGGAATTGTATCTCCTAGTTTCACAATGTAGACATGGGGGTCATCAAAGATAGGGAAATATTCCTGACTGCACTGCAAATGGAAAGTTTAGAGATAGTCAGGATGCAATCTGAGAGCCAAAACATTGCTTTTTCCTCACCATTAAAGGCATAGCACTAACATCAGTTATCCATTAGTGGAATTTTGTGTAAAATAAGCCAAATGAGATATAGCTGAGGATCTTTTTCCTGTTTTAATTATTTAAGTCCAAGTTTCAAAGAAAGATCTTTGTCATCACTTTCTCAAGAACTGATCACAATTGGAAAGAGGGAAGATAGAAAAGGGAGCTATTAAGTGTTTTGCCCAAGATCCTAATACTCACAAGAGGTACACTGGGGCATTGAACCCAGGGCTTCTCATTCCTACTCCACTGTTCTGTCCACTGCATGTGTGAGCAAGTGAAAGTAGGTAATGCTGACAGGGCATACTCTACGATATTCAGACACTAAGTGTTTTTAAGCTATTGATCTAAAATGTGATTCTATCTTCTTTGACAATGCTAACTGTTATGGTTAATAAAATCATTTTGTCAGCTGCAGGGTTCCTTTAGAGCTCTGATTACAGTACTAACCCCAATGGCTAAGATAAGAATGGTATTGAATCAGACCAGCCTTAAGAATGTAGCCATTATCTACTATTATACAACAAACCAGTCACTCAAATAGCTAGGTGTATGTTCGTCCTTCGTTGCTGAAGAATTCTATGCCATCAGAGAAATGATGACATGATTTGTACTTGACTTTGTTTTGAGTGAGGGAGGACTATGCAGGTCACCAGCCTCCTCCAGAGACCATCTGAATCCAGTGACCAGATATTCATCAGGATGACTGGAGATGACCCTGGACCAGACAATTGGGGTTAAGTGACTTGCCCAGGACTGACCATTAGTCACTATGCCACCTAGCTATTGGGCAGCTACGTGGTGCAGTGGATAGAGCAGGAGTCAGGAGGACCTGAGTTCAAATCTCACCTCAGACATTTGACCCTAAATAAGTAATTTAACCCTGTTTGCCTCAGGTTAGAGAAGAAAATAGCAAACCATTCCATTATCTTGGCTGAGAAAACCCCAAAAGGGGTTATGAAAAGTCATGCAGGATTGAAAAATGACTGAGCAGCAATCACTTAAGTAGAGCAGCATAAAGTGTTAGACTTTGAGTTAGGGTGAGTTAAGTTCAAATCTTGCCTCAGGCATTGCTGGGGCAAGTCATTTAACCCCTTTAATCTCACTTTCCTCAACTATAAATTAAGGTAATAACTGCATGTACTGCACAGAGCTTCTGTGAAGATCAAAGGAGGTAACAAATGGAATGCTTTGTAATTTTACATTATAAATGGACACTTATGATACCTTAAGACTGTATAAATACCAAATATTCTTCTTCTTTAGAGGTGTATAACTACGCTTTCAAGATTTCAAAATGAAGTATAGAGAATATATTTATATGTCTATTTGTGCATATATGTATATATGTGTGTATACACATGCATACATATATGTATGTATGTGTGTGTGTATATATATATATTTTTTTCTTTTGGTCTTGACCTCTACAATTTTACTTGATTTAGGAACTCTCACATGGAGAAACTTTCTCCTCTGATATACACTAGCAACTCCTTTTTAACGTATACTCTTCTAGTTGCCTTGAACAAAAGGGTTAAATGATTTACCCATGGTCAAATTGCTAGTTTCGTTAGTAGCAGAACTTGAACCCAGATCCTTCTGATGTTAAAGAGAGAACTCACTATACCACAACTGCCACTCTAGTAAATTTTACAAGATAATGGTCAGGGTGATTATTATTATATGTCTTATATCTACACAGTGTTTCATAGGGACTTTTCCCCCAAATATTTTCACATATACTACTTTGTCCTAACAACAACCCTGCCAGATACGTAAGGTACAAGCTATTTTTCTCTTTTTACAGATGAGAAGACAGGCTTAGAGATCTTAAATGGCATACCTAAGGTGAGCGTAGAGTAAACATTTTTTAAGAGTGTATCATCTGAAAAGTACCCACTAGGTACTAGAGATATAAATTTTTTAAAAATGACAATTCTTTACACCAATGAGCTCCAAATTCAAATTTTCTGATTCTGCTTTTTTCTAACTATCACATGTTGACCTAATTTAAACATTTTGCATGTTTATTGTATATAAACTTCTGTGTAATTACAATTGCAGTTGTGGTATAATTAAATTTAGTACCATCAAATTTATATTTCATTTAATCAGAAAACCACAAAATCTCAAAGTTGATCCTAGAGGAACCTAGAGGAAATCTTGTCCAGTCAGTACCTGAATAAGAATCACCATTCTACTATTCTTGATAGTCATCTAGCTTTCATTTGAATACCTGTAGTGATGAGGGTGCAGCGGATAGAGTGCTGGTCCCGGAGTCAGAAAGACTCTTCTTCCTGAGTTCAAATCTAGCCTCAGACACTTACTAGTTGTATGACCCTGGGCAAGTCAATTAACCCTGTTGCCTCCCTCAGTTTCTCATCTGTAAAATAAACTAGAGAAGAAACTAGCAATATACTACAAATATACTCCAGTATATCTGCCAAGAAAATCCTAGATGGAGTCATGAAGAATCAGAAATGACCGAAACAACTGAGCAACAACAGTGTTTGGGAAGCTTTTACTTACAGACAAAACAATTCACCTTGGACATCTCTAATTGTTAGATATGTAAATCTGCCTCTGTCATTTTCACTCATGACTACTTACTTCTGCCTTTTAAAGTCAAGCAAAACAAGACTAATTCCTTTTCGATATAAAAGGCAATCAGGTTTTTCAAGAATCTGACACTGGCTTTCTCCAGTCTTTTATTCCCTAGGAAGAATATTCCTAGTTCCTTGAACTAATACTCCTATAACATGTTCTCCTATCCTTTAACTATCCTGCTTGCCCTCCTTTGGATATTCCCCAGAATAGAAATACCTTTGCTAAACCATGGTAAGCATTGTAAAATATGAAGGAATTGTTTTTATTTTTGTAAGAGAAGTGTTTTTCTCTTATCCTTTCAGGAAAAAAAAATTACTCTGACCCCAGTAATTGCTTGTATCTTTTATAAAATTTATGATTCATTAAAAAAAATAATTACAGGAAACATAGGCTATTTGGTTTTCAGGAGAAAAATGTCAATAGGGAAAGCTTAACTTGGCCCATTTTAAATGCTATTATTGAAGAGCCTGTGTTTAAATTGATATTTTAATTCCACTCATTTGTTTAATTTCCTTTATCTCAGGCAACTCATAAATACCTAATCTTCTTATGAGTTTCTTCACACTATGAACATAGATTAAGATAACTAAAATACTTTGCAAAATCCTTTAAAGCAAAAAGTAAAAATAACCAAATTTGCACAGTAAACTTGGCTACCATATGTGAATTAGAGCCAATTGGAAAATTCAAACATTTCTGTGCATAAGTCCCTTTTTCCCCCATGCAGAGTCACCCTAGAGTTCTATGTAAGCTTCAGTGAAATATAGCAATCTTATTCCAGCCAAGCTAAAAGAGGAAAATTTGTTTTTACCAATTTTGTCTTCTTATTTATAATATAACAACAATTCTATAAAGTTGGTCTTTGCTTCCACACAAAGTGGTACTTGATAACTCTATATAGGCTTAGTGTTGCCTGTATCTCTCTCTATCCCACCTACCTACCCAATAGTTAACTATTCCAGACCTCTCCTGTCCTCAAGCCTCTCCTAGCTTATCCCTCTCCTTACTCTCTCAGTCCAGGACTTCATCCTCATTCTTTGCTCATCTGCCTCTACTACAAAAAATTGAGGCCATTTGGCATGAGCTTCCCCTTTTCTCCTCCTTCTTATCTCACAGTCCTTTGACTATTTCTTCTCTGTCTAATTTTTGCTAAGGTCAAACCTTCCACATGTATATTTGATCCACTTTTTTCCTGTCTTCTTAGGCAAATTGCCTCCATCACCATAGCTCTCTAAACTTTAATCTATACCTATTAGCTGGTTTCTTGCTACATGAAGAGTACACTTCTTTTTCTCTAATTCTTACATCTTTTATAATACTTCTCCATCTCCAATAACTGTAAGTAACTTGAAACAATTTCTGCTCACTTAGCTGAACTGAAGATTCTGTAACTTCTGGGTGCTATCATTTCTTCATCTTGAACAACATTTTTCAAAACAGTAATTTTGTCAAACCTATTCTCTTTATTGCTTTCCTATTGAAGTCACTGAACCTCTTCAGATCTGCTGACTTAATTTATCTCATCATCTCAACAAATAACCACAGCATTGCTCTAGTGCTTTATCCCCTGTGAGGATACTGATAAATTAGTTGACTATCTTCTTTGTTATCTTTCTGCTAATGCTCATACTGAGCCCTGAAAGGCGAACTGTCCAAGTGTCTCGTGAAATTAGGTGTTTTTGTTGCTGCTGCTTTGTCTGCAACATGACCCCAACACTGCTAAATCTTTCATTGACTTCCTTGGAGAGAATATGATGCTGTCTCTTCACTGAACTGTGACATGTCTTTGGGTTTTACTTACACCGGGAATGTTGATACAGATGTGGCTCGATTCACTCTTTACTAAATTAACTTTTGGGCTATGGTAAGAAGATTACGCACTGAGTGAAGACAGTTAAATTAATGTTTGCCTGCGATCTCAGAGCTGTGTAATTTCTACACGTAGTCCAGTCTGCTTGTTTCCCTCTGACACCGTCTTTCCTGAAGCAGAAATGAGCTACTTAGTATTAAGGACAAATTTGCATGTCTGTTCATTCCGGGGATAATGTTAGCCAAAAGAAAAGTATCTCCTAGTAGTCAGCCGTCTTGTAAAGAGTCTGCCCAATCTTCACAGACCCGATGCCCAGCTATTAGACACACAGACTGGTACCAAGCCCATACCACCGTAGAGCACTGGATTTGGAGCAAGAGGATCTGAGTTTAAAATCCACTTTAGCTTCTTGCTATCTTTTTGATCTTGAGCCAGTCACATTTCTTTGGACCCCAGTTTTCTCATCTGCAAAATATGGGATTAGACTATATAACCCCAACATCCTTTACTTTCATTGCTCTTAAACATCATGATCTATAATTATACTGAATCAATCCAACAATTCATTAAATGCCTACTATGTGACAGGCATTGTGCTGGGGAGAAAAGGCAAAAAAAAATGAGAACAAGCCCTTGACTTGAAGAAGCCTATATTATATTGGGGAAGACAATCTATACATACATAAGTATATAAAAAGCAACTAGATGATGCAGTGAATATAGCACGAGGCCAGGAGCTGGGAAAACCGACAACAAATCTGGTCTCAATACCAATGCTGTGACCCTGGGCAAGTCATTTAACTTCTGTTTAAGTTTCCTCAACTGTAAAATGGCACTAATAATAGCACCCATTTCCCTGAGTTGCTGTGAGATTGAAATGAGATGATAATTGTAAAGTACTCGGCACGGTGCCTGGCACATAGGAAAGAATGATATAAATATTAGTAGCTGTTACTGTAATTATAAAAGGAATTTACAGTCTATTGAGGAAGCTAATATACACATATACATATATATTAAATATATACATATATTTACATACATGCATGTACATATCTATGTACATAGATATTATATGTGTGTAATGACTGAAATTCTGAGAGATATAATTTTACTACCCTAAAAAGAAGCTTAATTATTTTGAGATCAGGGACCATAAGAGGATATTCTGTGTTCCTAGGATATTTGGCCCATGTTCTTTTTAAGCTTGGAAAGCTAAACCTCTCAGAAGTTTGCCATCGTTATTCTGATCTTGGAGTACCTATAAAATATGTATGCATGTATATGTGTGTGTGTATATATATATATATATATATATATATATATATATATATATATATATATATATATATATATTTTGTGTATGTAAAGTAATCAGTTGGGGGAGGAAAGAATTTTCCTTTTAAGCAAAATTGTTATTCCAGTGCTTCACTGGAACATGGAGGTAACTTCTGTTCTGGACATCCATAACAAAACTCTCTGACAAGTGAGTTCACCAGGCTTGCTTGAAACCCTGATTTCCATTTATGGCATTATGTTGCTGTGGTTGTTTCTTTAATAAAAAAAAATGTTTTCTCAGTTCCAGATAAGGGTAATTCTGTAATTCTCTCAGTTAATATATAGAGTACTGCCTGTAATTGCGGGGGGGGGGGGGTGGAGAGGAGGAAGCATATATTAGATAACATCCATGTATTGTTTTAAGCTTTGCAAAATGTTTCACAAATATCTCATTTTAGTATCAGGACAAGTGTATGAGGTAGGTGCTATTATTACTCCCCTTTTTATAGATAAGGAAATTGAGGCAGGCAACTGATAAGAGATTTCCAGGGTCACATAATCACTAGGTGTCTCAGGTCACATTTAAACTCAGGCTTTTGCTGACACTAGGTTCCAGCGCCGTATCCACTGAGCCACCTAAATAATTGTGGACTGTTAGAGCAGGAAGGATGATTGGAAATAATCTATTCAAAATCTGTCATTTTCAAAGAATGTTACAATTTTGGACTTGGAAAGTATCTCAGAGTTTATCTAGTCAAATCCTTACTCAGGTAATGTAGCCTATCTTCAACCACTTTCTGTGGCTATCTAGGCAAAGTAGTTATCTAGCCTTCACTTAAGTACCTCTAGTGGAAGGTTTTTATCCTTCCCCTCCCCTAACACAGTTCATTCCATATTAGGGTAGTTCTAATTTTTCAAGACTTTTTGATAGACAAAGGAACAGAATCCAAGAGAATCTACCAAATCAATTATCCAAAGTCACATACATTTGTCAAAGTAAGAAGTAGAATGCAGGGTTTCTACAACTCAGTATATGGCAGGGCTTCTGCCTTTAAATGATACTCTTGCCACCCCAAAAAAAAATTTATAAATTTTAGCTACAGATGACTTAGTAAGTTCAATAAAATATTATCTAAGCTCAATAAAACACAGGTGTTTATAACGTTTAGTTTTTCAGTTGTGCTGGACTCTTAGTGACCCCATTTGGATTTTTCTTGGGGGAGATACTTGGAGTGGTTTGTCATTTCTCAGCTCATTACAGATAAGGAAACTGAGGCAAATGGGGTTAAATGATTTTCCCAGGGTCATGAGTGTCTGAGGCCATATTTGAATTCAGGAAGATGAGTCTTTCTGACTCGAGGCCCAGCACTCTAACCACTGCTACAGGTATTTAAATGAAAGCTAGATGACTGTGAAAGATAAGGTGGTGCAGTGGATAGAGCACCAGTACAGGAGTCAGGAGGACCAGAGTTCTAAATCTCACCTCAGACACTTGACACTCACTAGCTGTGTGACCTTGGGCAAGTTACTTAACCCCAACTGCCTCATCCTGGGTCATCTCCAGTCATCCTGATGAATATCTGGTCAGCCTGGATTCAGGTGGCTGTGGAGGAGAAGTGAGGCTGGTGACTTGCACAGCCTACCTTCAAAAAAAGTCCAGTGCAAGTCATGTCATTATTTCTCTGATGGCATGATCTTCTTTGGCAACAAAGGATAAACACACACACAGTGTCTGAAGCAGGATTTGAATTCAGGAAGAGAAGTCTTCTTGACTTTAAGTCCAGCACTCCATCTATCCACTGTACCGTCTAGCTGCTGATCTGATCCTTATAACAATCCTCTCAATTCACTTTTCCATGCTGTTCCTAAAACATAAGTGTTGTTTACATTAAAGAATTCAGTAACCACTTTTAAGATTGTCAGTTTCAATCAACTCTGAGAAATTAAAGTAAATGTGGCAGTCAGTAGCAGAAAGATCATCTTTTAAAGTGTTATTAAGGACCAAGTTTTTAATTACAGAAAATTTTTCAATTAATAAAGGATTACAAAGGGAAAGATTTCCTTACAGGGAGGTTTGTGACTTATAGGTATATGACTGCTATCGGCCAGGTGTCAAGGTCCCATGATGTTTAGGAAGGGAAATCACAGAGTAATTTGACATCCTACTGCTATATCCCATAAGTTTTTCTGGTGATTATTCCTTCTTATTGTTTTCATTTAAAATTTACAAACATAAAAAAGAAAAAAAAGTTAAACATTTTTAATTCCCAGGAGTTTTTTATTTTATTTTAGTTGCTTTAAGCCTTTATTTAATCATATACTTATATGTCTTGATTACCGCAAAGGTGGTGAGTATTCTGTCAACTGAAATGGAAAACTTAGAAATAGCAGGCTACCGGAGGACAGTGTGATTGCTAGTAACACTCTACAACTTTCTGTGTCTCCTTGGGTCCCCTCCCCACTTTTTCCTTTCTCTAGCTCTCTCAGTTTCTTTTGATAGTATTCTATCTTTTTCTTCCTCTTTTCTGTCCTATGTCATGGTCCTACCATTGAGGCCAAGCATCATTTTGCCCTCCTAGTGGAGGTGACAATGAAGCATGATATCTGACCACTGCTTTAAGCGAAAAGTCTATTACGATGCGATGTTGTTTTGCATTAAGGCAAGCATACTGTGGGGGTATAATTATATCTATCAATAAGTAACAACAAACATTTCATAATGGAAATACTTTACACTTCTGATGTACGCAGACAATTCCTTGGAAGTCAAGGTTAGTTTCCACACATTAACCAATGAGTCTTTCTAGTAGGAATAAAAAAGACTTTTGAATAAGAAATTTTTCATATAGTTTTAGTAGCACTATCCTGACCTACCAGTACAAGTTTCCAGAAACAGGAGCACACAAGAGTGGTAATATTCCTGTTCTACAATACACTTGGGAGGAAAGAATCTTTAAAATAGTTTACACTCCTGGCAAAGGAGAACAGAATATGGGGAAACAGTGCCACCTAGTGTCTATTCTTTGCATATGCATATCTTTCTATCTCGTTTCTTCAAAATAGATACACACAATTTCCTACCAGTTTGGTTCTGATAGATTGATTTGGGATGCATCAATGTATATTATAATTGTTCCTTCCAAAATACAGAATAATGAAATATTAGAGCTAGAAGAGGTCTTTGGGATTATCTAGTTTAATTCCCCCTCCCTCAAATACACAATTTTGCAAACAACAAAAGCCTATTAGTAACTTGCCCAATTGTGGTGTAGAAGAATCTCAGCTAGAATACAGGTCTGGTCCCTAGTTATAGTGCTCTTCCAATCATCCACAATGTCTTTCCAAAAGATTTCTCAGAAGCAGGATGGTACAGGAAAATGAGTACTGAACAAGTCCTATTACTACTTGTGCAAACATGAACAAGTCACTTAATAACAAAAACTCGGATTTCCACAACACTTTTTAGGTTACTATATATAAGAAAATATATTTTACGTAAGTAGTACATGCATTTTTCTTTGGTCATTTCAGTCATGTCCAACTGACACTTTGTGACGCAAGTTTTCTTGGCAAAGATACTGGAGTGGTTTGTAATTTCCTTCTCCAGCCCGTTTTACAGGTGAGGAAACTGAGGCAAACAGGAGTTGCCCAGAGTCACATAGCTAAGAAGTAGATTTGAACTCTGGAAGATGAGTCTTCCTGACTCTAGCTCTGCACTCTATCGCCTTCGCCATCTAGCTTCATTAAGTAGTATATACACTTTATATAAATTCTGATTTGATTCTTACAGCAATCCTATGAAGGAGTTAGTGAAAGTACTGTCATCATTTGACAGAGTAAGACCCCAAGGTTCACAGAGGAGAATGACTTAACCAAGTTCATCTGGATGATGAGTGGCAGAGGCATATCTTTTACTTTTAAAGCAAATTCTCCTTTCACTGTACCACACTGCTTCTAAACTCTCCGGGCTTTCAATTCCTCATCTCTAAAATGAAGGAGTTGAAATAGGCATTCTTTAAATTTCTTTGTCTCCCACATTCTACCACTTGAAGGTATACATGCTGATTCTGCCTTTAAATATCTATTGAAATCTGTATCAAAGCCAAGAAGCCATATTTCTATAATTACCCATTAATTTGTGATAAATAAAGATTTAATTACTCTCGGAATAATGGGCACATATAGAACAAGCACAGAAAAAGAGGACAGGGAGACTTCAAGGAAATGAGAACAGAATAAAATTGGGGAAATCAGAGGATGGCCTTAGTACAAGTACAAGAAAAAGCGGTAGAGAAGCTGGAATCAGGCCTGAGAGCCTCTACAGGATCTTAATGACAGGCAGCAGCTTCTAAAAATAACACGCACAGTGCCAGCGCTGCTTAAGTTGTCACACATCTTTCTCAACAACCTATGACAGCCAACACACACAAAATGTCAACAGTTCAGGATGCGCTAACATATAGGGCTGGCTTTGGTTCTAGGATGGTCATGGCATATATAAGAGAAATAGCTTTGGAATTTTAAATACTGAGAAAATACAAGATTAATGAGACTCTACAGTTGAAAATTTCCCAAGTACAATGGAGTACCTCACAAAATTTTAGCATTTGAAAGAAGCCCTAAGGCCACCAATTCCAACCTAGACCTAAAAAAGAAATCCCCTTTTTGAAATAACATGCTGGGGTTTTTGATACTGGGTGGGAAAGTCAGGTAGCTTTATTTTCACCTGCCTCTAACCAAAATTGAGTATTTCTTGATTTATTTAAAAACATTTTTCTAAGGAGGGTGCTTAGACTTGACCAGAATTGCAACATGGTCCATGATTCATCCCCAGTTGGTTAGGAAATCCTGCCCTAGCTTCAGTCACTGGCAGATATCCAGTCAGAGGGAATCCTCACCTCTAAGGGCTCTCATTTCACTTTTGGAGAGACCAAATTGTTAAGATTTTCTGTCTTCACATCAAGCATAATTTTGTTTCCTTGCAATTTTTACCTCTTGCTTACACTTCTGCCCTCTGGAGGCAAGTAGAACAAGCTGTATTTGTCATCTGTCTTCTCTATGTCAGTCCTTCACACATTTGAAAACAAGCAAAAGATCCTTCCCAACCCTCCCCTCCCTTGAGTTTTCTTCACTTTCAACACAACATGCCTCATTCCTTAAGCTGTTTCTAGTGTGGCATGGTCTTTTACCATTCTCATCTCCCAATTCTCAACCTTTTTTGCTTATTAATGTCTTTCCTAGCATGTGACAAAGAATTCAATATAATATTTCACATGTTTTCTGACCCAGGAAGAAGGAAACATCCCCTTCTTTCTGGTTACTATTCCCCTCTCAAAACAACCTAAGATGCCACATGTTTTTTGGGGGCTGGGTACAGAATTGTTGACACCTTTTAGGTTTAGAGTTCCTTTAACACCAGACCCCAAATCTTTTTTCCCATCAAACTTCAGCCAAACTTCCCCATCCTATACTTGTAAAGTCGATTTCTTGACCTCAAAGGTAGCACTTTGCAGGTCTTTCTGTTAAAATTGGCTCCAAATTTAGCCTTTGAAGTTCTTTTTAGATCCTGTTGGTATCACTCACTGTGTTAGCTACCCTTCCCAGATTAGAACAGAATTGCCTACTTAGAAGGAAAAATGGAACTAGACTTAGTATCTAGATTTCCTAAAAGTTTTATTGTGCAGTGTAGGCATTTAACAAACATTTTCAATTGAATGGTAAAGAAAAACAAGTTAAAAAATGAGTTCTTGGGTTTCTTCAGCTGACAGAACTCTTTCCGCCACAGGCGTATCACAGCTCATTTATGATTTAGTACTTAAGCCTTGAAAGCCACTTCAAGTACGTAGCCATTGACTGACCAGCTGGAGGTCACATGGCTACTAAACGGCAAGGGTAGGGCTTGAACCCAGGACTTCTTTACTCTGAGCACAGCCCTCTAGGATTCCATATTGTCTCATCTAATATTAGTAAAGATAAAATTGCCATTAGTGGAGAAAACAGATTATTTCCAGGTTAGATAAAAGAATTCAATTCATTCCTGTAAGTACTGTGATATTAAATTTATTTTGAACATATCAACTACGTAAGTTTTCTTTTAAGGATTTATTATCTTTTCCCTTAAATATTCCCCCCCCCCAACACTTTTCCTATGACTGTAGAAGGTAATACTATATTTCCACTTCCTCAGGCTCATAGTCTTGGAGTCATCCTTACTATCTCTCATTCCCTATATCCAATCTGTGGGCAAGGTCTATTGACTTCATCTTTGCAACATCCCTTCTTTCCTTTGACACTATGAGCATTTCTTACTATATGATTAGAATATCAGAATATAATTATAGTATATTCTGAAAACAAAATGAAACTGGCAGAGCAGTGTGTGTGTGTACATACACATATATATACACATATATATACACACACAGCCATATACACACATACACATACATATATACACATACATATATATATATGAACTTAACTTCTTATGAATCGCAACTGATATTTTAAAGAAATACTGAAACTGAAACATAGAATCTTATTTGAAATAAAGTCAGATTCTCAGTAACATTGAATGAAAACACTTTTAATATGAATCTAAAGGTCCTTTAACAAAACAGTTTTGGAATTACTTTAAGTATTCATAAATTAGAATCATAATTCTATCATTCGTGACCATAAGATCTCTGAAAGTAAATATATATGCATTTATTTATTAGTAATAAGATGGCATCTTCTTGCAGGTAGATTTTATTCTAAATCATATCTTGCTCTAAACAATATGATTGTTTTAATGCAGCTTAAGACCTCAATCCTCCATGAAAATCCTACTTTGTATTGGGGAGGTGTACCTTGGGCTTTTGGGGGATCCCATAACACAATGATTGCCATGTTTCCATGACACAAGTATACCTAAGAAAGTAGGGGAAGGCTCAAGACCTATTTTCAAGTATTCAGTTGTCAATGACCATGTGACACAAAGCCCACTCTATACAGCTGATCTTTTGAGATCTTTTATTCCAAAGACATCAGATAGATTATTCCTAATTCCAGGGTGCAAGAAATTCACAGGGCAAGCCACAAAGCTAGATGGGGTCCCTGGAATGGCACTAGTCTGCTACAAAGAGATTTCATCTGACTTTTAAAAAATGTTTGCTCACTTCCCATACCACAAATCATAGTAAAAATGTTCTATGTTAAACAAGACAACTAAAAAATTCAGGCTTCTTTTCTTTCAAATGCTGCCTATAGGTTGTCCCAGAGCAGGAAAGCATCTGGCGACCTCATTAGGGCTACCAGCAACAGCTGTTGCCTTTCTGCTCCACAAACCAACTGCCATGCCTCCCTGATTAGGGTAATACCTGAGCTTCGAAGACTCTGCCAGTGGAACATAAGCTCTGGACAATCTATAGCAAGACAGAAAGGTCTAGCAATGTCTTCCAAAGACCAGCCTAGCTAAGCAAAGACTAAGGAAGAACTCTGCCAGAAAAATGAGGTCAGGTGTATGTATATTTGTGTGTGTATGCACACACATGCAAGTACACATATGCTTACATGTATGTGGACATGTATGTGCATGTGTGTGCATATGTGTCTGTGCATAGTTACAGCAGTGCATCCAAGCTATGTATTAAGGACTATGGTCTACAAAAGTGAGAAGAATATCCATAGTGAAGAACTAAAAGGCCTCCTAAGCCCTTTTGCCCATCACACTACATTGCTGATTGTCTAACCGCCCCACCTTGAGATGATCCAGAACTGTATTTCACTGGCAGAAGGAATTCTTTCTGAGGAAATTCCCTCCACCAACTTTCAGTCTTGGTATGCTACCAGAGACACAAAGACAAGCAATGACTTACCCGACATCACACAACTTATGTGTGTTGGAGGAAGGACTTGAATTAAGGTCTTACAGATTCTGAGGCCAACTTCCTCTCTACTATGCTATGCTGCCTCTTACATGGATGACAAATAAACTAAAATATAATTTATTTAACTTGCAACTTACTCCAACACCTACATTTTTTCACATTAATTGCTTTCTACTCATTCTTCCCTGTCCTGTAATTATGCAGTTGACTTTTTGGACCAAAATGTAGGGCTTCATGTTTATTTTAATTAAGTTTCATCTTTAAGCTTAAAGCCTACTATTTCAAGCTTATAAGCCCCATGGAATCTTGATAGTATCCTCTAATATATTATTAATTAACCATGATCAGGCCATACTGAGTAGAACCAGACTATGAACAGAAGTCCATTTTATACCATGAGGGATCTTCTTTTTCCATATTAACCTAAATTCATTTAAACAATTCAAAATCCACTTGTTATACAATCCACATATCACTAGTATATGCAGAGGAAACTGAGGTTTTATCAACTGCCATGTTGAAATCCAGACATATTATATCTTCTGTGACTTCCCAAATCTGCTATATTAGAAAACCAGTGAAAAAAATCTCAGCAGTCCAGCATATCTGTTCTTAATTAACCAATAACCATCACTTGTTCTTTTCCAAAGCATTCTATAATTTGCGGGGTTAGACCTCGAGCGAACTGGTTGTAATGTGGAGCTTTGACCTTTCTCTCAGTTTCGAAAGTCTGGATAACATTTCTCATCTCTACTTCCATAGCAACTTTCCAGCACTCTAAAATCACTCAATGATCATCTATTAGTTATTTCAAAAAACAAATGAAGCACAATCATTTGTGGCTTGAATTTTTTAATGTCTGATATACTTAGATCTTCACTACAGATTAGTTTTAGCTTCTAAATTATTTCTCCTTTTGGCTATTTACTTACTAGCTTGTTATTTACTGTGCTGTGATTCCATATTTACCTTTTTGTCAGGTTACCACATGGCAGTCAATACTGTGGAAATGGTGCAGCTAAAATATGATATTCATTCTAAGCCTTCTCTAAAGGGACTAAAGAAAAAGACAGATACTACAGAGGAGTCAACATGCAATCAGGATGGAGAAAGTGAAACCAGTAAACAATATGTGGATTTTATAAATATTGTGTGACCTTCAAAATTTCCATGGACGTATGTTTCAAAGACAAGATTAGATTTTTTTACAAGGAAGTTCAATATAGAAAAATTTTGAAGGAAGGCTTAGTAAATGAAATTAGAGACAGTGGGATATAGAGCTTGGAAGACCAATCATTATGTAGGTGGCAATAAAGGTGTATCACTATGAATAGAAAGTTGGGGATAAAGTCAAGTAACACTGAATGAAGAGAATCTACAGTATTTAGAAACAGATTGAACATTAGAATCAAGAGGGAAGGAATTAAAAGTAAGGTTTTAAAAAATGTCACACAATATTAGAATGCCATTAAAATATAAAGAAATCAGGAGAGAAATAAGTTAATTAGACAAAGAATGATTAACTACTTTAAATTTTAATTAATTTATAGTTAGCTCGATTTATATTTTATCACCCCATGTACAAAATAAACTTTAGGAAGCCCAAGTGTGAGATTAAGTCATCTGTTTTAATCATGTGTTCAGTTAAAAATAGAGGTGCAATGGTTAAATATATATTGTGAACTTAAGTTTCCTTCTCTTTTTTAAGTCCTAAAATAGTGCTGTATATGCTTATTTTAAAAAGCAATCTATTGGTGCCCTTTATATGTTAAGAATATTTTAAAAATTCTTCCCCTTTATATTCAATTTATATTTTGCTGATCCAAGATTCTTTTACAGATTTTGCTGCTATTCAGAAATATATATGAGACATATAAAAGTTTCTGAGTTCCTGAGTAAGAATGAGGATTTCTGTTTATCTTTCCTGACCATATCCATCACGTCTAAGTTGAATTTATTGATACCTTCATTGGTTTTTAATCATTGCTTAAGATAATATTCATTCATTCATTTATCATATACTGAGTATCTATGAGATGGTGAAGGGAAGGCAAAAATTCATTCATTATGGTCCTTGACCTCAATATTCTTAAATTGGAAATCTGAGACATATAAACAAGTAAAAGGTGGTAACGAATACTGAATTGGGAATTATGAGATGTGTTGAATTCCTGATTTAACCCTAACTGGCTGACTGTGGGAAAATCTTTTAATATTTCTGGACTTATTTTTTTCATTCATAAATATAAATAATTATTTGCAATGTGTAAGTCATAGAGATCTTATAAGTAAAGTGCTTTGATAACTTACAGGAACTATATAAATGCAAGTTATCATTATAATTTTTATAAAGTAGAAAGAATACTGGACTTATGCCCAAGACACCAGGGTTTAAATCAGCCTAAGTCCTAATGCTTATTTAGCCATGGTGGTCACCTAAACATAATGATTTCTGTGATCTTTTCCCCACAAATAAAATTGAGGATTATAATTTCTGATAAAGTGCTTATAAATTTAAAGGTCTACATACATTTATTTTAATATTATGTTTATTGTTACTAGTATCATCATCATTACTAAAATATGGTGAGGGTATAAAAGTGGTACAGTGTGCTATAAGTTCAGGATCTTGGGGGTTTAGATCATGGCAAGTTTAATGAATATGGTAGCACTTGAACTGGACTTTGAAAGATGGAAAACTTTTCAACAGAAGATGAGAGGATGATATTCCAGGCACAGAGTAAAATCATGAACCAAGGCATAAAGGTGGGAAAGCCTCAGACTTGAAAATGAAGAATAAATTTTCCATTTAGTAGGCATTAACATACGTAAGAGAATAATGGGAGAAACTGTTGATTGGAACTTAGCTACATTAAAATAAGGGTTAGAGCTTTAAAAATCAAGTCAAATAAACAAGTATTAAGCAAATATTATGTGTAACACACTTTATTGAACTCTGAAAATACATATACCAGCAGAAAACAGCTCCTGCCCTCAAGATGCTTAATGGGGGAAGACAGCCCATAAAAGCAAGTTGGAGAGGGAAGGTTTGGAATGAAGGTTGCAGGACATCATATAGTAGGCTCTATAGGAATGTTAACTGTATAGCAGAGAGAATGAATTCATGGCTATCCTGAGGAAAGAGTCGATCAGGAGTATTTGTAAGGTTACTTGCAGTGTATGAAATCCAAAAGCAGAATAAGCTTCAAGGTTGAAGAGTTATCTGTGGCATAGTGAAAGTCTGGGTGAGTGATAAGTATAGGAATGAAATAATGAATTTTAGCCTACCCCTTAAAATGGAAGTTCCAGTTCTGATCAATCAGAGAATGAGGGAGAGGCCATGGGGTGAAGAATACTTCCACTAAGTGGAAGTCCAGAGTTGGAGTGAACTTCCAGATTGGAGAGTTTCTGGGACATGCATTAGTTAAGGATTAAGACTTTAAAAGCCTAGCAAAGATGTTTGGGTAGTTTCGTTTTTGAACAGGAAATGGAAAATCATTGGAAATTTTTGAGCAGGGAAATGACTTGATCAGATCTGTAAATTAGTAAGATGAATCTAGTAATGGAATATAAAACAAATTGGAAGGGGGGAAAGACCAAAGGTAGAGGAATTAGGAGATTACTATCATAGTTCAGGTGAGATTGCTGGCAGCAGGCAGGAAAGAAACACAAGTCTGGTTGTAAGATTCATTTTGATAGTAGTGTGACAGGACTTGCTAAATAAATAAATGTAGTAGGCAGAGGAGAGAGATAAGATAAAGATGATTTTCAGGTTTTGAGAATAAGCAAAGGGAACAATATAAATAAATTATTAATATAAATAATAAATATAAATAAATAGAATATGAATAGAATAGAACATGGCAAGCAGTGGAGCAGGTTTGTGGGAAAAGATGACATCATAAGCATCACATTGACTTTTGCAGTGTTTATTGGTGATCCAGGTAAGACAGGTATATATACAGGTATACCAGATGGATATTTTAAGCTGAAGTTTATGGGGGATGAACTATAGACATGAATTTGTACTCTCCATAGAAGAGATAGTCAAAGACGAAGTCAATTTGTCAAGGGTGAAAGTATATAGACAGGAGAGTGACAGGGACAGAATCTTGAATGGAAGAGCAGGAGAATCTACAATTAATGGACAAAAGAAAGAAGAGGAGTCACCAACCTTTACAGAGAAGGATCAAACAGGTAGGAAGAAAGACCAATATTCAGCATCACAGAAGACATGTAAGATGAGAATAATAAAGTGTTCAATGTGCCGAATGCTGCAGGAAGTAAAAGAGCATAGGGGATGAGAAAAGACCACAGTGGATTAGTTTTGTAATAACATACTGAGATGAATTCAATCAGCTATGCAAATTGTCATCTGCCTACATGCCAGGACCTGAGTGAATCAGAGAGGCCTGAAGGGAATTAAACAATAGAGCTAAAATAAATTTAATAAACTCTGTCCATTTTTATATGACTTTATACGGCTATTTTAAGAGTCTAAGTATGAATGGAGAGCACAGCTCTAAGCAGATACTTGCATTTTCACATATATTATGGGCTGCAATGAAGAAGAAAATGGCCCTGATAAATATTGGAGCTACCAATGCCAATTATGTAGAGTGCTGAAAATTGTGAGGGGGTCTGAAGAGAGACCTTTTTCTATTTTCTCCTATTATTTTTCCCATCCCAGTTTCTTGGCTTTAGAGAGAGAATACAGAGAAGAGAAGGGAAGGAGTACAGAAAGAAAGAAAGAGAGAGAGAGTGCAGGTAGGGCTGTAACGGACATTATGGGTTTTCACTCACTAATAAGACATCAGAAGAAACTGAAGCCTTCAGAAATTGTAAATAACCATTCTTTTCCCCCTTTTATATTAAAGTACTAGTAAGACAACATGGAGATGACTCTACTTGTTTTAAATTGATTTTTAAATGTGTGTATAAAATGTTTTAGAGGTATATATGTGCATATAATTTTATCTAATAGAACTAGAGATTTTCTTCATTAACTATAGTCATAATCTTAAATATAGGATATTTTTTTTCTTAAATTAGAAAGTTCTTTTACTTTTGTTTAAGAAATATGTGAGAACATCTGGTATAGTAGAAAGAACACTGGCTCTAGAATCATAGAAAGTAGGTTCAATTCCCATTTCTGACACTAGCCATGGGATATTGGGTTAATTGTTTCACCTCTTTGGCCTCAGTTTCTTCATTTGTAAAATCAAGAAGTTGGGCCAGATGACTTCTGAAATTCTCTTCTACTGTTATTATTATATTCCATTATCCTATTATTCTGGATATCCTTATAATGTAAAATGTATTATGTGCACACCAATGCATGCCACTTCGTAAACAACACACAATATATTCTCAGAAAGGACTTTGACAAGCAGACTTTTCTGTTCTGAAATAGATGCCAATTCATTTTTTTCAAGATGGTTTCATAGTAGGTATTTAATAAATGCCTGTTGATTGAATGATTAAAATTTCTCTTTCCTCTCTTTTACAAACTTCCCTATTTCAACAGATGGCACCACCATCCTCCTAATTTTCACAATATTTCTATTTTCACAATATCTGAAGACACTCTTGACTTTCCCCTCTTTCACTCATCAACCACAGCCAATCAGTTACAAAGATATTTATAAACTACCTATGTTATCTCTCATGTCCACTTCTCCATGGTTACAGGGGCACCACCCTAGTTCAGGCACTCGTTGCCTCTTGCTTTCATGACTGTGATAACCTCCTTAGTTGGTTTCTCTTATTTTAACCCTTCTTTATAATCCATCCTCCATAGAGTTGCCAAATTAATATTCTGAAAATTCAACCGTGACTATGTTACTTCCCTGTTCAAGAAGTCCCCCGTGGCTCCCCATCTTGCTTGTAGTATAAAATACATTCTTTTGTTTAGCATTTAAAACTCTTTATAATTTGAGTCCATCCTATTTATCCAAGCTTAGTAAACATTATTCTCTTTTGTGAATGAAAGTACTAGATAAACAAGTCTACTTAATGTTTTTCCTACACAACATTCCATCTCCTGTCACTCTGTCTTTGTACAGGCTATCCTCCATGCCTGGAATATGTACCCTTTGTAGCTCAGCCTTGAGGAAAGTCTCACTTCTTTTAAAGTTCAGTTCAAGGGTAAATCATCACCAATAATTATCCTCAATCCCCCAGTTCCTGATTCTGTTTTTCATGCTAAAATCATATTGCATATACTTTGTATACACTGTGCCTTTATATATGTTCATACTTCCCCAACCCAACAGAATGTAAACTCCTTGTGATTAGTTAAAATTTTGCTTTAGTCTCCCCATGAATGTCTGTAATATACTAGACATATGTGTGTAAACAAATATGTATATGTTACATATGTATACATATTTATTGTGAATTCATACATTCATACACATATATACATACATATATATCTCAGATGTGTGTGTATATATATATATATATATATATATATATATATATATATGAATTGATGTGCATATACATATCCCTTTATCTTTAAATAGTGAAAGTTTGGTTTTAAAGTTATGTACTGTACATACCCTTTTAAACTGATTTAGATGACATATTGTGACATGTTAAGTCTTGAAGAAAAATGCAATGGATGATGATTTTGGTAAAGAGAAGGCAATCCAAATTGTAAGCAGGGGGTAAAGAAAAAAATGATCTTACTCTTCTGAGTTTCAAAAATTAGGAGTTAGGATTGTTACCACAGGGTGGCACCAAAGAACTTTCCAAAGAGGTACCTTTTCCAATTACCTTTTTTCAATTGTAGCACTAGCTGTTTTCCTTCAGCTACCACATGTAATAAACAAATGTTATTATACATTGTTTCTTCTAAAAAGGACATAGGAAACTCGACACCATTCTATTCCAGGGGAGCAAATCTGTAACATAATACATCAATGGCCTCCAAACAGATCTAAGGAAGGGGAAGGAGCAAGCAATGTTTGGAGTCAGGGTATGGATGGTGAGTAAAGTCTCATAAAAAATATGAGACAATTTCTTAGACAAATGGTCTGCTAAAATTGCACAATAACACTTCCTTTATTAAGAATACATTAAAGTTACACATTAAACACTCTGTGTCGATGGGTAGGGTGAATTCTTCCAGTAAAGACTGGGAACTTAGACTAGTTTCTGCTTCATTCAAGCAATTCACATGTCTATTGAGTAGAAGATACTAGATGCATATTTGTTTCTGTTCATTGCTCACTTTTACTCTTCATGCAAATATCATGATATTTCCAGATGAAGTTTTGGAGCTACTGAGGTGTCTGTGTTAAACACCAAGATGGGAGTAATGACTAAAAAAATTATTCTATTGTGCAATAGATTCCTTGTGCTTTTACTGCTTCTAAGCTATATAAAGTAAAACACAAGAGAAGAGGGAATATGGAAAATCTATATTTATGATTCGAAATTCATATAAAAGTCTAGAGAGACTGAACTCTTACAAAGAAGAAGGTTCATTGCAAATATGGATATTGTAAGAGTTTGATTCATAACATTATTGTGTTTTGTTTTATTGTCAGAGTCCAGTGCATACACAAGTAGTGTGCTAGGAATTACTGTTTTATGGTATGACTGTCAAATTATAATACCAGAGAATGATAGATTTAGATCTGAAAGGAACTTAGAAGGTCATTGAGACCAACCCCCTCATTTAACAAATGAGGCAGCTGAGGGCCAGAGAAGTTAAGGGACTTTCTCATAGATACATAGCACATATAAATATGTTAGTAAGTATTACAGATAGATTTGAATCCAAGTCTTATTGATTTCTAAGTTTGACAGGCTATGCATTATGCTAAACAATTCTTGGTCATTGGTATCTAACCACATTTTTCTCATCTTGTACTTATGATGTCAATTTCCTGAAACTAGATGTAAGAATTTATGTTTTTACCTATTAAGTTTTATCTTAGTAGATCTGTCCTATTTTTTAGCCTTTCAATATCTTTTTAGGTTATAATTTTGCATCCAATGTGTTAACTATCCCTTTCAAATTTGGATCACTTGCAAATTTGATCACGATGTCATTGAATTGACAAAGCCTAGAAACTTACTGGATGTAGGATGTGACACAGGTGAAAAATCATGATGTACCCTAGGCTGTAAACCTCATCGACTACACGAATAGTGGTGCCTTTGACAGGACTAGAGGAATTAGAAGAAGTTATGGGTTTAAGGAACAGATAAGGAGCTCTGTCTGGGGTATGTTGAGATTAGGAAGGCTAAAGCACATGAAGGAGATGATATTAAACAGGCAGTTGAGAAATCAGGACTGTAAGGGGGAAAATGATGGCTAGATATATAGATTTGGAGTCATATGTCCATTAATCATCTTTTTAATGATAAATTATAAAATTTTCCTAGGAATTAAAATTAAGTAAGCATATTTTATTATTTTTCCTTTGTTTAAACAACTCCACTTCACAAATTCTGTGGTATGATTGATAGTGGAAGGATGGGAAAAAATGAGTATGCTGGAGAGGGGTACCATAAGATTGGAGCTTTAAATTCTAAAAGAGTTGTGTTTTATCTTAGAGGTAAGAAAAAGACATCTGAGCTTCTTAAGCATAGAAATGATGTGATCAGTCCTGTGCTTAAGAAATATTACTTATGGAACTCTGAGGACGATAGATTACCAAGTATAGAGATTATAGGGAGAAAGAATAGTTAGTAGACTACTGCAATAATCAAAGCAAGAATTGATAAAGGCTTGAACTAGCATATTGATCATATGAGTATAGAGAAGGTGAAAGATGTGAAAGATACTGGAGCGAGGAAGGAATTAACAAGATTCAAGTCTCAAAGTCTCGTCTTCTGCAAGAAGCCTTTCCTGATTCCTTTAAAGTGAAACTTCTTTTAATTTACTTTCCATCTTATTTGTACATAGTTCTTTGCATTTTGTCCCCTTTAGTAGACACCTCTTTGAGAGCAAGGACTGTTTTTTGCTACTTTTGTGTCTGCAGTGCTTAGCACAGTAGGGACTTAATAAATGCTCACTGACTGACTGATTGACAGGAGGTAGTTATCAACTGATGAAACCATGGATCCTTCAAAATAAAGTAATGGTGTTGAAGAGTTCCATAATGTCAAAAGGTAAACAGAAGCACTTAAAAGATTAAAGCTAAAGTTTGACCCTGAAAAAAGAAAAGTAAGTTTAAGCTTGATGCTAAGTTTTAGCACCTATTCCGGTAGTGAATTCTAGATTTTTGAATTAGTGAATTACTGCCTTTTTTCACTAATTTCTTATTCATAATGCCTCTTCATCATTTGCAGGTGTCCCTGGCTTCCTTAAGAACGACAACTTTGCAAAATTCCATGAAGATGGAGAAGCATCGAGTATGAGATTTGCAAAGGCAGTATGTCTGTTACCTAAGGGCCAATTTAAACTCAGTTTGGAGAGATCCATTCCCAGGTTAATCAGTCATTGCATCTGCTATGATTCTTTCAAACTAGTGTAAAAAAGGATAGGCTCTTCATCAGTGGGTGAAAGGATGGACATTAACAGAATTTTCACTCTCCCAAGATCTTGAAGAAGTCCTATTGCACTGAATTTTTTTATTTAAAAAATAACATTTTTGTACAAGAAATTTTTCAGAACTCCCTCATCATCCCTTCCATTCAAATCCAAATCAGTTTGGCACACGTCTGCTTGAGCAGATGGGCTGAGCACTGAGCCCCTTAAGGCCTGCAAATTCAGACAGTTAGTTCTGGAAGAAAAGCAAATGTCAATGATGGGGAGCCTCATAGGAAAACATCCTGACTCAAATATCAACCCCCTCCCCACACCTATTATCTTTTTAAAGAGCCACTTTCTATACCTACTGTGCAAGAATAAGCCTGAACTCTCAGCAGGCAAGAACCACAGCAGAAATTGATGGTCATAAGACAAACTGAAAATCCAAGTCAAACAGAGAGAAACAACATACCTCACACCCAAAGTGTACAAGAATAGCATGCAATCAGCACCTGAATCATTCATTCAGAAAAGAACCAAATGCTTCAGAGGAATGAAACATATTCTATATCTCCTGGGGAGCACTTGCAATTTCACATGGTTAAGAAAAATGTCAAATTTTGGCCACCTTAAATGTGTCATATCTTGGGGATATGAAGCAAACAAAGACTGTACTAATAATTTTGCTGGGTGTTTGAATGCATTAAACAGGTTACCTTTTAAATCAAAATAGTCCACATGCAAGAGTTTAAATTAAGGGATATGACTATGGAATAATGATGCAAAATGGTTATATAAGACATTCCGTAAAATAAACAGGTACCTGTGTCAAGCAGAATCACCAATCCAATTTGGCAAAGATTTATGATATATTAATTTTCAAATAAACTTCAATTTACAACTCATTGAATTAGGTGGAGCCATGAGACTACTGCGTTACACAGTTGGTGGCCAAGGAAGAAAACACAAACAAAGCACACACTTGCAGAAACCTGGGCCAAATTCACAAAGCATATGGCGAGAGTCAAAGTGAAGAACATTTTCTTTTTGTGAATGATCTAGTTGGAGAAACTGGGTCTCCTTTTCTCAGTATCTCAAAAATATTTCTTGGTTTAAACACAGTCTCTCACACACACATGTGCTAATGAATCAATAATTGGGGACAGTAGGTTGGTCCTTATATGCCACAAGGCAGAATGATTTGTTTTTCCCTCTAGCGGTAATGTGAATTATAGAAAATACGGCCTACCAGTTAAGAAAGATCCATGAGGAAGATGAATCAAACATTTGAATTTCGGTCACATCCTGCTTTCACTCATTCTGGTAAGCATATACACACACACAAACACTAACATTCAGACAAAAGCCTGCATAGGGCTAAGATGTTGCTATTGAGTCAACAAGTCAAGTCAAGAAGCGTTTATTGAGCACTTACTTTGGGTCAGGCACTGCTCTGAGCACTAACGATATAAACACAAGCCTTCCATGGACTTGTTGCGAGCACCGCAGTTAGGTCATGTTTGAGGTACAAAGGATAGATAAAATGCAATTCCTGCCCTTTGGGGGATGAGACACAAAACACAACTAATTAAAATACAATACATGACATGTTAAATGCATTACAGAGACAGAAGACAAGTACTTTGTGAGATATGAAAAATAAGGCTGTTTCTAACCAAAGGATCAAGGAAGGTTTCTAGGGAAGAGGCCATTTCAGTTGAACTTTAAAAACGAAGTAGGAACATACCATTTTATCCAGGAATGTGTGTGTGTGTGTGTGTGTGTGTGTGTGTGTGTGTGTGCCTTGAGAACAAAAGATAATCCAGGAACAGAATACTAAGTTACCAAAGATTTTATAACAAGTATAAGCTGCATAAAAAATTTCATAATATACAATTTATGGATAGGTTGATCTTGGAATTATTTTTCCCTTTATGTATAATTGCATGCATTCATGAAGAACTCATGAATTTAGAATTACAAATGATCAGAAAAAAATATTAAGGATAATGAATGGAAATAAATGTTATGCTAAGTGATTTATCTCTGCTCTATTTCATTTATTTCTGTATCAAACACAAACAAGTTTGGGACTGTGATGGTCTTGCTGCAGAAAACTAAGAATAATAATTTATAGCTATATGGTCCTTTATAAGGTGATTTATATACACATATTATTTGATCCTTAAAACCAATCTATGAGATAAGTAATAAAACTGTGTTTACCCCTATTTTTCAGAGGATCTAGATTCATAGAGTTAGGTACCTGCCCAGGTTACTAAGTAGCAGAGCTTAGGCCAAAATTCAAATGTTTTGACTTTTAATCTTATTCTCCTACTACCCCACTATGTTGTCTCCTTGAAGTGATCTCTGCTTCCAAGGCAATAAAATTCAGCTGAGTCAAACTGTTGTCTCTCCTCTAACTTCTGCAAAACGTTTAAATCACTCATTTTTTTAAAGTACGGCTTTATTAACCTCCACCCAGAGACAATCCTCTCCTGATTGGTGAATGCCCGACTAGACCACTATTTTTGGAGAGGCCTTAATCATGTTCTAACTTAACTGTATAGACTTTTCCTGCCTTTTGTCCCACCTTTCCACTTCTCTTTTAAGTATTGCCTTTGCCCATTAAAATATAAGTTCCTTGAAAGTAGAGACTATTTTGTTTGTTTGTTTTCACATCCTCAACACAGGGCAATGCCTGGCATATAGTAGGGGCTTAATAAATGCTTTATCTCTTTGTTTGATGTAAACACAAATGTCTATTTTCTAATTTTAATGGAGGATTTATAGAAAGATGTTGAAAAGACACAGGATGAGAATGGATCAATGGGCTATCATAATTTACAACCAAAATGAGACTCCAACTCCACTGAAGTAGCAAAGTACTTAAATTACATTTACCTAGGTATGTGTAATAGGGAAAATATTAGTATTAGGCAGCAAGCTACTTGAGAAATTCATCACTGCTCCTCCTTTATTCTAATTTGGCAATCACACTGGATACCACTCAATGTGCAGTCTCTTCTCTGAGGTTAATAAAAATGTGAATGGAAGATCAATTTTATAAATGGAGAAAATTCATTTAGTTTGAAAATCTTACTCAAATGATTTATCTGGCTAAATATACTCATCAATGAAACAAATCAGTTTCATTTGAAGATTTGGATTAGAGTCAAATAAGCTAGAAAATATAATGTAAAAAGATCATAAGAGCTCACAAGTAAGCTTTCATGTGACGCAGAAACCCAAATGATATTAAATGAACTCATATCCAGAAAAGATCTGGAAAAAAAAGTATTTCTCTTGAATTTGATATTGTGGTTGGTTTTGTTTTCTCAGTTCAAATGGACAGGTGAGTTTTGTACATTTTTAAGATATATGTATGTTTGGAGGTCTGGTGAAAACAGAGGTACTATGGGGAATAGAGGGAAGAACAGTCCTTATTCTAGGTGGTTGAGACTGGTGTTTATCTCTAATATTATTTTATATATTACATATGTAATATTTACATATATTACATAATTTTATATATTATGTGTATAATATGCATCTATAAATAGTTATTTTAAAGAGAGATGTGGGAAAGACACAGGATGAGAATGGATTGAGGGGGCTATCACAACAAAAGAATAAGACCACAGATACATTGAAATAGCAAGGTATTTAAATTACATTTACTTTGGTATTTGATCTGAATTTACTTTTCATAAATATCTTCGGTTGACCCAGCCATGTATATTTTCTTGTGTTCCTTTACTCATGGTGTGTGTATGTGTGTGTGTGTGTGTGTGTGTGTGTGTGCGCATGCGTACATGTACACAGTGGAACAGTTCCAGTAATTCTAGCCACATGGAAGGAAACTGAAGAGGAACTTTTCCTTCTAGTTCAAAGTCAAAAATCCCAACTCCTAGCCCACTGTTAGAGAGTAACTCCATTACAAGCAATTTACACTTTCTTTTTATTAAAATATTATAAACTTAGCAAAGTAGAATTTTAAAAGGATGGACCCTTTTGGATCTAAGACTTAAGAGCCTAACTTTCATTGTTGACTCACAGGCAAATGCTTGAGGTGCAATGGGAAGGAAGTAAGGCAGAGTAAGAGAAGAGGTTCTGGTCATGAGTTTCGCTTTCACCATGATTTCTTAAACCTGGCTACCCTTAATGTCACATGTGTGAGTTTATCTCCAATAATCATGGAACTTTTCATATGTACAAGGAGTGATTCTGATAGAGAGATCTCAATGTAGGAATCTTGGTGCTAGTGGTTGGGATGATATGATGATGAAAAGTCTTCTAATTGCCTACAGAGGCATGAGAATAATTGACAGGAGCTGCTGATCTTGAACTGTTTGCATAAAAATGAAATAAAATAGCCATTTATGTGTCTTTTCCTTCATGGTGTCAATAGAAGCAAGAAATACTTTGAGATACAAGGTTGGAGGAGATGGGAATGGTGGCTACACTGTTTCCAACCTGCACACTCACTATATGTCCATGAACACCTGAGACTTCTGTTTCTTTGTATTTATCTGATGTTAGGAGAATTCCAAGAAGGAAGTGCCCAGAGTTTGGGATCCCACTCACAGCTATAGTCAGTAGCAGAAATCTGTCCAAGGCAGGAACAGGGGGTCACCAAATTGATAGCAACTGATGATGCAGAAAGTTCCTGCAGATAGATATGGAGGGACTGTTAGTCACAGGCTTTATGTATTGTAAACCTCATTACGGAAACAATTGGCATCTATGGACTATGAAAAGGTAGTAATCCTCAGAGCCCAGTAGATAACTATAGCTAAGAAGTACATTCGCTGAAGGAGAAAAGGACTAACATAAGTGATCTCTACATGTATGCCTTAATGCCATCGTACTTTTAAGTCTGAGACCATTTCTATAGGGGCCTTATATGTACAAAGGGAGAATACACCCCAGGTTTGAAAGGATTGTTCTGTAAGAAAAAAACATTTGTTACATCTTCTCAGTTAGCCTCTTTTCCAGAAGCTATTAAAATTCTGCTAATAGAAATGAAACCAAGTCTTCCTAATATATATACACACACACATATATACACATATGTATGTATACATAAATACATGTATTTTTGTGTTTTATATACATGTGTATAAAATACATACATATGTATATAGAACATATACAAATACATACATATACACAATATATGTGCATATATACCTACACACATATATGTAACTGATCCTGTTTGATAATAGGAAAGACACTGGTATGAGTTCAGAAGTAACTCAGGATTAGCCCTAGGACTCTGAGAAGAAGAGTAAACAGATGCCCTCTGGAAATCCAACCTGTAGCTGTGGGTAAAGGTTGAGATGGTGAATCCAGATGGGATGTATTCATTCCCTCTTTCAACCAAAAGTCTTCTCTTCTCCATAGTAAACCTCCTGTTTTTTTAAAACATCCTCATATGGTATGACACTAAGGCCTTTTAACTGAAACCCTCCTGTGTCAGCACAACTTTGACCTTAAAATGTAGATTCCAGAAATAAATATAAATTTCCAATTGTGATCTAAGGATAGTGTGGACCTCTTACTCTAGATTTAGTCCATCAACTAATATTTACTAGGATATCATTAGCTTTTTTTGGGTGGGGAGATACTGTCATACCATATTGTTTACTCATATTGAGATTTTTTGGTTCACAAAAACTTCCAAGTATTTTTCACATAAAATGCTCTTTAGTTTTGTTTTTGTTTTCCCCATCCTTTTCAGTTGACTTTTTCTTAATCTAAGAACATTTTGTTTGATTCAGCCCATCAAAGATCTGAAGTCTAAGGCACAGTGCCAATTATGACCAGTATTCTCCTCCTTATGTAATAATCACAAGCTATAAGATACTAAGATTGTTTCCTATCACTATTCCTATAATTTCTAGTTCATGAAAAATTTCCATCTTATTGATCAAATTTAGGTTTGGATAGCAGTCTCCACAATCTTGTCCAAAACATGATTGTCAGCTGTGCTTAAGAATTAAGTATTGCCTTCTTTTTTATCAGCATAGTTTTCCTCAGCATGTATGTGTCACAAGCAAGTTTTGAATCCAGGTCTTCCTGGGTGTGAGGCCAGATCTCTATCTACTATATCTGCTCCCAAGTGCAGCTAATCAGATTGAAATGTAATTAGGAAATAGTTATCAAAATAAATAGAATACAACATAACATAGATAATGTTAATTTGTTGTTTTTTAAGTCAATAGGCAGTATGCAGGGATACATTTCTAGGTAAGTTTGACATTTATCTATTGTAATAATACCATTTTACTCTTGAAGGTGTCTTTCAGATCAAAGCCTCATTTTGTAGGGAGCAAAGACCTAAAGATAAAGAATGTGCTGAAGGTCAAGCTGTATCCAGCACTTGGTCTCCTGACTCCTTGTCCAGTGCTCTTTCTAATTATTATGATTTAATATTGATATTACATTCTTAAATACGTTCCCAGCTCCCAAGGTTATGGCACTGTTTTTCAGTCTTACTGAGTTTGTGAGACTCTCATGGCATCATTATTGAAATCATAATCCCAATCCCTGGTTTGACATTAAGATAAGACCTAAAAGCTATAGAATTGATAGTAATTAAATGTATCTGCTATGAACACAACTTCTTTTAAGGAATACTGAGTCAATTCAACTCTGAAGTACTGGGATTCCTGGGAATATAGTTTTCAAAGCAGTGAATTAATGCATATCACAATGAATTATTTTTTATAACATTATTTGGAACTCCATCAGTATTCTCAAAGTAAAACTCTTGCTTAAAGCAGATGGTTCTCTTTATCCTCAAAAATCACATTTAATGCATAAGACCAAGAGGGCAGCTTGTATTCATGTCTTTTAAAAAAGGGGGAATAGGAAAGGGAAGCCAGATGAATACATTTAAAAGCTGACCTTTCACCATATGCCCATGGGAGTGAATAATCAGTGAATTCTGAAAAAAGGGAATGAAATATAAGTCCAAGCAAGCCTTTCTTCAACTGCAAAGATATTATATGACTTGAGTAAATTCCCATAGATAGTAGTGAACCTACATGGTCTGGTAATTTAACTATTACCCTTCCCTTTGAGAGTTGAAGCTTTGAATGTCTGAGCTAGAAGAGACTGGGTGCAGACTGATGTTGGCCAAAGACAGAAGCATTTCACTGTGGTCATATATGTTTTACTCTTTCCAACTCCATGGGTTCACTACTGGGACCTGGAAAAGTGCCATTTAGTTCTAGTAGAAAAAAAAAGAATAGAAAAATTCAGGAACAGGTTTTTTTTTTATTTTAAAGTTACTAAAATGATGGAATGTTACTGTGCCTTGTGAAACAACAAATGAAGTGATGAATACTGAAAGAAGCAGAACTAGGAAGGCAACATACAAATGACTACAAGAATGAAAATAGAAATCACCACTTCCTCCACCACCACCACCACCACCAATAACAACAAATCTAAAATTTTGTATTATTTAGTTGTTTCGGTCATGTCCAGCTCTTTGTGAATCTATTTGGGATCTTCTTGGCGAAGATACTGGGCTGGCATGCAATCTCCTTCTCCAGCTTATTTTATAGATGAAGAAACTGAGGCAAACAGGGTTAACTGACTTGCACAGGGTCTTACCAGTGAGACTGGATTTCTGGTGTCTTCCTGATGTTAGGCTTGGTTCTCAATTCACTGCACACCATCTATCTTCCAAAATATAATCCTATACCCTATAATTATAATGATCAAGCTGGGTCTTGGAGAAGAGATAAGTAAGTACCTTCCCCTCCTTTCTTTAGAGAGATAAGTAAGTACCTTCCCCTCCTTTCTTTAGAGAGATTTCTATATGTCAAGACAGTGTGTTCGTTAATTCTGCTAATTTTTTTCTTTTCAAATCATTGTTGCAAGGAAAGTGTTGAGGGATTTGTTGGGGGAAGGAGGGATATTTTTACAACTTTGTGCAATGTAAAACAAAATGTACCAATGAAACAAATAAAACAGAAAGTTAAAATCATGCAAATGGATGCTGATAAATTTTATTTAAAACATTACAAAAGAGAAGAAAAAGAGATCTTAATCTGCAGAATCATATTCTGGATAATATATAGGACATATTAATCAACAGTATCATCTGATGGTGATGTTTGCAGTGAAAATGTGCTTAAAGCTAGAAATGGGAGCAAGCTAAAATATTAATGCGTGTGCCTTCACCACTGCACAGCAATGATTTTACTCCTTAGCTAACTACCCATCTCATCTAGACTTATTCTTCTCTCCCCAAACCACTTGCCCTATCTTTTACCCCTACTCCTTAACAAAGGACACTGTCCAGTACTTTAATGAGAAAACTGAAACCATTCCTCAAAAGCTACTTTTCCCACCTATTTCTATACTTCATACCCTATGAACATCATTTTTCATTCTCTTCTGCTTTCAGTTTTTGTTCTCTGCCTGCTTGTAATTCAACATGAAAACTTTGGTGAGCCTATTTGTGGCCAGTTACTGAGGGCTTTGTACTGTGTGACAACCAGAAATCTTTAAATTTGCTTTAGAGGCAGAAGATCAGGTAGCTGAACTGGTTGGTGACCGGTATGTACATGGAGTGTTCAGGGAGTGGCTGGTATGAGGGTTTGCTGAGCCCTTTTCAGGGTTGCTCATCCAACTTTGGGGCCTACCCTCACCTTGGTAAAAAAGGTGTGGCCAATGGACTAAATTAGGTTGAGGGTAATTAACAAACCTCAAACCCATCAGTGAATTAGGGGTTACCCTAAAGTGTACAGAGACATACCCCAGGGGAATGGACAAATGAGACAATTTGTTCCAACAGTCACAACGGCTGCTGAAAGAAGTTCTGTGAAGTACTTAGAGCTTGGTCAGGCATCAAAGATGCCAAGGTTATTCAAGACATCCAGGGCCATTGCCAGTGTCTTTCTTTTCACTAGACTTCAATGACTGGAAGAAGGAGTGAGGCTGACGACTGTGCAACTCTTTCTCACTTGAGTCCAATTCATGCACAAGTCAAGATATCACCCCATGAGGTAAAGGGTTCACTGGGTTTAAATAATCTAGTTGTTATACTTAAAAACACTAATCCTGTTGGTTGGTTGATTGGGGTGGAGGTGTGAAATCCCATATTATATCAGTATAGTATTTGTGTCCTTCATCACAACCCATTCCTCTCTCTAATCTTTAATCTAGCTTTATCTACTGTTTTCTATCTTGCTGGGAAAAGCAAGCCCAGATTTTCCACTCCTAGAAATAAACAAAGACAAAACCTTCACTTCAAGTTCTGTCTCCCATACCTTTCATAGCCAAAAATGCATCTACATTTGCTGCCTCAAAATCCTCACTTCACATTCATTTTTCAAGTTCTTGCAATTTGTTTACTCACCCTCAATTGTATCTGTTCTCTCCAGGGTTATTAGCAGTCACCTAACTGGGTTGACTTCAGTCTTCATGGTTCCAGATTTCTATGTAGCATTTGACATTACTGAGTGCTTCTGCCACCCCAGGGTCATGAATTCTCTTTCATCTATTGTTTTTCATAGCATTGCTCTGTCCTAGTTTTTATTCTTATTATTTTCCTAAGTTTCTTTTGCTGAACCACAGCATATATTCCTTTGCTTACTCTAGGACTCTTTCCTGGGCTTTCTTTGTTAATCAAGCAACACATATTTATTAAGTGCTTACTATGTTCCAGGAAGGGTACTAAGAATTGGGTATACAAAAAAAGCAAAAGATCATCCCTGTCCTCAAGGAGCTCACAGTCAGAACAGAGACAGCAAGCAAATAAGTTTATGTTCAAGATAAACAGGGAATAAGAAAGAGAAGGCACTAGAATTAAAAGAGATTGGGAAAAGCTTCCTATAGAAGATAGAATTTTAGGCATCTTTGTTTCTCTCTTCTGCATTATTTATAATTGATCTCTTCAGTTCCCTTGGTTAAATGACCACTTAGATTCAAATGACTCCTAAATTTACATCTATACCTCTAATCTCTCTGGAGATTCAATTCAGGCATCACTAGTTTCCTGCTATTCATTTCTACTTACATATCCTATCAAATTTTATAGGGATAAGATTCCATTGATGTATGGAACCCTTGGTGAGGAAACCTTTCACCAATGCATATGGTACATTTTCCAAAACTCATAATTTAGAGAATTGCCTATGCCAAAGATCTTTTAAGTAATCTGTTCAGGATCACAAAGCCAGGATATGTCAGAGGCAGGGTATGTACCTAAGTCCTGCTGGTTTCAGGTTCAGTTCTCCATCTATTTTACCATACCTCTTATATGCTCAGCATTTCTTACTCAATATGTTCAAAGTTCAATTCATTATTTCCCTTCTGAAATCACCCAGGTTTGTAATGTCAGTCATTATCAACCCTTTCCTCTTCTTTCTCTCCCTCTGTCCATATAAACAAGCTACTACATTTTGTCAAGTCTTCCTCTACAGCATTTCTCCTATCCATCTCTTTCTCCCCATTCAAATTGCAGACCTTGGTTACTTAGCACCTGGAGTAATACAAGAACCTTTTAAATGTTTCTCATGCTTGTAGCCTCTCCTCTCTCTAAGATCGTTTTTCATCAAACTTAAGTCTGACCTTGGTATGCCCATGTTTAAAAAGCTTCAGTGGCTTCAAAATACAAAGACTTATATTTGGCATTCAAAGCTCTTCAAAATCCGATTCCAGATATACATATTTCCAGACTCATTTCTTATTAATCACTTCCTCCACTCCATATTCTAGCTAAATTGACCTATTTTTTTTTTTTTTTTTGCTTATATATGATGATCCATCTCTCGTGTCCATGTCATAGAACAGAATAGGCTGCTCTCTGCCTGGAATGCCCTCCCTCCTCCCTTCCACTTCCTGTAATACCCAATTCCCTCAAAGATTCAATTCAAATACCACCTCCTACATGAGATATTTTCTGATCTGCCTCCTTCCTCCTCTCCACGTCTTTCCACAAAGTCTAACCACAAAATTTATATGTATTTAAAATAATATTTTGCCTATATTCCCACCAGTAGACGAGGACTATTTTCATTTATGTCTTTGTATCCTCAATTTGTAACTCAGTTCCTGCCACACAGGAAGCATTTAATAAATGTTTATTGAACTGAACTGAAAACACACATACATTAGACAATAAAACTTTGAAGAATCAGCAGATTTAATGAAGAAGGCCTTCTAGGAAATCAGAGTTGAATATTATGGCTAAAGTGACTATTCTCTATAGTGACCAATTAATTACTGAGCTGAAAGAGGTCTTAGAGATTATTTCGTTTGATTCCCTCCCAATTTACTTGTAAGGAAGTCAAAAGTCATGTAGATGAAGGATTTGTCTAAGATCACCTTACCAATAAAATGGAAAAACCATGATTAGATAAACCTAGATCTCCTTGAAACTTGGTCTAATGCTGTTATCGTCATATCTTGTTAACTGTTAAAATAAAGTCCTTGACAATGCTGTGATTCTTTATATCAGTAGAAAGAATTTGGGCTATACTAACAATTAAAAGAAGAAAAGAAAAAAAGCTAACATATATAGGGGATGTATAAACGTGAGGCCAATAGAACATAACTGATTTTTAATTAATTATTGGGATTTTATAATAGTGTCTGGGAGGTGTTACAACTACATAACATTTACCATAATTTTTTGAACATCAGTGCTTCCCACCTTGTACACAAGATAGCTTGAATGCAAGAAAATATAAATCAGAGAAGAGCATCTATATCTATTCTCTCTGTAATCAAAATAGAGACAATAGGAAAGTTTACCCCTCAGTATAAAAAATGTGAATAAAATTAAAGGGATACATTTTAGTCATATGTCTTTAAATGTCTGATACATGTGGGATGAACTCAAGGCAATTTTCACTAATATATCACATTATGCTCTTTACATTTATCTAAATTCAGCAAGTAGAATTGACAGTTTAGTAAAAATTGATCAAGCCCTGCTGTGTGCAAGTCATTGTCATTGGGCAAACAATGAAGAAATAACATATAGATACTTATAAAAGAATAGTATTCCTCCAATCTTGCTTTATGTATTTAAAAAGTTAAATTTGTTTGTAAAATACCCTATGCAGTTGAGTCTAATCACGGCAATAGTTACATACTTGATCCATGAACACTACTATAGCTGAAAAGACATTTGTTGAAGTGCATATTTTTGGAACAATGAAGGATCTCTTGCCATGTATATCTTCATGTGATATTTACTATCTCCTTCTATGGGTTGGTTAAATAAAAATGCTAGTTTTTGAAGCATGGAATGCAATCATCCTTTAGGGAGATTTATAAAAGAGTTGAATCTTTTAAAAACTAAATTCCGAGCTCAGATTTAAAATGTTAAATTTCCTCCAGTTTAATGGACCAAATTAAAAATTCAAGGTGAAACAAAAGCAGAATTACTTGTATCAATTAACTGGTTATTTGATTAAAATTTATTAAGTGCCTACTCTTTGTAAGACACAGTGACCAGTGTTGGGGAAGGCACAGGCTCCTAAATTAGGAGCCTCATATTTCAGTAATTAGCATGAAGTTTCCCTGTATTCAAGAAATTTTAAAATCATCAGATGGTCAATTTCTCCTTTCACTTCCATCCTTTGGAAGCAAATGCCTCTCCAATGAATAATTGTTTGGTAACTCTATGTCTGATCTACAGGGCAGAAAAGGAAACCTAAACACAAGACATGTTTTCTAAAGATATTTATTAAAGGATATTCATTAGATCCTTTTGGAATGGGAAGTAGGATCCTCTGGTTTTCCAAACTTGTATTCATACTGTGACACTGGTGTGACAGTTTCCCATATTGGGAAAATCATCCAAAGATGATTTTTTCCAACTTTCTTTTGGGATTCCAGGATCATACTTGGTGGGGAAAAAATTCAACTCTGTTTACATGTCTTTGAGCATATAGGTATGAAAGTGAAATATTTCTTACTCAAGGTGATATAAAAAGGAAGATATTTTGAGTCTTGTCCATCATTCCAAGTGCTCTAGGACCTTCTGGGCCCGGATGTGTAATTACTATATAGTTACTGAGGAAAAAAAAGACCTTATCACTGGTTTTAGGAGTAAAAGGCAAAAAGGAGAATGGACAATTAACATTTAGAAGACCCATGAATTATTTGGAGAATATCCTTGGATGAATGATAAAAAGGATTCCCTCCACTTCAGACTTGGGATTCTAAATATGATTGCTAACTGAAATGCCAGATGGAATACAGAACGAACTTACAACATATAAAAAGAATTCTTACAAGACAATAAACGCTTCATGTATTAATATAGCTATGTATAAGTGTGTGTATGCATTACATAATCTATTGAAAGTAACATTGATTCATTTGCATTCTTTAGAGTAAGGAAAGATTTTTGCAGCTATAAAATTCTAAAAAGCAAAACTAGTACATTATGAATGTAAGGTTGTGGGGTTAGTATAGTCAATTAGAAGGAGAAGAAAAAGAGCAAATCTTTGAACTTCCCTTAGTCTTTGAAGAGATGGATGCAATTGGGAACTTCATTTCTAGTCTTCTGATTCATAGTATGGATCTTGTCTCCCTTTCTGCTACAACTTACCCTTACTCTTTATTTCTCCATTTGCCTGTTTTCCTTATGCCACTGATTCTTTTTGACTGAATTCTTAAATTCTCCCTTCTGCCTTTCTGTCTTTTGTTTAGTGTGGTCTCTTTAAGAATTCCAGGTTATGATTTAATTTCACCTACTCAATTCCATTTCAAAGAATATGATACTCTCAAACTGATCAGGTTGAAAATTAAATGCTGGTTCTTTTGAATTAAAATTTCCAAGATGCCAGTAAATCTCAAACCCTCTTATATGTTTTGAGTATCATCTTCTGTTATCAATCCAGTGTTACAGCCCATTCAGATTATTCGATCACAGTTTCCTATTGAGATCCAACATATTTTTATGATTTCAAAATTTACTGAAGCAATTAAAAACACATGGTTTTCTTATATGTAAGTAATCTGGGCCAATGTTCAGTAGATTTGTTATCTCAGGAAATTTAACAAAAACAAAGATATAGACTTATAAATCTTTATTTACTGCTACAGTTTTTAATACCCTTTCCTCAATTTTTTAATTTTATATTTTTATGAAGATGAAAAATTAAATGTTTGACCATTTCCCTAAAGCAGTAAATGGAGAAGAGCACTTGCTGTTCAGAAACTTACAACACACTGCACCATCTAGCAAAAATCTACAAAGGATTCCATGTTATTAATGATAATATATAGTGATTGGAGCTTAAGTGCTTTTACCATTCACCCTCTTCATTTCTCTATGTAATTAGATACTCTCATTAAAATAAAATCCATTTATCATGAGTCATGTACAAATAATATGATGACTGATGACTTTGGTACCAGCTCTCCAGTACTCAATTCCTATAGCTTTTAAATATACCTGTAAGCAAGTATCTGAGCTTATTTTGTTTCATGCATATATAACATATATACCATATAAATATGTATGTATATATCTGTCATATATGCACATGCATGTATATATTCATATACATTCACACATACACACACTTTTTCTTTTCTCTCTTTTGACATTTATATCAATACTCTTACTAAGTCTGACAAAGAGAGCTATTAAGATAACATTAAACCACTGTATACAGTAGGACTAGATATGGTCAGATAAATATAATTTTAACAATGATCAAACTCTCATCTGTGTGGTAGTAGAAATTTACAACTGAAGACTTTCTTTAGAAAGTTATTTTCCTTCTGTCCCTAGAGCATCTGACAATCTAAAAACTCTTTCCCTATTATTTACATTTTCATTAAGATTTTTAAAATTATATGTAATACACATAATCATATAAAGAATACCTTTTCTTACAAAGGTTGCAATAATATTTAAAGACATGTGAGATTAATACTGGGGCACATTTGTAAATAAAATACAAGAATAATTTTATAATATTAACACAAAATATATGACTACATATTTAATATATTATATGCAGGAAGCTTGCTATAGAATATTGGTAGATAATACATGGCAATTTTACTTACGTGTAAGGTAAGATATTTTAAACATAAGATGATAAAATAATTAATTGACCAAAGAAAATCCATAGAAATTACTTTAAACAGTGAAATATATTTCTATACATCAGAATTAGGAGCGCCAACATCCAGCCATCTTCAACTAATATTCTTAAAAAAGAATATGCTTTATTGTAATGGAATTATAATGGAATATAAATACTTAGGCATATATAGACATTCTGTAATTTGGTCTGTTAATCCAGACCAGATATAGTAAAGAGAAGTCTTTTCTGATTTGTTGTCAAAACATGAACTGTAGTTACCATCAAAAGTCCTCATTTATTTTAGGCAATTCTTTTGGGCCACATTAACGCTGGCTACTCTCCCTTGGTTTGATGCTTTTGCTGATGGTGTTCAGTGAGGGATAATTTTGTATGGGGAAAGGCCTAAGTCCTTTTCCTGTAAGGCTGATATGTGGTCCCATGAAATAAGCCATAATTCCTTTGTCTCTGAGTTTGTATTTTTCCATTTTAAATGATGATTACAGACTCAGATATTGTGAGTCTCAAACAGGCCAAGAGGCCAGTGTTCTGATACTCTGGCATCCTGGAGTGACCTTCGAGAGTAACCTTTGGGACCTAGCCCAGTCACACTTATGCAAAGACTTATCCAGGAACAATGTCACCTTTAGATACAAACTTGGTAGAGAACAAACTTTTATAGGGAATGAACTAAGTTTCAACAGACTATCCTTAGAGCTACTGTGGGATAGGGGAAAATGTGTGCTTAAGATGTTGGGGAAAAATGTGTAATTGCTATATAAGCACAGTAGATATCTCTTTTTAAAAGCAAATTGATGGCAAGTAATTAAATGAAATTAGAGAGTAGTCCCTATGTACTGTCAGTAGAGGGAAGACAATCAAGGGGGCTTGAGTCAATAGAAGTAGAGAATCGACACATACAAATTTATTAGGGTACCTAAAGAACACTGAGGGGAGATACAGGGGGAAGAGTGAGGTCAGAGTGTCATCTCTATAGGAACCATAAAATCTCAGCACTGGAAGGAATTTTAGAGGCCTTCTAGTCCTCCTTGTACCCAAATATGAATCCTCTTTAAAACATTCCTAATAAATGGTCACCAACACTTAGACTGCTGAATTATAGGACATTCGTTACCTCTAGAGTCTGTCCTCTCCACCTTAAGAGAGCTCTAATTGTTATAAATCTTTTTCTTGACATCTACATCTGCTTTTCTGTATCTTCCACCCATTATTTTAAATTCTGTCACTTCAAGTCAAGCAGACTCAAGTGCTACAAACACTTGATGGCTGCTATCTTATTCCTTCTCCTCACAATTTTTCCCCACGCTAAAGTCCCCAGTTCTTTTATCTGATCATTGTATGCCATGGTTTCCACTTCCTCATCTTTTTGACTTTTTTCTCTAGATGCCCTCCGTATTATCAATGTCCTTTCTAAAAAGTTAGGACAAGAAATATTTACCTTAGTTAACAATTCCATATGATAAAGTCAAAGTATAGCGGGACTGAAAGCTCTACTTCTTTAAAATAGCCTGAGTTTGAATTAGCTGTTTGGGCTGTCACATCACCCTGATCACTTATATTGAGCTGGTACAATCCTCTAAAATCCGTAGGACTAGAAACTCAATCTGAGTCAGCAATGTGGTGAGAAAGACAAGTCAATCACACATAGAAATAAATTTAGGTAGAAGGCAAATTATATGAAAAGGATTAAGTGGTGGCAGCATATACACACACATTCATATAAGTGTGTGTGTGTGTGTGTGTGTGTGTGTAAAATGAAATTGAGGTGGTTTAGGGAACTCCATTCTGATATTTTACTAAAGATTGGAGAGAGAAAGAGGATGACTTGGGTTGGGGAAGGTAGCAACATTCCACTGAAGAACAAATGAATGGATGAATGGGAAAAAAGACATTTATCCCCTATTCACTATGTGCTAAGACATTGTATGGAGCAGGGCTTCTTACACTTTTCCCCATTTTTGACCCCTTTACACCCAAGAAATTTTTACACAACCTCAGGTATATTTGAATACAAAATAGGTATAGAAATCAAATATTTATTGATGATAAATCATAAAGAAATTTATTTTATTTTTTCTTTTCATTAATTAATTAATTTTTAGTTTTCAACTCTCAGTTCCATGAGATTTTGAGTTTCAAATTTTCTCTCAATCTCTTCCCTTCACCCACCTCGAGACAACATGTATTCGGATTACCCCTTCCCCCAATCTGCCTCCCTTGCATCACACTCCTCCCTTCTCTTACCCCCATGCCCTCTTTTTTCTTAGAAGACAAGGTAGATTTCTATACCCCATTGCCTGTATATCTTATTTTCTAGTTGCATGTAAAAACAATGTTTAACATTCATTTTTAAAACTTTGAATTCCAACTTCTCTCTTCCTCCTCCTCCACTCATCCCCATTGAGAAGGCAAGCAATTCTAAATATGTTATACATGTTTAGTTATGCAAAAGACTTCCATAAAAGTCATGATGTAGAACACTAACTATGTTTCCTTCCATCCTATCCTGTACCCATTTATTCTATTCTCTCTTTTGACCTCAAAAGTATTTATTTTTAATTACATTCTCCTCCCATTAGCCCTCCCTTCTATCATCTCCCCATACCCCCTCATCCCCCACTTATCCTCTTCTCCCCTACTTTCCTGTAGTATAAGGTAGAGTTTCATAGCAAATTGAGTATGCATGTTATTCCCTCCTTAAGCCAAATATGATGAGACAAAGGTTCACTTTTTCCCTCTCACCTCCCTTCTCTTCCCTTTCATTGAAAAAGTTTTTTCTTGCCTCTTTTATGTGAGAGATAATTTGCCCCAAGTTATTTTTCCTTTTCTCCTCCCAATATATTCCTTTCTCCACTCTTAATTTTATTAGATATCATCCCTTCATATTCAACTGACCCTGTGCCTCTCTGTCTATATGTATATGATCCCTCCAGCTATGCTAGTACTGAGAAAAGTCTCAAAAGTTATAAATACTATCTTTCCATGTAGGAATGTAAACAGTTCAACTTTAGTAAATCTTTTATGATTTCTCTTTCCTCTTTACCTTTTCATCTTTCTCTTGATTAATGTGTTTGAAAATCAAATTTTCTATTCAGTTCTGGTCTTTTCATCAAGAATGCTTTAAAGTCCTCTATTTCATTGAATGACCATTTTTGCCCCTTAAGTATTATACTCAGTTTTGCTTCATAGGTGTTCCTTAATTTTAATCCTAGTTCCTTTGACTTCTGGAATATCATATCCCAAGTTCTGCAATAACTTAATGTAGTAGTTGCAAGATCTTGTGTTATCCTGATTGTATTTCCACAATACTTGAATTGTTTCTTTCTGGCTGCTTGCAATATTTTCTCCTTGACCTGGGAGCTTTGAATTTGGCTACAATATTCCTAGGAGTTTTCCTTTTGGGATCTCTTTTAGCAGGTAATGGGTGGATTTTTTTAATATTTATTTTACCTTCTGGTTCTAGAATATCAGGGCAGTTTTCCCTTATAATTTCTTGAAAGATGATGTCTAGGCTTTTTTCTTTGATCATGACTTTCAGGTAGCCCCATAATTTTTGAATTGCCTCTCCTGGATCTATTTTCCAGTTCAGTTATTTTTCAGATGAGATATTTCACATTGTCTGATATTTTTTCATTCCTTTGGTTTCATAATTTCTTGATTTTTCATAAAATCATTAACTTCCATTTGCTTCATTCTAATCTTTAAGGGATTATTTTCTTCAGTGAGATTTTGGACCTCCTTTTCCATCTGGCCAATTCTGCTTTCTAGGGCATTCTTCTCTTTATTGACTTTTGGGATCTCTTTTGTCATTTGGATTAGTTTATTTTTTACAGTGTTGTTTTCTTCAGCATTTTTTGAGCCTCCTTTAGCAAGCAGTTGACTCATTTTTCATAATTTTCTTGCATCACTCTCATTTCTCTTCCCATTTTTTGCTCTACTTCTCTTACTTGATTTTCAAAATCATTTTTGAGCTCTTCCATGGCCTGAGACCAATTAATATTTTTCTTGGAGGCTTTGGATGGAGGAACTTTAACTTTGTTGCCTTTTGTTTGCATGTTTTGGTCTTCCTTGTTACTAAAGTATGATTTTATAGTCTAATTCTTTTTTTGGTTTTTGTTTATTTTCCCATCCATTTACTTGACTTTTGAGCTCTTTGTCAAGGTGGATCTCTGCTTCCAGTGGGGATGAGAGGTGTATTGTCAGCTGCTGGATTCCCCTGCAATCTGTGGGTCTAGAGCTCCAGAAATATTCCCTGTCTCTGCCCCTGCTACTGCTGTGGCTTCCTCTGCCTCCTTCCTCCTGCTGCCCCATGGCTCCTGCCAGACCACTCCACTCTCCCACATTGGTCCCACAGGCTTTTTCTACTGACCTTCCAATCTGTCCTCAGCATTTTGGGCTCCTGAAGTCTGGAAAATGCCATAGGCGCAAGAGATTTAATTTCCTCAAGGTCTGCTCAGGTACTGTCTCTGCTGGCTGCTGGACTATGCCTGCCACTGGACTGTGCCCTGCCCCCAGCAAGGCCCAACAGACTCTTCCCAGAGCCCTTCTAAGCTGTCTTTGGCTGGAGATTTGCTTGAGCCCCAGAATTTGTTGAGAGCAATGTTTTACAAGCATTTGATTGGGCTGAGGGGCAGAACTCTACAAAGTGCATACTGTTACTCTGTCATCTTGACTTCACCACCCCTTGTTTATTTTTACACAAAGTATTAAATATTGGAGGAATATTTGATACTGCAGGATGTCGAGTAGGTTCAATTTTTTTTTCAGAATTGATAGTTTGATTTTATAAACATCAGTGCCGTGTTCAGAACCAAGGTTGCAGTGAAGTCGTGATGCGACACGCAGTGCTGGAACCACCTGGGATTCGTTAAGTGTTTGATTTTGAATTACATTTTAGTTGTTGCACATTCAGAAACTTTTTACCGATGCCAAATTTTTTGTGACCAAAATATTCAATTACACGACTCCATATGGGGTCACATATTTAAGAAGTACTGGTATAGAGAACTGACCTCCAATTCAGAAAGATCTGGATTTAAATCTTGCCTCTGACACATACTAGCTGCTAGACTAGGCTAATTATTTCTTAACATTTTCATACCCTAGGCAACTTTCCAAGACCCTATATTTGCAGGGAAGGTACTGATCTACATTGGTAGATGGGATTTCTTTATCTGAGAAATTCCTGTACCAGTGAAATCACAAGTCCAGTCCCTATTCCCATCCCAACTCTGTTCCAACCAACAAAGGAAAGGATAAAGTGGGATGAGAGGTACTTGCAGAGAGATTGCCCTTGTTGATGAGGACTACTTCTACCTCAGAGCCTTCAGTCTAGGGTGAACAGCAACAATATCAGATTTAAATTTACACACACACACACACACACACACACACATGCTATCTACAACCAGAGAAAGAACTGATAGTGTATAGAATGATTTTACATATATATGTATATATATACATTTATGTATGTACACACATATACAAATACACAGACACATACATACATATTAGTGTCTAATGGTAGCCATATGAAGAGGTCAGAGTTTAGCAGGACTGAACAGTCTACTTCTTTTAAAATAATCTGAATCAAATTAGCTCTTTGTGCCGTTACATCTCCCTGATCATATCACATCACATCACATCATATCACATCATCATATTGAGCAGATGCAATTCTCTCTATGGTGGAGGAGGGAAGAAAAAAAGAAAAGACATTTTCATGATAACTTTTAAAGTAATAGTCAAGTTGTACATAGTAGATTTTCAGTTTCCTGGCAATCTTCCATTATTATTATTATACCATGTTATGGAAATTTTTAGTTTATTCCATAAATTAAAAACAAAATAAAATAAAAATATTTAAATTATGCAAAGCATTTTAAAAACACTACATGTAAAACACTGAGCTAAATAAGGGATATAGAAAAACAAGAAATACCCTGCTTTCAAGTAATTCCATTCTAATAGAGAAAAACTATATCTAAAAGTTAGGTGGGAATGGGAGCAAAGGAATAGAGTATACCTTGGAGATACTGGGGCTTTGTTCTAGACTAACTTATTAAGCAAAAACAGTAAAAAAGTATGACTTTTTGGTTTCTCAGCAGTGTGCAATAATATTGTCTAGAAAACATATATACCTCAGCTAAAAATACTTTATTACTAAAAATGCTAACCACCATCTAAGCCTTTAAGCAAGTTTTTGTAGTCTTTTTAACCAGTGGAGGGTCTTACCTTGAAGCTGATAGCTGTTGATTGATCAGGGTTGTAGTTGCTGAAGGTTGGACTGGCTGTGAAAATTTCTCAAGATAAGACAATTGAATCTTCTTTTCACTTGAACGCTTAGAGACCATTGTAGGGTTATTAATAGACCTAATTTCAATATTCTTGCCTCTCAGGGAATAGGGAGGCTCAAGAAAAGGGAAAAAGACTGACTGTTGATGGAGTCATCAAAACATACTAACATTTATCATGTAAGGGCCCAATTAAGCTTGCCCTCTTATTTGGTCATAATGACCCAAAACAATGTTACAATAGTAACATTACAGAAAACTGATCACAGATCATTATAACAGATATAATAATAATTTAAAAGCTTGAAATATTGTGAGAATTACCAAAATGTGACACAGAGATATATATTGAGCTCATGTTGTTGGAAAAATGGTGGCAACAATAGAGTTGTTCAACCCAGGGCTGCCACAAACCTACACTTTATAAAAAAAATGTTGTATCTGCAAAGTTCAATAAAACAAGATATGCCTTATGTATGCAACACCAAGAAAATTAGTATGAAGGTGGAGTAGACCAAAATAGTGAGCCAAAAAAGAAATGACACTTCTGATGAGATGGCAGACCTGGATTCACCAATCATCAATTAAATTGTCCTCAGGTAGAGTCATCCTCAGAGGGATAAGAGATGAAGAAAATGGACGATGAAGGTAAGGGCTTGTGAAATGAAGAGGGGACTGATGGGAGACAGACTATTTTCTCAGCAAAGCATGAGTTGAAGAGGTGTTATGGTATGTTTAAGGAAAGAACAGAAGGTTCAGAGTAGTAATTGTGAGGAATGGGGATAGAGAATCAATTATAGAGGAGCAAAAATTTTCCATGCTTCAGTGAGGGCATATGAAAGATAAGGTAACATAATTTTGTAGGAGACTTGCTCAGTTCATTTGAATAACTTATTCCAGCTCCATTTGGCAAGACATGAATAGGAATGGTTGAGACAGATAATAGAAGTAATCCAAGTTTGGGGTTTGTCAAGGTTCAAACGGTGAGAGAAAAAAGAACAAGATATTGAAAACAAGAAGTGCATGTGATACTGGACTGATTAACTAAAGGAAAGAGAACTTTATCACAGATTTAGAGCTATTAGGGACTTTATAGGTCATTGAGTCCAAAGATTTCATCTTATAAAACAAGAGAATGAATCTCAGAGAGATTAAGTGATTCAGTGTCTGAGGCAGGATTCTCACTCAATTCCATTCTATCCTCTATAATATGCTGCCTTTTGAAGTCAGAACAGAGTTGGTGGCCTTGGAAAATACTAAAGGGTGGAGGGATTGATGAGAATGGTAAGGATGGAAAAATAAATTTATGAAAAGTAAGACATAGGGAAATATAGAATGATAGTGAAAGTAATAGGATTTTATTTTACCTGGACTTTATCTTTTTTAGACCTGGAAACATTTTTTCCCCTGACACTTAGCTTCATGTTTATTTGGTTAATTCTTGAAGACTGCCTTTTTTTAGTTGATTGGTGGTACTGGTGAAAATATTATCAAATTGTGTTGTATTTTCTTACTCTTTTTCTCTGTGTAATTGTGTTAACACCATCTGCACAACAGCCTGCTCTGCTCAATACTGAAATCCTGTCTTTGTCTTTTGCAAATACTGAAACATTATTTACTATTATTAGTGACAACCACAACCACTTTTATCACCACAACTTCTACCACCACCAAGATTAGATGTTAGAAATGGCTATGTCCTAAGTGATAACATGGGTTTTCATTTTAAGTTGGAGTTTGTCTTTCTGTCCCAGTATGTTATTGCTTCACCACAGGACATAGTTCCAGCTGGGTGCAGAGGTTCTACTCTGAATCAAAAGTTACATACAGCACCCCTCTCAAATCATAAAAAAATCCATATTTCAAAATGTCAGCAGCTTTGAGTGAATACTGCTGATTTTCCAGCAGCCTTAACAAAAATGCTCAGATTGAGAAACTTCTCTTTTTTTTTAACCTTCTCTGGCAAAGATCTCCACACAGTGTGGTGGTAACATTAGAGTCTCCATAAACTTCAAGGCTATTGAAATCAAGCTTCCTCTCTATAGTCATAAACAATAGTATGAAATAAAACTACACAGCTGAGGCGTTCAATTTAAAAGAAGTGGTGACCAGTTAAAATATCAGTTCATTTTAAAGATGCACAAAGCTTATGGAGGTACTCTTTTTGCCACCAAATAATATAGAAATTTACAACACAAAGCAGGCATAGAAAAGGGATAAGGATCCAGAGTCTTACTTCAAAATTCAGTTGCCAAAGTTGAATATTCAGCCTAAGGATGTATGAGTAAGTATGAAGAAGTCAGACTTTATAGCTATATTTACTCCCTGGACCTGATTCTTCCACCATGGGTAGAGGATTTGAACTGAACATCAAGGGAAGAAAAGTTTGCATCATACTTGATATTTTTCATCCTTTGGGCACTGTGACTCAGAGCCCATCTTGAAGTCAATGAGACATTCATGTTCAATGTTTTCAAGCTTCAGTAGTTTAAGACACCCAGTACGTCCCTTCCCTCAGAAGAGGAGAATAAATTTAAGCTGTTTTATTTTTACATTAAAGAATCATACATCTCTAAACTTCGGAAATGGAAAAGACTTTCAATAATATTTAATCTCTCTACTAAATACCTGATAATATTTTGCTGTATTCTTTACTCAGTAACATCTTTCTGGGGGAACTCAACACTCTTCTAACGATTTTTGAAAATACTTATTTCAAATTTATGGGATAAAACAAGCATTTCCATAACATAGTATAATAAAAAAGATGATTGAATGTGAAATTGAAAATCTATTATGTACAACTTGCTAATCCTTTCAAATATGCAACAAAATTATTATTTTTAACTTCATTTTTCTTCCTCCCCATGGCTAACACAAATAGGTACATACACACATATGTATATATGTACACATGTGAAATTATTCTATAAATACTTCTATTTATCAGTTCTATCTTTGGATGTAAATAGTATCTTCCTTTATATTCTTTATAGCTCATTTAAATCAGTCCATTTTGATTTGCTCTAAATTTATTTATCTAGTTTATTTTGATTGGCTTTGCTTTAAAAATTTTTTTTCCTAACTTCAAGCTTAAATTTGCTGGCTTGCAACTTCTGTCCATTGTTCACAGCTTTATCTTCTGTGGCTAAACAGAATAAAGTCTAATCTCTCTTCAATATGACAGACTTTCAAATACCTGAAGTGATTATCACCACCTCCACCTCTACATTTTTTATTCTCCAGACTAAACATCGCCATTTCCTTTGAACTACCCTTATTTGCCCTAATATTGACATCTAGTAATTTTTCCCTGGATCTTCTCCTCTTCATTAATGTTCTTCCTAAAATATGACCTCTAGAACTGGACAAATCACCACAACCGTAATGGGATCAGGATATACCACAATGAGACAATCACTCCCTTGTTGAAGAAGATGTAGTATATTCCTCTTAATAAAGCCTAAAATAACTTCCTCATTCTAGGCTTGCAGGCTAGTAGAATCCCAGATCTTTTTCATACTTCCTATGAGCTTCTTTTTCCTCATATCTAAAACAAGGAGACTGAACCAAACAATCTCAAATGTCTCTGTTAGAGTTCTAAATTCTTTGATGTAAGTGATTGCTCCCTTTTCGCACCTCTTCCTGAGCTTTCTTTGCATCTTTCCTATGGGTACTGAGAGGCAACATGGTAGAACGGAATGTATGCTGCACTTGGGAATTAGGATACATACGTTCAAATCCAACAAGGTTGTATTAGATGATATCAAAGGTTATTTCTATCGCTATCTCTGATTTGATGACATTTTATTTTATATTACACTTAACTGTGCATACGTCTTACCTTTCTTACAGACTATAAGTTTCTTAAGGACAAGAGCTGAGTCATTTATTTTTACTTCTACACTCCTAGCAAAAAGGCTTTGCATATACATTGGATATTTAATAAATAATTAGTTGAACTGCATTGAATTAGAAGAGAAATATAAAAATAATTGTAGTATTTTAATTATAGGAAAACAAATCTCAGGTCTGACACCTTGGATGTGGTAATCAGTATTTATTGCCATTGTTATCATCATTAGTAGTATGCATTAAGTCAATATTGTTGTTCTTGAGTCTTTTCAGTAATGTCTGACTCTTCATGATCCCATTTTGGTTTTTCTTGGCAAAAATGCTGGAGTGATTTGCCGTTTCCTTCTCCAGCTCATTTTACAGATGAAGAAACTGAGGCAAACAGGGTTAAGTTACTTGTCCAGGGTCACACAGGTAAGTGTTTGATGCCATATTTGAATTCATGAAAATGGCTCTTCCTGACCGTAGGTCCAGTATTCTATTCACTGCTGCACCTAGCTATAATATAAGGTACAAAAGCACCAAATCAGACTCTTCCCAATAGGCCTGTACTCTAAATAAGAGAATAGACCAGAAACAAACACAAAGAATGAAAGTTAAAGGAAAGAAATGGCCATAGCCAAGGATTCACATTTCCTTCTTAAGAAAAAAGAATAATTTCAGAAAAATTCAATTCATCCCATCATCCTTTAAAAATTATAATTATTTTATCATTCTGAAAATAATGCCACATTCTTAGTAATGCCACTGCATTGAGGCACACAAAACATCATTTACGTTCTGTTCTAGTCAATTCTATTCAACAAATTAATTAATTTAAAATTAAATAAGTAAGCCTTGACACTGGCTGTCAACCATCCTGGGAATGCATTACTCTCTCTTTTGCCTCTTAAAATCTCTAGTTTCCTTCAAGACTAAGCCTACACGAGGCCTCTCCTTATCCTGGCAGCTGATAGCACCTTTCCCCTTGAAAAAAAATCTTGTATATATTTTGAATATATTTTCCATGTCTACATATACATGTTTGTCTGATCTAAACTTCTTCTTGAGGATGGGAATTGTTTTCATTTTAGTCCTTTTTAATGTAGGACCTAATCACAAAGCCTGACACATAGTAATGTCTCTATAAATATTTGTTGATTGGTCTAAGGATATGAACAAGCATTTTTCAAAAGAAGAAATCAAAGTTATCTATAGCAAAAAGAAACAGAATGCTCTAAAAACTACTGATTAGAGAAATGCAAATTAAAACAACTCTGAGGTATTACTTCACACCTATCATATTGGCCAACATGACACAGAGAAAACGACAAATATTAGAGGGGCTGTAGGAAAATTGGGACCCTGATTGATTGTTGGTGGAGTGATGAACTAGTTCAATCATGAAAGACTATAAAATGGTGATATCCTGTGACTCAGAAATGCCACTACTAGGTCTATTCCCCAAAAGAGATCACCCAAAAGAAAAAAGACCTATTTGCCCCAGAATATTTACAGTGACTCTTTATGTGGTAGCAAAGAATTGAGAATTGAAGGGATGCCCACCATTTGGGGAATGGTTAAACAAGTTGTGGTGTATATTGTGATGGAATGCTATTGTGCTATAAGCAAGTACAAGCAGGATGGTTTCAGGAAAACCTCGGAAGTCATCCAGAGTAAAATGAGTAGAACCAGGAAAACAGAATACACAGTAACAGCAATTTTGTAAGTATGAACATCGGTAAAAGACTTACTCTGATTGAGACAATGATCCAAGATAATTCCAAAAGTCCCATGATGAAAGATGTTTTCCATCTCTAGAGAGAGAACTGATGAAATCAGAATGCAGGGTGAAGCAAAATTTTTCACTTTCTTTTTGTTTTATTTTTGTGTTTTGCAACATGAATAATAAGGAAATATGTTTTACCTGATTTCATACATAAGATCAGTATCAAAGATGGAGTAATAAGGGAGAAAAAGGATTTGGAACTTATACTTTAAAAAATGAGTGTTAAATTTTTTTACAAGAAATTGGGAAATATTTAAATAATAATAATTATTAAAAAGATAATATAGCCCCTCTCTTTAATACCTAAGATTTTCCTCTCTTAATTCTAGCCTTAATTCCACCTGCCAGGCTGCTACTGGGCTACTACCAGCTTCATCTTAAAAGCCTGCCATTTGGTCTTTCTTCCTCAGATTCAGTCAATCAACATTCTCCCCTATATGAACTTTCTGGAAATACTTTGTAAAAAAGTAAAGAATGTCAGGCTAACTCACAACTGGGAGATGAATTGTTTCCTTCCCTTCAGGAAGCATATAATTATGCCAAGTGCAACTGTTGGCCTGCTTGTTTCATGACCTTTCCATCATTTGATCTGCTCAGAAAACCTGAAAACTGTCAGATAACAGCTGCGTGAAGCAGGTGGTACCACCTCTGGGAAAACACCTGTCAGCTCCTATATACAGCCCCAAATTCAGTAAACAAGAAGATAGTCAAGGCAGTGGAATGACAAACTAAGAGATGGGGTGGGGGACAGTGCAGGTCAACAATAAACTGGCAAGGAGTTCAATTTATACAGAGCAATCAGTCTTTGCTTCAAGTAGGAAGTTTAGGTGGCTAATGAGGTTGTACAGAATATAAGTGGATTACAGCATCCCATCCCCTAAATTCTCTAGTCATGCATTCATCCAACCTAATATGAGATTAGTTTTATGAATGCAATATAATTATACAACTCAACCTTATTGTAGGTACAATAAATGTTCTTTCACCCCCTGCATCTCCTGATTCATGTTTAGCTAAGTAGATGGTTCCTCTCTTGTTTACCCAAAAGGAATGTTGTTTTTCTTGTATTTTTGCAGCAACTTAGAGAGAACTAGGTGTATCCTAACCCATAAAAACTCAGCATTACAAAACAAATGTCATCCACTCATCACTTTCACAAGATTTTGCATATGAACTGAGCAGAAAGGTTTATAAAAATGTCCAAAAATGCAAGTTGTTTAAATAAAAACAAACATCTGTTCCTAAACACAGACTTATTGCTAATTTTCTTTCTAATCATAGATTTGAGAAAAGGAGACTTTGAATGTGGTGCTTTTTCTCCCTTTAAACATAATTAGAAGAGATTACAAGTAAGGACTTGTCTACTTTGGAATCTAGCATTTTTATTTTTGAAGATTATATGTTAGCCAAAAGTAGGGATGCCTTAAGTCCTATTCTGTCTGAGAATCAGGCAGAAATTTCACATTGCTGACTTACCATTTTTTTCTTCCTAATGTAAATTTGTGGATATGTCTGTCAGAGATTTCCCTGTCAATTTCTTAGGCTGATTAATGGGAAGGAGCAGATACCCATGTCTATATCTATCATGGCAGACAGTTGTCTTGGTGATTTACCTGCACATCAGAATGACCCTTTCAAGTATCTGCAAGAGCAGCCCTTGGAAGGATAGCCTTTTATTGACAGAGCTGTCCAGCTAAATCTGTGTGGAGAGAACACTTTCTTCACTGCATTTAGCTCGTTGCCCACTAGAACTATGCCTGAAAATAGAAAGTAATTTACTTTTATTAGAAAGAAATTCACAAAGCAAACTGTAAAAATCCAAACTAGGATTATAACATAAGCAAGGAACAGCATGCCATTTTTATGAACATGTTTTAAATGTTTGTTTCTAATGAGCCCTCTTGTACAGATGATTCATTCATTTATGAGAGCAGCAGTGATTTATGTGTAGTTTTTCTCAACTTGGAAGATTGATTAATCTTTGAAATTAGGAGGAAGGATGGTATAAGCAGATAGAACATTAAGCTGGGTATTAGAATACATGAATTCTAGTCCTAGCATTGTCATCTAGCAGCAATGTAGCCCTGTGAAATCACTCCATCTTTCTCTCAGTTAATCAGGGATAATATCTACCCTGTCTAGCTTACTAGGTATTACAAGGATCAGATAAGAAAATATATTAGAAAGTGTTTGAAAAACCTCAAAGTGCTAAAAATGAGTAAAGTGGCAAGATGGAGATAAAAAAGAAAACAATCCCTTAGTATTCCTTCCCCAACTCCCAAGAAAATGACCATTTATTTCCCTAGTAGCATATGGAATGAAGGAATAGAAGCAAATGCATCAACCACTGATTTCTCTTGTTGGATAGAAATGCTTTGAATGTTTATGAGGTAGGATCCTATAGCAATTACTTTATATCAAAACAAGTAAACAGAGAAAAAGCCTAAGTACTCAGGTAACTTATAAAATTCCAAGGGAAAATGGGTGAATTTAGAGAAAAATAATAAAATGTATGTAACTTCAAATTATGCTGGACTCTGAAGTGGCTATATTCCTTATTCAGAAATAACAATATTGATGGCAGTAGGAGACTGAATTAAGCAATATTTAGCTTTATTGATCTTAGAAAATGCCTTAAAAAATCATTCCTTGCTTTAGTTGTGTCTTTTATCTTTAAGAAAATGGTACATTGTACTGATAGGCACAGAATAGCTGTTATGTGCTATCTTAACAGTCATGTTATAAGCTTAAAAATGCACAATACCTTGGACTGTATAACTTTGCCAAGCTGGCAAATACTTAGCTCAACTAATTTACTTATGTGATGAAAGCTTTTCTGATTCTTTGCCATATCAAAATAGCACATAATGAATTTTGTAGATTAAATGTAGCTTTTGAATTATAACTATCAATTTTCCTTTTTGACAACAGATCCCAAGCATGAGTGCAGTGTCTTACACTTTGAAATTTAAATTTGACAATATTAAAATGAGAATTTTTCCTTAAATTCTTAGATAAATTAACTTTGAGAACATTTCCATTTATCATAGTTGTCAAGAGCAGTAGAGTACAAGGACAAAATGTAAGGGGCTATACGATGCTCATGGCCACTTCATGTCCAATTGTGCTCATGAAATCAGGTTACAGAATTCATATTTCTGCTATAAAACGCATACTATTTCCTCAATTTAAAATGTCCCTCTTTATTTTCATTAACAGACTGCCTCCCTCCTTTCCTATAAAATTTGGTTCAAAACTTAATAAATCCCACGTTAAAGCCACTGACTTCCAATCACATCTAAGCTCAGCAATACTGTACTTCAGTCTATACTTCTAATCGTACTAATGAACTCTTAATTTGGATTTTTCCCCCTTTGTACATGGGCCTACAATCTTTCTCATTATGTGAGGGAAGGAAAGGGATATTGAGTGGTCAATAAAAGCTCAGACCACAGATCACAAGAAGTGAAGTCTTCCTGCTCTAATCCACAGGAGAGCTTAGTGAACCTCCTTTTGGAAATGTTCAGCCCTCCTCTACTCCTGCTCTGTCTTGCCTCTCTTCACCTATGGCATGAGAAGAAAAAAATACTCTAGCTGCCATTCAGACTATCTCCCTCGCTCCTACTCTGTAGTTCTCAGCCTCTCCTTTGGCCTCTGCTGCTCTCTCTCACCCTTCAGCCATTTGAGGAAAAAGTACCTCACTTTTCTCTCTCTTCTCTCTTCTTCTTTCCCAGGTTCTTTTGCAGTCCTCTCCCGTTCCCAAACTATGTTATATTTTCTTACCTCAGGAAATGAGCAATAATTCCAAGCTTTATAAGTCTGTATAGGTCCAGGCCATTCCTGCTCCTTCTAGGGGGACATTAAATTTAATTCTAACTTTCTCAGGAGTATTTTGTCTATTTTTTAAAACCATCCTTTGGAGTTTAGCTTACTAACAAATAAAAATACTATTTAGAAAACAATGACAGCAAAGTTAACCATCACTACCACCAACACCACAAAAGGTAATAAAAATTTGCTTGTTTCCCTCCCCCCGTTAGAACTATCTTCAAAGTCACAGTCTCTTAATCATTAAACCTACTGGCTTTCTTTCAATCCTTGCTATGTTTTACCTTTTTGAAACATCTGACAGTATTGTCTATCCTTGTCTTTTGACTACATACATACATATATAAATACACACACATATACATACACACACACATATAGTTGTGGTCCTTTGTTCTCGAACAGGACCAAAATGACATCACCATGACAAAGTGAAGTTTCAGTATGTATGATTGTGGCTGATCAGACCAATACAAACTCAGAATTCTCTACCACAGATTGGGCACAGATAGTCCATGCGACAATTTGGGGTGGTTACTCCAAATTTACACATCCTATGTTTCCTTTGTGCTGTTTCAGTTCTGCTTTGCTTATAGAGCACAGCACCTTTTCTGATGTGGGTATGTCATGCTAAGCGGTCCTGTGCCAGTGTCTCCCACGACGCACAATCAATTCCAAAGTTCTTAAGCGAGACCTTGAGAATGTCCTTGTATGACTTCTTCAGACCACCATGTGAACACTTGTCCTGCATGAGTTTTCCATGAAATAGTCTTTTAGGCAAGCATACATTTTGCATTCAAACAACGTGGCCAGCCCATCAGAACTGCGCTCTCTGAAGCATTAGTTCAAGAAAGAACCTCAGTGTATCTAATCAAGTACCTAATCCTGCCAGGTGATCATCAGAATCTTCCTAAGACAGTTCAAATGGAAGTGACTCAGTTTCCTGGCATGGTGCTGGTAGACTGTCTATGTTTAGAAGGCATGCAACAATGAGGTCAGCACAACAGCTCTGTAGACCTTCAGTCTAATACCTCTTATTTTCCAAACTTTTCTTTGGAGTCTCCTAAACACTAAGCTAGCTCTGGCAATGTGTGTGTCAACCTCATTGTCAATGTGTACATCCCTTTAAAGTGCACTATCAAGGTAAGTGAACTTATCCACAGCATTCAAAACTTCTCCATTTGTTATAACCAATGGTTCCACGTATGAATGGTGTGGTGGTGGCTGATGGAGCATCTGTGCTTTCCTGGTGTTAATTATTAGGTCAAAATTAGCACAGGCAGTAAAGAATTGATCCACACTTTGCTGTATCTCAGCTGCAGAGGCTGCATTGAGTGCACAGTCATCTGCAAACAGAAAATCATGCACCAACACTCCCTCTACTTTGGTCTTGACTTGTAGCCTTTTCAAACTGAAGAACTTACCATCAGTATGGTAGTTGACCTTGATGCCTTGTTCATCCTCATTGAAAGCATTTGTCAACACAGCTGAAAACATCATGCTATAAAGCATGGGGAGCAAGTGCACAGCCCTGTGTATATATATTCACAAGGTGTATATATATATATATATATATATATATATATACACACATACATACATACATATATATACATATATGTGTATATGTGTGTGTATATACATATCTATCTGACATATTCTACATTGTTTTCTCCTGATCTGTTTAATTTATTGGCTAGTCATCCTCTTCTGGGGCCTTCAAAAATTTATTTCCCAAGGGATTGTCCCAGGCCATCTTCCATAACTTTGAACATTCTCCATTTTGGTGATTTCCCATCATTTCCAACTTTAACTACTGTTTCAGCACAGATGACTCTGTAACTCTTATACCTACCTTTGATCTCTCTTTTGACCTCCAAGTACATACCCCTGCCTCCTATTGGGCATCTCTCTACCTACATATTATTAAATTTATATCATGATTAATAAAATAATATTTATATGGTTTATAAAGTACTCTTGCAAACTGCCTCTGAGAAAGTAAGAATTGAATTGAATGTCTCCTCTAAATGGAGGAGGAATGGCTTGGATCCACACAGACTTATAAAGCTTGGAGTTCTTGCCCATTTCTTAAGATACAGAAATATAACATGGTTTGGGGATGGGGACAGGACTGCAAAAAAACCAAACCAAAACAAAACAACAAAAACAAAAAACTGGGAAAGGAGGAGGGACAATGCACACAGAGAAAAGTAAGGCACTTAACTTCAATGATTCGAGGGTGAGAGGGAGAAGCAGAGGTCAAAGGAGAGACTGAGATTTACAGACTGGGAACTGGCAAGACACTGAAGAACAACCAGAGGTCAAGCATTTTTTTATTCTCACATCATAGGGAAAGAGAGGCCAGATCGTGGAGGAGGGCTGAACCCTACAATACACATTTCTAAAAGCAGGGCTACTAAGGATTAGCAGCCAGCAGACATGACTACCCATAGTTTATGATCTGAGCTTTTATTGGTCACTCAAAAGCCCTTTCCCCTCCTCTAATATAATGAAAAAGACTGTCGGCACACATTTATAAAGGAAGAAAATTCAAATTAAGAGTTTACTGGTATATTCAGGAAGTACATACTGAAGTATGTATTACTAAGTATTGATGCTTAGCTGTGATTAGAGATAAGTGGATTTAATGGAGAATTTTGTAAATTTTGGACCAAATCTTAATAGGAATAGGGAGGGAAATAGAAAAGATATGGTAGAGATAGAATTGATGGAACTTGATAATTGGATATCTGGTGAAGGAGGAGTCAAAGTTAATGCCAAAGTTTCAACATGGTAAGTTGGATGAATAGTGGTGCCAGTGATATGAGTAATGAAGGCAGAGTAAATTATGGGAAAAAGTTAGTAGTGTTATTTTTGAATGCTGAGATGGAGTTTGAAACGCATTGGAAAGACCACTCAACAAAGACCCCAACATCAAATCATAGCTCTCTGGCAGTTACTTTATGATGTTAGATGTCATTTAAATTCACTGAGCCTCTTAGTTTACTAATATTTAAAACTGGAACAATTCATTAATTATCTAACCCATAAAATTATTCCAAGAAGAAGATTTTGAGAACATTTTCATTTATTATGTTATCAAGAATAGTAGGGTACAAGGACAAAATGCAAGGGGCTGTAAGATGCTGATGGACACTCCACATCTAATTCTGCTCATGAAATCAGGGTACCTAATTCTTATTTCTGCTATGGAACACATGCTGTTTCCCCCATTTAAAATATCCTCCTTTGTTTTCATTAACAAACTGTCTGCCTTCTTTCTTTTTCTATTCCCTACTCCCAAGTCATGTAAAGGCCTTAGTTACAAATCCTTGTGGACTACTATAATGATCTTCTAATAGTTTTCCACCCCTCCATTTCTTCCCTACTTCAAACGCATCCTTCTCTTTCTTTTGCATAAATATGACTACTTCACTGCTCTGCTCAACACCATTTTTAAGGGGAAGCACCATTGCCTGGAACCCCCAGTTGACTTTTTGAGTCTTATCACATATTACTTTTCATGATACACCTTGAGAGAAACTAGAATACTCTTTAGCACCACTGTGTCTTTACTCTCAATGTCCTCTTCTCCATTACCTTGAATATCCTTCTCCATGCCATGATAAACCAGAAACAGGAAAATAATATACATATATAAATGATATATTACTATAATATAAAAAAACAGCAAAATTCAAGTAAATAGGAATGGACAATATTCATTAAAACATTGATATTAGTATGCAACTAGTAAGAGTTGAGATTCTAGGATTGAAGAATGTTATATTCTCTGGTGAAAGCATGTTGGATTGTTTCACTTAACTCTCTCTCCTTATATATTACATATGTATATATGTATATGCACCTGTATCAACATCTCTCTTTCTCCACATATATTACCATCTCTCTCTTTAAATACACACACACATATCTTTATATATACACACTTATAATTTATATATAATATGTTGTAACATATTATATAATAATATAATATATTATATGATAATATAGAATATATATTATCATATATAATAACATATAATATTTGCATGGTATCAATGAATAATTATTTCCATCAGATATTTTTTCTTTTTGGTTAGAGAGAATACTACAAGGGTGAGTTATTTGGAAGTTACAGTAGTATAAAGCAAAACCTTTCAGTAAAATATCTAAAAAAATATCTCAATGAAATACTTCTTTAAGAAAATTTTCCTGACCCTTCCAAGTCAGTATTGTCTTTATCCCTTCAGACTTCCCATAGAATTTACTTTCCAGCATGTCTATGTACTTACCATAAATTGATTTATATTACAGTTATTTCTACTTGTGTCATTCCACTCACCAGAATAAATTCCATACAGTCGGGTAACAAGTCTTAGCTATCTTATATCTAGCATAGTGCTTTTTGTCATATATGCATTTTGATTTCAATTAAAGCTAGGGTATTAATGATAATGAATCAATCGTACTTTGCAGTTTATAAAACATTTTCTTCCCACTACTACCTTGGAGTAAGAACTATCAGAATGATTATCTTCTTTGCTAAATGAGATCCACCATTGCTCACTAGAGTTCAATTTAACAATACATATTGGAAAAACCTAGTGGATGAAGAATTGATTGCCTGGATTATGAGATGTAATTGGATATACAGATAACAGAGGTGTTCTGTCAGTAAATTTATCTTGGACAGCATTGCCAATGAACAATATATTAGGTCAAGAAGTGAGCAAAAAGGAAGAAATAATGGGTGAAACAGAATGGAAGAACTTTCACAGCATTTTTAAGACTCCAAACTTTTCCATGTAGCAAAAACTCATGATGTTATTTGTCTACAGATTGTAGAAAATCTCCAAATAATGTTGAATGTTGGCGAGCATATAGTGCCTTTAAAGCAGTAAAAGAATTGCACTCAAGAAATAGAATGCCATAATCACAGAAAAGCAGAGGCAGTAAAGAAAATTTGTCATGTAGAAAGGACAAAGAATAAAATAGAGTTAATGTGTTGCACTACTCATTTGTATAATGCTAATAAAAGAAAAAAAGGTTTTTAGTATATATTTTGACCCTCTGTGGAGATATTGAGAAAGGAACAGAATAGTGTAGAATAGGATGAGAAAATATCAATGGGTTTCATACTGCATAGTGTGAGACCATGCAAATAATGAAAAGATGGGAACAGGCTAAAAATAAGAGCAAAAGAACAAAAAAGACTAGTTAGAGAACTTTACCCAATATTTTACCAGCTGGAATCATGGATAAAAGGAAATAAAGAAATGAGTTGGCTACTGCACTGGAAATAAAAACAAACACTTATATTTTAGCCTCAGTTCTACTATTAATGAGTTGTGTGACTTTAGGTAAATTGTAAGTTCTATGAGTCTCAGTTTACCTAATATCCTTACCAGATCAAACATTCTATGTTATTACTTATGCTAAAGGGTCCTTTACTTGCTATTTTTCCTTAAGATGCTTTACTAAGATCTTTACTTTGGTCATATTTATCTGAATTATAAATTAAAGGACATATATTTCTGCCAATGTTTGAGGATTTTCCTCCTTTTATATATTTCTTCTCCATTTGTGGATGGTACAATTTACTTCTGTTATGATTATATTTTGAATAGTTTGTTCTATTCCAATACAAAAGAATTTGATTTGGGATTAAGGGAAAATTAAGATTAAGAAATACCATGAGAAAGCATCAAATGTACTATGAAAACAGATAATCATTCTTTCATCTAAAGAAATTTAAGCACTCATCTAGTGACCTCATTCTATGAAAAAATATATACCACTAGTAATATTATTATTATTGATAGATTATAAGTAGGTGAAATTTTGAGTGTCCTTTCTCAAATACATTGATTTGGTGCTCATCCTGCTGAAAAACAGAACAATTAACTCATCTGGTTTTCTGGTATTTTAATACAGTATGTAACATGGATACATACTGGAAGCCCTAAAGTAATTTATAATTAACAGACACTACAATGTTATCTATGATGTTATCATAGTGGCAGCTAGGTGGTACAGAGGATAGGGCACTGGTCTTGGAGTCAGCAAGATCTGAGGTCAAATCTGGCATCAGACACTAGCTCTATGACCCTGGGCAAGTGTCTTAACCCGTATTTGCCTAAGTTTCTCACTGTAAAGCTGGGATGCATTGGAGAAGGAACTGGCAAATTATTCCATGTTTTTTAATTGTATAAATAATGAAAAGTAAGGAAGATAACTGAATTACTAAGCACTTAATATGTTCTCCCTGTTCAAGTAGAGAGACTTAAGACTAGCTTTTCTTAAAATAGCAGGAAATGTGTAAAATAAATTTTTCAAAAGAGAGGAAAGTAAATAATTAATATAAAGAAAACCTTACATAATGAAAATTACTTTGCCAAAAAAGAAAAAAAACAAACCTGGATTTTGTCCATGGGGTCATATAGAATCAGACATGACTGAATAACTGAACAATAACGATGATGTTATCTTACTTTAGATGTACTCTACAACAAATGTACAACAATTATTCTTAATTAATAAATTAATATGAATAATTAATTTAGTATAGGAAAACTACATATCTATATGGAGTATAAAATATAATGGAACTAAAAATTTTAAGTTAACAAATTATTTCACATTTCTTGTAATATTTGGCTGTTACTCAAGGAAAAATAATACCTGGAAGGCTCTCACATACGTTGTACATTACCTGATGAGAATCTAGGGGAAGACATGGACGAAAATTGCACATGATGAAAAAGCATGGAAGGATTGCGAGCTGCCTTACTGGGGAAAGAACATCCACTGAGATGATATTACAGATGCACTGAAGTGTTTAATTACAGCAGTTAGCTGCCAATTAGGGGCACAATGTTGAACCTTTAACTGGAATCAAGAACTCTGCCATTAATACATATCTATTTATGATGAGAAGGCAGACTGCAGATCCAATCGAGTGTAACCTCTCCAAATTTCATGTAGTCCAATACTGAGTTTATAAAGTGGATGAATTCCAAAAAAATTGCTCAGTCAAGACTCCCACACAATTTACTCTGATGTTTTTCACCCTTTGTTCTCCAAGAGGATCAATGACATCGGGAAGGTGACATCTTAAGTTCAAGTGAATTGGATTTAGGTGAGGCAGGACTGTGCATCTAAGATATGACTCATGCTTGGAATAAAATCATGAAAGAATACACCTTGCCCTGAAGAAATATTTTAGCAGGAAATATGTGAAAGTGGAAGTTTCAAGATCTTGAGGGATCTCAATAAACAAGATGATATGTAGCAGAGAAAAACATAACATTTTCTCTACGCTTTTTAATTGCATAAACACTGAAGAGAAGGGCAGACAACTGAATTACTAAGCACTTAATATGTTCTCCCCATTCATATGGAGACACTTAAGAGTGACTTTTCTTCTCCAGTTTAAAATAGCTGGAAATGTGTAAATATTTCAAAAGAGAGAAAAGCAAATAACCAACACAAGGAAAACCTTACAAAAAAGAAATCAAAAAGACTGAAAAATATTAAACAACCAAAGAGACCTTAATACAATGAATAAATATGGAGTATAAGAAAACACTAGGGAAACCCTAGAATACTTGCTAATATTCTATTAGTAATGAGACACTAAGAAATTCTAATGGAATAACTAGACACTCCAGAGTAGATAAGAAGATCAATTAAAAAAGAAAAGAAGAAAATGAAGGTAAATTAAAGCTCTTAAAAAACTTTTTAAAAAGATGAACAAAAGAATAAGCAAAATTATGAAGTACCTCTCTAAGCACTGGGCCTTATAAAAGATAATTAGTATACTAGGAACACAAAATTCCATAAACAGAAGAAAGAATATTCAAAAAGAGACAATATGATTTGAAGAACATCTGGTATTTCTATAAGTTAACAATATAAAGGGAGATTATATGAGAATTATTGGCTTCCCAGGGGAAAAAAGATAAAATAAAAGTCTGAATGCTATATTTTAATAAATCATCCCAGAAAATTGCCCAGGTATATTGTAAATAGAGGAAATATAAAGATGAGTAGAATTGTAGGTAACACCAACAGAAAAGATCTTATAAATAGCTAAAATAAGGCAATTCAAAATCCCTCAAGATTATATATACACCTCGCAACTGAGAAACAAAGTAGATTCCAAAAACATAATATCCAGTAAAATAAAAGATAATGATTTGTACCCCAAAATATTCTGCAAAACTGTTTAGCTAATATTTAAAATATTTCATTAAACCTGTTGAATTAGAAATCACTAATATTTGAAGAACTCAGAAATAAGAGTAATTTATGATATGTCAATTCATCAAATAAATCAAATTTAAGGAAAGTAAACAAATTAACTTATCATGAAAAAGTCAAACAGCTGAATCAATATTTACATGCTTCAAAGAGGAGATCAAAGTAGAGTCATTTTCAGAACTCTCATCTTCCCTGAGGGCTACTGAGAATAGAAAGTGACAAAGTCTGCAAAGTAATACTCAAAGGAGAGTACTCTTTTGGAAGGCAGGAGAGGAAGAGGGTTCTAAATATCAACTTGAATGGGGCTTCACAGGAAAAAAATGACAATTTAAATGAAAGCATGGGGGAAAAGATCAGGCACTAGAAAATCCAAAGTCACATTCTTATCTAAGCTAGAGAAGGCATGGCAGTTAATATATAAAAGTCTCACATTCTCCTACAAGTATATTAGAAGTGAATAGGCAAGAAAGGGAAACTTTTACATTGTCTTATCCAACCTCCTCACTTTGTAAATGGAAGGACCATGGTCAAGATGAAAGGAGTGGTTGGTGCTGAGATGGTAAAGTGCCAGGACCTGTATTCTGCCTAAATCCTCTGATTGTGGATGGAGTGTTCTTTCTACCATACATATCATACTATTTCCCTTGTGAATTTATATTTCTGAAATTAGGAATTCATAGATCAAGGTCTTTTCAAAAGACAAAGAAAGGGGTTTGGTGGCATCTGAAATGAAACTCTTATTAATGGAACATTAATACTTAAAAGACAATACACAATTGTAATGGCTTTATAAAACAAAAATATCCTTTGAGATAACTAGGTTTCTAGTATACTGTTAAGTAAAATCTGTATACTTTGAAGCTAAAGTAAAGCACTGATATTTATCTTTTTTTTTTACCTGATCATAGTTTGTATTACAAACTAAGGGGGAAAAATTTAAATGGGCAAAGAAGAAAAGACCTTATTAATTTTTTAGAAATGTCACCTTGTATAAGGGCCACTGAAAGAAGAGAGTGAACCTTTATGTGCAAAGCTCACAGGGGTCAATTAGATCCTAGAGTACCCCAGAAAGGGAAAGAAAAAAGGGAGATGATAAATTGACTTAATATCTCTTAGTAAGGGGCACCACATATGAATCTAAAAGGAGAGAGGTTTTTTTTTTTTTAAGAGTAATTCTGAACTGTACTTCTTTGCTAGTTAGACAAGGGAATGATAAAAAGAGAAAATAACAATAAATGTGAAATGAAAGAATCTGGGCTTCAGCTGAGCAACAGAGTAGGGAGGTCAATGTGAAGAGAAAGATAGACTGCTGTAACAAACAAAAAGATACATGGATACTTAAAAAACTTTTTAAATGTAAACAGAATTTGATGAAATAAAAGTTAAATATTTTATTACTGAATATAAACCTTATTCTTCAATTTAAATAATCACAAATGTAAGAGAAGGGTAAATTAGATTATAAAACTGATCCAAACCATCTGCTGCATAAAAACAGAAAAAATAAAGGTAAAATAAGATTAGAATAAAATTCATTATGCTTCAAATTATTTTTAATAAATAGAAATTACAACCCTGACTTCAGATAAGGCAACAGCAAAGATAGATACTGCCAAAAGAAGCAAACATGAAAACTACATTATCCATAAAAGCACCATAGATAATGAAACATTTCTAGTGGTACATATATATGAACTAATCAACATAGTCTTTACTTAAATAAAAAGCTAACCCAAATACCATGATAGTAAGATTTTAAGTCATTTACTTAATAATTTTAAGTAATTTATACATTCCATTTTTGGATGCTGATGAATCTCATATAAAGGTAAGTAGGAAGGGATATATGTTTCTGAACAGAATTTTCAGGGGAAAAAACTAGAACTTTGGGGATGATTGGAGATGACAAAGAATTGTTACTTTCTGTGTTCTCTAGTACCTTCTTAAATTTTCAGTCATCTGGTAGGGCAAAAGAACTCAGAAGGGTAGAAACAGAATTATGTTAAAAAAGGAACAATGCCTCTTTATACCATCCAGGGGCTTCTATAGAAAGAGTAAAATGAAAAAGTTAAGGTCTCTGAAGATGAAAGCTCCCAGATTGATTTCATATACTCTCAGAGAACCTCCTCTCCCACGGTGGTAACTAAAGCTTCAAACTCTGCCTCAAAGTCTCTTTAGCGTAGCACATTTCAGTCCTATATCTGTGCTAGACCTACTGTTCTACAAGCTTTGAACATAATCTGTGACTCTGACTACCACTGATATCATCACTTGTCTCAGTTTCCTGTCTAACCTCAGCTTGTTCCTAAAACAGAATTGAGCCATAAACAGTTATCTTTTGACTGAACCCTCACCTTATATATCAACAACTTCCTACAACTGACACCCACGTATTACATCCTAGCTTCTGATCTCTCAGTCAGTGTTCTCCTAACTGTGAAGTGACAGCAGTGTGTTCATTTACCAAATAGAAACACTACTGAAAACTGGTCTGCACTTCTTTAACATATACTGATTTTTCCTGTTCTACAGTCTCCAAAGTTCTTGTTATTACCCACAGTAGTAATCCTCCTCAATAAGCCACAATCCCAATTATTTACATGAAAAATGAACAGCAACGAAATGCAAATTTAATTCCACAAGAAACAGTACTTTCTTAAACTACTGAGTGAGTTTCAATGCAGGCTCTGTATATTTCTTCCAAATTAAACTAAAAAGGATAACAAGAAAAACCTTTTTCTTTTTTTGCTCTTTGTGATTATCCATAGAAACATCAGAGGGTATATTTTTACTATGGCACAGGGGGATAAAATGGGTATTCTCATTAGCTGTTAGGAGAATTGTACTTTTTCTTTTATAACTAAAAGGTTGAGCATATGGCATGTGGTGTCTATACGTGGGATGCGTGTGTGTGTGTGTTTCCTTATACCTAATTTATATTTTTCCTATTCTAAAAGGACTTCTATATTAACTATTTGTAAACTCACTAGGCTTCAGGAAACACTTCAGTGTTCAAACTACTTAAATGAAAATGAAAAATGACATTTCATCTATTTTTTTCAAGAATTTTTTTTAAGACTGGAGCACTCATTAATTTCAGTTAGAAATAGTAGATTACATTACACAGAAATAATTGGAAATGCTATTCTGGACAACTGTTAAAGAACACCAAATTACCAATGAGAAAGAAATTCTAACCACTTAAGAAAAAATATTTTTCAGCACAAAACAATGTGAGAATTCCATGCTATATTGTTTTGTTCTTTACATTTCCAAATTATTTATTGTTATTTTGTTCTTTTATATTCAACTCAGTCATGAGGTCAAGATGGTCTATGTCCTCTTGTGAGAAATAATGAGAGTGATACTCTTCCTGCTAGTACTGAACTCATAACTTTATGCCAAGGACAAAATCAGTGAGTGCTAAAAGCAATTATAGAGAACACTTTTCATGGAAATTTACAGCATATGCTGAAAAACTGTAGTACCACAGCCTAATTATCTTCTACTCAGGAACTTTCATCTCCAGTGACCAGAAATTTTAAATTCAAGTTTTAGGTGTATCTGTAGGTCAACATAAACCTAGAAATACCTGATAACTGTCAAACAGAAAAATAAATTAAACTTACAGAACCCTCCCTCTTTAGCTAACAGAAATAATAATCTGTCTACCAGGACATTTTCTCATCTTACAAATTAGGACTTCCTTGGTATAATGCATGGAAATCCTTTAATGATCTGCACCAATAAGGAAGCCTGCCAATGTTCAACTGGTCTTGCTCACAAATGAGGGTTTCCTATCCTTTAAATATTAGAAAGCCTCTGAGAGTTAAGTTTTATGGAAGCAGCAGCCAATCTTCAGCCTAGATCAGTCATAATGGTTATTGAGAAGGGAAAAATGCAATGATGCTTTCATTTAAATAAGCGAATATTTAGATAAATTGCTATCAAGGATCTATTGTATAAGTACATTTATGTACTTTCTGAAGGATAACTTTTAAAGACTTCCCTTGATATATTCTGACTGATATTATTTTGAACAAATAATATTTTCCCCCAAATAATAACCCTGTTGCAGAGGAAGCATGGCAAAGTAGAAATAGTATTAGATTTAGAATATGAGATTCTGGCTTCCAGTTAGTATTATTACTTAACTGTTATTTATAAGGGCAATGGATATGTATGTGTGTGTGTATGTGTGTGTGTGTGTGTGTGTGTGTGTGTGTGTCTGTATCGCTAGGCATGACTGCACCAACTTGAAAAGGAGTATTGAACATGTCTCATTAGTAGCTGCAGAGTTCTGGTCATTTAATCAGATTAGCATGTATTTCCTAATACTATTAACTGAACAGAGACACAGATACAAAAAGCAAACATTACTACACTTTCATCTCAAGTCTCAAGGTACTGTTTGCCCAAAGGAAATTTAAATGTAAAATACAGATTAAAGGGGGACCGCAGGGCAAAACTTCTCCAGTGGAACACATTTAAAGATGAAGCTTGCTAGCATTGCACTTTCAGAGGTACAGATAAACAATGGCTTTCTAGCACTTTGAAGACTAGGACAGGTAGTTTCTCACTATATAGAAAAATGGGCTCCTGTGTTAGCACTTATAGCTTCTACTTTATGGATGATTCCAGAAAATATACTTGCAGAATCATAGTATTTAGAGTTAAAAATGATTCTAAAGCTGAGAGGATAATTTTACCTCCCTAAGGTGCCATCCTTTGATATTAAGATCGTTGTTGTTTGTCCTTCATTCTCTAAGAGGACCAGGACATCAGCAAAGTGATGCCAAGACTTGCAAGTGAATTAGATTTAAGTGAGGGCTGTGTAAAGTCACCATCCTCACTCACTCCCCCAGAGTCATTTGGATCCAGTGACAAGATACATATCAGGATGACTGGAAATGGTCCTGGATGAAGTGGGAGACCTTGGCCTTTTAAAGCCAAGGTCTTTCCCAGGTCTTAGTTGACTAAGGTAAGGTCCATCCAGTGATTAAGGCTAGGTAAGAAATGAGGCAAAGAATGACTTCTTTTACCTAGTTAAAAAAACAACAGTCTGAAAGGTGAATATCCTCAGGGTTTGTAGTCAAAATAGAAACAATTGCTATTTCACTCACTCTGAGCCATCAGGGCCCAAACAATGACCAAGTGAATTTTAGATGGTGACCTACTGTTGGCCAATCAATGAGAGCCAGGTAAGCTGAATGCTACACTGTCAGGCAAGAGCCTTGTAGACTTAGCCTGTGATCAGGTGTAATAAGATGAATGTTTTTGGCAAGCTGATCATGTCAGACCTGCTCTCTGATTTCTTCTTACTACCTGCAGACTTCTAAGAACATAAGAATAGCCTGTAAGGATTCTGTTGTGCCAGAGCGTATGGGATTAAGTCAGAGGAAGACAAAATCACACAAAAGGTTCTCTGAGGAAAGGATCTCAAACACTATGGGGTAAGAAGAGCTAATGTACAGGGTCTCAAATGGACAGAGAATTACCACTTTATGATACCTTATGATGCCTATACGATACTGCTCCATGATTATTTTTCTTAGGAATCTAAGAAAAGCCACCACTCAGACCACCAGAATGAGAAGGGTCTCAGAAGTTGGTCGATATCTATGCTTACACCTTCAATAGGGTAATTACAGATGACAGTACATTACAGGCTGACCCTACTCTCCCATAGGGTTATACCAGTAGCCATGATAGCCAGTTGCCATTATATGGCATATATGACATTAGTGAAATATATATGTGTGTATGTGCATGTACAAATGTATACACATATCTGCATATATATACATATATAGATATACACATATATATTCTTATTTACTTCTTGTTGGACATCTGCATTCCAATCTTCTGAGATATTTCCCTGCTATTGGCTTAGATGAAACTGAGTCATTGGCATTAATTTAATAGTATAATTTCAGACACATACGATCTATTAACCCTGTCTAGAGAATAACTTGCCATTTCTAAATCTATGGTGGCTCTTAGATATGTAAATATCTTCTGAAACTTCCACAGAGACTAGCCACAGATACAGATCATTTTCAATATGACTGAGAAAATCACTCATCTTCTCTTAGTTTCAGTTTTCTAATCAGTAAACTACGCATAATAATAGTCATCCTACTTAGTAGACTACCTTTGGGTAAAATATAATCATTGTATAAAGCTGTTCAGAAATCATAAAACATCCTGCTATCATAATGACAAGTCAAGTTAAGAAGTATTTCCTAAGAGCTTTCCATGTATCAGGAACTTTACTAAGTACTGGGTATATAAGTGCAAGCAAAAGCAACGATAGTCACTGACCTCAAGAAACTTACATTCTAATGTAGGGAGACAATTCACAAAAAAAAGGAGCTGAAAATGGGGGGAGAGAGGCAAAGGAGAAGAAGGTGGAGGAGGGATGTACCTACAAGGGGGCATGGTGACAAAAGTCTGAAGAATGAAGAATTGCAGATCCAGGCCCTTTAATACAATGGAAGTTCCAGGAAAAACTGACCATGATCACGATAATTTTTATTGTTATATTAGGAAAAATCTAAACAGTCAAATATAAATTGTGCTAAAACATGTATATGTTTAAAAGTAGCACAGAGGTAACAAGAATCTGCATAATAATTATGTCATTAATGCCATATTATCTGATACAGTGTGATTAGATATCAAAAAACTAAACTTGCTGTAAGGAGGACTATCCTAACAACTAGAACTACCCACAAATGGAAGAAGTTTCCTTGAGAGGTCTTTATGCAAAGGTTAGGTAGCCATTGTTATAAAAGGAATTTTTGTTCAAGCATAGCTTTTGTGGGATGGTGTCTTAGATTCCTATCTCTATCTTGTGAAAATATAGCAAGCTTTTAAACTAGGGAACTATGTGTTTAGTTCATTTCTACACTAAAAATTAAGTTTTAAGAAGCACAATTACTGTGTTATGTGCCCATTATTGACATATCATATGGTAGGAATCACTGAGATAATGTCCTAAACTTATTTTTTTATATCATTCATAGTATCTGACATAGTACTAGATTCAAAAAAGGTAATTCAATAAAGTGTCTATTACTTAAATAACAATGGGGTATACACAAAGGGGAAATCTAACCCCTGTCTTGGAGAGTTTGCATTCTCTGCCCAAGGAAACAAAAACTTATGGAATATATTTATACATTTATTTTAATTTTAATAGCAATTGCTATCTTTGTTCAGTTGCTTCCTTCTGTCATTGTCACCATCTCCCCAACGGAGACCAATACTTCCACCAAATTTTAGTAATCACAGAGTATATGCTAAGTGCAGGACTGCTGAGATTAACAGTCAGAACACTGCTGTGAAAATTTGGCTAGTGAAAAACTTCACCCAATCTGCAAATCAAAACTATTTTGCATTGCCACATTCAGAATTTAAACTTTGTCTCTGAATTTTTGCAGGCAATGCAATATTTGAGGATGAAGAGGGTAGTTAAACAACAGGAACTTTTATACTTTTGAAACCCTTGCATTTTACTTTTCAGCTGATGCTGCAAGTACAAATGTAGTGTACATTAACTTAGGTCAAGATTTAAGATTTTTTTTAAGCTTCAAAAACGTAACAAAATATATTTTTTCTTAGATTACTGCAAAATTTTCTACCATTTTAGCAGTAATAGAAACTATGGCATTTGCTAGACAAAAATGAAAAGCAATAGTTGCCTTAATGTCTCAACAATAAAGTTAATAGAAGAGTGCTTGAAAAATTTCACTATAGAGAGAAATCAATTCCCAGGCCACTGTGAAAAAAGAAAAAACATTTAAACCAGAGAGATACCAGTAGATTAGAGGCTGTCAATAAAAAAATGATCTGATTGTGGATAAACAAATTTTCACAAATAATCAATCTCATAATCAAAACATAACTGGCTACTGGTATATGATAAAGCAAAAGAAAGTTAAATAAGAACACCTTTGGTGATTAACACTGAATCTGCTTACAAGTCAACCTTTATATTCTGTTCCCTCTTATTCACATAATAAAATGATACATCTATCAATAAGTACTGATTAGGTCTGATGGTCAATGAATATTGAACATTCACTCATTCTCAGAAATTACTGAAGATGTGAGGTAATCTTCCATATAATTATACCTTGGCATCTTTTGATTTTTTTTTTTTTGGATAGGTGAAGACACTTCTTTATAGGTATAGAAATTTATGTTATTTTCGAAAGTAGAATAACATTTAACAAAATCATATGTTTGTAGGAAAAGTAGAAAAACATAAAAGTGGAATTAGCATTCTATATATAGTGTGAAACCCATTTTCTAGTGAACTTCCGGAGAAGTTCTGGGGCTCAAAGAACCTACTCCAACCCTCAGAATTTTTTAATAGAAATCTGCAACCACAAAAATTGGTCAGACCTGTTGGAGCTGTCTTTGTAGAAATATATTAAGGTAATTCTACATTTCAGGTTAAATGTGCTACTTTGCAAAATGTACTACTTTGCAAAAACCATGACAGTTTTCTGAAAGCTATGCAGTGTAGTAGAAAGAAAACTGGGCAGCTAGGCGACACATTGCATAGAGTACTGGGCCTAGAATCAGAAAAACTCATCCTACTGAGTTCAAATCTGAATTCAGATATTTACTGACTGCATGACCCTGAGCAAGTCATTCAACCCTGCTTGCTCAATTTCCTCATCTGTAATGAGATGCTGAAGGAAATGGCAAACTACTCCAAGTATATTTGCTAAGAAATCACAAAGTGTCAACATAACTGAAATAATTGAATAACAACAGAAAAAAAAAAAAAAACCCTAGATCCAGAGTGACAGAAGACCAGGGTTTAAATCCTGGCTGTTCTACTTATTATTCATATGACTTTGGGCAAGTCACTTGCCCTCTCTATATAGATTCCTTACATATAAAATTCAGATAATAATGCTTCCCCTGCCTACCTCATAGGCTGTTGGAATCAAATTAGATAATGAAATTTGTAAATACAAACCATTATACAAACATATGTTATTATGTTGATGATTATTTAGAATAATCACTCCTATAAACCTATAGAAAAATACCATTTTTCTTCATTGTGCTGGTTCCATTCTTATAGTCTTTCTGAGAATACTGTAGGTATGACTTTCTTCATAGATTCAGAGATGAAATGAACTTTAGAGACCATGTGGACAAACCTTCTTACTTAAAATAGAGGAAACAAAGGACCAGAGATGTTAAGTGAAGTGTCCAGGACACAGGTGGTCGGTCAGTGGTAGAGAAATAGACTAGGAGTGCATATTTGATACTCTCTTCCACTAAACCCTTCACAGTTAGGGCACAGTTAAGGCCATTGCCATCATCATACTCCAACTTCAGCCTGATCCCTACAGGGCATAAATGATAAAATAAATCATGAGCCGTAATAGTGCTAGTAGGAGAAATTACTATGGAAAGAGCAGAGCAAACAGTACTCTACTTCCTGTCAGTGTTGCATTATACCATGCCAGAAGGCATTTGGGCATTTACTTAGTGGCTATGTGACACCTGTGTCCTTCCACTGAACTTTAGACCCCTTCTTCATTTACCTACAGCTCCACAGGGTTTCCCTTGACCTTCCCATGAACCTTCTAGACTTGATTTAAAGTCTCTCTCCTTTCAGCTCCCTCCTTCATACTATAATACTTCAACATATATACCAATACCCCCTTAAGTATCCCACCCTCCCAATTCTTCAACCTACTCATGTCTCATGACCTCCAGTCCATCCCAGCTACATAGAGAGATAGTCATACCATTGATCTTGTTGTCACCCCAAAATATTCCAGACCTATATTCACGAACTCTAAAATCCATTTAGCTTATCATAATCTGCTGTCTTTCTGTCTCTCCAGTTGCTTTGCAATTTTAAATACTGATGTCTGTCTTTACTGCAACCTCCAGTTCCTCTAGTTCTCTTTGTTCCCAGGTCATTACCCATGCATTGGCTACACTCTTTTGCTTCTCCAATCCTGACCCACTGATGAATCAGTTTAACTCTACAAAGTCCTCTTCTCTAGTCCTTTTCCTTTTTTAACATAACAAAGATCTATCCCTTCTATACCTTTCCTTGGGCTACTCACACTATCTGTTGCCTTCACACTTACTCAAGTGTTACTAAATAAAATTGGAGAAAATCATTAAACTGTGCTGAGACCACCATAAGTTAAGTTACATAATGTGAAATGGGTCCTCCCTCACTATGGCACAGCAATAATTTTACACCTTTCTAATCAATTCAATATAACCCTTGCTAAAGTATTTTTTCCAAACATTTTCATCTCTCCTCATCCTTCCCAAAACTTATCCTTTTTTTAACTTCTCATCTGAGTATCTTGCCTCACATTTCATTTAAAAAAAAAACTGAGGCCACTGGCAAAATGCTCTCTCTTCTTCTTAGTACTCATCACAAATGACATAGATGCAGTCTGTCATTATCTTCTCCTTCATCCCTATTTCATATAAAGAGATGTCCCTTCTTCTTTTTAAAGCTAGCCCTTCTAAATTCACACATAATCCATTCCATCCCATTTTCTCTAGTACTGTTCTACCCACCATCTCTACTCTCTAATACTGAATTTCTCTCTCTCTAAGGGTTACTTCTTTCTGACCATGAATATATCTCTGTCTCCCTAATCCTCCAAATGCTCTCACTTTCATTCTATATCTCTTCTCACTTTTGTAATTAAACACTTAAAGTTCAACATTGTCTCCCCTTTCTTTTCTCTTGCTCTCTTCTTATGTCTTCACAGTCTAACTTTCAACCTAGTTGTTCAATCAAAACCATCCTCTTCAAAGTTACTTATAACTTTCAATTGCTAAATTTAAAGTCTTTTTCTCAGTCCTCATAATTATTGACCTTTCTGTTCCCCCTGACACCATCAACCATCTCATTTTCCATGATACACTCTTCACTCTAAGTTTTTGGGACAATATTTTTCCTAGTTATCCTATCTGTTTCACTACTCAGACTTAGTTTCTATTTTGTGTATCTTCATCCATATCACTAATGCTAACAGCAGGCATCTCCAAAAGTTAGGTTTTATACCTTCTTCTCACTCTATATTATTTCGTTTAAGTAGCCCTGTAGAAACAAGTTATACACAAGATAAATTGGAAAGCTAGGAGGTGGAAATGAGGATGGAAAGAATTCCATCCATAGGGAACAGTAAAAATTCTATAGGTATCTTATATTCAACTGTCTAAAACTGAACTCATCTTCTCTCCCTTTTTCTGATTTTCCTATTACTGTTGAGGTACCACTATCTTCCCAGTCACCAGGCTTGCTAGATTCCTCACTCTCTTGCCTTATATATCCAATCAGTGGTCAAGTTTTATCATTCTGCCTTCATAATATCTTTTACATACTCCCTTTTCTCTCTAACAATATTACCATTTTACTAAGTCCTTATCACTTCACTCATGGACTGTTTCATATAGCCTAAAGGTTACTTTCCTTGCCTCAAGTCTCTCCCAACTCCAATACATTCTCCACTCAGTTATTAAACTGATCATCCTAAAATGCAGGTTTGATCATATCACCAGCTGTTCCTCCCACTTCCCGCTACCCCATTCAAGAAACTCCAGAGCTCCCTATTTTCTCTATTACCAAATATAAGATTCTCAGTATGGTTTTCAAAGTCCTTCATAACCAGACTTATGACCATTCCAATCTTCTTATATCTTATCTTTATCTGCCTCCCCCCAACCATTCCTACCAAGTATTCAGTGATCCAGTGACACTGGCTTCCTTGTTCCTTGCCCCTGACACTACATTTTCCAGACCTCTATAGTTTCACTTACTCCCCCCTCCATCATTCCTGGTGTACTCTCCCTCCCTATGTCTACCTCTTAGCTTCCCTGATTTTCTTCAAGAATGAATGCCTTGTCTCTTAGACTAGCCTTCCCCCAAGTTCGTCAATTAAAGCTGCTTGCATGTTATCTCCCTGATTCTGTGAGCTCTTTGAAAGCAAGGATTGTCCTTGCCTTTCTTTGTATCCCCAGTGCTTAGCACAGTGCCTGCTCAATAAATGTTTATTGAGTGACTTATTTTATTCTCATAACTTGTTGCATGATTTTAATGCATTAGTGATGAAATATCAATCATTACTTGATGAGGAAGTATGGATAAGGAAGAATTTCAATTCCACCTTGGTAAAGCTTTCTAAAACAAAAATAAAATTTTCTGATATATCTTGTCACTCTTCCTAGAAGGTAAGTCAAACCAAACCAAAACACATTTACCTACTTTGTATCAGGCCTAGTGCTAAGTGCCAGAGCCATAAAGGAAAGCATAAACAGTCTCCTCCAAAGGAGCGTACAGACTAGTGATAGAGATAAAATGTAAACGCATATACAAACAAAGCATAGATAGCAGATGCTGGAGATCCTACCAGAAGGAAGGCACTAGCATTAGAGAAGATCTGAAACTAAATTAGATGACTTGCCAAAGACATACAGGCAGTAGCAGAGAAAGTATTGAAACCAAAACCAGGACCCAGGTCTTTTGAGCCAGTTCTAGTCATTTTTCTACTGTGCCTAAGTTCCTCTTTATTAAATTCCCTAAAGTACAACCCAAACCATAAAAGGTTCTTCACAGTTATTAGATATTATTAGATATTAGATATTCTAGGTGCCATAAAGGTGAATCTTCTTAGGTGCAGAGAGAAACAAAGATTCATAAAATCTGGCCTTTTGTCCTCAAAGAATATATCTATATACATTTTGTGTTCTTCCTCCTTCCACCCTCTTCCCAAGTCTAATGTTGTATAAGAATTAGTGTCTTTTAGTGATTTCATGAATTTCAGAAGAGTGTGTGTGTCTGTGTGTGTGCATGTGCGTGTCTGTAGGGGGAAGGCAAAGCCTTTAGCGCCATAGAGATGAATTAATACATTCCTAGCTCTTTAGCAGTAATTGATTGGATAGCCCCCAGTGATCTTAAAGTATTAATTACTCATAGACAAGCTTGTCACATATTCACAGTCCATTAGCATCCTTTTCATTCTCAGATTGATGCACTTTTTTGAAACTGTGCTGGGACCTATTATTTTCCTTGTAGATGATAGATTTTTGTGAATTACTTGGATTTTTTTTTTCTGAAAGACACTTTAGATCACTTCTTATAAAATTACCTTTATCAAAACATCTTTTTTTCAGACAAGGTGACAAGATGCCTCACTTTAACTATATATTCTCATTTTTTGACATTGTACATGAAGTATTATTCTAAGATCAGCTTATTCCTTAAATACAAACTGTGAGGTTTGGGATGTATTTCTAAATTGTTAAAGAAAACCTGGATTCAAGTATTGCCTCAAATTCACTAATGGTATGATTAGAGGTCATGTAAAAATGTATTCCTTTTTCTCCATCTGAAAGGTGAGTATAATAAAAATATCTACTTTATAGGAGTTTGTAAAGATAAAAAGTTATAATGTATAGGAAAGGGAATAATATTTAAAAGCATAAAACTGGAAAGTTAGGTAGAGGGCACATTGTTCTTCAGTCAGTTTTTAGTCATGTCCAACCCCTTGTGCGGTTTTCTTGGCAAAGATACTACAGTAGTTTATCATTTCTTTCTCCAGCTTATTTTTACAGATGAAGAACCTAAGGCAAACAAGGTTCAATTGCTTGATTGGAGTCACAAAACTAGAAAGTGTCTGAGGTCAAGAAGAAAAGTCTTCCTGTTTCTAGACCTGGAATTCTACCCACTGCACCACATATTTGTCTGGGGTGGGATTAGGTGGCTTTAAAGACCTAACAGAGGATTTTATTTCTGATCTAAGAGCCAACAGTGTTCCACTGCATCATCTGGAGTAGGGAAGGGGTCACATATTAGACCTATACTTTGGGGAAATAACTTGGGCGACTTTGGAGGTATTTGAGAAAGGGAGATACACTAAAAAAATTGTACTAACCATGAGGTGACTCGACTATTTGGTGATCTGTGGGGCAGAAGGTAGTATGTTGGATGGGCAGACATTTCTGAATGTTACCTATTTAGCTGCTGCTGTGCATGTAAAGGTTTTAATCAGATTATCACTGCCTTTGGGGTCAAATACCAAGCCACACAAGAAAAGATGTTGAGATTTTGCATGGTGGAGAAAGAGAGGAGAATAGGAGACTCAAGGTATAACAGGCGAAGTATAGGCTGTGTTGGAAACAAGCCCCATACTTGCCTATAGTGGAAAAGGTAGGATGTGCACAATAGTGGCTTGAATTCTCACTTTGGACACTACTGGAGGGGAAGAATTTTGGTGAGAGGTGGCAAAACATTAGGGTTAGGAAATAACAGTTGTCTTGAACTATCTGAAGAAGGATTAGATTTATTCTGTGAGGATCACATTGCAGAACTAGGAATAATAACTGTAATTTCTATAAAGCAATGTGATAATACTGCTCTTTCTTACTAATAAATATGGTCTATATTAAAATTATTCCCTTTGATAGAATGTTATAAAACTAGGAAGAAGTAGCCAGATGATTCTGGTATTTATCTTCAGGAGCATCAAGGCACATTTGAAAATGTCCACCTTTTGTTTTTTGATTAAGAATTATCATCTTGATCATTGCCACAATAATTAATAAGCTACCTGTTCTCTTTGATTGATGCTTTTACTCTTTATCACTTACAACTTCCAATACATGTATCCCAAGTCCTAGAGAACAATTAATTTTAAAAAAGAATTAAAAAGAGTAAAAAATAAGTAAAAAAAGTCAACTAGTCATTATAGTGAATAAGCTTAACAGATGCCATTCTCATTCCTCCACATATGAAAAAACGAAGAGAAAGGAAGGTGCCTCCTTATATATGTTCTTTGCATCTCTGCTTGTTCATTAAAAATTCACTGCATTGAGTTTCAAATTTGTTATTATGATTTCCATTTACATTGATGTCATTATTGTTAATATTGTTTTCCTAATTTTGTTTTATTTTCCTTAGCATAAGTTCATATAGATCCTCCTATGCTTCTCAGAATTCATCATATTCCTTACTTTTTATAGAACAGTGCTATTCCCATACATTTATGTATCACATCTTGCTAATTCATTTCTCAATTGATTGATATATGCTTTGTTTTAATTTTTTTCTACTACCACCAAAAAATGATAACACATATATTGCAGTTTATTGGGACTTTCTTATTGTGTTTCACTTTCTTTGGGGTTTATGCATAACAAGGGGAACTCAAACTCAACATTACATTGGTCATTTTTCCAGCATAATTCTACATTACTTATCAGAATTGTTAGGCTAATTCACTGCTGAACCAACAGTACACCTACATTGGCAGAAAAGTGGTACAGTGAAATTACTAGTTATTTCAAGTTGATTCTCTCAGCTAATCATTGTATCATATATATATATATATATATATATATATATATATATATATATATATATTTTGTTTCCTTGTTGCCTATGATTATTCCTTCATTTTTTTTCATTTCTTATTGCATTTTTAGAACTATCATAAACAGTAGTGGTGATAAATGGCATCTTTCCTTTCCCTGATCTTATTTTAAAAACCTCTATATTATTTTCATCATATAAAACTTCTGGTCCTTGTTTTCATATGTATAACATTAAAATATATACTTGTTCTTGCATCTTCTATTATTCTACAAGGAATGTTTATCTTAAATTTTTGTTGAAAGCTTTTCCCACATTTATTGATATAAACACAGGAATTTGTTGTTCTTAGCATAATCATTTTTATTGTTTTTCTAATACTGAATCAACTCTGAATTCTTGCTAGAAATTCAACCTATTCATAATTTATAATCTCTGTGATATGTTGATAGTTTAGCCTGTAATATTTTAGCTAATTTTGGCCTTAGTTTCAGAATACAGAATATTGTTCTATATTTTTCTTCCTTGGCTTTTGACTCTCCTTGGTTTAGGTATCAAGGCTGTATCTGTATCATGAAAGGAATTTGGCATGATTATTTTATCTTATTTTTCCTCAAAAAGCAAATTGAATTTTGGAACTAATTCTCTTTAAATATCTGATAGATTTTATTCAATTTCTGTTTCTGAAAGCAGGTTAAATCTATTAATCTCTGATTTTATATACTTTTAAAAGATCCATTCATTTAATTTAGATTTCAATTTTATTTGAAAACAGTTGAGTAAAATAGTTGTTCATTATTAATTTATTTCTTCATCATTTGTGGTTTCAACTTTTTCATTTTTGATACTGGTAATTTACTTTTCTTTTTAAAGAAATAAAATTAACTAATGTTTTATTTAGTTTATCCTTTAAAATATATTCCTAGTTTAATGTGTCAATTCAGTGAATTTGCTTTGAACTACATTAACCTCTTTGCTTTTTCAATATTTCTATTTTGGTGTTTAATTTGGGTTTTTTTATTTGTTAATTTTCCAAGTTGTGTGTGTGTGTGTTTTTTGAGGCTACATCGTTACTTCATGGATAAAAACATTTAGAAATATAAGTTTTCTCTGATGGAAAATTTGGGTGTATTCCAAATATTTGTGTATGGTGCCTCATTGCTGTCATAATTTTTAGTGGAATTTTCACTTTTTCAATGATTTTTAATACAACATACTCATTGTTTAGCATTAATTTAAATAATTTTAGTGATTCTCTAATGGGTAGAATATTTATTCCATTATACTTTGTAAAACATGTGTTTACTATTTATGATTTCTGCATTTGTTTACTAGGTTTTGTGTCCTAACATATGATCAATTTTGTTGAGGTATTATATGTAGTATACATACACATTTATGCTACAAATACACTGCATACACACACTTTGATAATCATCAAATGTGTATCATATCTACCTTTTCTAAAATAACTTTCTGGTCCTCAACTTTAATTTTATTTATTTTTTGGTTTAGATTTTTCTAGGTCTAAAAGGGTTACATTGAGGTCTCCCACAATTTTGATTTTAATTTCTCTTCCTCTAGATGGCGGAGTAGAAAGACTCACGTATGCGAGCTCTGAACCCACAGCCCATAGATTTAATGTAAGAAGAGCTCCGCACAAGTTCTGGATCACTGCAGGATGTGCAGAAACACAGTGGAAGAGATTTCCGTTCCAGAGAGCCGTCCCCAGGGTCCGTCGCACCCGGAAAGTGGAGTCCACCCCAGCGCTGCCCTGGCCACGCAGCCGAGAGGCAGATTGGAGCAGGCTTCAGGGACGGAGCCTTCAGTGGCCTGGAAGGTCCCTCCGCCCACAGACTCTACAGGTCAGTGAGAGACACGTCTGGGCTAGCCAAGAGGGGAGCGGGGTGTCTCCATGGCCCGGGCCCCCTCGGGAGGAAGCGGCGGAGGTAGAGGCAGGGAGAGGCAGCAGCGGAGGCAGCGGCGGCCCCCGGGGACTCCCTGAGCAGCAGGCAGGATCTTCATTACTGAAGGTCTCTGCATAAACCACCTGAAGGAGCTGAGACTGGGAGGTGGCCCTGCCCCACCCCACTCTATTACTGAAGGTCTCTGCATAAAGCCCCTGAGGGAACTGAGCCTGGGAGGCGGCCCTGCCCCCACCCCAGCACCAGAACTAAAGCTCCCATTGAATAGCAGCCGTGCCTGCTGAGGAAAGCCCATTTGAATCTCAGACCCCAAGCACTAGCTGGACGGATCTAGGCAGGGGTGGACAGGAATCTCAGAAGTCAAGTAACTGGCTGGGAAAATGCCCAGAAAAGGGAAGAAAAATAAGACTATAGAGAGCTTTTTGGAGCAGATGCAAATGATCCCGCCTTTTGGATCTAATGATGAGGAGATATTCTTGCCATCAGGGAAAGACCTGGAGGGCGGGGCCTCTGTATCCCAGACATCCCAGGGGGTTGTTGGGTGGGTTCAGGCCTTGGAAGAGCTCAAAAAGGATTTTGAAAAGCAAGTTAGACAGGTGGAGGAAAAACTGGGAAGAGAAATGAGAGAGATGCAAGAAAAGTATGAAAAACGGGTCAATACCTTGGTAAAGGAGACCCAAAAAAATGCTAAAGAAAATAACACCTTGAAAAATAGGCTCACTCAATTGGCAAAAGAGGTTCAAAAAGCCAATGAGGAGAAGAATGCTTTCAAAAGCAGAATGAGCCAAATGGAAAAAGAGGTTCAAAAGCTCACTGAAGAGAATAGTTCTCTCAAAATTAGCATGGAACAGATGGAATGTAATGACTTTCTGAGAAACCAAGAAATCACCAAACAAAAACAAAAGAATGAAAAAATGGAAGAGAATGTGAAATATCTCATGGGAAAAACAACTGACCTGGAAAATAGATCCAGGAAAGACAATTTAAAAATTATGGGACTACCTGAAAGTCATGATCAAAAAAGAGCCTAAATATCATCTTCCATGAAATTATTGAGGAAAACTGCCCTGACATTCTACAACCAGAGGGCAAAATAAGTAGTGAAAGAATCCATCGATCACAAGAGATCCAAAAAGAGAAACTCCTAGGAACATTGTGGCCAAATTCCAGAACTCCCAGGTCAAGGAGAAAATCTTGCAAGCAGCTAGAAAGAAATAATTCCAGTATTGTGGAAATAAAATCAGGATAACTGAAGATCTAGGAGCTTCTACCTTAAGGGATCGCAGGGCGTGGAATAGGATATTCCAGAAGTCAAAGGAACTAGGACTCAAACCAAGAATCACATACCCAGCAAAACTGAGTATAATAGTTCAGGGGAAAATACAGTCTTTCAATGAAACAGAGGACTTTCAAACATTCTTGATGAAAAGACCAGAGCTGAAAAGAAAATTTGACTTTCAAACACAAGAATGAGAAGAAGCATGAAAAAGTAAACAGCAAAGAGAAGTCATAAGGGACGTACCATAAGTGAACTGTTTACATCCCTACATGGAAAGACAATATTTGTAACTCTTAAAACTTTTCAGTATCTGGGTAGTTGGTGGGACCACACACACATATGTACACGCATGCATGCACACACACATACACATATGTACACACAGAGACAGAGAGCACAGAGTGAATTGAATAGGATGGGACCATATCTTAAAAGAAATTAAGGTAAATGGTGAGAGAGAAAGGTAGGGGGAGGAAAGAGGGTGAAATGGAATGGGATAATTATATGTCATTTAAGAGGCAAGTAGGAGACTTTTTAGTGGAGGGAAAAAGAGGAGAGCTGAGAAAAAAAAAACCAAGAAGTTTACCCTCACCACTTTTGACTAAAGGAAGGAATAAAATGCACACTCATTTTGGTATGAAAATCTATCTCACAGTATAGGAAAGTGGGGGAGAAGGAGATAAGCAAGGCGGGGGATGATGGAAGGGAGGGCAAAGGGAGGAGGGAGCAATTTGAAGTCAACACTCGGGGAGGGACAGGATCAAAAGACAGAATAGAAACAATGAGGGGCAAGATAGGATGGAGCGTAATCCAGTTAGTCTTACACAACACGACTATCATGGAAGTCATTTGCAAAACTACACAGATATGGCCTATATTGAATTGCCTGCCTTCCCAAAGGGAATGGGTGGGGAGGGAGGGATGGGGAAAATTTGGAACTCAAAGTTTTAGGACCAACTGTTTAGTATTGTTGCTGCTACTAGGAAAGAAGACATACAGTTAATGAGGAATAGAAAGTCATCTGGTATTACAGGAGAAAAGAGAAGATGGGGACAAGAGAAGGGAGGGATGACAGAAGAGAGGGCAGATTGGAGATAGGGAAAATTAGATTGCTCGGTGTATTGGAGTGGGGGCAGGGGAGAAAAGGGGAGAAAATTTGGAACCCAAAATTTTGTGAAAATGAATGTAAAAAGTTAAATAAATAAATATTTAAAAAAAAGTTTCTCTTCCTCCTTATAACTTATTTAGCTATTGCATTTACCACATATATGTTTAGTGTTGATATTTATTCACTTTCTACTGTAACTTTCAATATAATGTAGTTCCCAGCTTAATCTTTTTTAGTCATCTATTTTTGTATTGTCTGTTATTTTACTTCCTCCTGAGGCAATGAGGCTGACCCTTACCCCCAGGCTCACCAATATAGATGCTGCATTTAGTGAAAACATCTGATTTCATAATCCATTTTAGTTGGTCTCACTGTGTATTGTTCCCATATACTTCCAACTATGACTCTTCCCATCTTCTGTAATTTTTCCAATATCCTAGGTATGAGCTGAATCTTAGAAATGTTATTTTAAATGTTTATAAAACCATAACTTTGTCAGCTAGGTAGAGAAGTAGATAGAGTAGTATGCCTAGAGTCAGGAAAACTTATTTCCTGCATTCAAATCTGGCCTCAGACACTTACTAGCTTTGTAACCCTAGGTAAATTATTTAACCCTGTTTGCTCCATCTATAAAATGAGTTGCAAAAGGAAATGGCAAACTGCTCCAATATCTTTGCCAACAAAACTCTGAGTAGGATCACAAAGAATTAAATATGACTGAAAAATGAATGAGCAGCAGCTACAGCAATGCTCTAACCTGGAAGGCAGGTTACTTTCTAGAGAAAGGGCATCTTTCTGAGCGATACTTGAGTAATGACTCCTGACCCTTAGTGGAAAGAAGCAAAAATCTGGTAGGAAAATTTTATTGTACCAATGAGATATGTCATCCCAACTCTTCAAAAGGGTTTAGAGAAAATATGGAGGAAAGTAACATTTCATTGGAATCCAGGGTGTGATAGCATATGTAATAGTAAATGAAGGTTTGGGTTTTAAAAATAAAGTTAACTGACTTGTTAGCATTGTACAATTGCAATAAAATCCATCTCTAGTGACTGTGGTAACTGGCCACTAACTAGGGTAACTAGGGGCAAGCATAGATGTAATGGAACAGGAAGAGGCAGGGGTTCACCTAATGCTTAAACCATCTTTCATTGTGAGTTATTAAGAAGGGATGCACTTTAGAAAAACATGCTATCCACAAACAGCTAAATTATGAATATCTAAATGATAAAATGATGGCTATTCTTAGAAAATAAGATACTTTCAAATCTTATAATATTAATAGAATAATAATGGAAAATTTCCTCTTTAATAATGTAAATGAGTAGAAAAGTAAAGGGATAGCTAATAGAAACGTTGTAATCTTATGTTAGAGACCTCTAATTCAAAACACTCTATGTTCTGTTTATGTCCTCATGGTATCATCAAATATTTATATGATGACATGACTTACTAAAAATTATAATCTTTTCATTCACTTTCACAGAGTTATGGAAAAAATGATTGAATATAATGCATATATCTTCAAAAGGAAAACACAAAGCAAGTTACTTGGAACCAAAAATTTAATATGGAGAAATATTACCGGTTTGAGAGTCCAGAATCTTCCACCAACTACTTGTAAAATGCTATATGGCACAGTGGGTAGAGCACTGGGTTTAGAGTCAGAGAGACCTGAGTTCATATCTAACCAAGGACTTTAATAGCTGTGTGAACTTGGGCAAGTCACTTATCTTCAATTTCTTCAACTGTGAAAAAGGAATAATAATAGCATCTGTCTCCCAAGGTTGTTGTGACAATCAGATGACATAATATTTGTAAAATGCTTAGAATGGTATCTGACATAAATTTAGTACTCAATGCTTTTTTCCTTCTTTCGGTGACTAAATTCCTTATTTGCAAAATCTGGGTGAAGGGTTGGATTTCACATTATGGTCCATCAGCCATTTGGCCCATGTGCACATTACTGATACAGTATGACGACTACTATAGAGGTAGAAGGGACTTCAGAAGTAATTTAAATCCAGTCCTTCCATTTCACAGATGAGGAAATGAGGCTCAGAGAGTTAGGTGACTTGTCCAAGGCACAGAACTAGTACAGGGATGCAGAAGATGAACCCAAGTTCTCAAAATCCAAATCTATTTCTCTACACTAAACCTTCCTGACTCTCAAAGGGAAAAAAAGCTTTATACACACACACATACACACACACACATATACACACAAACACACACACATGCACATACACACACTTGCACATACACATGCATGCACATACAAACACATGCACACATTCTTGGGGGATGTAGAATGCTATCAGCATTGAAATGATTAACTAGATGGCTTCATAAGTTAAGTAAATGATTTTATTAGGTTTCAAGTTTGCTTTTTATCTTGAATTTATGCACATACCTTGGCAAGACTATCAAAACATAACAGAAGCTTTTAATATCATACATTTTGGTTCTCTCACTGAAGCACAAACTCATTCACAGAGACGCAAATGCACACTTAAATGAACATTCTAGTTTTAAAACAATACACTATGAATAGATTTCATCTGCATTTGTATTCTCTCTTGTGTTTGATATAATAAGGGGACAACCAAGCAATTACAATAAATTATGACATTCCCAATTTCTGAACTGTATGATATCCTAATGAACTGAAAGTGAAACAATACTGAGATGAATTAAGCTAATTACAAAACATTGCTGTCTAAAACCATGAATTCTCATTTTTCAACAGTGATTATCTAATTTTGCAGTGTATTTTTGTTATTGTAAAATGGTCACTGAATAATGATAATTAAAGTTTTTAAAATAAACCTAGTAAATTTCAATTCAATGAGAAAATTAGAAGAATCAGTAAAGAATTTTTAAAAAATTGCTAGTCATAAGACAAATTCTACTTTTAGTGCTATAGATCCTGGATTTTAAGTTAACACATATGTCTTTAAATTATATATGGTATATTTGAACTCACGAGGCTGAGCCTTCCTGACACAAGGCCTAGCACTCTATCTGCTGTACCACCTAATTTCTCTAGCTATAACTATATCTACATCTAATTTTATGGATATTGAAATGTGTTGGATATATATAAATGAGTATGCATCTGATACATTATATATGTATATACAGAGACAAAATGATATAGTCAAAAGAATATTTGTTCTACTTCCTGACTGTGAGGTGCAGTTATTATCTTTGAGGCCCAGTTTCTCTGCTAACAAATAGTGATGTAATAATATCTCCAATGCCTGCCTTACTCAGCCATTGTAAACAAATTACTTTGTAAAGCTTAAAGTGTTAGACAATGAGCTGTTTCAGTACTGAAGTCTCTATGTCCATGAAAAATGTATATTTCCTCACAATATGTGCATTAACTTTGTCTGTGCTTACTATACCACCCCTTCTGTGGAGGCTGTCTTATAATCTTTCTACCAACTTAACTAGGCCTTTCTTGGGAGTGTTACAGAATGAATTTTTGTTCAGGTTGGGGCTGGAATAGCTAGCCTCTGAAATGCCTTCTGTCTCTTAAGATACCATGATTTCACTACTAAAAAACAAATTTTTCTCCCTTGCTACAGACATAGTAATTTACATCTTTCTCCACAAACTTTTCATTTATTATTCCTTATCAAAGCTATTCGATGAATATATCATATCCCTTTCAGACACATGCCTCCATCAACACACAGACCATGCCTTATATAAACTAGGTCTCTTCTCCCCTACCCAGGAGTTGGCATATAACTTTACACAGAGTAGATCCTTAAAAAGGCTTATTTTGGAGATTTTACATTATATATTAGATATATTTTTAGCAACATTCTCAATATTTCACTTTCCCTTGACTTCCTGTTAACTCTGAAGGAATTCCTCACTTTCTAGAACTTGCCTTTGTGGCTGTGAATAATTTTCAGATTTCTTATTGTATTAATCAATTTATTGGTTTGTTGAATTGAATTGAATTGAATAAAATCATCTGAAAGGAGACTACAAGGAAAGTTACTTCAGCCAGATACTGTATCTCAGCAGGTAATGGGAGTGGAGGAGGGTGGTTAGGAAAGGAAGGAAAGGAATATGCATTTATATAGAGTCCATCATGTGCCAGATGCTGTGCCAAGCACTTTGCAAGTATTATCTCATTTGATCTCAGTTGATCCTCGCAAGAATCCTGTAAGGTAAATGCTGTCATAATCCCATTTTACAATTGAAGAAACCTAGGTCTCAGATCATCCAAACTCCAGGCCCAGAACTCTGCGCAAAGGTTTAAATAGATATTTCAAGTCTTTTCTAGTTTTTTTTAAAGCTATCAGGAAAAATAAGAAAATTATTTCCTCTGAACATGGCACAGTAACTAATTCAGAGCAATAAAAACAGCATATTTTTATCATTTAGAGTTTTTACCAGGTCAAAAGAAAATGAATAAAATGGAGTCCACTAGACTTACAGAAAATAGAATAGTAAAAAGCTTAAGAACATGTTCGAAAACACCATAGGATAATCTCAGGGAGAAATGATATCACTAATTATGAGACAAAGAGACAGCTTGGGCTAATAGTTACAAGACTTTTCTCTGAGTCAGGAAGATTTGGATTCAAATCTCAATTCTGACACATTTGTTACCCTGGATTTAGATACTTAACCTTGCAATGCCCTTAGACAAAAATATAAATTACAGAGCAATAGTAGCTTTGCATTGGGATGGGGAAAGAAGTTTCCTCACCTGAGGAAAACATAGTAAGTCTGTAAACAAAGACTCCAGTCCCTGCCCCAGCTAAAAGTCTCAAATGTGATGAATATGCATAATTTTACAGATACAGATTAAGCTCTGTAAGTTTAATATGAAAAATCAGTAAATATGTTTTGTAGATGTTAAAGTTACATTAAAATTCATTCAATGAATTTTATTCAGTTTCCTGTTTTACTTTTTCCACATGCAAACTAAACCAAGAGCTACTCTAGCGTTTTATTAAGTAAAAACAAAAACAAAACCCACAAAGGGAGCAATTTCTATGTAAATAAACCAAACTTGTTAATGGAGTAAGAGAGGTTTCAGCAAGCTCTAGCAAAGCTCTTAAAACTAAATTTTGGATATTTGATTTGCTAAGTCTTTTCATTAAAAAAAATGGTCTCTACTATCTGGCATCAGTTAACAATATGTTATATGTGATTTGTCCTTACATGGAGTCAACACTATCTAGTCCCTGAAAAAAAAAATTTAAAGCACCAGATGGTAAGTGGCCAGCACAGGCCAAATCACAGAGGCTTGGTCATTCATAACTTCTTTATTTCTGCCCAGGTTACCACCAGCCTTACAATCATCCCAGTTCACGACATGGAAGTTATACTCAACTCTTTAATTTCCCTCACTGCCCCACCTCCATCCTATACCCAATCAGTTGCCGACACTTGTCAATTCACCACCACAATTCTCTCATCCATGTCCTTCTCTCTACGCGTAGTCACTACCCTAGTTCAAGCTCTCATCATCTCTTTTCTAGACTATTGCAACAGCTTTTAAATTGGATTCCCTGCTTGAAATATCACACAGTTACTAAAAGGAGATTTCTAAAGTATATGTCTGGTCTGGTAATTCCTCTGTTCAAAAAGCACTTCTACTTAACTTTGACCTCTAAGATCAAATACAAACTTCTCTATTTGGAATGTAAAGCCCTTCACAACCCACCTTTCTGCGGTTATATAGTACTTTTCTTCCCACCTCTCTCTTTTTCTCTGTCTCTCTCATCGTTCTTTCAATCTCTTAATTTTACAGAGAAGGAAACTAGGACCCAAGAAAACAGGATATTCTACAATTGTAGTCTAAAACAAAACAGAGGAGAAAAAATTAGTATTTTTCTTAAGTGAATCTGAACAGCAAGATTATCCAACAAAAGGTCCTGGGTACAGAATCTCTCCAGTAGGTCTCAAAAAAAAAAAAAAGGATCCAATATCGCCCTGGATAAGCTCTTCTCCACTACTCATATAGCACATGGGGAGACTATTTCAACCTCTACTTGAACTGGTGGGTCAGATTCCCCAGAATTTGGCTACAATATATCCTCAGGGCTATAAGGATAATCTGGGGAGTTGGAATTTGTTTGTCTAGTGCTTTATAGATGATGAGCTTCCACAAGCATGCTTCCACTATGACTAACAGTTATTGATTAATCAGCCAAACTTTAACAATTTTTTAGAAAGAAACATTTACTACACTAGTAATTGATATATAATATCCTCTGGAAAGTCTGTGACACTTTTCTTTAAGTACCCATAAAGTTCAGGGGAAACTGGGCTCCTAGAAATCTTTTGTTAGAATTCCCCTTTGGCATGGTGTAATTTCTTTCTGGGCCTGTAGTAAAGCTGGATTTATGTCTGATTTATCCTTTGTTGTTAACGCAGAGGCTGCTTTCAGTTGATCCTGAAATGCTACTGGGAACTTGATGAGGTCCTGAGAGGTCTTCTTGGCCTCTGAAGTTCCCAAGGTTCTACTCTACTCCTTTCTGCAAGCTGGAATCTTCCCCTCAGCTAGGTGCTTACAACAAGTGGCTTCTGGACTAGTCTCCTACTTCTTTTTAATAGAGGGACCATAAAGTTTTACCAAATTTCCTCAATCAATCCAAAACTTTTCCTGCCCTTGTCACTAGAGTTCATCTAAGGGTTTTTTGTATTTAATCTAAGGATTAATTTTTTATTGGCTGATTGATTTAAACTTGTTCTCAGCTGATAAATTTATCAGGGCATGTGATCTTATCACTCATTTTAATTAAAGAGGGTAGACTTAATTGATTTCATCCCTCAGTTGATTTCTACCCTTACATACATATGTCCTTTCCCAATTATCCAGATACTAGTGCCTCCTCCCACTAAGTCACCTTACATTCCTTTTGTATTTGCATTACATGTATTTATATGTCTGCCTGCTATCTTTCTGAATAGAACATAAATTCTTTTGATTAGGGACTGATTGTTTTTTGTCTTTGTATACCTGGTGTCCATGTATGTCCTTGCATATCTTTATATGCCCGGTGCCTACCACACAGTAAGGGCTTAATAAGTGCCTATTGATCAAGTGGATGATTATTTCACATATCCTATAATTTACTCAAACTGGTCTGCTTCCTGTTGGTCATACATAACATCTTATCTTTCTTTTCCATGCTTTTGCACAGAGGTGTACCTCATGTCTAGAATGTACTTTCTTCTCCTTTCTCCCTCTTAGAATTCCTAGCCCCCAATGAAAACTCAGTTCAAGTACTTTCTTCATGATCCCTTTTTAGGTTTCCCAATTAATAATGTCCATAAATTATAATATATATGTAATATGCATTTATGGACATAAATATTATGTACATACATGCATGTACACATGCATGCATGCTTAATTCCCCTTATAGAAAATAAATTTCTCGAGGGCAATGTATGTATGTATGTATATATGTATTGTTCTTGTTTCATTTGTGTCTGACTCTTCAAGAAACCATGTGGGGTTTTCCCTGGCAAAGATACTGATTTGCCATTTCCTTATCCAACATATATGTATGTTTGTGTATATATAGGTATACATACACATACACACATGCGTACATGCTCAATCCCCATCCCCCTATACTGAATATACATTTATCGAGGTCAAGACTTATGGATCTATGAAGTTAAAATGTGGGGAAAGTGGTACTAGGAACAATTTACACAGAATTCTGCAATGAAGTAGGAAGTTATGACCCATGGATGGAAGGTAAGGTAACCTCCTTCTTGAGATTACACAGCTTGTGGCTGAGTTTTGCTCCTCTACCCTCACCTTCAGAGACACTGAAAAAAATGGTTGTTTGCTAAGAAGAGAATGAGAACACTGAGCCTAGTTGGCCAGGCTGGGTGAGATGACCCCTGCTACTCTTAAACACAAAATCCTCTGCTGACAGCTCTGAGTCAGGGAGAAAGCAGCTACTATTAATTTTCTCACTCCTTTAGAGTGTTTATTACACCCTGCTGTTGTGGTAGCTATATACCTACAGCAATCTTCCATATCCCCTATGGAATCTGTCCATTCCTTGACCACTATTTATTCTAATGATATAGAAAATATATTAGCAGCTCTGAACCCTGCTTTGTGTTTTGCTGTAACAGAAATTGGCTACCAACACAATCCAGAATAATGTGGTAGATTTATCCAGTCACCTTTACGGAAGCAGGTAGAACAGGCTAGATAATAGGCTCTGGTCAAGACCTCTCAAACCTGATGCTGCTGTCAGTGACTTTTTATTTAAGCCAGTTCATGGAAATAAGGGAGAGAAATAAATGCAAAAAAAATTATAATTGGAAGCCAAAAATGGCCCCCAGAGTGTATTATTGGCCAAAAGCCCAGGACACAGAAAATAAAGGAGCTCACCCCACAGTCTCTCCTGGGTTCCTTTATTCTCTGCCCATATTTATTTCTTTACATGGTGTTATTTTATAACATAGTAACCCTGCTATATTTACCCTAAAGGGAGGTATTCCATGTTACACAGCAGGAACTAATTATTTTTTGTCTTAAAGCCGATTCTTTCATAAAGAACAAGTCCATAAAAACAGATGTGTTTTTCTAAACATGTTATTTTTCTCTTCTTTTTCTTAAAGCATTCTAAATGGTTATCTTCATTTCCCACATTATTCCTCACCTCTCCTAGCTGCATTCATGTTGCATTCATACCCCTCTCTGAGTATATTGTACCTTTATTCTTTCTATCTTTAGCAACTAGCACAGCACTAGATATTTCCTAAATAGGGGTGTAAAATATATGTTTGTTGTATACATAAATGAATGAATTATCTAATATCTGGAATTTTGCTCAAAAGTCAATTTTTCAAGAATATATCTCTTCCATATACTAAAAAATAAATTTACTTTTTAAAACATTGATTGACTTAATGCTTTTAAACTAATTGGCTTAGATTCTTTCATCTTAAATGAGTGAGGTTAGATTTAGAATCTCTTCTAAGTCAGTATGTGTATTTTTGGGTTTATTTACCTTGACTTTTTTTTCTGTTGATGGAACATATTCCAAGTCTTCCAGGCTCAAACATTACAATTATTCACTGCAATTTCTGTTACTCATTGCCTCCTCTCAATCAGCTGACAATTCTCAAGTTCTGCTCTATGTCTCCTTCATCCATTCTTTTCTATTGACACTCTTCCCACACTAGAGATTCCCATTATTTCTTATCCATACTAGGTGCTTAGTAAGTATGTGTCAAATTGAATTGTGTAGTCTTATTATAATAATGTCCTAACAAATTTCCTTTCTTCCACTCTCCACTCTTCAGGTCAGCTTTCACATTACTGCCAGAGTTATCTTTATAATACACAAATTTGACAAGGTCATTTCACGCCATTGATGTCTAATTGGTGGCATTGTTTTATATTATTTTCTTTCCTATCATCTCCATTCCAGCCAAACTAGACTACTAGATTTTCATTTGCATTGCATACTTTCTATTTCCTATGCTTATAACACATTACCTCTATTTTTCCACATCCTTTGTATCCTTTTCTTTCTTCATTGATGAGTTCAGGTGTCACCATTTCAACCAGTCTTCCCTGACTTCCCTGAATATAAATATCTCCCGCTTCACATAACATTTTGTCTGGATCTCTCCTTTGTTCCTATCATGTTCTACCTTATGTTATATTTTCTGTACATATTGAATTTCTCTTGATTATATGGTAACATGAAGCAAGAGTTATGTTCACACATTATATAATTAATAAATTTTTTGTTGAGCATGCTTGTTGAATTAGCAATTTTAAAATTAGAAAATAGTCATTTTAGTATCCTTTGATAGATGGGGTATAAGCAAATAAGAATCTAATCAAGAATTATGTGAATAAGTGAAGCCAAGATGGTGGATGAAAAGGACCGATCTGTACTAGCTCTCCCCCCATAACTCATAAAATACCTGCAAAAATGACTCTAAATGAATTTTAGAGAAGCAGAAGTCACTAAATGACAGAGTGAAACAGATTTCCAGCACAATGCAGCCTGGAAATTTGACAGGAAGGGTCTATTGCACTAGGCTCAAAGTGGAATGCAGCCTAGCCTGGGTCATGTGGCAGGGACAGGACTAGAGCACACTTCACAGTGCTAAATCATATCATAGATAGCAATTGCAGTTCCCAGATTTCTCAACCCACAAACTCCAAAGACAGCTTCAAAAATCATTAAGAAAACTTTTTCAACTAGGTGAGAGGGGAGTGGGTCTGGCCCCAACCCCTGCTCCAGGGCAGCAGCAGCCACTTTTGGAGCCCTCACCTAAAGACCCTAAGGGAATTGAACAGCTGATCTGGACTTAAATCATGAATGGTGGTCCTGGGGTCAGAAGGAGCTGGTGGTGGTTGTGGAAAGGGAACATTACTGTGAGTTCCAGGGCAGAAGAGAATGCTTATGGCTGCTCACAGACCAGAGCACAGACCAGGAGAGGAGTAAACTCCTCTCCCTTGATTGTGCCACCTTGGAGGAACTGAGAACTTACATGTCCCTAGATATATCTCAGAGAAGAGCTGCACAAAACCATTGAAGCCTAGGGCAGTATACCCTCCACTTGACAAAGGACTCAAAAGTCAAGTAAATGCCTGAGAAAATACCCAACAAAGGGTTAAAAATAAGACTATAGAAGGTTGCTTTCTTGGTGAACAGATGTTTTATTTGAGAAAGAACAAAGCATACCATCATAAGAAGACATCAAAGTCAAGACCTCTACATCTAAAACCATCAAAAAAAAATGAAATGGTCTCAGGTCATAGAAGAGCTCAAAAAGTTTTGAAAGGGAAAGTCAGTACTCAAGTAAAGACAGGTGGAGGAAAAATTGGGAAGAGCAATGAGAGTGAGGTAAGAAAATCATGGAGTCAACAGCTTGCTAAAGAAGACCCCAAAAATGCTGAAGAAAATAACACCTTTAACAACAGACTAACCCAAACGGCAAAAAAGGTTCAAGAAGACAAGGGGAAGAAGAAAGCTTTAAAAAGTAGAAATGGTCTAATGTAAAAGGAAGTTCAAAAGCTCACTGAGGAAAATAGTTCTTTAAAAATTACAGTGGAGCAGATGGAAGCTAATGACTTTATGAAAAACCAAGAAATTATAAAACAAAATCTAAAGAATAAAAAATAGAAGACAATGTGAAATATCTCATTGGATAAAAAAATGACCTGGAAAATAGATCCAGGAGAGATAATTTAAAAATTATTAGTCTACCAGAAAACCATGATCAAAGAAACATCTAGATAATATCTTCCAAAAAATTATCGAGGAAAATTGCCCTGATATTCTAGAACCAGAGGGAAAAATAGAAAGGGGAAGAATTCATTGATCACCTCCTGAAAGAGATCCCAAAAGGAAAACTTATAGTCAAGTTCCAGAATTTCCAGGTAAGGGAGAAACTTGCCAAAAGGACACAATTCAAGTACTGTAGAAATACAATCAGGATAACACAGGATTTAGCAGCTTCTACACAAAGGGTTCAAGGGCTTGGAATATGATATTTCAGAGGTCAGAGGAGACAGGATTAAAACCAGGAATTACATACCCAGCAAAACTGAGTATAATACTTCAAGAGAAAAAAATGGAATTTCAATGAAATACACCACTTCCAGACATTCTTCTTGAAAAGATCACAGCTGAATAGAAAATTTGACTTTCAAATACAAGAATCAAGAGAAACATGAAAAATAAATAGGAAAAAGAACCTTTAAGGAACTCATTAAAATTTAAAGTTGAACTGTTTACATTCCTACATGGAAAGATGCTATTTGTAACTCATGAGATCTTTTTCAGTATTAGGATAGTTAGAAGGAAAACATATATATATATATGTATATATATATATATATATATATATATATTCATTATATATAATACATATGTAGGTGTATATGGGTATGTGTGTATCTGTATATTATATATGTGTAGGTATATATATATATATATATATATATACATGGTTGTATGTGTGTGTACATATACATGCATCTGTGTGTGTGTGTGTGTGTGTGTGTGTGTGCATGGAGAGGAGGGAGAGAGAGAGAGAAAGAGAGAGAGGCAGACAGACAGAAGGCACAGGGTGAGCTGAATATGAGGGGAGAATACCTCAAAAAATAAAATTTACTGTTGATTGGGATGTACTAGGAGTAAGAGAAAAGGAGAGGTAGAATATAGCAAATCATCTCACATAAAAGAGGGAAGAAGGAGCTTTTACAATGGAAAGGAAGAGGGGGAGACGAAAAGAAATAAGTAAGCCATACTCTCATGGGATTTAGCTTGAAGGAATAACACATTCAATTGGATATGGAAATCTATTTTACCCTGCAGGAAGGCAAGGGGGAAGAGGATAGGAGGGGGAAGATAATAGAAGGGACAGCAAATTGGGGAAAAGGATAATCAGAAGCAAACATTATTGTGGGAGGACAGGCCAAAGGAGAATGGAGTAAATGGAGGGCAGGATAGGACAGATGGAAATGTGGCTAGTGTTTTATAGCATCGTGTTCTTGTGTTCATCCTTCATTGCCAAAGAAGACCATGCCATTAGAGAAATGATGACATGACTTGCACTTGACTTTGTTTTGAGTGAAGGAGGACTGTGCAAGTCCACCAGCCTCACGTCATCTCCAGAGCATCTGAATCCTGTGACCAGATATTCCCTTGGCCCCCTCAGGGCAAGGTCTATGCAGGTACTCACTTAGGGTGAGGTAATGCCCATTCACTGAATAGACCTATTTAAGAAGTAGACAGGGCATAGCCCCTTTAATGAAGCAAAGAAAAAGAAAGATATCAGGCTTGGAGGGAAACAGCAACAGTTACTGCTGACAATTGCTCTTAAGCCAGGAGAATCTAGAAGAGAGCCCTTAGGGAGGGGCCCAGTGTTGTCTGAGCTTCAGAGTGCAGTAGGTTTAAGGTTTTTGGAAAGAAATGGAAATGGAAGGGAAGGGAAGGGGAAGGGAGGGAAAGGAAGGGAAAGGAATCTAGCCAGTAAAACCTAAGTGAACTGAGCATCTTCTGGCCATCCAAATTTGCCTTCCTTTGGAGAGGAGAAGGAAGGGGAGGGGGAGACAGACAGGAGAAGAGGAGCTGAGTTATCCCAGCCAGCTGGGTCACCATTCAGGCAAATATCTCTACTCACAGGTTCTGGAAGTGGTTTGCATTGTTACACATGTATGACCTCTATTGGATAGCTTGTTTTCTCAATGAGGGTGTCTGGGAAGGGAGGGAGAGAATATGGAACTCAAAGCTTTAATAATGAATGATAAAAATTGTTTTAGCATGCAACTGGAAATTAAAATATTTAGGCAATAGAGTACGGAAATCTATTTTGCCCTACTGAAAAATAGAGGGGAAGGGGCATGGAAGAAGGGTGGGTAGCAGAAGGGAGGACAAACTGAAGGAAGGGATGGATGGGGTGCATGCTCTCCTGGGGAGAAACTGCGGGCAGAGATTGGGAGAAAATTTTGAATTCAAATTCTTGTGGAAGTGAATGTTGGGAACTGAAAAATAAATAAATTATATATTTAAAGGATAAACAAAAACATAGAATTGTGTGAATAATCAAGTATAATTTAAGATATGTGCAAATATAAGAAAACACAGATATAAATATATATATATATGTATGGATTTTTTTAAATAAAAAAAACAGATCTCATTAATTTATTATGTTAGCCTTGAAAGGGATATTATAAAACTTCTCATCCAATTTCCTCATGAAGGATTAACAGTCAGGAGAGGTTATACTACTTCATCATAATTACACAACTACTAATTGGAAAGATAGCATTAGAATCCAAATTTCTTTAATCCAGTCAAAGTCTTAACAAAAAATAAAGAAAACATCTCAAAAGGACATCCCTGATAGTGTTCTAACAAAATGGTGGATCAAATTATATTTTCTGTTCTGTCTTTGCACCAATTTAAAATAATTCAGGCATTGTAATATTTATGGTGGTGTAATAGGTGTAATACCATTCCTTGAGTAGGTATATTATGTTATGCCATATGTTTTAGGTCACTGTTCATGGCATCTTTATCTTCAATATATACTTCCCTTAAGAATCTCTATTGACTAATGCCACCCCATCTCCTATTGCTCTTCTTCCCTCCTGCCCAAAGTGTTTCATTAGTCTACATTTCTTAATATTTTTATTCCTTTAATAAGGTCCCTTCAAAACCTAACATTTTATGATTGAATTATAAAACAATACTCTACACCCTCCAATTACTTCATGCATATGTACCTGCCCCAAACCATACAGAGCCCCATCTTATTAAATTAATTTTAAAGAGCAGTATCAGGTTCTTTTTTATTTCATTACTCCCACATTTACTGGTAAAATTCTAAGATGCTGATAAACATTCAATAAGTTTTTAATGAATGAATGAAGGTTTATAGTAGTTTTATGATATTGCTCCAGATAGGACAGTTCAGTATTTTCTCTGTTGAATCCATAGCTTTAATTATCTCTGCTTATTAATTCATAGCTTTTCATTCTATTACTGTAAAGAGCTGGATATAATAAACTTTATACAAAAAAGCATTTTCCCCAAATACCTCTTAGTTCAGCAATTACTCAAACAGGAACCACCATTATTTTGAAAAATTTTGGTCCAAGAAGTAGAAAAAAATTTTTTTGAAACAAAAAAACCATGAATTCCACAGGTTTCCTCTGATATATCAAGCAGAGAATAGCATTTCATCATTCTCCGTATTTTGAAAGTAAGCTAATTGCCAGTTAAAAAAAACACCTTTTTAAATCATGGAAATCATGAAATTTTTGTTGTTCTTTGATGGATATATTATTTTACTTATACTAAATGATGACAGTGATTATTGTGATGAAGGAAGAATATTTAAGCAATAAGTACAAATTATACATTCTGGGTAAAAACTTATGAAATATTTAGGTCATTTTGCAATAAAATAGAAGAAATCTCTACATCTGTGTGTATTCAGAGATGGATGTGCTCTTTAACATTCAGAACATAACATAATTCCTTATCTGTAAAATGGGATTAATAATACCTATTTCATAATTCTCATAAAGTGATGTTGGTAAGATAAATTTGATAATGTCTGCAATGCATTTTGAACTTCTTGGAGAATGCCATACAAAAATACAATAGAAGTCAAATACATGTTATCACTGCAGGCTACTGCTTTGGAATGAAAAGGTATTCGAGTCCATTGCAAAAGTATTAAATAAGAGTAATCTGAACTGAATACATTTATGAAAAAGAAGAGTGCACTGTATAATAGACAGATAAATTGAAAACTCTGTATCCAATCACCATTTTTATCATGTATATATGATAAATCCTGTTAAAAATTGGACTAATAGAAAGTTTGGGGAAACATCGGGATGTTATTTTTCATAATAGACATATAAAAGAGAAGGATTAACCATTTAAATGTCATTATTTTCCTGTTAAGACAGTTTTTTGTTAAGAAGCAAAATTGCAACATGCATCAGACCCAATACAGAGAATGAGGATATATTTTTGGATATAGCAAATGTGATGATCTGCTTTGCCTGACTATTCTTATTTGTTAAAATGATTGTGTTGGTGTTGTTGTTTATGTAAGGGATAGAGAAGAGCAACACTGGGGAAAAGGGAGAAGTTAATGATCACATTGCAAAAAAAAAATCACTGAAACATTTTTTAAATGCAGGGAAGAGAAATAAGTTCATAAGGAAACATAGACAAGTATGACCTTGATATTCCTTAAAAAAAGAAGCTTTACATAATAAACATCTATGGTTTAATATATTATCTCTTTCCCTTCTGTCTCTTGCTTTCTCCTTCTTTGTCTCTGTCTCTTTCATTAAAGTCAGAGCATAATAATTAAGTAAAAAAGACAACACAATATAATAAATGGAGGTCAAACCTCCAAATCAAGATGATTTGGATTCAAGTTCTGCCCTTGAAACATAATAGCTATGTGAACTAAGGAAGCTAATTAACCTCTTAGTGCACCAAAGCGCTTTTAAAAGTGTAAATTGTTTGATAGTTGCCTATCTTCATTGGTAGAAAACCTTTTCTTTTCTGATGGGATCTCCCTACATGAATAAAATCACAACTCTGAACCTTGACCCTTAAAATAAATATTATATAGTTTATGAATATGTCTCTTTTAGGATACTTATATAATAACAAAAGGAAACTAGGAAGCAAAGTGGATAGAGTACCAAGCCTCAATCAGGAAAACTGATCTTTGTGAGTTCAAATCTGGTCTCAGACTCTTAACTAGCTGTGTGACTCTGGGCAAGTCACTTAACTCTGTTTGTCTCAGTTTCCTCATCTGTAAAATGATCTAGAGAAGGAAATGACAAACCATTCCAGTATTTTTGCCAAGAAAACTCCAAATGGTGCCACAAAGAGTGGGGCATGGCTGAAAAATTACTAAACAGAATGATAACAATAACAATAATGCCTTTCATGTCTACAGCAATACAACTCACAAATTTATTTAATATGCATAATTAAGTTGCTGAAAGACTATTGAATCTGAAAAAAAGTTGAACAAGATTTAAAAATTATATGTCTCTAAGCCATCAAGATGATAGGCTACAGTAGTCTTGGTCATAGGTAAAGAGGATGCCCAACTTGCAAGTCAGACAACTGTATATGGAAGGTAATAGGGGTCCAGTTACTTGTTCACATATAGATGTGATAAGTGAATGAACTTAAAAATTGCTCTATCCTCAACAAGGATCATATTTTTATCCTGAAACAGCTAGGTAGTAAAGTGGATAGAGCACCACTGCAGGAATCAGGAGGACCTGAGTTCAAATTTCACCTCAGACACTACCTGTGTGACCTTGGTCAAGTCACTTAACCCCAATTGCCTTATCCTGGGTCATCTCCAGTCATTCTGACGAATATCAGCTAGCTCGGGAGGAGAAGTGAGGCTGGTGGTCTACACAGCCCTCCCTCACTCAAAACAAAGTCAAGTGCAAGTCATGTCATCATTTCTCTGATGGCATGGTCTTCTTCAGCAACGAAGGACAAGCACACACACACGTTTTTATCCCAAAGGAATCTTAAATTCAAAAGGTCCAAAACAGAATTTATTATCTTCTCTTTCACTCTCCTGGACTTTTGGTCTTGAGTCACCATCATTCTCTCAGTTAGCCAATTTTGCAATCTGTATGTCATTTTCAAATCCTCAGTTGCTAAATATTGTCATTTTCTATTTTCACAATTTGTCTTGCTTACATTCCTTTCTCTCCCATCCTAAAGTCACCTTGCTAATTCAGACTCTGATTGCCTCTTGACTGGACAATTACAAGAACTTTCCAACTGCTCTCCTTGCTTCAAATTCCTTCCCACTCCAAATCATCCTCCACACAACTGCCAAGGTGATTTTTCTAAAGATCAGGTTAGATCATGTCATCTCCCTGCTCAGTAAATTCCAATAGCTCCTTTAGGATGAAACATAAAAGTCATCTATGTGATCTGTATGACAAAGTATTTCCTAACATGCCCCCTTTCCACATTTGAAGTCTTATTCTTGAGTTTTCTTTACTCATTCTGTAATCCAGGCATATTGACCTACTTTCTGTTCCTTGCACCGTGACACCGCATCTTATTTCTGTGCTTTTTTCACTGGCCATTCCCAGTAACTTCTAATATCTGCCTCTTAGCTTCTCTGGCTTCCTTCAAGCCTAACTTAAATTCTACATAGGACCTTTGCTAGAGTATCCTCCATCTTACTCCAACTTCTAATGAATTCCTTTTGAAATTACCTTCAAACTTCTCTGTATATATTTCACATATACAAAATTATTTCATGTTTGCTCCTCCAGTAAAAATATGAGCTTCTTAAGGGCAGGAAGTATTTTTTTTTTTACTTTCTTGGTATTCACAGTACTTAGGATATATTATATATTTTAAAATACTTGCAGATTGAATAACTGACTGTAGGAAATATCTAATACTTTCTGTATTTCAAGATTTTCAGATTTTTATTAGAAATTACTCCATGGAAAATATTATTGCTTGAAAATATTTTGATTCATAAAACATAAAAGAAATATGATTAAACCAATCAAAATGAAAATAACATTAACTTTTCAAATATTTTTCTAATGGTACTATTGAATCAAGTGAAAAATGTTTCAGATGGTAAATCACTGACTTTTTAATTGGCTTCGAATTTCTCCAATGCAAATTAAAAATCAGTATCAATTCTATTCCTTTTCTTTGACTCTCTCATTTACATAATTTAGATGGATTCCAACTTCCTCATATAATACTTGTCCTTACTTAAATATTTCTAACAAAATATAGATTAAAATCTGAAAAGTCTATCTTTCTTAAAACTCAAAATGCTGAAAACACTTAATGTTACTATAGCACAAAATAAGGCACCAGAAACATCACACCCTGACATGTATGTATCTAGAGTTAAAGTGGAACTTTGTAATTATATATAATTATATTATGATCATTATATGTGAAACAATTGTATATTACATATAATTATTATTTATATATTCAAATATCAATCAACTGAATCATAATAAATTGAGTTCCTCACATATTATGGTCAAAAATCTCTTAAAGAATGAAGGGAACTGAGTAAGAACCAGTAAATCTCTAAGAAAACTGAGTATTAGACCATTAATCCAATCTCCCTCTATAAATGATAGACCTGGCACACTGAGAGAAAGCAAAAGATTTGATCTATGTTAATTTGATCAAAGCTTTTAATTCCATCCCATTTATATCAATCATTTAACCTGTATGAGCCTTAATGGTTTCATCTATAAAATGGAAATAATGCTGTCTTGTCTGACTGAAAGCAGGGATCTGGATTAAGCAAAAAAATCAGGTCCTTTTCTAGCCTTAATATCTATGATGACAAATCTATAATCTTGTTAGATTAACCCTAATGAAATGTTTTGAATACTATAATGTTGGATAAGAACATGATTGGATGAAGTATCTGAAGTCTCAGAATTATTATCAACACACTTATGCTAATCAAGGAAACAATATAAGTGTGTGTGCAATCAGGTCTGCAATTTAAAATGCTGGTCATTGATAGGAATGAATGAATTGGAAATATTGGCAGTCAGAGAACAGCAAGAATAAAGGAATTCATATGGCCTGAAAACAGCAGAAGCTAGAGTAATAGTTGGAAGACATAAAGAGGCAAATTTAGGTTGGAAGTCAAGCAAATTTTCTTAACAGTTAGAGCTTGTCTGAAAGTAAAATGGGCTACCTTAAAAGGTGATGAGCTCCCTTCGGTGGAGTTCTTCAAGCAGGAACTGGAGATTTATTTATAGTATAGTAAGGATATTATTTATTTATATCTTTGTAAGTATGATTTGGACTAGATAGCACTAGGGTCCTACACAACTCTCAAATTCTCTGTGATTCTACAAAATAATATGTTTTGGAATCATAAGACCAGGGTACACAGTGCAGATTTTAGCTAAAATACATATATAATGGTAGGCAAGGCATTCATTTTCTAAGATCATCTTTCTTATCAGAAAAAGAAATGTTTTGAACTATGTAATATATTTGGTGCCTTACACTTAATTTTGTGGTACCAAGACAGTGTATTGTATGCCAGTCCTAAGCTAGGACAGTCTAGTTATGCTTGAAAATAAAATGTAATAAAGTATTCATGGATCACAAAATGTAATTAAAGCCATCTTTACTGATAATTGACTAAAACAATCAATTTTAAGTAAAAGTAAATAAAAAGAGAAAAGAAAATTACTGTCCTTCTGCTTCAAAGTCACTATAGCCATCAATCAGCTAGATCAAGAAATCATTCCCAAGAGGGCAGAAAGTGGTCAGGTGAATCTTCTGACACCAATTCTTACTTAGCTAGTTTTTTTTAATACTTTGGATAGCAAATCAGTCAATGTCCCACCTCCCCACATCACCACCACTGCACCTCCTTAGATAACCAGCACCTACTGCTGGATTCAAAGGGCAAAGAAAATCCCTCTTGTCCTTAGTGGTGCAGTTAGATTGGCTATCTGTTCATAGTAGGGACCTAATGTAGCATCTTCATTCATCCTCATTGATCTCTTCTAGATACTCTTCAGTTTATCATTGTTTTTTTATTAAACTCTACTACCCAGAAAAGAGGCTCAAACCTCAGATAAGGTCTGACAAGGGCAGTGTACAATGCAACAGTCATCCTATTTCTGGAAGCTATGCTTCTCTTAATGTAACCCAGGACAACATTAGTTCTTTTTGGCTGCTAAATTCTCAGTGCTGATTCATACCATGTTTACAATTCACTAAAATCAAATAATATTTTAAAACCCTGCTTCTGCCTTGCCGTGTCTCTCCATTTTATACTGTTGATGTTGACTTTCTGTACCAGGTGTAAGATGTTACATTTATCCTGACTAAATTTCATCTTGTTATATTGAGACCACTACTTTAAGATATCAAAATCCCAATGGATCCCGACTCAATCATCCAGTGAAGAAAATGCTCTCTTTGGCAATCAGAACCCTTCATATTCTAACCATCTGCTACCATTCCAGTCCTCTTATACCTTACTCCCAAAAACATATTCTGATTCAGTGACACTGGCTTCCTGGCTAATCCATGAATAAGACACTCCATCTCTTTGTTCTGGGTATTCTCTCTGACTGTCCCTCATGTCAGGAACACTTTCCATCATATACTCTGACTACTGACCTGCCTGGCTTCATTTTGGTCTCAACTAAAAGCCCACCTTTCAAAGGAAACTTTTATCTACCCCTCTTAATTCCATTATTTTCTTCTGTCTCCTGTTTATCCTCTATTTAGCTTGCGTTGTATATATTTCTTTACATGCTGTCTCCCTCATTAGATTGTAAGCTCCTTAAGGGCAAGGACTGTCTTTGGCCTTCTATTTGTATCCCCAGAGCTTAGCATAGTGACTGCCACAGAGTAGGCAATGGATAAATGTTTACTGATTGATTTTAACTATTCTTCTCAGCATTGTGCCATGTGCAATTGGATTGGCATGTTGCCTATGCCTTAATTCGTCAGCGACAAAAGTATTAAAACACCATAGGGTCAAGCACAGATTTCTGGGCTCCTCTAATGTTGACCTCTAGCCAATGGCACTGAGCAATTAAAAACTTTCAGTCTGTTCATCTATCTAATAATTCTGATGCAGTTTTTCCATACCATTACCTGGACTACATCATCTCCACCTCTACTGGAATGCTTACTCAAAAGCCATATACAGAGCATTTCTCTTACATACAAGTTTTGTAACGCTGGTCTGACCTTTCCTTGAAGCCATGCAAGAACTTTGTAATTTACTACTTCCCCTTCTATATATTTGCCACAAAAATCTCTTTAATATATTTTGTAATTTCCCAGGAATCAATTTTAGCTCACTGGTCTAGAGTTCATTTATGGATTCAGTTCTCTTCCCTTTTGGGGGGAGAAGAGTATGGAATTTGCTTTTTTAACTTTCTAGCCTTGGAGAGGCAGGGGAAAAGGCATACTTCAGTTGCAGATTTTCTCATTCTGGTGTCAAGAGATGGGGTATAAGAAGGAATTTGTAAAGTCTCTCAACAATGTGCTTCTGGAAGAGGATGGAGTTACCTAACTGATCCTCCTAGAAAAGAAAATTGGGATTGCTTATACAATGCTGTCTTCCTGAAGAGTTCAAGCTTTAGAGAAGTGCTTGTAAAACTTTTTAGACCAAGAATTGACAGTTATGTAGAAAACCACTTAGTGGTCAAAATCACTGAAATCCCAGACCTCCAGGTATGGGTATGTGACAAGAATGAATCTATCTTTAATCCTATTAATGAATGCCAATGGTCACATTCACACACATCATAGGGAGATGTAATAAAACTCAGGAACAAAGACTCCTCATACTGATCAGCCTCCCCTGATCTACATAATAAATTTTGAAGAAAAATTTATATTTCAGTATTTTGGTTACATATAGGGAATAATTTTATAGACAGAAAAGTCACTGATCTCCTGATTAGCTAATTCTGAAAGAAAATCTATTTCTCTCCTTGCTTGAAGTACTTTAAAAAAAACAAATATTTATCTGTACAGGATAACTTATATGTAGTCCTAGCTAAGGATTTAAATAATGCATGATTTCTCCGAGTTCTTTACAGCCTTACAATTTCATGATTTTATGCTTAAGGTATAGGAGAATTTCTGAGAAGCCAGTTATTTCAAACTTGTATAGATGAGCACACTCTGGAGGACATACAGACTCAGATAGGGAATGAAGAAATGATATTTATATATCACCATTCTATCTGGAGAAAAAAAATCCTATCTTTTAAAAAATAAAATATAATATAAATTAGAAATGTTGAGCTATACTATGGCCAGGGATGGAAATCCTACGTTATTATCCTATCAATCTAATTGATAATAAAGGTATATAATGATGCCTTTCTACAGGAACTCTATTGTAAACTCTATTTTTAGATGCTTTCTACTGAATAATCATGATTTAGAAACCCCCATAGGCACCTGCTCTTTTCAAGAAGTTGCACAATAGGCTGTGTTGTCCAAAATCATTATCTATAATCGCCATTTTACCTGAGGCTGTCAGTCTGTGCTCACTCAGTGTTTAGAGATAGCATCTAATTTGCACCTGAAGGCGGATTTAGGTGAGTAATACTTTCTGACATGAATCAGAGTGATAATAAGAATGAAGTAAGTTATGTTTTAGAAAGAATATCATTCAATTCTTCCTTTCTTATTCTCCAAAAAAAATAGAATTGCCTTTTGTAATTAGGCATATTTGATATTATCATATTAAAGATCCTTTGCTAAATGTTCCAGTAGAGTTATAGTATAGACATTATTCCAATGTGTCTTTTTTATTTTGCTGCTTTTCTTCCAAATTTTCAGTAGTAGTATTGATGTGCATGGGTGGAAGAGTTTAATAGTAGAAGAGATGTCTTTTTATTATCTCTAAAAAAAAGACTGGCATATTTCACACTATAGGACTCCTAAAGGAAGAGTTGCTTGTTGTTGTTTTGAACATAAAGCAGACAAGAGAATAGTGTAATTTGTTTCTAAATGATTGCTGCCTTAAGTATTACAATGGACCCATAACAACATAGAGTAAAACATGCTCACAAGACATTATCGTAATTCTTATAAATTGCAGTAACTGCAATCTAGCAGACTGAGAAATTACTGTCCTTATCACCTTAAATACTGCTACTGTTATATTGCACCATCTCGGAGATGGAAGGGACCTCAGGGGCTCTTAACTGTTCATCAACCAGAATCCTCTCTACATCGCACATAATAAGTGATGACTTAGTCTTTTTTTGGAACATCTCCAATGAGGAGAACTCACTACCTCCTAAGATTGTTCTTTGAACTTTGTGATGCTTTAACTGTGAGGGAGCTTTTACTTACACAAAGCCTAGGTTCCCTATCTGCAACTTTCACCCATTACTCTATTGCACTTTGTGGTTGAAAATTAGAAAGTGCTTTTTGGAGCACTGAAATATATCATTTTATCTTTACTATAACTCTATGTATATGAGTATGTATGCATTATATGTATATACTGTCAAAACATGTATGTATATTTTGTCAAAATAATCTCCATATTTACAGATGAGTGCACTGAGACTTGCTCAAGGTCACACAGCTAGTCAGCAGTGAACCAAAGACTAGAAACTGACTCTAATCATCATCATCAACATCATACTCTTTCTACTATACTAGTTTGAGTATTTGGTTGTTAATTATTCTAGATTTCATTTCAGTTTGTGGATCTTGACTGAAATTGTTATCTAAGCAGGCCTTTTAGTTATTATCTGACATTTCCATGTAATTTCTCCGATAACTTCTCCAATGCTATCGGGTGGGTTAGGATTGTGTGTGTGTGTGTGTGCGCGTGCGTGCGTGTGTGTGTGTGTATTGGGGAAAAAGTCTATGCCAGAATTTACAAAGTACTGGTATCATGTTTACTAATTTCAATATGTTGCTAAACGTATAAAGGGACTGTCATTCTTTTATATCAACAGTTACAAGAAGTCAATAAATGCACACAATTAGTTTTATAATATGTAGCTGCAATGACACTTAATATGTACTGAATCTTCATGGCTTAATTCAGCTACTTTTTTATTTTGATAATGAAATTATGATAATGAAATAATGATAGTGAAATTTATTGATATTACGCACTCACCACATTGGATTCCTTTACTTTGCTATATCTGGTTCACTCTGCCCTTCTGATGAAATCTTCCATTACTACCCCATTTCCAGCCTCTTTAACATGCCTCAGATTCACTCACTTCTACCTTATCTCCTATCAATCTATGCACATGGAATATATAGAGAGACAGATTTTGGCTCTATTGTAATTCCAAGACACAGAAATATGAACAGGCTGGATGATAATTGATCAAACCTAGTTACATGCAAGCTGCTTAGATATCTTTCTGAAGTCCTGTCCAATTTTGGGACTTTGTGAGTCTTTGATTCTAATTTGATCAGAGTGCAGGTAGGAGGGGGACAAAAGAAATGAGTCATAGGCTATCCACAGGGAAAACATGGCACATATTAGACAGGATGTGGATACAAAGCACCCTCTGACAAGTGCCCAGGTTTCTGTGACTAAGCAAAACATGATCATCATAAAATCAGGGGCTGATCTACCACCCATTGAATGACTTTGCAAATTTGGGGAATTAAGTAAAGACTTCTTATTATTGGTGATGCTCATTGAGACCATGTGGAGATCAGTAAGTCAAATGACAAGTATGATTAAATGCATACTAGGTGTGAGGCATTGTTAATTAGGTAGGTCTACATCTAGCTGCCTTTAAATCCAAATAAGCTACACTTTCTCAGCCAGTTTCTGCCCTGCTGCCATTGACTTCTTCCATTAGAATCCTCAAATTGTAACTTGTCCAAGGGCCATGCTGTCTTTTCTAATGACAAACTATTGGTTCAGTTAAATTTTTTCACATCAGCCACCTCTCACCTTGTCTCTGTACCCTTACAAAAGTCATCCTTTCATTTCTGGCTTTGGAGAAACACAATAAAGCAACACTACCATTGCTTCTAAAAGTGGCATGTCAATGAATTGTCCATTGTTTCACTCATCATCTCTATGATTTTACAAACCAGAATGAAGTTCCCTGGCCATTACCCTTCTCTGTTGTCTTCCTCTACTAGAAGGTAAGCGCATTGAGAGGAAGGATAGCCTCACTTCGGTCTGTACCCCACAATATCTGACTCATAGCACTTTTCCCCCCTATTCATTCTGTGAGGACAAAAGTAAAGAAAAAAGAGCAAGGTTTTGTTCTCCCAAAATTGATCAGATAATGGAAGAAAACTTGTTCCTCTCTCTAATAAGATTTATCAGCAAATTAAGAGTCGATTAAGCTAATGACAAAGGAAAGTGGTTCACAGATAGTAGTTTTATATTTTAGCAGAGCTTCTTCCAGAAGAAGAATAAGTCTAGAAGCTAAAAGTATCATTAGAAGGTTAATAGAGGATTAACTACTTTATAGTAAAGTAACTGGAAATTGACAACAAAAAGAAACAATGGTAGAAAACCAAAACTATCTAAAAATGCCTATAAATTGTTTTCTTAAGCCATGTTTCAATCAGAATCTTATTACTATAGTCTTCCTACATAACATTAATTAATATGCAGGAACACAAATATTAATTATTACCTATATAACTTCAGGTAAGACACTTTACATTTCAGGCTTTCTGTTTTCTCATCTGTAAAATGCACAAGTAGGACTAGATGTCTCTAAGGTGTCTGCCAGTGCTTGCATTCTGTCAGATTATTAGTGTTTCCTATCTCAAACTAGAGACATGAATCTCCTGGGGTACTCTCTGGGGCTTGCCTATTAAATCAGAATCAAAGCAAACCAAAAATCTAGTGTTCTCTCTCCTCTGATCTCTTTGCCATCTCCTTTATCTTACTTGTTTTTAACTTCTCTTTTCATTCTTTTTTCTCCCTTTCACATGGAAAGGCCTTTTACTATCTCTTACAATGGAATTTTATCACTTCCTATAGGATCTACCTCAGGATTCATAGCTTCCTAAGAGACATCCTTGATAAGTTCCCAATCAAGACCGATCATTTTTTTTAGTTCAGCACACCAAATCGAGTTTTTTATTCTCCAGCTTCCTTGCTTTTCTTCCCTACCTGTTTTATATATGTATGACTCACCTCTGTAAGCAGGCTGCAGACTTTACAGTAATGAATGAACTTAATGTGTCAAATATCAGTGTCTTCTACCTTGTAATGTGTCTGCCATAGCACTTCCTGCAGTTCATTCTTCTAGACTCACTAGACACTCAATAAATGTTGCTGAATGAATTAATAATGCACTGAAGAACTCTTTCTGGGGGCATATAATCACTTTTTAGTTACTGTGCTTAGTGAATTGTTATTGTCATGCATAATTTTTTTTAAACAAATGACTAATACCAGGTCAACTTAATTCTGATTATCTTTTATAGGCTCAGACAATAATCATGAGTTCAGGAAAAATGCTTTTTCTTTAAGTCACAAAAAGCAAATCTAAAATATTGTATTAAGACTCTTGATCCATTACAAATAGGGAACTACTTGGAGTGGAGAGTCAAGTAAATATTATTTTAAAAGTAACTTGTCTCAAGTCTATGCAGTTTTCCAATGAAATTATAACAACTCTTCATGAATATGCTGTAAGCTGAGTATTTTCATTGGCTGCGTCCTATGTCGAGAAAGCTCTCTTCATCTTTGACTCCTAGCTTCCCTGTCCTCCTTCATATCCCAGTTAAAATCCCACCACCAAGAGGAAGTCTTTCTCAGTTCCTCTCAAATCTAGTGCCCTCTTGCTGACTGTTTGCAATTTATCCTGTACATATAGCTTGCTTGTACGGTCATTTGCATGTTGTCTCTCCCATTAGACCGTGAGCTCCTTGAGAGCAATGACTGTCTTTTGCTTCTTTTTGTATCCCCAGAGCTTAGTGTAGTGTCTAGAATACTTGCTAACTGTGCCTGGAACATGTTAACTGGCTGATTTTCCTACTGTCTAATATTATTTCACAGCAATGTAAGTTGGAACTTCAAGTCCTTATGTATCAGGACAAAACTTTCAAGCAGACTTACTTTGCATAATTTTCTCTGTAATTTTTAAACTCATGTTGAAATGTAGACTTTCACAATCAATGACAACTATTTCTAGGAACTATTTTATGTACTGTTTGTCATTGCCATTATATATTCTGAATTGTTAAGTTTATAAATTGCAGCTTACCTTCAGTCTTTCACAGGTCAGTTAACAATGGCATAATATGGGAATGATGAAAGACATTGCAAATGTATATTCACAGCATTACAGAATAATCAACCTAGTGTAATTGGTATATGCATAAAAAGAACATTTCTGTCTAGACTATATCTCAGACTTTCATTTAATTCATTTTAGGATAAAGGACGCTTCATTCCTGTGACCTCATATAACAAAAAAATATCTTGTGATTTACTTAATATTTCTTCAGCTTGTGTCCAGCATTACATAATGAGCTTGAAAAAATGCTGCAAAATGCATCTTCTGAAGAGTTTCAATATAAAACAATTAAATATTTATGTTAAAATCTAAAATTCAAATTCAGTAAAATTAGTAATCATATTTCTTATTATTTAATTAGTAATTGCCATGAAATATAATTAGTAATAACCAGAAAGAGTTGGACTTATTCTAATAGCTTTTTTATCACTGAAATGGCACATGTTTCAATGGAAATGAGCTTTGAACCATGGCTTGTCTCCATGTACAGCATAGTGTAGTTCACCTGATATTTACTAAGTATCTGCTACATGCCAGGCACCGAGAAAGGCACTGGAGATAGAAAGAATGGCAAAAGATAGCCCCTGCCCTTGAGAAGCTTAGTGTCTAATAGCATGTGATACCTTACACTAAGACTAAATCTCAATGTCAATTTAACAATAAGCAGTATAAGGCACATACTTAGGTAGGATGAATGATTCACACACACACACACACACACACACACACACACACATAATCACACATGGTGGAAGGATTCTAGGAAACCTCTTCTGCTGAAACATATCTCCTTACCCATCTATCATATTGCTTCTAATTCCACCATCATATTTCAATCCAAGATACAACTTTCTCTCATATCCATGTCTCCAAGTACCCTTCCATTAAATACCAGCCTGCTCAAGATAGAAGTGGTATATTACCCAAGAAGTCCAGAGAAAGCATCATCACGGTGATCATAGTGTTTAGAATAGAAGCCTCTTTTGGAGGTAATACATATGTAGGAAGGCTGAGAACCTTCTGTGTTAAGATGTGTTTTTGTCACAACACGTAGGCACTAAGCTTTCTGAAAGCTAGGGCATGTCTAGTCTACACTTTGTATCTCCTACAACACCTGACACAATACTCTAGGCTAAAGTTACTTAGTTCTTGAAACGATTTCTCATTTAAGATTTCTGGCCTCTACATTATTCTGATTGTATTCCTTCGCATGTGGGAAAGACTGTCAATGTCTCTTTTTTATTATGACAATAAGAAATGATTATTCTACTTTAGTGCACTCTGAAAAGGGCAAAGTACAGTGAGATTATCATCTCTAATGTAATGGATACAATATTTTAATGAATGCTGCTTTTTATATCACAGTCATGTCACATTATTGACATATTGAGACTTTAACCAAGCAAAACTGTTATGTTCTATGTGCACCATTCCTAAATGAACTTTTTCTTATTGTAGTTGCTTTATTAAAATCTAAGTACTGGACTTTGCATTTATGCTTGTGAAATTCTACCTTTTTGGATTCAGTCTACCGTTTCGGCCTCCTGAAATCCTTTAGGTTATGAATATATATTATCTATATGAACTTTATGTCATTTAAAAGTTGCTATTAATTCCTTTTACATTTTATACAAGTCATTGATTAGAATCCTAAAACAATACGGGGCCAAAAAGAAATCCCTGTAGTAAGCCATTGTAGAAAATTTTGACATCAATCCATTAGTCAGTGCTTTGGGGATCTGTGATTTCAATGGAGAGCTACAACTATTTCTGTAGGTGCTTCTTGCTTTTCCTCCTCATCAATATTATTTGGACTTGTATATTTAGGACTTCACAAGTGAAGTCCTTTTAAATGGTTCCTTTTTTGAGAGTCTTGGGTCATTGAATCATACCTACAATTCCCCAAATTTTGTAGATCTGAGTTGCCAAATTCTAGGATACACATATGCATATTCCTTGAATACTCCTCGTTGAATATTAAGTATTTTGAGATAACAGGATTATATTCTCTCAGTGTTCAAATCATTTTCACATCACCAGCTACATTTCCTTTGAAATAAATCCCTTGTTTAATGTATTTTCTGAGAGATGAAATTTTGAACAAAATTAAGAATATATCTTGTATGTTCTAATTTTAGAGGGAAAATACTTCTACCTGATGTCTGCATGTTCAAAATTCACCATCAAAATTATTACTTGCTGTTGTGAAAGGACTTTAGTCTACAAATATTTAATCAACATCTTCCATTTGGCCTATATGACACCATAATTATTTTTCTCTATTCTTATTTTCTCCAAATGTATCCACCATGCTTCCACCATTAAATGTGTGGATCACCACACATATATCTCTAGTTTGTAATGTGAAACTTTCTTTCAACTTTTATTCTATTTCCTAGAAATGCATCAACAAAAGGAGAAAATATGCACAAAGGATCTTATAATGAAGCCGAGGAATCTATCAAATATTTGTTTTCATTTGTCAGCTTCTTTTTTTCTTTCCATGAAATGGAGGAGGGAGAGGAAAAGTAGGTGATATAGTTAATGAAACTAAAAAGCTAAAACTTAATGAGACATACAAAAGCAGAGATTTAATAAAGGTTGGAATGACTCAAGTTGTAGAGGTTATTCTTGTTCAGGAACAGGTTAGATGATATTACTTCTCCCATGTCTAAAAGTTAATTCTATATTTAGTATAAATATATCTGTTATACACACACACACACACACACACACACACACATATATATATATATATATATATATATATATCAGAGTTATGTAATATATCTGACATGTGATCAACTTCAAATCACATCCTAAACTTTAGAGAAATCTTGAGGATACCTGAAGGTGTTAGCTTGAGGGTAAAATAAGAAGTGCTAAAGCAGCAAGTTTGACTATCTATGCTTGACTCATCATTAAAAATAAGTCAAAGGTAGAATACTTAAAGACTGAAGTAGGTGATCACTTTGAAATTAAAAGACCTGACTTTATGCTTGGATTTCTATATGGATCTCATCATTAAATTTGTTTTTGTTTCAATTATATGAGATAATCTGTAAGGCATAAGGCACAGAAGTGCAAACATAGAGCATGCTGAAAATATTCCTAATGTTAAAAAAATTACCATTATTTTAAAAAGAATCTTGGACTCACTAAAAGCACTGAACAATTTCCCCAAAGCAATCTGGACCACTCTCGATCTTCTCTTTAATTCTCAATCTATTTAATTATTCTTCCACAAAATCTGCCCCAAATATATGTATTTATAGATTAGCTTTTATGCCATCCTTTCAACTTCATATTATAGCTTGGAGGACAGCCATTTGCATTTACTTTTTTTTTCTTGCTTGGATAGGTAGGCTAAAAGCTTCTGAGTGATTTTGAATTTCATTTATGAGATTCTACAGTGTTTACTTGCTCAGTATGTATAATGTTAATATATGTATATAATTTATACTTGATATTTCAAGTATGTCTTATGCATAACATTCTGTTAACACCAAAGACAATTATTACATTTTATACAGACTCTCTGTTCCAATTGGGCTCCGGATTGTATACTCTCAATAATAGTGGTAAACACTTTCTGGAAACATGAAATTCCTTATATATTTTTCCACTTCCTGATATTAACAACAGAGATCATTAAAAATTGTTTTTTATTACTATAAGGAACATTATATTTTAACATGTGCATAGAAAATATCTAAGAGAAAAACTTTTAAGGAGACATTTTATTCTATTAAATGAAATGCTTTTTATAGTCCAGAAAAATAAATATAGTGGAATCTTCTATTGTCTTCCCTTTTTGGTCACCATGTGATTATAAGGATCCCAGCTATAGAATATCATTTTCAGAAACTTGGATGCCTTGGGGTATATTCAGAAAGTGTTTTTACATTTGAACACTAGATATGTCAGTTAATTTTAAGTGATATTTTCTCAATCACTTTCTGTTTTGCCAATAATCAAGTCCATAATTTGTTCCAAGTGTTTCCATGAGATGTTCTGAGAGTAAATCTCTTGATACCCTTGCAACTTTGTTGCATTTAGCTCAGATAAATATACATTACCTATCCCAGCTAATTATAAAATATTTGTGGATTTTTAATTTTTTCATATAAAGTAGATCATGAGGAACAATTTGTTAGATTCACAGTTACCAAAGAAGGAAAATTTTATGAAGAAAAAATTGTATATCTTTTGAAATTTTGGTTCCTTTATTTTATTTCTTCTAGTAGTATCCATAAATGCCATAGGGATCATCTAGCATAATGGATTCCTTGCCAAAGTTTTCATAACTTGCTTTTCATTCCCCAATTTTATCATGTTTAATGAGGCAATATTGCTCAGAATCTTCCTCCATCCTTCTCCATAAGATTTTGCAGGTAACTTTTGTTTACAGACCACCATTGCCTTTGTCTGCCATTTCTCTCAAATTTTGCACTTATTATCAAAATTCTTCCCTGATCTCATCCAATCAACATTACCTTTTCCAGTTTGTATAAGAGAATTGAAAATTCTTATCAAATAATGTAATAAATACAATTATTTTTGAAAGATTTGGAGGCTGTATCTTGTATAGAGAAAACATCTTTGGTATTGACTGACTCAATTACTGATTTTTTTGTTTATTGTGCTTATTTTATTTACTTCAAAAATTTTATTAATATCTTTTATGTATACCATGCTCACTTCCAAATATAATACTGTCTATCTCCTCTCAAATGAGACTTGCCTTGTAACAAAGGTAAAATTTTTCAAAAGTACACCGAAAATGCTTGCTTCTCATAGCAAATGCAATATTCCACTTTTATACTTCATTCCTCTCTAAAAAAAGGAGGAAGATATATTTTCTCATCACTTCTCCTGGACTGTTTGGTTTAATTTTAATTATAAAGTTTCATCTAATATTTCTTTTTCTTTAAAATCTTGCAGTTAATATGTATATTTGTTTTCTTCAGAATACTCAGTCTCTTCAATCTGGTCCTTTCAGACTTTTTTTTCTTACTATAACCTCCAAAAGTCCTTTAAAAGAGTCATCCCTTATGTTATTTTATTTCTAAATCCTAGCCCCACACCACCAAATTTATCTTGTATATTTCAAAGCGAATATCTCAAATATATCTCAAACACATGCCCAAAATGGAGCTCTCTTTCTCCTTACAACCAAATTTCCTTTTTTTTTTCTGGCAAGGAACCACCTCATCCTTTCACTATTCTTTATTCCATCTATCCACTTAGTTGTCAACCCTTGTCTTTTCCACCTCTACAATATCTATAGCATCAGAGCCTTTCTCTTTTCTCACGTAACTGCAAACTTAGATCAGGATTTTGCTAACTCTGCCCTAGATTTATTGATGACTGCCTCAAATCTCTTCTCACTTAAAACCATTCTACAAATAACTGTCAAAGTAATTTCCTTTAGGTTCAAATCAGAACATGTTACTCTTCTATTTTCAATGGCTCTCTATTGCCTCAAGGATAAACTATTAATAGTATTTGCAAAGTATCCTTTGTTCACTTCTAAAGTCCTTCACATTCTGTTCTCAACCTGTTTTATAGCCTAATTTTACATGATTCCCTATCTCCACACTCTGTGATATAGTCAAAATTTTGTTTCTCATATGTAGCAACCCATCTTTTGTGTATGTCTAGAACGGATTCTCTTATAACTTTTACCTCATAAAATTCTTCATTTCTTCTACTACACAGCTAAGAATCACCTTCTACACAAAGGTTTTTCTAATCCCACAGTTATCTTCACTCCTTAACTACATTTTGTTTAACCACTTTTCATTTATTCTGCATATATTCATCGTCTCTTATCTCCCCCAATAAAATGTGAATGCTTTGATAGTAGAGATTATTATATTTTTGTCTTTCCAGAACCTAACACAATTCCTGAAACGTGGCAAGCACTTAATAAAGACTTTTGGGTTGATTATTGATTAATTACTAAGTCTACCATCAATAAACAGATGAAAAACTAGTCATTGATGGCCTATAACATATAAGACACAGGGCTATGCTAGGCACAGTAGGCTATGCTATTCTTTTGTATTTACAGATTTCACCTCCTTTTGAAAATTGAAGGAAAAATCTGCCACCTCAGCCCAAATCTATTATTTACTCATATACACTCTTGTGCAATGAATGGATGACATCCTTAAATAGAAGAACCAAATTAAGTCCAATGAAAAAGTTCTGAGTTCTTACTCTTTACCAAACACTATTTACTAGGAGTTAGCAGTGCATGTGACAGAAACAAAAGATGCACAAGTTACTCCCCAAAAAGAACTGACAGCCTGTTCAGAAGACATTTCTATACATGATACAATTAGTAGATAATAAGAAATTATAAAATCAAGTGCTAAACTGTGGTATAGAAAAAAGTGCCAGAGAAGGTCAGAGAAGAAAGAAGCTGTTGCTATTTATGCATTTCTCAGTTGGTACTTACAAAATAAGATTAAATCTCTGTGTCCATGGAAATTGGCATAGACACATAAAAACCCAGAGTTAACTTACCAAGTGGTTGACCTGCAATGATCCTGGCATTTTCTCCTGCCACTGCAGCCCTGGCATGTCGTTCGCTCATATACTGTACAAATGCATAACCTTTATGCACTGAGCATCCGACTATTTTTCCATACTTTGCGAAGATGGCTTCTATGTCACCTTTTTTGACAATGGCTGTGTTCAGATTGCCAATAAAAACTCGGGAATTGATGGATTTGGGATCATTCTTATTAGTGACGTTGCTGGTCTGTGTTTTGCCAGTCATGGTTGCCTCACGTTGTTTTAACCCTTAAATAAAGAAAAGAATAAATGATCCATATTGATTACGTGGTATACTTGCCAATTTTTCAAAACAGAAAAGCAGTGTGATATTGTAGAACTATCCTCAGATCCAGAAATAGCTGTTTTAAGCTCCATTTCTGAAACCTATTAGCCACATAATCCTCGGCAAGTCATTTTTCAATGTCCTAAGCAACTAACATTGCAAAAGTTCAGAGAACATACCAGCGTGCATTGGTAAAGGGAAGATACTCATGGGGTATTTTCCAAGGCCAGTGAAATCATAGGTCCCCTCCCTATGCTCTTAATCACTGTACTAAGTCTTTTAGAATAAATCCAAATTCCAAAGTGTTATGTGATATTAGGTACAAGCATGCACAAACTATATACATATTTTTATATGTGTGTGCCAGGTAAGTGTATCTCAATATTGAAATATGTGTTCCTTTAGATGTAAATATATATATATGAATAAAATTATGTACAATACATAAATGAATTTTAAATTTGTGTGTTCTACAGAAATACACTGTTTCTTAAAGATTTCTAATTGAATTCTCCAGAATTTGGACACAGATATTGACTTCAAGCAGATGTAGATTTAAATTCAGATATTTTAAAGCTTTTTAACAGTGAATTAATTCAGTAGATGCAGTCTAAGAATGAATTATTTTCTTCTATAGATACAATAATGATAACATAATTAAATTATAATAAAGACTACACTACAAGAATCTTCAACATATTTCTTTTTGTTTATAAGCATCAGTGGAAATTCCATTGTCCACAATGCTAATAATAATCATTATCTATGAAAGACTAATTTTAAGTAACAGTTATTAATCACCAGTGATTCAAAACTAAACTAAATACAATTTTTAACATCAAAAAGGTTGCAGTTTATTTTGAAAATAAGGTAAAGTTTTTAAAAGATCACATAAGATGGTTAACTCAATTATAAAGAAAAAATACTAACATAAAACTGTTGGATTATTAACAAATAATTTTATTCAAAAATGTCTACATATATTTGTTTAATGGAATCAATCACACATGGAGGCTTTAAAATACATATAGTAGCTAATACTATTTATGAACAAAAATCTGGTATGTAGTAAAGGCAACTAGGTAATATAGTGAATGGAGTGATGGGCCTGGAGTCATGGAGATTCACTTCCTGAGTTAAAATCTGGCCTCACACACTTACTAGTTGTGTAACCCCGGGCAAGTCATTTAACCTTTTTTTGCCTCAATTTCCTCATCTGTAATATGAGCTGGAAAAGGAAATGGCACTTTAGTATCTGCCAAGAAAACCCCAGTTAGAGTCAGATATGACTGAAACAACTGAACAACAAGAAGGCATCCTATTATTAGTTTGTCCATTCAGTTGATTAATGTAAACATAATTTTGTATATTTTATACTTTGGGGATTCATAATTTCATCAATACATGTACTCCCTACACCAATGCTGATTTTAAACCTAATGCTGTATAATGTTTCTGGTCTACCTATTTCCATAAATCCTCCATAAAGGATATTCTAATATTCTGACCTTCCTGTAATTCTTTCAGTATCTGAAAGGTACCAACACCACTATTTTTACAAATCTGGATTAAAAAAAATTCTCTACGTGATGCTATATGAGTAAAAATCAGGGAACATATAATTTTGGAGGAATAAAAATTGCAAGTATTCCAAGAGGCAATGAAAAGTCACATAATAATTGGAAATAGGCTACAATATGTTTTCTATAATGACTTGTATGAAAGTATCAATATAGAAAACATTCTCAATTGCAAGTAAAGCTGAAAGAGCAAGTCTATCAGTCATACTGGAAGAAGCAGGGACAAGAAATAGAGAAAATAGGAACTACATTGAATCATCAAGGTATCAAGTATGCAGTATTGCTTACAATTATCAATTAAATAGATACATTGATTAATAACATAATGGTTTCTGTACACTCATTTCTCCTCCTTATGAATGGGAATAAAAAATAAGAATCTATTTTATATCTTCCACATATTCTTTTAAACTGTTCCATATTAGTCTTTGATCACCTACCTCCAAAATGTTTTGAAAATATGCTCCTACTCTAATCTTATTCTTGTTTTCATGTCTCTTTTCTAGGTAAAGAAATTAATTATTTGTCATTTGAGTTTACCTTTTGACCTATGCAAGGCTATGATTTTTGCTCATCAGTTAAACTTTTTAAAAAGTGGCAACTGTCAAGGCATTAAGAATTTCTTCAAAGAGTTTGGGTTAGTTTCTGAAATTGTGTTCTCATAATTTTCTTTTTCTCATATTTATATTTATTTTTATCTTTGCTCTAGCTAGTTGATGATGTGACAGAAGAAATATAGTTGATTTTGATAGATGTTGTAACAGAAGATTTTGATAGTTGATGTGACAGAAGATAACTATTTGTACAAGTGCAAGAGTACAAACTTGGAGTCACGGGAACCTAGGTTCAAATGCAAGGTCTACCATATTGTCTGTTTGACCTAGTACAAATGATAACCTTTTCAGTTTCAGTTTATCCAGTTTATCCAGAGAAACTGGATAAATTGACTTCTGATGTCCAATGTCTAATGTCCAAATCCAACATTAAAAAGACCTTCCAGATCTCAATCTAGAATCCCATAACCAATAACTTTCCTGTTTATTAATATCTGTGTGTATGTATGTGTGTGTTTGTGCAATGTTTAGTGATTGCCAAATTCCTTACAATCAACTTCTTAAGAAAGTATTTGTGACATAGAAATATGAAGCTTTAATGTAGTCTACAGACTTTTGTCTTTTTTTCATTTCTTCATAAGTGAATTATGTTTTCCAAATAGTTTTCAATTTCCCTTTCATGGTTATTTTTGCATCTAAATTACCAAATACTAAGATATAGATTGAATTACTTTGGAGGACACTGTCATTTCCTTCATATGATTTCTCTACTTTTTTTTCATCCACTCTAATGGATTCTGACATATAAGCCATGATTATCTTCTGAACGGTCTGTTCACTTAATCTCACTATTAGACTATTCTAAAACAAAACATCCAATTATTCCCCTACATGATGTTTTGTGTTTTCTTTGAACATAACGAAACTAACAGTGTCAACTCCTTTACAAGACTCTTATAGGAGGCTCTTTGAATTCTGCTTACATTTAGCTACAAATTTTTGTACCTTCTAGTTATAAAAATGGTGAGAAACTCAACATGGACATGCTTCAGTTTCAATTCCTTTGGTATTTTGATCTTTGATTATTGAACAAATACTTCATATTGTATCAACAGTTAAATTAATGTTTCAGATACTCCAGGACCTATGTTATTAATAGCATTGTTTTCCATTCCTTTCTTGTCACTTTATTTTTATCCCTACCCCCAATACAAGGTGGCTAACAAAGACTCAAAATCATTTTTGTATTTTGGCTAATTTATTCATTACCAAAGCTAAAGATTTTATTACTTCTAAATTATAAATTATATTTTGGTGCTACTATATTCAAATATTGTGTTTTAAATTTACTAAATTGTGCTTATTTCAGCAAGCACTTACATAAACACAGGGCAGGTAGGTGGTGCAGTGGATAGAGCATCAGTGCAGGAGTCAGGAGGATCTGAGTTCAAATTTCACCTCAGACACTTGACACTCACTAGCTGTGTGACCTTGGGCAAATCACTTAACCCCCATTCCCTCATCCTGGGTCATCTCCAGTCATCCTGATGAATATCTGGTCACCGGATTCAGATGACTCTGGAAGAGGAGTGAGGCTGGTGACCGGCCCAGCCCTACCTCACTCAAAACAAAGTCAAGTGCAAGTCATGTCACTATTTCTCTGATGGCATGGTCTTCTTCAGCAACGAAGGATAAACACACACACATAAACACATAAAGAAACATACAATAATGTTCAGATGTCCTAAGTCCCTAATAATGACAGATAAGCAAATGAAATATTGGATTCTCAACAGATTTATCTATGAGGGAACAACTGATTAACTGTTGATTATCAATAAACATCATGTAAGTGATAGGCTTTCAATTACATATTCCATATCTATTCTAAAAATATTTTATTTCAAATATTTTATTTGATTTGATATATATTGGAAATATTTTATTTCCAAATGTAATTAATGAGTATAGTACATTTTCATCATGGGGCATTAGTGAATGACTTCCAGCCTTATAAATTGAATAAAAATATGCCTGAAGCTTCACTTTCTGAGTATTTAGATCAGTTGCCACTTAAGCAAAGATCAATTGAGCAGCATCAAAATATTTTAAAATAAGTGCCTCTAATGACTACTGGAATTATTTTAGCTTTACTAATAAAGAATTATAGATATGATAAATATTTCCTGCTACTTAAGAGCAATTGAATATTATATAACCATCAGAAATATAATAGCTTAATAAGCAAGAATTACGCTGATGTCATTTTTTTTTTTCAAAGTAGTTACACAAAGATGCTTTCAGGATAAAAGATCAAGGAGAGTTTTGAAAGAGACAGACTGACCATTTAAAAAAAAAAACAACTTTAAAAAGCCATGTTAAATTCACAAGATGAAAATTAATAATAACTCAAAATGAACCAAGAACTAAACATATGCTGAAATTTCACAGCTCTGAATCAAACTTCTGCTATTGTATATAAATCTAGCATCTCTTCCTCACATGTAAAGGTGAAAATAAGGTCACTGTTTTTGGACTATACAGATGTCTACTTCACAAGAATTATTGTTATAGCTAAAAATGATTCCTTTGTCACCAGACAAGACAAAAATTAATAATGGATACTATAAAATCCATAGCCATATGTTGCCTAGAGCCATGATCCTTTCTATGCCCACTGTGTAAATACATCAAAGGATAATGTAATGTCATTTCCAAGACATGTAAACACTCTTTTAAGGGACAGAATTGTCAGTGAAACATTGAGCTTTTCAAAATATAAAAACAAAAGAATTGTTATACTAGTCAACATAGTCCAATAACCTATCTTTTCACTGTCACCAAGCGAAATTATTATTAAGAAGTATGGTCATTCTGTTCTACAAAATTTCTTTGTTTTGTTGAGCTTGTACACACTCAGAATATAAATTGTTGCCTCTCTGTGGATGAAGGCTAGCTCCTCACTTGTTCCTAGATTCTCGAGTTTTATATCTATTGACTGGGTATGACAATGTCATCACAAATGCAATATGTCTATAACCAAATTGACCACTAGCCCACAAAACCAGCTCCTCATGTCCCTGTTTATATCAAGCGACTATGCTTCCTGTATATAAAAATTCATTATGTTTTTTTGATTTATCCTTCAAAATGTCTCTTGTATCTGCTTCTTTTTATTTTGTAAAAAAAAAATTCCCTTTTTATTACTATGAACTTGTGAACATCAAGTAATATGGATATTACTCTGTACAAAGAACAGCGAAGAAATCTATTTACAAAAACATGAATCTCCACCATGTGCAGTTTATTTTCTTTAATTCCATTGTCACTGCTTTGATTTAGGTATTATGAAATTAAGCCTGAGTTACTTCCATGGTTTTCTAATGAATGTCTTTCCTTGCTCACAAATCTGACCTGTATACTAACCACAAATTAATCTTTACAAAACACTAATTTTCTCATTTCATCCCTCTGTTTAAAAACCTTCAATTTCAAATCTGATTAAGTCCAAATGCCATAGTCTGGTAAACATGTATGCACAATGTGGGTTAATTTATCTTCCAAATGCCATACCCACTACTTGTTTATATAAGCTCTTTGATCTATTCTTTGACTCTGACTATATTATACAATTCACTTTGCTCATGTCATTTTTCTCCATGTCAAACATCTTAACTCCTTTTCTCAACTAAATCCTAGGCATTTTTTTTCAGGTTATGAAGAACTTTATTTTTTTTAATATATAATTTATCTATTTTTTAGTTCTTAACATTCACTTCCACAAGAATTTGATTTCAAAATTTTCTCCCCTTCTCTCTCCACGCCCCAGCCTAGAACAGTATGCACCCCATCCACACCTTCCTCCAGTCTGTTTTCCCTTCTATTAGCTACCCTTCTCTCATCCTCCTTCCCCTCTATTTTCCAGTAGGGCAAAATAGATTTCTATACTCCATTGCCTGTATAGCTTAATTTCCAGTTACATGCTAAAACAGTTTTTAACGTTCATTCTTAAAGCTTTGAGTTCCATATTCTCTCCCTTCTTCCCTCCCCACCCTCATGGAGAAAACAAGCAATTCAGGATAGCTCATTCATATGAAACAATGCAAAGCACTTATATAATATTTATGTTGAAAAAGACTAACCACTATCATATCCTGCCCTTCATTTATTGCATTCTCTCTCCTGACCTGTCCTCCCACAATAGTGTTTGCTTCTGATTATTCCTTCCCACAAATTGCTGTCCCTTCTATTATTTTACTCTCCTGTCCCCTTTCCCCTTGCCTTCCTGCAGGGTAAAATAGATTTCCATATCCAAATGAGTGTGTGTTATTCCCTCCTTAAGCCAAATCCCATGAGAGTAATGTTCATTTATTTCCTTTCATCTCCCCACTCTTCTCTTCCATTATGTAAAACTCTTTCTTCTCTCTTTTACGTGAAATAATTTGCTACATTCTACCTCTCTCTTTCTTTTACTCCTAGTACATTCCATTCAACAGTAAATTTTATTTTTTAGGTATTCTCCCTTCATATTTAACTCACACTCTGCCCTCTGTCTATGTGTGTGTGTGTGTGTGTGTGTTTATAAAAATATATGTATATACATATATACACACATACACCCATGTACATATACATATCGACATACATAAAATACACACATACATACACACTCATACACACCTACATATGTAAATAGATAGATACAGACATTCCATCTAATGACCCTAATATTGAAAAAGGTCTCATGAGTTACAAATAACATCTTTCCACCTAGGAATGTAAACAGTTCAAATTTAACGAGTTCCTTAAGGCTTCTCTTTCCTGTTTACCTCTTCATGTCTCTCTTGATTCTTGTATTTGAAGGTCAAATTTTCTATTCAGCTCCAACCTTTTCAACAAGAATGTCTGGAATTCCTCTATTTCACTGAAATTCCATTTTTTCCCTGAAGTATGACACTCAGTTTTGCTGGGTAGGTGATTCTTGGTTTTAATCCTATGTTCTTTGACCTCAGGAATATCATATTCTAAGCCCTTCTGTCCCTTAGTGCAGAAGCTACTAAATCCTGTGTTATCCTGATTGTATTTCCATAATATTTCAATTGTCTCTTTTTGATTGCTTGTAATATTTTCTTCTTGACCTGGGAACTCTGAAATTTGGCTATAATATTCCCAGGAGTTTTCCTTTGGGGATCTCTTTCAGGAGGTGATCAGTGAATTCTTTTCATTTCTATTTTTCCCTCTGGTTCTAGAATATCAGAGCAGTTTTCCTTCATAATTTCTTGGAAGATGACATCCAGGCTCTTTTTTTCAACATGGTTTTCAGGTTGATCAATAATTTATAAATCATCTCTCCTGTATCTATTTTCCAGGTCAGTTGTTTTACCAGTGAGACATTTCACACTGTCTTACAGTTTTTTATTCTTTTGGTTTTGTTTTGCAATTTCTTCATTTCTCAGAAAGTCATTAGCTTCCATCTGGCTCCACTGCAATTTTTAAAGAACTATTTTCTTCAGTGATATTTTGAACATCCTTTTCCATTTGGCTAATTCTGCTTTTTAAAGCATTTTTCTCCTCATTGGCTTTTTGGACCTCTTTCATCATTTGGGTTAGTCTATTTTTAAAAGTGATATTTTCTTCAGAATTTTTGGATCTCCTTTGGTAAGCTGTTGATTTGCTTTTCATGATTTTCTTGCATCTCTCTCACTTCTCTTACTATTTTTTCCTCCATCTATTTCAATTGATTTTCAAAATCCTTTTTGAGCTCTTCCATGACCTGAGATCATTGCATATTTATTTTGGAAGCAGAAGCCTTGACTTTGATGTCTTCCTCTAATGGTATACTTTGTTCTTCCTCATCCAAAGAATGGAGGAAAATGCCTGTTCACCAAGAAGGCAACTTTCTATATTCTTATTTTTTTCCCTTTTTTGGGCATTTTCCCAGCCAGTCACTTGACTTTTGAGTTCTTTTTCAAGTGGAGGGTAGTATACTTTAAGGACCTGTAAGTTCTCAATTCTTCCAAGGTGGCACAATCAAGGGAGAAGCATCTCCCTTGGCCTATGCTGTGGTCTGGGAGCAACCACAAGCTTTTCTGCCCAGGCTCTGTGAGTAGGGTTCCCTCTCCACAACCACCTCCAGCTCCATCTCAGTAGTGCTCCTCCTCACCCCAGGGCCACGACTCAGGGCTGAGATTCAGATAAACTGCTTGATTCTCCCAGGGTCTTTAGGTTGAGGGCTCTAAAAATGGGTGCTGCAGCCACCTGGGTTTGGGGCTAGGGAAAGATCACTGTTCCCTTCTTAGCCAAGTGAAAGAGCTTTCTCACTGACCTTTAAAGCTGTCTCTGGCATTTGTGGGTTGAGGAATCTTGGAACTGCAGCTGTTACCCAGAATTCCACACCCTGAAGCCTGCTACAGACCTGTCCTGGCAGCTTCAAGACATGAGGCCAAGATGGTGCTGTGCTCTGTAGGCTGTGCTCCACTTTGAGTCTGATAGATCTTTCCTGTCAGCCTTCCAGGCTGTCTTGGGCTGGAAATCTCTTTCACTGTGTTGTTTTGTGATTTCTGATGCTCTAGAATTTGTTTAAAGTCATTTTTTTACAGGTATTTTATGGGCTATGGAGGGAGAGCTTCTACAGGTCCATTCTTCTATTCTGCCATCTTGACTCTGCCCAATCCTATCCATTCTTTAAGGATCTGCTCAATAGCTAAATCTTTTGGTAAATCTCCCCCAAATAATCTAGCCTTTCATAAAGCACTTACTTTTATTACTAAATTTAGTACCTGTTTTACTCCAATACATGAAACAGATTTTCATTCTCATAGATTCTGTCCTTTCTTCCCAGAACCCAGATCAAAACCAAGCCATGCCTGCCCATTCTTGGATTCTCATCAATGACCTCCCAGAACTTTGCCCAATACAATCTTACTCAGCATGCTGGAGGTTTCCTTCATCTTCAACTTAACAAAATAAAAATAATAGTGGAGCAAATATGCAGTCTCCAAACCCACTTTATTCCTCTCTCACTTCAGTCATTTATGTGTGTGATACTATAACAATCCTTTCAAGCCATGGAAAAGAAAACTACATAGAACCTACCTTTTCTGAAGCTGTGTTTTGAGAAAGAATAGTTTTATTCTTACGTGTAATATATTGTTTAAAGGCCTCCAGTGCTTCCAGAAAGTTTTCATGTATAACAGTAAATTTTATTAAAAATATTGTTTGTGGGAGCCTCCTTGAGCTCCCCTTGAATCTTCCCACTTAATCTGACCTTTCTTACTCAAATCTAATCTTCCTTTTTGTTCAGGCAGTCTCAGGAAGCCCAAGGGCTTTTCATTATCATTTTAGGTCTCCTGCATTCCCCACCCTTGATCCCATCAAAACCCCAGTCCCAGGCTACCCACCACTCCCATCAAGATCTGTATCCATTCCCATACTGCCCCCTATCAAGATCTCTGGATTGCCCCACCTGCTTCCCATCCAAACCCTCCATTGTCTGATATCTCCTGACAGCCTCCAGCTGTTTCCAGCCTTTGACCCTCCTTGGACCTTCCCTCAAGACCCTTCCTAAACCCTTCCTCCCATCACCCTGGACTACCAGATCCCACCCCCCCCACACACACACACATTCCTTCTATACTCTTTTCTGTATTTAAGTTCCATCTTGCCTCCATGAAGGCACTCAGATTCAATCCAGCTTAGACTCTGTCTAACTGGGATTCTATCTGGCCTGCTTGTGAATACAAGCGTTACAAATGCTTAGGCTCTGTAAGAGGCAACCCAATTTGGCGAATCCTTAATGAACTTTGTTTTCTTTGACTTTAAAAAAAAATTGTTTTGTATGCTATTTATAGAAGTCAAAATCCTTGTACTATTATTGGTGGGGAAATCAATAATTTAGGTAACTTTTCATTTATAGTTATTATTCATTTAAAACACAAACCATATTACAAAGGTTAATTTCTATGTCTGAATTAGTAATCCTATTTTCAAGGTAAAATTGACAATCTTTTTTTTCAGGTTTCAAAAAAATCATGACAAACTATTTATATAGAAATTGATAATATTGCAAAAGAAGGAAAGTAGGAAATATTGCTGTGGTAATCATGCTAAAAAAAGACCTTCTAGAGGGATTTGGTCTTCAGGAAAACTATGACTATTCAAGAAAGTTTTAGTTTATCAGTTATTCGACAAGCACATATTAAGAACTTACTATACTTCAGGTGGAGAGGAAGCATAATGTAATTTTATACATGAATGCTGGTCTCAGAGCCAGGAAAATATGAATTCAGGGCCTGTTTCTGACAAATATGGGTTTGTGACCCTTGAGCAAGTCCTTTAACGCCTTAGTGTTAGAGCAGACCTGCACAACTTGCAGTAGATAGGGGAAAAAAATTAAAATAGGCTAAACTTCTTTGGGCCACAGACATGTTTGTAGGAGCTTACTTTCCAAGTAAAGGTATAATTAAAAACTGAACTATTTAGAAAATAAACCATATTTTTAAAAGTGAAATTTCAATTGATATCAATTAATTATACTTATTACTTAAAATTTTTATTTGTCATGAAATTAGATTAATGTTAAAAAATTACTTTGCTAAGGGGTACAAGTTTTAATATATTTTTCAAGTTTTCTTACTGTTTGCATTTAGTTAATGGGATATATGACACTTGTCAGTATTCAGTTTATCATACCCTGGAAACTTATGCTTGAAATTGACTTCTTTAGAAATCTGAAAGCTAACTATAGTAACCACCTCATTTTCTGAGTTTATTTTCTTGAAAAACCATTGTTACTGACTGAGATTTTTCAGCAGTTTGGAAGCTTTAATTTGTTTTTTATTGGTGTTCAATTTGCTGAAGTCAGGATGTTTTGATTCAAAAATGGCAATGAAGACTATATTCCTTCAGAACAGTTATTACTTCTCGACAAAATATTTTGCCTCTCATGTAAGTAAACAATTATCTATTTGTCTGCTCTGGATTAAACACTCTATGTTCTGATTTTATCTTCCATTTTTTAATCACCCATTTTACAACATCACCCCCAAAATTTTAAGGTTAGAACCAAAAAATCATCACAGCAACTGCTCACATGCAAAGAAATACTGAACTGTGTCTGACCTTGGAGAGAGTGCCAGACATTGTGAAACTTGGAGGGCAGTGACACAGCCAAGGAGGAAAAGAAGCCCTTGTTTGGTTGCCACTTATTGCATAGTGGGTATCAGCTGCCTTGATGCATGGCTGCCTTCACTTTGTCCCTGTTCAATGCAAGTAACAACCAAAGAAATATGACTCTCACTCCTCTCATAGTGGAGACAGACTGATGATGGTTGGCTGCTACACATCATGGGACAAATAAGAGAGAGTGAGCAGTGGCAACACACCTGCTAAGTTACCATGGGCACAATAGTGACTAGTGGAAGGTGGGTTAAGCAGGGCACAGACAAAGCATTCATTACATCTTTACATTCTTTCATATCCTCTACATTTTTCATAAGCCACCTGAAATTCTTTGGTGGGCTGCAAGCAACTTACAAGGTTATATGCTGTGCAGGCCTGTGTTAGAGGCAACTCTCTAAGATTATAGAAGGCAAAGAAGGTACCCTATGTGTCAGGCACTGTACTAGGGATATGAAAACAAAACTGTAAAAATCCTTGCCCTCAAGGAACTTACATTCTATCAGAAGAAATCATATGGATGAAATTTCTTGTTTCCTGTTTGTTCTTCATTCTCAAAGAAGACCATGACATCAGGAAGGTGATGGCATGACTTACCAGTAAATTTGATTTAAGTGAGACAGGACTGTGCAAAGTCACCAACTTAACGCTCTCCTCCAGGATCCATTGGCATGATGTAGGTGTAGGGTGTGTTCAGGCAGGACTAGTACCTCTGGTGTGATGGCTGCTGAGCCCTTTTCAGAGTTGCTTTCCACCCTTAGTCTCTACCTGTTCCATCCAACTCTCACCTGTGGCTCCAAGAAGCTGTAGGATGCACAGTGGCCACACCCCAGTAAACCATTTCAGCAGACAGGCTAACCTAAGGTTGAGATTAATCAAGGGGTCTCAAACCTGTTGGTGAGTTGGGAGGTGTCTACCCCAAGCATGTGACTTCCCCCAGTGGAATGGGTGGATGAGAACAATTTGTTCCAATGACCATGAAGGCAGCTGAAGCAGGTGATAAAGAGTATTTGCGTGTGTGTGTGTGTGTGTGTGTGTGTGTGTGTGTATGTGTTCATCCTTTGTTGCCAAAGAAGACCATGCCATCAGAGAAATAATGACAACTTGCACTTGACTTTGTTTTGAGTGAGGGAGGGCTGTGCAAATCACCAGCCTCACTTCTCCTCCAGAGCCATCTGAATCCAGTGACCAGATATTCATCAGGATGACTGGAGATGACTCAGGATGAGGCAGTTGGGGTTAAGTGACTTGCCCAAGGTCACATAGCTAGTGAGTGCCAAGCGTCTGAGGTGAGATTTGAACTCAGGCCCTCCTGACTCCTGCACTGGTGCTCTATCCATTGCACCACCTAACTGCCCTTAACTGATTAACCAAACATCCAAATAGCAGCGCTGAGTGAAACATGGCTGGAAAATGAAAGCCAATTCACTGAAGTTAGTGCAGAAAATGTTTTTCTGGAGTGACCACAACGAAGGGGAGCAATGAGAAGCTGGCCTAGGTTTTACAATCAAAATTAATCTAGTCAGCAAATTTGTATGCCTGCCAAAAGGAGGAATTACAGGCTCATGACAATGTGATTGCCATTTGCAGGAAAACGTCTCACTACCATCACCAATGCCTATGCTCCCACCTTGACAAACCCTGATAAAGTCAAGGAAAAATTTTATGAAGACCTGGAGATCCTTATCATCAATATGCCAAAAGTAGACAACCTTATAATTCTGAGGTCCTTTAATGCTATAGTAGGCTCAGACTACCAGATTTGGCAGGGAGTCCTAGGGAAGAATGGAATTGGAAACAGCAAAAACCATGGTCACTTACTACTGAAGACTTGTGCATCTCATGACCTTTTCATCACCAACACTGTCTTTCTATTTGCAATAAAACTTCATGGATGCACACTGGGAGCAGATGGCAACATATAAATCAGGACAACTAGAGATGGCCCCCTAAGGCTAGGTAAGAGATAAGGCAAAAAATGGTTTAGCTTACCTTCTCAAAAAAAAAAATCAAACAGGGAGAGGAAGACCCTCAGGATTTCTGACTAGTACAGACACAATTACCACCTATACTTACTCTGAGCCATCAAAGCCAAAAAGTGACCAACTAAAAGACTGGGACCTATTATTGGCTAATCAAGGAGAGGCAGGGTGATTTGGGTTTAAGGCATGGTCAAGTAGCTCCATTTGAATCCCCATGGGCTTTATCAAAGCCTGGTTTTTCTGAGCTCTATTTCAAGAAATCATAAATGAAATTACAGGATACAAAAGAGTTAACTGTCCTAGTTTTTTAAAAAAACGATAAAAGGAATAAATGGACAATAGAAAACAAAATCTAGCCCACAAACTCCAAGATATCTGGTAAGGTTTCATAGATCATGCTCTGGCCAGAAATCCCCTCCTTGAATAATTTTTTTTTTCTTTTCTGACAAAGAGGTCCTTTTTTGCTTCATTTCTTATTTATCCTTAAATCATCAAATGTTTTTTGCTTCAGACAGAGACTTGGGGAAGACCTTAGCTTAAAAAAGGTCAAGGTCTCCCATTGCATCTGTAGTCATTGCTAGCAGTCCTGACCTATGTCTTGCCACAGGACTCAGGTGACCATGGAGGAGAGAATGAGGCTGAGGACTTTGCACAGTTCTACCTCATCTAAATTCAATTCACTTCCACGGCAAGACATTGTCCTCCTGATGCCATTGGTCTTCTTCAAGAATGAAGAACAAACAACAACCTAGTAGTAGTAGTAGTCAATCTGGTAGTAGTAGTAGTGGCTCCACTGAGGACCTAACTAGCTAGTTCCAGTTCAGCAATGCCCCTCCCTTCCTTCCTTCCTTCCTTCCTTCCTTCCTTCCTTCCTTCCTTCCTTCCTTCCTTCCTTCCTTCTCTTCCTCTGCTAAATGGGGAATCATATCCATACATGTGGGTGCTCTTCCCAAAGGGATATACATTTTTGTGTATGAAATAGGTAATGAATGAACAAATAGTAAGTAAATTCTTTCTTTTTTCAATGTTCAGTTCTTCCTTCTGTCAGGAAAATTTTCTTGACCTCCCTAGTAAGCAGTTATCTCTTAATCCTCAGATCTCTCATAGATTTGATTTGTGATTGACTTTTGCACCTATCAGATTTTAATTTCTATTAAAGTCAGTTATATTCATTGACAGAAAGCTTCAAATAGTGATTTTTGCGTTCGAGATAAGCAGTATAAAATTATCCTTTCAGCTGTGTGGAGTAAAATACCCTGGTGGAAGAAATCCAGGACACTAGGGAAGCTCTAGAAGTGGAGAGGGTGCAGGGATAGGGGAGTTATGGAAAGGGTTTAGCCACTGGTTAGCTTTCCATTTTTACTAATTATTAATTAGAAAACAAAAGGTAATGATGCATTTTAGGTTAATGAGGCTGGGTTAAGTCCTGAAGATGTATTTTATCCAGCAACTAATGCATCAGCCTCCAAGATCAACTGGACTTGCTTTCATGAAGAACTGGGTTAATACCTTGCCTCAGACACTTTCTAGTTTGACTTCAAACAAGTTCTTTTCTTTGGAATTAAATTTCTCTCATCTATATAGTGCAGGGGTTGGACTCAATTACCTCCAAGGTCCTTCAAGCTCAAAAATTTTTATCTTATGAACTGGGAAACTTAGGAGAAAACATGGTGGTTTATGAGCTAAGTTATCCTCAGGATCCAACTTACTTGAGAAACATCTCAATAACTGCAGTGTTTGAATGCCCCCCTATCAAATTCACACCTGCACCATGGATATATGACTGAGAAGTCCTTTTACCATCACAATTATTCATACCATGTTTTGGGTACACATAACTGAACTGGTTGCAAAAATTACTCTGGGATTCATGTCAAGTGAAAAGTGACAGGTTCCATGGTACTCTAGGGAATGACTAGTGGTTGGTCCAGCAATTTTTCCAGAGGAAATATGTATCTTTTTTATGAAAGAAAAATGAACATTCAACATGCGTACTGCAACTGGAGATTTTCAGAAGTATCACAGACAAAAGTGATTTTTTCATCAGTAGCATTTTTGAGTCATATTTAATTTGGAATGACAAGACAGAGTTCCCAATAGTAAGTAATCTAAGTCACTTGCAATAGTGACTTACAGAGTGAAAAAATCATCAGTTATTTCCTTTAAATTTATACATGATTAAAAAACACTGTATGAACTATTTTTGTGTTTTCTCTGAAGTAAACAGCTGGGGTATTCCATATGTTTTACTGATGGGAAAAATATCTTTTATACCCCTTTAAAGCAGGTATTTACCCATGAGGAAAATTACAATAGGTAAAAATATTTATCCCTATAGGAGAAACTCACTCATTCCTATTTAGCAGTCTCATTCTATCCTTGGCTTCTTTGTTAAAGCTGTCAATTATAACTATTCCCTTAGGAACTAAATTCAACATGACTAACTGATTTCATACAGGCTACTGCACTGCCTGTAGAGATGAACAACTTCCAACCATTGCTGATATGGCTTTGGAATAATGACCTAAGAATACAAGGTCTTAAATCCAAGTGGAATCCCTTGAGAATTCCTGTACTACTCTAAAGTAAAGTCAGACTGAATTACTACAGGTGTTATGATGAATTATTTTCAATAAATCTGCAAGTTGTGAGAGGATAAATGTAGCTTTAATGATCCTGGGAAATAAATGCCCACAGAAACAGATTTCTGGGCTTAGGGGAACTTGTCAGCAGGTTGATTTGAGCTTTTCTTGAAGAAATTATGTAGTATGCATAAAATAATGTCAACAGCCTTTCAGGATTTTAAAACTATTTTATTTATATTCAGATATCTGACTTTGAAAATTAAGGAATAATAATTTAACTATCAAAAGTATATACGGATGTAAAACAAAAGATAGAGTGTACAGATTCATTTTAAATTACATAAGGCTGAATAATTAGCTCCTAAAGGCAGGCAGTGCAGTGAAGTAGAAAAAGTTAACAGACTTCAAGTCAGGGGACCTGAAATGAAGGACCAACCAGTTGGGCAGTTCATTTAACCACTATGTTCTCTGTTTTCCCCTCTGTAAAATGAAATAGATGGACTAGATGACATTAATTTCATACCCGCTCCCTCAGATCACTAACAACTTTCCGCCTCTTGCTCTTTTGGGAATAGTAATACAATTAATACTACCATTGTTGCTACGAAGGGCATGGCACATGATTGTCCTGTGGCTCTATTAACTAATGCTGTGACCTTCCAAACCAAAACACAAATCCTTGGCCACCATCCACATTATGGGTTGACTCATTCATATGAATATAAATTCATTGAGGACAGAAGCTGTCTCACTTTTTAAAATTTGTGTCCCTATTGCTTAGCATAGTGCTTGACATATAGTAAATAAACAGTAAATTATATCTATTTACTCATTCCCTTATAGCTTTGAAGTTATGATCCTCACGCACTCAGTACTCTGGACTCATTATTTCAGAGTCAGGACAACTAAATTATCTCCTACTACTGGAGTAATACCTCTGAGGCAATGGAATATCTTTCTCCGATGTCAGCCCTCATTCTGTTCATTCCCTGCCACCCCTCAACTTACTATAAGCCACTAATAGGTATCGACAAAATTCATTTAACTCTTTTATATTATTTATAGTTTTAACCTGAATTATATGAAGAATAGAAACACAAACATCGTAACATTTTGGGGCATATTCCCCTCATATCACTTCTGTCTCTGGAAAGAAAGTGTTCAGACTTAATCACAGTGTCTACATTGCACTCGTCTCACCAATTTCACATCCAAGAGGGGACTTGCTGCTGGACAAATCATTGCCTCAGCAGCCAATTATGTCCGGCTAGGTCTTAGATGTTCGTCTCCACTCTGTTCCTGAGTGTTAAATGAGGGGGAGTGGACACAGGGCTGTGGTGCTATATATAATCCAGAGAAATAGACACTTTATATTCGCTAGTACTTATCCTTCAAAATCACTGAATACTTTTTAAAAGAAAACTCCTCAATAATAGCAAAATAGATTTATTTTAATCTATATTTGTTTTAATAAGTACTTATTAGTCTGTACTACATTGTCAGAGGGAGTTTGGTGAGGAGAATAAAGAGATCACCTAAAGAATTCCCTATACCAAAGAAACCACAGGCCTACTCACGATCCCATATACCCCATTATGTGGTCATCACTATGCGAGGCACAAAATAGGAGGGAAGCAGAGCAGCATTGAGTTAATGAACCCTAGGAGACAGCTTAACAATTTAGTAGACAGATTCATTACAATGCCCATTTTACAGATGAGGAAAATGAGGCAGACAGAAATGAAGTGTCTTGACGAGAATCTCATAGCTAATGTCTGAGGAAGAATTTGAACTCAGGCTTCCTGACTCTAGGTTTAATGGTTTGTCTACTGTGCCATCTTACTTCCTATAGTTAAAATCAACCATCAGGAATTACAGAGAGGTCAAGAAGGCCAAGGACTAAGAATGGGCCTCAGGTTTGCCAACTGAAAAGATGATCAATAACTTCAGGAAGAGCAGTTCTAGTACCGGGATAAGGTTAGGTGACAGACAGCAGAGGATTGAGATGTGTGTGAGATGAGCACTGGAGACCAAAACAGTGCACATACTAAGTACTTAATAAATGCTTATTGGAGTGACAATTTTTCTAGGAGTTTGGTTGTGATCCAAATGCAGGCCTTTTATTCTCTTGTTTAGCAGTTTTTCCAGCACATTGCTAGGTTCTCAGGTGTACTCAGTTCCCAGAACATGATGGTGATTAGAGCTGAGGGCTAGCTCCTCTGGAGAGCCCTTAACATTCTAACAGATGGTTTCACTGAAATGGATATTATATTAAAATGCATTATTTTATGAAACCGTAGAGGTATCACATAACACTACAAATTATGCTTGAATTTACAGGAAGTAAGAGGTTATCATGATTGTCTTAAGATTGCTTTGGCTTCTAAACCCTCACTAAACTTTCTACTTAGTAGCTATACTTACATTTTTATTTGTAAATCTTTTCAAAGTAGAGTCTATACTTCTGTCTACAATTTTAAACCACTAATGCTTTCCACTCTCAAATTAACTTCCATCAACTTTGTACATAACTTGTATATGTCTAGTAATTTACATATGTCCCCTATTAAAATGCAAGTCTCTAGAGCAGGGTATCTTTCTTTGTATCCTCAGCACTCAGAGGAGTGCCTGAAACATTGTAATTAATAACGCTTGCTGAATGACTACTGAAGAACTCATCCAAATTTAATTTCATTCAAAAATGAACTTTAATTTCATTTTAAAAATAAATGTTACATCTTTCAAAAAAAATGGCAAAATGATAGAAATTATGCAGTGTCAGAGAGGGTGGCATCTAGGTGGTATAATGGATAGATTGTTGTGTTTACCCTTCATTCTTTTTTCAGGGAAATAATGACCTAACTTGCAATTGACTTGGATTTGAGTGAGGAAGGGGTTATGCAAGGTCACCAACCTCACTTTCTCCTCGAGAGGCATCTGGGTCCTATGGCCAAATATTTATCAGGACAACTGGAGATGGCCCAGGATGCAATGTGAGACCCTGACCCTTTTAGACTAAGTTGTTGTCAGGTTCTCACTTTGAGTGAGAACAGGCCTCAGAGAAGTGAATCAAGGGATAGATTGTTATTAAAAAGAGAAATCAAACTGGGATAGGAAGACCCTCAAGGTTGCTGGCTAAAACAGAAACAGTTACTATTGACTATTTACATTCACTTTGTGCTAGGAGGGCCAGGACCCATTGCTATTCAATCTATGAACCTCAGTTTGAATTGGGTTTAAGGATTGATCTTTGAGAAAGGAATCTAGTCAGTTTTAGTCAACAAAATGTACCTTCCTTTGGAAGCCCCCTGAGGGGAGGGGAGGATAGGGAGGAGAGAACAGGACTGCGTTGTTAATGTATTTTTGCTTAGAATGTATTCTTAATGCATTTTTGCTTAATTTGAAGATCTTTCCCATCCATTAATAAACCCATGTGACCTATTAAGTTACATGTGGTGGGAAGAGTTTTGGTAGAACAGCAAGAGCGGAGCACAGCTGGGAGGAAGTTGGTGAGAGTAGTTAGGGAAAAAGAGAGAGAGGACACAAGCAGGTACAGCTAGAGTTGTGAGAGTTTCCTTGTGGGACATCCCCAGCAGCCTGGGGAAGGCTTAGGAATGAAATTGTCCCCGGCAGTGCTAATATGTATTGACATCTTGGTTACTATGATGAATTTGAATTTCTTGTGTTGGGATTTGGCTTTCTGGTGTCTGAATAAATGTTTCCTTCTGCCTCCTATATGGAGAGTCTGTTATACTTAGCAATTCAGAACTACACCAGCATAATCATAGTCGCCTTCAGTGCTGTGAATACTGCTTTGGTGATACAAGGCCTCACAGGTTGTGTTTGTCCTTCATCCTTGAAGGACCATGACATCAGGGAGATGATGATATGACTTACAGTTGACTTGGATTTGAGTGAGACAGGAAACCCTAAGTTCAGAGCTGGCCTCAGACACTTACTGGTTATGTGACCCTAGGCAAGTGACTTGACCCTGTTTGTCTCAGTTTTCTCATCTGTAAACCGTAGAAGGAAATGGCAAACCATGTTAGTATCTTTGTCAAGAAAATCCCACATGGGGTCACAAAAAGTTGCACATGACTGAAAGTGACTGAATAACAGAGATGGCACTTTTCCTGTGCAAAAAAGAGAGAACAACTCTGTTACATCTTCCTAATCATTCACACACACACACACACACACACACACACACACACACACCCTTTTTAATATTATCTTAGATAGGAGACTCTGCAGTCCTTGACTCATGTGTGAAAGCCTTTACATACTATTTTAAAATAATAAAATTCATTCTAAATACAGCAGTTCATCTCTTTTGTAACTGAATCAAATATCTCAGAACAATACTCTTTTAAATGCTGTCCACATAAATTCTAGTTATATGTCATTCCATTGCAAATAGCAGTTGATAACTTTTTTATGATCCACAATATATAACTACTATTCTGTGCACCTATTCTTTCTCCAAAATATATTTTATCCCTATGGGTAATGATGCTTTAAGCAGTACAAGATAGTATATTTACAACTAACAGTCAGCTTATAAGCATGCTCATAGGCTCTATGTATCAAGATGCATATTTACCATATGCATGTACTACAAAATGATGCCACTGACTAAGACTGCCATTTTTGCATATACTGAAAAGTAGTTTCCTTACTCTTAATTTCAATGTTTCAGTGCCTTTCAGATCAAATGGGTGATCAAATGATCAAAGGGCTGGCCCTTCCACCAGTGTAGATCACAATTCATCCACATTCTCTTATCCTGTACAACCCTTTCCCATATTCTGGATTACGTACAAGATTAGGGAAAATTCCTAGATCATGCTATTTGTTAATAAAGAATTCTTGCCCCAGAGCACTTCAAAGCCATATATATATATATATATATATATGTATATGTGTATATATATGTGTGTGTATACAAACATATATATACATATATGTATATGTATGTATACATGTATACATATATGTATATACACACATATGTGTGTGTGCTAACCCCACCAGAAAGATTTTCCAGCTGTCTATTTCTGATAGGAATGATATCGGTAAGCTAATCTGTATTTGTGTACATAGGGGAAAAAATGGATAGAAATAAATAGTATAGAAAACATACTAACAACTCTATAAAAGAATAAATCAATTACTACTTAGAAATACAGTCCACGTAACGGTGTCAGTAATTGAAATCTATCAATTTAATGAAATATTACCAAAGGCAGATAAGATGATACACCATTCATTCATTATTAACGTGATTTTCTAATGTTTGCTCTTATATGCCTAGAATTTAAATGTCACCAAATGTGAAATCTGTGAAAGCAATGTATTTAAATTTGCCATATAAGTGTATTTGTATTAATAACTACACATGCGAAGGACAGCTTCTTGGTCTCTATAGAATATGGAAACATGTGGTCTGAATTCCATATTTATATCAGTAGTCATTAGTATTTGAAAGAATGCCAATGAAAACAAAATAATATCAAGTTATGATTATATAGGACCCTCACCCCTCTCCAAGAAGGAGTCATGGAGCCCCTAGAGCAGCAATAATAATGACAAAATTAACGTAACTCATTTCTCAATGTTAATTAAGGAAATCTGAGGTACATGATGATGTTAAAGTTCTTTCTTCGACTAAAAATTCCATATTACACAGATTTATCTTGTACTGACATCAGTTTATGGGCCAAATTCAATACCCATGTGCTCACTAATGGCATATTAAAGTTATTTTCTTTCAAATAAAACTCTGCCAGGATAAGAGGCAACAAAGAGTCAGGTTTATAGTATATTATGTAGTATAGTGTACTATAGTATAGTTTACTCAAGGTTTATAGTAGTTTCATACACATACATACACACACACATGTATGTGTCACAGAAAGGTAATCTTAGTAAATATATCCTTTTTACAATTATCCAGTTCATGCTAAATTATTTTTATGACCTGCTTTTTATTTATCAAAGAAGTATTCATCAGAAATTGTGAAAACTACTCCAACATTTGCTAGCTGAGGTCAAGTTCAATTGTTTGTTCTTTCTGTCTCTACCGGGATGCCATCTAAACGTGAAGAGTTGAGAGGAAATGATTCTTCAAATATTTAAGGAAGCTCTCAAAACAAATATTTTCAAGCATTTGCCCTAATTCATTATTGCCACATTCGTACTGGATACATGGATAAGTATGCTAATGATGTCCTATTCCTAATGGGCCAAAGAACTGACAAAATAGCTAAAGGTCACCTTATTAGTAAAAGTATGATCTGCTAGTAGGCATCTAGGTGGCACAGTGGATAGAATACAGATACGTTGTTCTCTACAGAACCTGGTAGCAGAATGATCTGAATTCAATTCCTACCTCAGATACTTATTAGGTGTGTGACTCTGGTCTAGGCATTTAACTTCTCATCCTCAATTTCCTCATCTGTAGCAAGGGCATAACAGTCCTGCCTCACAGATGAGGTACATTTGTTGATATATGTAAAGAACTTTGCAAACCTTAAAGGGATACATACATATTTTTATTATGTCACTTCAATCTATTCACACATAATAGGAGCACTGAAGACCCCATAATGCAACATGAAGACCAGGCTCCCATTCCATACCTTGGAGGACCTAAATGTTTCCATACTTAGAATATCTGCTATTTGAGGGAGCTGAACTCTAATATTGAGAGGAACTATGACCTACCTCTAATCAACAGAATCTGTCAGTATCTCATTGTGAGAATTAGAGCCAGCCTGATCCTCTCATTCTGTCATGGTTTAAGAATCACTGGATTATACTGTATTTTTCATGATGACACCTTTTATGGAATATAGGAAGATGATAAACTTCTGTTGTTCACTAGAGGAAGAAGGATCCTAAATTACCATGTCAAGTTCAGCTCCTTCCTCTTACTGTAAAATGGTTAAACTATAATGGTGACATGAAAAAAAAACAGGTAAAAAATGTGATCAACAAATTTTAGAATAAAATTAAATATCTAAATGAATTTTTAGTTTATTTCCCCCATTCGGTTATCTTATAAAAATTAAGGGCTTTTATGATTCTGAAAGATATCATGTTACTTTATTTTTCCAGAAAAATGAGATAGAATTTGTCCTGTAAGAGTATGTAAATGTTAAATACATTTTGGAATAAAAAAGTGATTTTTTTGCATGATGGGAAGAATGAATATATCTCATTACTTTTGAGCCAAACAAAAAATGCACACATTCTATTCTAACAAACCTTTGTTAAGGATACAGTGACTACCAGCAAGGAAGATCAGTTTAGTAGATTCATCTGTAGTCTTGCGTACACTTCTTTGACCAGTTTAATCATTTGTTTGAATTTTTCCTTCATTTACATTTCCTTCATTACAGTCAGTAATGCCTGCCATTAAATGAAAATATGTTTGAAGTTCACTAGTATAATAAAAGTTCATAGTCTTATACATAAAAATAGAGAAAGAAGCTACATCAATATTTCCATAAAGTAATACTTGTGATCAAGGCCAAGGGCCTTAACTGAAGCTAACATATGATTATAGTACAAAGAGGTGTTAATAACAAAGGTTTTAATTTATTAATTTACCTATGGCATCTATATTCCTGGTGGTACTCTTTGTTCTTTTTAGAAAAAATATAATTTTAACTAGCATGAACTAAAAGCCAAAGAAGTTGTCTTTTTCAATTCTGTTCATTTGTATATAGGGGAGGAGGGAGGGAGAAGAAAAGGCTGTCTTTTTTCTCCTAAATTTAGAAATTAAGGTAGTAAATAACAGATGATGATGGTGATGACAACGACAAAGATGGTGATGACACAGCAACTGCTGTTCCTGGATAGTGTGTTATAATAGACTAACTTTAGACTAAAAAATACCTGGATTCAAGTCCTGTCATTGATATATACTAGCTGTCTGACTCAGTCGAAGTACTCAATGCTCCAAGGCAACTACTAATGGTATAAATGAGACGAAAGTTGCTGATCTATATCAGCACTGGGAATGTCCACAGGCAGAACTTCCAGGCAAACAACAAAGGGACAAATAAATAAGCAGAAATATATTAGCCTCAGAACCTAATGACTATTTATGACATTGTTTCTATGGGAAAATGTACGACGTGCTCCAAATAAGTGTCATAAATGTACTTTTAGAAATATCTGATCAGTGGGGAACCTCCAAAAATGATTTGGAAATATTCTGAAGATTTCATTTTTTATTTACTAAATAATAAACCACTAGTCATTGTGGAGTGGGAAAAACAGATAAAATGAACCAAAGGGATTATTAATTTGACCATTTTGCCCACTAAACGGATCTGCTGTAAGGCCTGAAAGGCAGAAGTTGTTCTCTCATGATTCAGCTTCCTGGTGCTATGTTTGGAAGTGTCCACCTATGATTCAGGCAAAGTCTGGGGTGGGAGTGGAAGGGTGAGGGTGGTCAGTAGTGGTGTGGTGGCGGGGGAGGGGAATAGAGGCAACATCAAAAACCAAATACCCTAAATCTCTCTTAGTCTTTCACTATAACTGATCATAGGGTCTGTCTGACTAATTCCCCTGTAACTGATTCTGCACAGTAGGAAGGTAAAACTTTTGGGATGAGAGCCTTGTTTCTACAACAGCTCACTGTGGTTATAGCATTACTTTACAAAATGGATATACTTGTGAAAAATTGAGATTAAATAGTTTTAATAAAGAGAACTGTTTCAGAATTATTAAGAAATCTTACTGTTTAATGGAGCTATACAATAAATGTGTTTATAAAATTAAAAATGGCTTTTTTTACAGTTGATCTGTTTTGTAAGTTGGGGTTTTGTCAAAGCAGGGAACAATTACATAATATAAATTATTGTATAATATAATTGGACTCAAGGTGATAAAGCACAATAGTAATAAGAGTTGGAAAGCATAATGAGATAATAAACGAAAAGTACTTTGAAAACTTTAAGACACTATATTTTTATTATGGTTGTTATGGAAGAATGAGAGTATCTCATATCTTTCCTAGCTTCACATATAGCACAGTCTGCCTGGTAGACCACTTTGTGGATACTATATTCAATCTGAGGCACTATATTTTAGAAAGTAATCACATTGTCAGCCTGGAAGGTATCAGTCAAGGACAAGTAAGATGGCTAGAGAACTGAAGACCTTGATATATGTGAATCAGCTGAAGGAAATGGAGGTGCTTAGCTAAGTATTTTCAAGGATATTGTCATGCTTGGGATTTTAACAAAAGGGTAAACTGAGGCAGATCGCTACACAATATAACTTTTATTACCAGACCCCTGCTGCCTGTCAATAAATGGTGCAGTGGCTTGCCTCCATTAATGCCAAAGACCCCAAGCAAGAAGACAGTTCCCCTTATAAAGGGTTTGGGAAATGCAGAACAAAGAACAGAATAAAGTGAATGACATCATGATTGGTTACTGAGCTGAGGTACACGGAAAAATACGATAAGCTGGAAGCTTAGTAATGGGGGCTAGCAATGATCCCCTCTTCTTCTCTCATGAAACCAAGAAGGGTTTGTTCGAGACAAGGTGCAAGATAGCGACCCAGACTTTTGGATGTCAAACCAGACATCCTTGAGAGACAGTCTGGTAGAATAAAGACATCAGATCCAAATTCCTTCTCTGTTCACACACATTTCCCAAGGAGAGCAAAATTTCTTGAGAAAAAATAGATGGATTTTAAATTTTAACCCATTACAGACCAGCTGAACACTGAAGTAAGTTCAGAGACAAAGAACCATGACTTGAGCTTGTTATTATTATGTTGTATGTGTCCTTCATTCTCAGAGAGGACTATGACATCAGGGAGATGATGACATAGCCTACAGTTGACTTTGACTTGAATGAGGAAGGGCGGTGCAGGAGGAGAAACTGGTAACTTAAACAATAACAAGACAAAAGCAGTTATCAGACAAATCCAATTACTTGTAAATAGGATCGTCCAGAAAATGTTACAGGATCAATTCTCATCTTCTCCATATGAAAGGCTGTCCTAGTGAAGAGTGATAAAACTTTTTGTTTTGGGCTCAGAGGGCAAAACTAGGAACAATAAATGGAAGGTACAGAGGTATTGATTTAGGGATGATAGAAAAATTTCCTACATGATTATAGTTTTCAAAAAACTTGGTAGATGGTTAGTTCCCCCTCACTAGCACTGTTCAGGCAGTTTCTATTAGATCTGTAACAGAGGGGAGTTCTATTCTGGAATGGTTTTGACTCTGTGGCCTTGGAAGTCCTCAGAGATATTGTGATTCCATGGAATGAAGAAAGAAGGAGGCATTCATCAGATGTTCCAACCAAAGATAAGCAGGAGTGGTGATGTTTAAAATCATCTGAGAGCAAACATCACTCTACTACTCCAAAATGAAGGTGAGAAAAGTCCTTTGTGGAAGAATAAGCAAAAGCTCTTTCATGTAACTGCTCTTGGAGCAGTTACAGTAGTTTTTCTACAACAAAACGTATTTTCTGATTACTCTGTTGTTGTTATTTAATCATTTCAGTCATGCCTGACTCTTCCTGATCCCATCTGGGGTTTTCTTGGTAAAGACGCAGGAGTGGTTTGCCATTTCCTTCTGCAGCTTATTTTACAGATGAGGAAACTGAGGCAAACAGGATTGTGGCTAGGCAGGGTGACACAGCTAGTTAAGTAACTGATGCAAGATTTAAATTCAGGTCTTCCTGACTCCAGGCCTCACACTCTATCCACTTTATCACCTAGTTGCCCCTCTGCTTACTCTGATGGTGAATTATTGGGGGGGTGGAGGGAAAGGCTCTTTTCCTGATAGTTATTAAGAAGCAGATTCGCACAATGGATAGAGAGCTGAATTCAGAGTCATGAAGATACATGTTCAAATTCTGCTTCTAACACATAAAGTCTGGGACAAGTAACTTCATCTCTCAGTGCCCCAGACAATTCTCTAAAACTATAATATTCTTAATCTGCACTGATAGAGTTTTCTCACTAAGAGTTCCCACAATTTGGTTCCAAAAAAATTTTGAGCAATGTAGCCTAGGCAATGATGTCATTTATAATGAGAGATTTTGCAGTAATGTAGGAAAAAAGCTTATTTTTAAATTTTTATTTTTAATTTATGGAATAAAACAACTGTCATTCTTTTATGCAGAACTTGGTATTACTTTCAAATATACAATCCAAATATCATGGCTACCATTAGACACAAATAAGTGTGCGTGCATGTATATGGGCATATATTTGTAAAATTACTCTATACAAACTTTTTCAAATTGGTCAAAAATGGCAAGCATTTACTTTCTGGTGAATATTAGATATGGTTGGATTACACTCTAGCCATCCCCATGCTGTCTCCTTATCTTTACCTCTTAGCTTATGACTTACTTAGATTCTTTCAAGATCCAGTCTAAATTCTACTTTCTACAGTAAATCTATAGATTAAAGAGATTAAGTATCCCTGGTCATACTGCTAATGTGTCAAAGGCAACAACTGAACTTGTCTTTCCTAACTCCAAATGTATCACCCTTTCTTCTTTGTCATGTTTTCTAAGATATATTAACATGCAATCTTGTTATCACTCAGTGCTAGTTCCACTTTGTATAATAATAGGTAAGGGGATGGCAGTACGCGCTGTGTTTGAATTAGGTGGTTAATAGGTTTGGATTTTAAACCAGTCAGTCTCTCTTATTTGAAAACTGATGCCCTTCCCCTAATCACTGTTAGATTTGGTATAGAGCTTATGGCATGATTTTTTCTCTAATTTTCAGGGAAGCAGACTACATATGTGCTAATACAAGGAAAGCTTCTGGGACAGGTCCCATCTTGTTTTGTCAGTCTACTAAGTCCAGGCAAGGCCATATCTCAAACTATTCCTCTCTTGCCAGGCGACATTTATCATGCTTTTCTTATCCTACCACTCATTGACCTTTAATTTCTCAAACTTACATCCTTTTTGCTCCCTAAACCTCTACTTATTTTCATTCTCTTGTTTAGATTTTGGAACTAGAAGGATCTATCAGTTAGACACTAATGATCCTTAGGAAAGGTATTAATTGCAATAAAATAAAATTTTCTTTGCAGGAAAGTTTATACACCCATATACTTAGAGTTTTTGCTAGAATTCATTGTCTCTTCATGTATCAAATTTTAAATAAACTTTTAAAAATAATTTATCATCTAGAACGTGCCAGTTATTGACTAAGTAGTGAGAATACAAAGACAAAGCAAAAAATCAAAACCCTACAGAAGTCTCTGTCCTCAAAGAGCTTACATTTTTCTAGGAAGAACTGCAAGCTTCTTTACATTTGTTACCTCCTGGGGCCTACCCTATTTGCACACTTATGATATGCATGTTTTCTCTTAAATTAAAAATTTTTAATTTTTCAAAACTTTAGACAAATACTATAACTTACATACATATGAAAAGAAAAAGAAACATTATAAACTTAAATTTAAAATAAGAAAAGAAAAAACATGTCATGCGCAGAGCAGAACATAGGAGGGTATTCAAAATATATAATAATAACTTATCATTTCAAGAAAGTCTATGTATTAGATACTGTGCATTAAGTTGAAGATATCTATATTTTCTTTGCTTCCTTGTAGGTTTTTCTGTTCTCTGCTGTACACTTTTTAATTTTGTTCTTTTCTCACCCTTCTTCCCCTGAAGCCACCATTCCAAGCCTACAAGTGAGCATGGTATTTATATATAGGTATTAATATATACATTTATATATAGGTATTAATATATACGTTTATACATAGGTATTTATATATACATTTACTTTTATACATATATACACACCCATATATGTATATATATATATATTATATATATATATATATTATATATATATATATAAACATATACTTTCCCTAAGAGATTCTACTCCTAATCTTGTTTTTATGCTTGTGCATATCTCTTTTTTCCTATCTCTCCTAACTCCTCTACTCTACTTCTACCTTGTCCTCCTATTACTTAACCTACTCCAGCAATCCCATTCTTATCTTCCCATTCTCCTAAACATCTAAACTCTCTTTTGTATATCCCTTGGACCTATTCTGTCCCCTTCCACTCTAAAGCTCCCTCCCATATGCTCCCATTCACTAAATCTAAACACCCTTCTATAACCCCAGTTTAACTTATTCCCTGTCCCTCCCCTCTAAAGATCTCTCCTTTATCTTCTCTCCTCTCCCCATCCCCTTCAAAACCTCAGGGTTCTTGGGTAAAAGATAAACAATTACTATTTAGTATTTAAATCCACTCTATGCTAAGTGGGTGGGGACATGTTGTCCAGTCTGTGAGCTCCAGAATGAACTGAGTTTGAGGCTTGATTTTTCAGCAAGAGAGGCAGTCAGTAAACCCAGAAGAAAAAAAAAAAAGTCAGCTGGCAGTATAGGAATGCAATGGAATGCTATTGTGCAATAAGAAATGATGAACAGGCAGATTTCAGAGAAAAAACCTGGAAAGACTTGTATAAACTGATGCAAAGTGAAAAGAGCAGAACCAGGTAAACTTTGTACACAGTATCAACTATGAATGACTCAGCTCTTCCAAGTGACACCAATGATGCAGGATAAGTACAAAGGACTTACAACAGAAAATGCTATCCAGAGTTGGGATCCACAATTTGGAACGCAAAATCTTGTAAAAATGAATGCTAAAACATATCTTGACATGTAACTGGGAAAAAATAAAATAGGATTAAAATAATTTTAATAAAATAAAATGAATATGTAGCCATCAAAATAAAAAACATGGAGATATTAAGCACTAGGGCACTTTAGGGCCTTCTTCCTCCCCCAACTCTGATGCATACTCTAAGGCCTCTGACTTTTTTTATTATTAAAGGGGCCATCCCTTGAGCAACTACTTAAAGAAACCTATTCATTGAATGGGTGCATCTCACTAAAAGTGAGAATAAGGTAAGACCTTAGGGTGAAAGGGCCAGGGTCTCACATTGCATCCTGGGCCATCTCCAGCCATCCTGAGGAATATCAGGTCACTGGATCCAGATGGCTCAGGAGAAGAAAGTGAGGTTGGTGACCCTGCACAGCCCTCCTTCACTCAAATCAAAGTCAACTGTAAGTCATGTCATCCTCTTGATGTCATGATCCTCTTTGAGAACAAAGGACAAGCAAAACCCTATTCCCTTAGAATTTTATTTTTTTTTTAAATTTAGAAGACTTTTATACTCTTCTGCATGTATATGTTTTTTCTCCTCTTAAACCCATTTCCAATAAAAGTAGGTTTCCAGAACTAACAGCCTACATTCCCCATCTAGTTTCTCTGTCTTGGTTCTTCTTCTTGCACCTCATTTGTATAAGATAATTATTCCTTTTGCTGTTCTTGAACAGTTTTACTTTTTAAAGTCATATCACACTCAAGTCTACCCAAGCCTTTCTTATAAGCAACTTAGATACAAGTAACAATCTTAGACATGGGTTTCACATTTTCCATACATAGAAGGCAAATATTCTATGCTTATTTAGTACCTTGCAATTGGCCATTGGTATGTATCTTATATTTCTATTGGCTCTCATATGTCAAATCTTCTACTGAGTTCAAGGTTGTTGTTTATTTTTTAAAAGAGTCCTGAAAGACTGACCAAATGTCCATTTCTTTTCCATTCAAAATTATGCTTAGCTTTGCTGTGTAGGATGTTTTCCTGCCTGAGGCCCAGTTATTTTGCTCTTTGATGTAAGGTGTTCCAAACCTGCAGTCTTTTAGTGACATTAATGCTAGGGCTTGTGTGATTCTAGTTGTGGTACCATAATATGTGAATTGTTTTTGTGTTGTTGTTGCTCATGATATTTTGCCCTTGATCTATACGTTTTCCTTGTAGCATCTCTTTCAGGTGATAATCACTGGATTTTTTTCTGTTTCTACTTTCTCCTCTTGTTCCAATGCTTCAGGGCAATCTTCTTTAGTTATTTCTTGTATTATTGTATCAAGATTTTTTTTTTGTAGATTCAAACTTTCAAGTAATGCAATTATTCTTATGTTTGTTCTTCTTGATCTGTTCTCTAGAACCATTGTTTTTCTATGAGATGCTTCATATTCTTTATATTCATGTATTCTTTATATATATACATATATTATATATATATATTCACACATATATATTTAATTTCTTCATCTCTTATAACTTCACTGGCTTCCCCTTGCCAATTCTAATTTTTAAGGAGGTATTTTCTTCCTTAAGACTCTGAATCGAAGGAGATCTTGGGGCGGAGCCAAGATGGCAGAGTAGAAAGACACACATATGCTAGCTCTCCCTACACAGCCCATAAGATACCTGTAGAGAGCAACTCTCAAAAAATCCTGGAGCAGCAGAAGTGGAGAACAAGAGAATGGAGGAGAACAAGAGAATGGAGCCCAGGTTGACCTGAAAGGCCCATGGGAAACACCTGTTACAACAGGTGTGGAGCAGAGCCCAGCCCAGCCTTGGTCACACAGCATGGCAGAGCTCTAGGAGGAGGATGCCTCAGGGGTGGAATCTCCAGTCACAGTAGCAGCAATTTGCAGATCCCTCAACCCACAGGCACCAAAGGTCAGTGACAGGGGTTTTTTCAGCTGGTCAGGAAGGGAATAGGACCTTCCCATAGCTCCAGCCTCAGGCAGTGTGCAACAGAGGCCACATCTGGCAGGTAGCACCAGTTCCAACAGCAGCTCCTACAGCAGCCCACATCCATTGTTGGATTGTAAAACCCCTGGGGGTACTGAGGAGCTGATTTTTACCTCAGCCCTGTGTAGAGGCCCTGCCCCCACCTAATTCCTGAGGGATCTGAGCAACTGATCTTCATCTCACACTGAATGGAGGCCTTGCTCATGCAGCTTATCTGAATCTCAGGCCCCAGTGCTGGCTTGGTGGAATTGAAGGCCAGGTGACTATATAGAAGAAACTGCTAAGATTCTGGGCACAAAAGTCTCTTCCTACTCCCAGAGCAGTGTACACACTTCATTGTGCCACCTTGGAGGAACTGAGATCTTACAGATCCCCAGAGTATTCCATACTCTTGACAAAGGACCCAAAAGTCAAGTTGAGAAAATGCCCAAAAAAGGGAAAAAAAATAAGACTATAGAAGGTTACTTTCTTAATGAACAGATATCTTTTCCCATCCTTTCAGATGAGGAAGAACAATGCTTACCATCAAGGAAAGACATAAAAGTCAAGGCTTCTGTATCCCAAACATCCAAAATAAATATTCAATGGTCTCGGGCCATGAAAAGTCTCCAAAAGGATTTTGAAAATCAAACAAGAGAGGTGGAGGAAAAATTGGGAAAAGAAATGAGAGAGATGCAAGAAAAGCGTGAAAAGCAGGTCAACAAACACCTTGCTAAAGGAGACCCAAAAAAATGCTGAAGAAAATAACACCTGGAAAAATAGGCTAACTCAATTGGCAAAAGAGGTTCAAAAAGTCAATAAAGAGAAGAATGCTTTAAAAAGCAGAATTAGCCAAATGGAAAAGGAAGTCCAAAAGCTCACTGAAGAAAATAGTTCTCTCAAAATTAGAATGGAACAGATGGGGGCTAATGACTTTATGAGAAACCAAGAAATCACAAAACAAAACCAAAAGAATGAAAAAATGGAAGAGAATGTGAAATATTTGATTGCAAAAACACCTGACCTGGAAAAAAGATCCAGGAGAGACAATTTAAAAATTATGGGACTACCTGGAAGGCATGATGAAAAAAAGAGCCTAGACATCATCTTTCATGAAATTATCAAGGAAAACTGCCCTGATATTCTAGAACCAGGGGGCAAAATAAATATTGAAAGAATCCACCACCGATCACCTCCTGAAGGAGATCCAAAACAAGAAACTCCTAGGAACATTGTGGTCAAATTCCAGAGTTCCCAGGTCAAGGAGAAAATATTGCAAGCAGCTAGAAAGAAACAATTCCAGTATTGTGGAAATACAATCAGGATAACACAAAATCTAGCAGCTTCTACATTAAAGTATCGAAGGGTGTGGAATAGGATATTCCAGAAGTCAAAGGAAGTAGGACTCAAAGCAAGAATCACCTACCCAGCAAAACTGAGTATAATACTTCAGAGGAAAAAATGGTCTTTCAATGAAATAGAGGAATTTCAAGCATTCTTGATGAAATGACCAGAGCTGAAAAGAAAATTTGACTTTCAAACACAAGAATGAGAAGAAGCATGAAAAGGTAAACGGCAAAGAGAAATCATAAAGGGCTTACTAAAGTTGAACTGTTTACATTCCTACATGGAAAGACAATATTTGTAACTCTTGAAACTTTTTTCAGTATCTGGGTAGTTGGTGGGATTACACACACACACACTCACACACACACACACATATACACACAGAGACAGAGAGCACAGGGTGTGTTGAATAGGATGTGATCATATCTTTAAAATGATATTAAACATCTAAATATATAGATAGATTAAATATCTAAATATATAGATAGAAAATCTAAATAAATATATCTAAAAAATGAAATTAAGGGATGAGGGAGAAATATATTGGGAGGAGAAAGGGAATGGAGCAAATTAGCTCTCATAAAAGAGGCAAGTAAAAGACTTTACAGTAGAGGGAAAATGGGGGAGGTGAGAGAAAAAACATGAAGCTTACTCTCATCACATTCGACTAAAGGAAGGAATAAAATGCACACTCATTTTGGTATGAAAACCTATCTTTACAATACAGGAAAGTGGGGGATGTTGGAAGGAAGGGCAATGGGAGGAGGGAGCAATTAGAAGTCAACACTCTTGGGGAGGGACAGGGTCAAAAGAGAGAATAGAAGAAATGGGGGGACAGGATAGGATGGAGGAATATATAGTTAGTCTTACACAATATGACTATTATTGAAGTCATTTCAAAAGTACACAGATATGGCCTACATTAAATGTTTGGCCTTCCCAATGGGAATGGGTGGGTGGGGAGGGAGGAAGGAAGAGAAATTGGAACTCAAAATTTTAGGACCAACTGTTGAGTATTGTTCTTGCATACAACTAGGAAATAAGAAACACAGGTAATGGGGTGTAGAAATTTATCTTGCCCTACAGGACAAAAGAGAAGATGGGGATAAGGGAAGGGAGGGATGTTAGAAGGGAGGGTTGACTGGTGATAGGGGTAATTAGAATGCTCAGGGTTTTGGGGTGGGGGAGGGGAGAAATGGGGAGAAAATTTGGAACTCAAAATTTTGTGGAAATGAATGTTGAAAACTAAATAAATTTAAAAAAAGAAATAAGGAAATCTTCATATGCTTTAAAAGTATTCAGTTCACAAAATCAGCTACACACAGTTTTCCACGGACACATCTATTACATAAAGTAATAACTAATTCAGAGGGCTGCTGTAAGAATCAAATGAACTAAAGTACTTGAAAACTCTTTAGGATGGTAAAGGGTTATACAAATTTAATGTACTGTTGTTAGTATAAAGTGAGGTGCAGTCTGCTCTGTGGTCTAGTTTGTGTTGGAGTTAGGAAATCTAAGTTCTAATATAGTTCTACCACCACTTGAGCAAGTCATAAAACTTCTTTCCTAGTTTTAGGTGCAGAAAAAAGCTGTTACCTGCCCTCACTCTCCTTAAAGGATTTCTGAGGGCCAATAAAATAAGAAATGAAAATGTTTTTGAAATAAACACTACTATCAAATACTAAAAAAATAAAAAGACTCAATCTCCTTTTCTAATTGGTTGACTTTTTGTCAAAATCTTCTTGATTTTCTTATATTCTTATTTTTCTTCTTAACTTTTCCTCAATCTCTCTCATTTGATTTTTAAAAAGTTTTTTAAGTCCTTCAATGAATTCTTTGTGGGCAGGTGAACATTTGGCACTAGTCTTTGGATTAGAAGAAGGTTTCTTTGATTCAGTATACTCCTCTGAAGATGAACCACAGTCTATTCTCATAGTAGCTCTCTATGGTTGAATTCTTGGTCCTTTGTGTGTGCATTTTTTTTTTTTGGTAATAATTTAGTTTTTATAATCGCCTCTAGTACTGGGGTATTGAGGATGGTGCCTCTGGCCTCTGATCCTCTTCAGTTCTTCCCTATGACTTTGAACTCAAACCAAGACCTCCAGTGTCTTGCAAGTGCCTACAGCCTGCAATGTCCTGACCCACTGCTTCTGCACTCACCAGGTATGTGCTGGTTCCTTCTTGCTCTGTCACTTTCATTAGCACAGCTGGGTCTGATATTCATTGTCAGCAGAGTTTCCTAGATCTTCCCCAGGTCTGGGGAGGGAAGGTTTGAGTGAGAGGGGTGATTAAACATTCCTGTGGCCAGGCCCAGGGCTTGCAGCTTATTGCTTAAGCAGATGGCAGCTTGTTGTTGTAATTGGACCCTAGCCTGGAGGTGCTTACTCTTCCTAGGGAGGAAATCTAGTCCTGGGATTTCTCTTCAGATTTTCTCCAATGATCCCAAGAGGTCCCCTGTTCTGCCTCTACTCTACTTGTTTTCATGGCTCTATGTTCTCCCAGAGGCACTATTTTATCTCTAATTTTGTGAAGGAAAATCTTGAGAGCTTCAAATTTCTTACCTTCTCCACCGTCATCCCAGAATCCTCTCCAAAAAACTTAAATGTTTTTTATTAAACTAGTATCTACCCCCCAACCCCCACCCCCAAAACAAACCTCACATGCTGGCCGAATCTCATGACAGGTTCCACCTCTGTCGGTAAAGTTGTATCCCTTTACCTGACTGTAGTGCTTCTCTTCTCTTGATTTTCTCCAATCTATCCTGCATATATTTCATCTTTACTTTTGCATGTTGTTTTTATTTTTATTCTTCATTTTCCTCCTGGACATGGTCATGACTTTTGCACTTCAAAGCAAACAGACATTTCTTGTTATCTGACTTTTCCTGAAACTTCCCTCAGTGCCTGGGGCTGACTTACATGGGAATAGTCTACTATCCCTGAGGCCTTCTTTCTTCCATCATGGAGTTCCTCCTGAAGCCTTCATTTTGTGGAAGGGAGCTCAGCCTGCCTTCATACTTCTTCCATTCTAGTTCCAGACTTTCTGGACTTCAAGACCATGCCCCTAAACCAGGTATTTTCATTTCTTCCCTTCCCTTCCCTGCCTCACCTCTGTTAAACTCCCCTTTGTGTGCTGTCCTTCCACATTAAAATGTAAGCTCCTTTAGGCAATGACTGTCTATTTGCTTATACTTTTATCCCCAGCACTTAGCACATAGCAACCACTCAATAAATTCTTTCTTGCTTCCTCATTTCCCCTGTTAGATTCTGAACTTTATGAAAGCAAGGACTGTCTTTTGTCTTCCTTTGTATCCTTAGTACTTAGGACACTAGCTGGGACCATTTGGTTGTTTTTCAATCAATTCAGTGCTGTCCCACTCTTCACAGTCTGACCCTGTTGGCCATACTGGCTATGGGGTTTTCTTGGCAAGGACACCAGAGTGGTTTGCCATCTCCTTTTCCAGTGGATTAAGGCAAACGCAGGTTAAGTGACTTGCCCAGGGTCACACTGCTAATAAGTGTCTGAGGTCATATTCTAACTCAGGTATTTCTGACTTCAGGCCTAGCACTCTATCCACTGATCCATCTAGCTGTTGACTGGCCTTCACTATGTACTTAATACAGTCTTCCTGACTTACTGAGATCTCTGCCTACATAAAATATGCTTACCTCTGAAAGTTTTCAGTTGTGTGAAACTGAGTGTATAGAAATCTTTCTGGGCCTCAATTTCCTTATTTGACTAATTAACTTCTAATGTCACTTTTAGATCTGAGTCTATTATCTTATGATTAAGTAACAAAAAAGTTCACAAATGCAGAAGGTAGTTGAGAAGGAACATCTTTCACAGAGCAGAATTGTCAGCAATTTTATAAGAGTAGGGTAATTCTATGCAGATTTTACTCTTTAGCCGATTACTTTGGTAGGGTGAAAAATACTTAAAGATAGCAATCCATTTGCCATAAAATCTCCCAGATTTCTTTAAGAGTTTAGATGAAGCTATAATGGTCAAAGATTTTGGGAAACCTTGTAGAGTTTCTATTGTTATTAATACAAGGATGTAACTAATCTCTATATTATAGTAGCTTACAGATAGCCATGCTATTGAGAAAACATAGTAAGAGTTACAATGTTTTTATACAATGCCGTAATTGAGTTACAAAGATTAGTACAAACTGTTTTATTAGACTTAAAACTTCCTTTATTTGAAAAGAAATGTTGGAATGAGAAAACTAAGATCATATTTAAATAAAAACCAAGAGTAGCAGGCAACATTTTGGATTATATTCTATCCAAGATTAGTCCCTTGAAATTATAGTTTTACTTGTGTTCTAAAAAATAATGAATTGAAATCCAGATTAATAAGAACAGGCAGGCAGCCCCAAAGATAATTCCTTCCACAGAAACTTCCTTTCTTCCTATGCTTTAACATCTCAAATTGCAAATGGGAAGGAGGGGAGGAATGAAAGGATAGCTTGGAGAATAACAAGTATGAATTAACTGAATTTAACTCTTCGGAGAAAAAAGGAACCTCCATGGTTATCCAAATCTGCATCATGTAAAATTTAGTGTATTAAAGGTGGCATCTTGAAATGTACTGCATACGTTGCTAACTCTGATAGACTGTTTCTAGGAAGAAAGCAGGACTGGCACGTACTAAGACATCTGGCTTGAAAACTTTGTAAGAATTTTTCATATCATGAGCTTTTAAAATGAACTTTACAGTAAATATCCAAGACATATTTAGTTACATATTTTAATATTTAAGATGTCCAAAGGCAGCTCAAGCTTCTACCATAGCTTTTACTATTTAATAACACAGGTGAACTTAAAGAAGGTCAAGAATAAAAAAAAAGGTCATTGAGGAATTCCATGATAGGAAGAGAAAATTGGCTGGTCTTATATTAAGGGCTAGGAATGACAAGTAGAAAGATATTGCCCACCACTAGTACCCTTAAAATATCAGGAGAAAGTGAGGAAGGTTTCCAGAAAATTCATGGACCCCTCTGTGATAAACTTATGGTAGAACATGAACAAGTTACACAGGACAAAAAAGCATGGATAAATTGCAATCTGTATTGTTGGAGGATAGTTCCAAATTAATATGATCACAGATTATTTAAGTAGTGGAAGGGGAAGGATAAGAGGAATAAGCATTTGCACCTACTATGTGCCAGGCACTATGCTAAGTGCTTTAAAATTATTATTTCATTTGATTCTCACAACAAGGTGCCATTTTGAGGTAGACAGAGGTATGGTGATTCAGAGAATCCAGTGACTAGTAAGTGTTTGGGGGCCACATTTGAACTCAAGTCTTCCTGACTCTAGGATTAGCATTATTCACTGCTCCACCTGACTGCATCACCTATAATACAGATGCATGGCACTATGTGGATATTCTCATACCTTTCTCACTAGAATAAGGATAGGGCATAAAAATAAAGATGCACTCTTTTCATATCTTAGTTTCCCATGTGTTTTCACAGAAAAAAACTGGAGTAATTTTGAACACACAAAAAAAAATTGGCATTCTACTGAGGAAAAAATATCTTACAGAAGTATTTCATATGCTTAAGACCTCTTTATGCATCTCACTGAACTTTCTAAGACTTTTCTCTGAATGAATTCCTTTTGAAACATTAGCAACATGCATGTATAAACTGTAATGCATTGAATTAACAAGTTTTTATTTAAATTAGCCATTGCAGAGTCCTAGAAATATCAACCATTAATCTACTGTCATTCACTACCTCAGTAGAAAATACCTTAATATGCCTAGATCATAAAGAAATAATAATGTACCTAGAGGCTCAGAATTGTCAGTCTAGTGTTTTTCATTTGTGTATGTGTGTTTATAAGGAAATACATTTCTTAGAATACACGGACATTTACATGTTACACACACACATACTTTGGGGAAAGCGATGGGAAAGTCAGATGTTAGAACCAAAAACAAAGCAGAAGAAAACAAAAAAAATGCTCTAGCAAATGAATAAATTTACTGGTACCAGATGATAATCATAGTAACAAATATAAATTCAAACTATATGTCTGAAATTGCCTACAACAGACACAAAAGCCATTTGCTAGCCCTTAGGTATCTATTGGAACTTTTTGAGTCCAAAGATGTTATTGGTCAATGGAAGGAAAAGGAAGCTTCCATTGTGCATCCATTCAGTCTCATAAGCCTGGCTAATAAACCCTTTGCACTTGTTGAGATTTGGTGTTCCATGGAACGAGGAGCCACATGTATGCTTTTCCAGGTCAGTTGTTTTTCCAATGAGCTGCTTCACATTATCTTCTATTTTTTTCAAATTTTCGGTTTTGTTTACTAACTTCTTGGTTTAACTCAAGCATTTATTTCCCTGAACTCAATTCTCTCTTACAAGGAATTATTTTGTTCAGTGAGCTTTTGAAACTTCTCCTCCATTTGGCTAATTCTGCTTTTTAAAGTCTCCTTCTCTTCACTGGTCTTTTGGACCTCTTTTTCCAATTGAGTTAGCCTCTTTTTAAAGCTGTTATTTTCTTCAGCAGTTTTTTTTTTTTGGTTCCCTTTAGTAAGCTGCTAACTTGTTTTTTAAGGTCTTCTATTGCCTGAACCCAATTGAAGTTCCCTTTGAAGGCCCTGGAGGCAGAGGCCTTGACTTATTCTGACAATATGCCTTGTTCTTCCTCATCTGAAAGGATGGGGGGGAGACACCTATTCCCCAAGAAATTAACTTTCTATGGTCTTATTTTTTTCCCTGTTTTGGGCATTTTCCCAGCCAGTTACTTGACTTCTGAGTTTTCTCTCCACAACTACCTAACCTCCAGTTCTGCCAAGCCAGCACTGGGGGGCTGAGATTCAGATGAGCTGCTCCAAACCCTCAGGGACTCTAGGTGGGGGCAGGGCTACTATTTAGTGTGAGATTAAGATCAGCTGCTCAGGTAGGGACCACCACACAGGGCTCAGTTCCCTCAGGGGGTTTACAATGAGATCTTCAACAATGAATGCGGGTTACTGCCTGCTTTGGGAGCTCCTGTCCACTGCTGCCTCTACTGCTGCCACCTGAGGAGGCCCGAGTTATGGGGACACCCTGCTCCCTTCTTAGCCAGCTGAAAGACTCTCTCAGTCACCTTTGGCACCTGTGGGTTGAGGGATCTGCACTGCTGCTGGTGCTCCTCTCAGTACTACGTGTCCAAGGCTGGACTGAGCTCTGCTCCAGGTCCAGTGGGACAGACCTTTTCCGCCAGGTCACTCTGGGCTAGAAATATCCTCCTTCTGTTGTTCTATGACTTCTGCTGCTCTGGAATTTGTTGATAGCTCTTATTTACAGGAATTTTATGGGCTGTGGTGTTAAGAGCTAATGTATGTGTGTCTTTCTACTCTGCTATCTTGGCTCTGCCCCCCTAAAATATTATTTTCATTAAATATTAAAATAGCTGATTACTTTGAAGCAACATAACATAGTGTAGTATAACAAAGAAAGAAATCTGAAAACCTGGTCTTGAGTTTCAGTTCTGATACTTGAGAGGCTTGGGACCTTGGGCAAATCACTCTTCCCCACTGCATCTCATTGAGGTATCTCAATCTACCTGATCTGCCTACCTCACAGGTTTGCTTTGAAGAAAGAACCTGTGAATTTTTGTTATTATTTTGTCTTTACAACTGATACCACTGCACTGCCTTACTGAAATAATCTTATAGAGAAGCTTTTTGGGTTTAGGAGTAACAATCAAAGAGAGGCAGATTGGCAAATTATGTGGTACTCAGGATCATAGTACAGAACACAGAAGTAGAAAGATCTGAGTTTAAAATCTTCTGTCACTGAGACCCATCTAGCTTCTTCTGACCCCCTAAAATCATTTAACCTTTCTGTACTTGAAGAAAATTCTACAAGACTCTTAAGGTAGCACAGGTGTAGGGAAATCTTTAATGTATAAGGCATCCTGGAAGTCTTACTGACATTTAAAACTATTAGATCTTAAGATTGTATTATCCTTTTTGGGACCTCCTATACTTGGCTAATAACTAACAACCCTTCCTCAAAGATCAAGAGCCATTTAAATGGAATTTTGTTCTACATCAATTAGTTTTATCTTATACTGAAACAGGTATCATTCTAACCCTTTGAACTGGAGTACTATTGTTGAGTAGTCTACTCTAACAGGTAATAGATAAAAAGAAGAGGGAAATCAAGTTACTAGAATGTACTATTATAACACTGTACTGACAGAAAAAGAATGTGGTATTTGGAAAGAATTATGGATAGGTGGATTCTGGCATGCATAATGTCAAATGTCAAGGAATTATATTTTTCACTTCAAAAATTATTAAACAAAGCTTTTAATGATAAAGTCAGTTCTAGAAATAAATCTAGTCAGTATTTTAATGAAGTTGAATAAATTTTATCATACATTCAGGGGAAATCACTTTCCTTCTTATTACCTTACTGTTTTTTTTTTTAAATCAAACAAATGCATGTACAAGCTATACCAATAACAGTTTGCAGAATGACCTAATTTAAATAAGTTTTCTTATACAAATTTACGGCATAAAGTGGGTTCTTAATGAAAGTTCACCAAAAGGCATATACCACAAAATGATATTCAGTAACTAAAACATGAGTACAAGGAGAACATGATAGTATGTCAGATATGACAAAGTTACAATTTGAAAAGAATCTTAAAATGAGTATGTACTAAATACTAACCATTTCCAATATTGTCCATAAGCTAGTGTATTTACAAAGAATTGCTAATTATTTTCATTGTTTTATAAATATTCCAATATTCTACATATTGAAAACTTTGCACTTTAGAAATTAATCAAAACCATGATGTTGATGACACTTCCTGTACCTTATAGTCAAGGTTATGAAAAACATGTCTTAGAAGCACTGAAGGAATCTCAGGCTGATCATTGTTGGCAGTCAGAATTGATGATTTTTGTTTCCCATCATCTTGTCATTCTAAATAATTATAATTACTTGTATGTGATGTTGTATATGCTCAACTTTTCTTGTCAACAAATTTAATTATTTGACAGAACTAATTATTGTGAGACTTCCAAACCTGCTCAGCAAGAATTGGAATTGCACTTTTAACATGCAAACCTAGTTCCCTGGCCACATCATATGGAACACACAGTATCACATTTAATTTCAATTAGTTCAGCTAGTCATTATTCTAATATGATTACACATTCTTGTAAAATGTTCCTTTTTATGAAAAGCAATTAATTTTCATTTAGAAACATTTTGGATGCCAAGAAAAAAGAAATGGTCCTTCTTATAATAAATGTATTTGATCTAGAAATATCAACAGGAGCTCCCAATCTATTATTGGCATGAAGACAGAAAAGCCAAAAAATAAAAAAAATGAGAGTTGCACTGTGAAGGACATTACTATGACTAAAGCTTTAATACTGAAGGTCACTGGTCCTGTTTATTACAAGGATACTGGCATCTAAAGGAACAACGCCTATTTAAGAGCTACAGGCTCAGGTCCTAAATAGCAAGGCTTAAAATAGTGCATTTTAAAAATATACACAGAAATGCATGAATGTTTTTTTCATCGGATCTGATTACATACTGATTGTAGATGTTATAAGTTATTCAGTCTTGATTATCAGTAAAGTTTACCAGATGTCATGAAGTGAGAGACCAGAAAGGAGGATGCAAAAATAAATACCAGAGCTCTAAATGACACTGAGACAACCACTTAACCATTTTGAAAATTAGGTTTCTCAAATCATCTAGCTTTCAACTTCTACAGGAATTTATTTTTTTTTTCAAATTACCTGCCTACTGAACGTAGTAAGCTTCCTCAAGTCCATTTAGCAGTAGGCTCTCCCTGGGATTGCCACCCAGGACTGTGACTAGATCTGAGTAAGGGCAAAGCAACAGAGAATTGCCCCTAGTGCCAGCAAAGAAACTCCTGCAATCCCCTTCTTTTTTCTTAACCAAAGGAAAAACTTTACAAACATTTTTTTTTTTTATTTTTTCCTTTTAACAGAATACACTTTTCCGGAGCAGATATGAAATACTGACATAGTATAATACCAACAAGAAGACAAGCTAGAAACTAGACATACTAGACATAAAGCCTACTGCTAGGTATAATCATAAAATCAAAGATAGATACTAAGGCACTTTTTTGGGTTAATTTTCAAATCTAAAATGATAGGTTCTTAAGAAAAGCAAAGTGTCTTACGACACAGAAGACCATTTTATACAAACAAGACCATTTTTCTGGAAAATTATCTCAAATTTCTAATTATGGAAACTGCTATGACTTAGAGCAGCATAGTATTCTGCAGATTATACTTCTCTTTTAGTGAATGTTATCTAGTGACTTTCTTATCATATTACAAATGAAACACAAAATTGCCCTTCATGCTTAAAATAACTAACCCTTAATCACCAATGATATTAGGGGAAAATGATACTGCCAGTAAAAGAGATACAAATAAAATTCCCAAGCCTATATATTGCTTATATTCCCTTTTCCAGGCTTCTCCCCACAATATTAGAACAACAACGTGTTAAAGGATTAACAAGCAACAAAATAGATTAACTGAATTTCCACCTCCTCTTACTGTCTGACATGACTAATCACAAAAAGTTAGTATGGTCAAAATGAGGCATCACTGAAGGAAAAGAAATAGCTGAAGAAGGAGAAGGGGAAGCAGAATGAAGAGGAGAAGGAAAGAGGATACCACGTGAGGGAACTTTATCATTCCATGAACTACTAAGTAATAAATAGCCCTATACCAATTTGATAGTCAATAGAAAATTCCCTCTGGGAATAAAAAAATAGGTTTTTCTCTTCTCTCAGAAAATACAACTGTTTCAATATCGTGGTTGGAGATTTCTTTCTCATATTCCATAATATGTAATAGTCTATTGAAAAAAAATTGCAGCTGTTGTCTTATTCTTTTTAACAAATAGAGCTGACTAAAAAATGCAGTTCATTTGGGCATGGGAGAACTGATAAAATGGCTCAAAGGAAATTTCAAGAACTCTATTCTATATTCATCAAACCTTAACCATGTAGCATCTCAAGTGTCTTGTGCCTTCTCCATTACAGTGCTCCTACACCAATGATTGCATTCAGTCCTGTTTGGAATGGAAATAGCACTTAAAGATGGCTGCTTTAATGAAGGAATAATGTTAACAGACTCTAAAAAGAGAGATTTTTTTTTTGCATTTGCAATATAAATTCTTTAGTTAAAACAAGTAAATTCATGGAATTTATGCACACTGTTATTTTTTCCTGGTAAATAATGGCAAAACATGAAAGGGACACAATGCAATAATGTGAAAGTCTTTAGGTAGAATCTTAGGGAAGAAATATCTACCATGTCTTAGAGAGTGGGCAAAAGAGAACATTCCAGGACAAGAATATTCAGACTTCTAAGTGTGTATGGCTCTTTTCACATATAATTTGCAGCTTTTTCTTTTTTAGAGGGGGGGAGGAAAAGCAATTGGGTTTAACTGACTTTCCCAAGGCTGCACAGCTAGTAAGTGTCAAATCTCTGAGGCTGGATTTGAACTCAGATCCTCCTGACTCCAGGGCTAGTGCTCTATTCACTACTCCATCAAGATGCCCCTGCAGCTCTTTTTAGATCTATACTTTCTGTCTTAGAATATTATGTGATGCTATACTCTACAGGGTTTGTAGTAGACATGTATTTCTTCTTGTTAATGGTCATGTGTCTCTTAGGGTCTTCTAACTCTGAACAGTATTAGGTCAAAAAAATATGTTTTTTTTTTTTATCTTCTGCACTTTTCTTTCTTTGTTTTTCTTTTTTTTATATATATAAATTAATTTTTAGTTTTCAACATTTACTTCCGTAAGTTTTAAATTTTCTCTGCCTCCAACCCCTCCCCCTCCCCAAGTCATCATGCAATTTGATATAGGCTGTACATATACATTCTTATTAAACTTATTTTCACATTAGTCATACTGTATAGAGGAATTAGAATGAATGGAACTATGAGAAAGAAAAAATAAAACAAGAGAGCAAATAATATGCTTCGATCTTCATTCAGACTCCATGTTTCTTTCTCTTGATGTGTATAACATTTTCCATTATGAACCTTTTGGAGTTGTTTGAGGTCTTGCATTGCCAAGAGCTAAGTCTATCAAAGTCAGTCATCACACAATGACACACAGTGTATATGATGTTCTCCTGGTTCTGCTCACTTCACTCAGCATCATTTAGGTGTTTCTAGGTTTTTCTGAAGTCAGCCTGCTCATCTTTTCTTAAAGTACAATAGTATTCCATTATTGTCATATACCATAACTTGGCCAACACAAAAAGAGCTGCTATAAATATTTATGTACAAGTGGGTCCTTTTCTCTTTTTTATGATTGATGTCTCTGGCATATAGCCCTAGAAGTGGCATTGCTGGGTCAAAGGGTATATACATTTTTATAGCCCTTTGGGCATAGTTCCAAATTGCTCTCCAGAATGGTAAGATCAGTTCACAATTCCGTCAGTGAATTAGTGTTCCAATTTTGCCACATCTCCAGCATTTATAATTTTCCTATTTTGTCATGTTAGCCAATCTGATAGGTGTGATATGGTACCTCAGAACTGTTTTGATTTGCATTTCTATAATCAAAGGCAATTAATATCCCTATGGTCTTCATTTTGGACACCATTTAAAGTTTTCTAGGTTAGCATTACCTTTTCTGGCTACCAAATTATAGTTAGAATTCCCAGATCATTGTCATACAAAGTGTTATCGAGTCTTGAGTTCCCACCCTGTATTTGTGAAGTTGTTTGTTTTTTTTTTTTTTAAGCCAGTGTTCAGTTAGGTATTTATTCCTATTCGATTACATCTGATTTGATTTGGCCCATTAATAAAGTCTAGTGAGATCTTTTTGGAGGCTGGATGATCTGGGAGTCAGAGAATCAGGGTCTGATTGCTGTGCTTTCCGGTGTTAACTTGTGTTACCTTAAGAAAGTCACTTAATCTTTACATGCTTCTGTTTCCTCATTTGAAAATTAGGTGTTTGGGTAAGATGACCCTTCCAATTCTAATATGATCTGTCATACAATGTGGTAGGAGTTCTTTAAACTTCATGCCATCTATAAATCAGATAAACATATATTCTATGCTTTCACTTATGTCACTGGGAAAAATTCCAACTACTGAAGTTAACATTCAAATTTCTTCAAATTCTAGCTCCAACATACCTTTTAAAATGGATAATAGAGTACTCCACTGTAGACACTATACTTTAGCCAACTGGTCTTCTTGCTATTAACTACATGAGATATTCAATCCCTCTTCTTAAGACTTTGTACATTCCTATGTCTGGAATGCTTTCCCTCCTCTTCATCTCAGCCACTGGGGAACTCATAATTTTCTTCAAGCTCAGTTCAAGTATTACTTCAGCCTTTCCCAATTTCCCCCAGTTGTTAGTCTCTACCTCCATGAAATTACCTTGTATTATTTATACTCATTATTTACTTTATTGTGCAGTTGCCCCCAAACATATAAATTCCTTAAGAGCAGGGACTGTCTCACTCTGTATTGGTAACCCCAGTGACAAGCATAAAATACATACTTCACATGTGTTTATTTGTGAATTGATGTAAAAAAAATGGTCAAAGAGAAAACATGCTTCAATCATTGCACTACAATTGCCTTCCAAGTTGACAATGACTTATGACCACTCTTTGAGTATAGTCATTTCTCTAATTCCCAATCCAAGTAACCATAGTGCTATTTAGCCCACATCTCTGCATCTGGTACAGAAAGATAACATGACTGACTTGATCAAATACTTTCCTGAACATATTCCTTTTCTACCATACCTATTATCCTAAGAGCATAGGATTAAAGATTAGGGAATACAAACACACACACACACACACACACACACATGCACACACACAGATGTAATATGACTGATTAGTGGTCCTATTAGTCCAGTTACAGAATAGTGACAAATGTAGATAAGGTTACAAACTTGATTCTATCATGTAAACATTAAATTGAAGATTATCTAGTATACACATATACATAAACAATATGTAAGTATACATAAATACCGATATATATGCATATATATGTGTATCCAATTTGGTTTGGATCCATGACTAGAATTGCTTAGAAAACATACACTGAGGAAATTCCCCCTACAGATTCATATTGGCAACTGCTTTGCAGTTTATTGTTTTAGAGAGTTCCCCGTAGATAATTGAAGGCTAAATAACTTGCCAAGGGCAATACAGCTAGCATGTGTCAGAAGTGGTATATGAATCTATGTTTTCTTCACTTCAAAGTCAATTGCCCATCCACTATACCATACTGCCTCTCGTGTACTATATTAGATTCTAAAGCTTCAAGCAGAGCAGTTTGATATGAGTCCAGTGAGATGTAATCAGACTTTTTTTTTATATCAAGTTGTATTCCCTTAATTATCCTCATATTTATTAGGCATTTTCTAGAAAGGTATTTTCTATACCATTAGAAAATGTCAAAAATTCTCCAACATCTAGCCATATTTTGTACATGTTCAGATATAAGGGAACATTTAATTCCATCCTGTGTGACTACTCTAAGTAGCATCGTGATAAGGTAGAGAAGTCCCACAATGGCCCAGAAAATGGATAGCTGGACTTGGAATTTGGAAAATCTGGGTTCAAGTCTTGCTCCTTATACAAATAAGAGCATAGCTATAAGTAAACTATTTAATCTTTTAGTGCCCCAGGTACTTTTATATGAGTATGTACAGAGTAGCCCATTGCACCAGTTATAGAGAATTTATATATATGCATATATATATATATATATGTGTGTGTGTGTGTATATATATATATATATACATATATATGTATATATATATATATACCAGAAGCTTCCTACACAGATAAAATAAGTAACAGGTTACATACACATGCACACAAGCAACTATGTTGAGGATGTATAAGAGAAGATTTAGTTAGGGAATTATAACTGACCTCAAATATTTGAAGGGCTACCAGATGACAGCTGGATTAGATTTGTTTTGTTTATTATTCTAGTGCAGAATCAGAAACAATGGTTGGATGTTGAAAAGACTCAGACTTAGGATTTGGAGAAATAAAAAAAAATGAAAGTTTTGTGTCATAAGTTAACTTTAAGCGGATAGACAAATGACCACATTTGGATATTGCTCTAGAAGTAATTCCTGTTCATTATGAATTTGATTTTTTTTGAGGTCTCTCCTGAGTTGAGTTGATGCTCATTATTATTATCCAACATTTTATCTATTATTCTATAACGCATATGTTATCATAAGATCAAAAGGAACTGTGATAGAGAGGGGCCTTATCCTTTGGACCTATAAAAGTGTGCTTTTCACTGATAAAATCTAATTGGTTTAAAGAAGTTCATAGTAGTTGCAGCAGTAGTAACATATATGCATACAACACACACAGAGTTTATTTGCTTCTGCTTGTGTGTGTGTGTCTTTTTTGTACTCTCAGCACTTACTATGTGCCTGGTACATAAGTAGGTGCTTCATAATTGCTTGTTGCTTAATTTCCTGATTACTAATACAGCTAACATTTATATATTGCCTTAAAGTTCATGAAGTATTTAATGCACATTATCGCATCTGAGCTTCCCAACAACCCTTTGAAGTAAGTGCTATTCTTAGCTTTATTTTACGGAGAAAAGTGGGGCTCAGAGAGGTTAAGTGCCTACCCAGGGTCACATAGTCAGCAAGTATCAGGGGTAAGTTTTGAATACAGATTCTCTGATTCCAAATCAAGTACTCTTTCCACTGTACTATCCTGCCTCATTTGCTAATATGCTCTATAAGGTGAAAAAGTTATGACTAAAATAATAACAAAGATTTGGACTATGATAATGACACCAAACTATACATCAAAACCAGTAACCAATTTGCAATGGTAGGGGAAGTTTCCTTATTAGGCCTTCCCTATACCAATGAAATCCTAGGTTCAAACCCCAAATCCTAAATAATAATAATGGGCAATATTAGTAAAAACAACCACTATTATTATAATGAAGATGGTGGCAATATATTACAACAGTATTGTAGCATGAAGCAATAAGAATAAGACTTTTTTTCCCAAGCAAAGATTACTATAGAAAACCAAATGGTTAATAGGTTATGTGGGTGGTAAAGACAATCTTGAATTAAGACACCATCTTTATATATGTGCAGATGCTTCTACAGACCATGAATCACTCTTCTAGGAGTTCTCTCAGACAGATAGCAGTCACTAGTAGAGATCGTATCTGTGAATACTGCTGTGTCCAAACACAGCAATAGCAGTTGTACAAAGCATTGGTTAACTAAGAAACTTCTCAATTTTCCTCTGATTTAAAGCTTTTTCTCCCTGTCTACTCTTTCTAGTTAATAATAGAACCATATTTGGAACAAAATCCTGATAGAAAGACAAGAAGAAAATAATAAAATCCACAACCTCAGATGTTCATTCCCTAAATATCACTTCAAAATGTGAAGGAAGTTCAAATTAAAACAAATGAGAGATTGTTTACTCTGCCAAGCATATTCTGAAACATTTCTTCCCCCAAAATATGGAGACTAGATGAATTTTATTTTAAGCTACCACTGGTTTTAACAAAACAATTTCCCCCATTATATAACTGTGTTTTAATGGGGCATAGTTGTGGCTGAGGATAATGAATCCCAGAGATTTCAGAGTTATAAGTAAGGAACTTTAGGCATTACATATGGCAAAACAAAGATGGATACATCATAACCTTGATATAATAGCTAAAGAAAAGAAAATCCAGTAGCAGGTAGAATTGCTTGAAATCACATGATATATGACAGATAAAGCATTTCTTTATGTTCATGTTTGATGTGGGGAAAATCCCTCCAGAACCTGTAAAGATATTCTAAAAATAGCATGCCATGTAACATAAATACAAGCAGCAAGGTGTCTGACTGAATCCATTTAGACTTCTTTGTTAAAAAAGGTATGTGAACATTTCATAACATTCCAAAGCAGTTTTCTTAGTCAAGATCCACATGATTTCATATATCCAGATAATCTTGGCAATAATGTGAAACTTTCCCTTGAATTACACATCATGGTATAAGCTCTCATTTTTAACCAAAGTGAATGTTCTTTCTGTATTTATTAATCTTTGGGCTTAAAAGACCACTTTCTTTCAAAAAACACAAGAAACTTGAAATTTTTATTATTTGTATTATTTTACTTTTTCAGAAATCAGAAAATAGCACATTAGTCTAAATAGAGATAGCATTTTCTCCTTTTTCTCAATTAGGTTTGGTTTAGCCTTAAATCCATAACCTGATGCATAAAACGTGTAGTAATACTATAAATATATATTACTATGTTTTCTTTTGAAACAAATCTTAATTTTAAGTTTGTAGCTTATGCTTCTAGGCAGGCTACATTCAACTCAAAAGGCATACATAGATGGATATAGTTCTCAAATTTTTGGATAATTCAAAGCAAAGAGAGAAGGATAATACATTGGATAAGAGACTATATAAAACATCTTTCAGAAAAAAAGTGATTTTTTAAAATTTATAAGATAGTATTTATTTGGGATAAATATAAAGTCCTTTGATACATATAGTGGAAGAGATGTAGCTAATAACTAGTGCCTATTGGAGGAGGAAAAAACCTACATGTTTTGGGGGACTGAGTCCCCCCTGAGTATTAAACTTGAGTCCATAAAATGAAGCATCATACATTTTGTGATATTTGCCAACATGGCTCATGCAATCTCAGACCATACTGATATAACAAAGTATTCAGAATGAGAGAAGGGATCTAATGGTACTGCTATATCATGCCTTGATCAGATTACATCTGGAGAGCTGTGTAGAATTGTAGGTTCTGCATTTTAAAAGGATAACAGAAAAAAGCAGAGTAGGATGGTAATGGGAATTTAAATGAAAATCATTTGGAAGAAATGGGAATATTTAACGTGGAAAAGAGAAAATGGGGATGGGGAAGAAAGGGAGAGTTATTTTCAAGAACTTGAATGACTGACTTATGAAGGCTTAGATATATTCTGCTTAGCTCTACAGGTCAGAACCAGGAGCAGGACCAATGTGTAGAAATTACAAAGAAATGATATTAGTTCAATGTAAGAAAACAAATTCCTGACAATGAAAGCTATCCATGCATTTTAGAGGATATTTATTGTTTATTGCTTATTAATCATATTCTAGAATGAAATCATGATTTACATAGGAATTGAATTAGATGACCTTAGAGGCTCTGTCTCTAAGAGTACATGATTAAGTATGGTAATTCATGCTTCTAACAATTATTTATAAGTCTAAAATTACAAAACTATCTATGTTTATTCCTAATTTAACTGTCCTTATGTAATGACATTATAATCTGGTAATGAATGTAATCTGTTTTCTTTACCTTCTTTGGGAAGTAACCTTAACATCATTCATTTTTCCTACTGATTCCATGCAATTAATAAAACTCGTTTTCCCATGAGCAGTACTTTCCTTTGTTTATTTCATACTCATACCATATTTGAGTCATTGCAATTTCTCTCCCCAATATTTTATCATTTTAAATATAGAGAATGCTGTATCTGACTTGATCAGTTTTAGTCAATTTTGCATCTCTCATATATATGGCTCAGTAAATGAAATAGAAATTTATATTTATAGAAAGTTAAATTTTATCTCCCCAACTCTTTTTATAGTTTATAGAAACTATGTGATACAGATTTTTTCCCCCTTGGACTCTATATCATTATGCAATTTTTCACAGTAAAGTGCTCTACCGAGAGCTATATATCAAGTTTGGAATTGAAAGCAAGCAACTTTAAGGAGAGTATTAGAAAGCCTGTCCCCATGCAACATATGCTTGATGCCTATACATCTATTTATGATGCATCTCTTTTAAACTGCTTTAAAATATTTTTCTTCTGCTAGGATTCATAGAGAAATAAAACAACTAAGCTAGGAATAAAACAGCCAGGAGCATACATAGGTTGACACCAAAGGCAAATTGTACTGTTTGCTCTCCCATAGCACTTGAAAACTGGTAGTATCAGATTAAAGTAAGAACAAAGGGCAGTCTTAAAATGGGGAAAGAATCAGAAAAAAGGCAAATGAATTAAGAGAACTCTTATTTTGGAAGTAGGACATTGCTTTTCTCTTCCCGTTGAGGCCCATATTCCCAACAACTTGCCTTAGCCATGTTACTTTAGGCTATTATCACTTCTCATTTGGGTTATTGCCACAGCCTCCTAATTGCTTTCCCTACCCTATTCTTTTCCTCTCTTCAACCAGTTTTCCACACATCTGGGAAAGTGCCAATCCTGAAGCATAGGTCTGACCATGTCAATCCTCTTTTTAGAAAGCTCCAGTGATTTCCCTTCATTACCTCAATGATAAAAACATGAATTCTTTCTTTGGAAGTTAAAACTCTTTACAACCTGGCTCTAGCCTACCTTTCCCAAGGTTATTGTTACATATGCTCTCTTGCATGCCCACTAACTTCCATCCAAACTGTATTACTTGCTCTTTCTCATACACTGTCTTTCTGGAACACGTTTCCTCCTCACCTCTGTCTTTTACAATGTTGAGCTTCCTTTAAAACTGAGCACATGCCACCTTCTCCTACCTGAGGACTCCCTAATCACTGCAGCTGCTAATGTTCCACCAGATTACTTTGTATTGACTTTGTTTCCACTTGGCCTGACACAACAACAGCAACAATTATTTCCCCTGATAGAATGTAAGGTGGTCTGTTAGACCAGGGGGCTATTTCAACTTTGCTTTTGTATCTCTAGGGTCCAGAAGTGTCTAACATATAGAAGGTGTGTGATGTATGCTGGCTGATTAATTTTTTTTAATAAGGTGGGTAAATATTTCTGGGAGAATGGTCAAACCTCCTCTTGGCACAAGTATACACACTGTAGGACGACTGTCTGAATCACAGCTGCACCCATCCTTCCTCCCTCGCCACACGGTGATTATTCTCTGCATAATCATTGTACTAATCTCCCCCAATGGTACAGTCCTCTGTACTTTCATACTCTCCTTTTGAACTCCATGTCTTCACTGCTATCATTGATCCTCATTTCATGTAAGAGAACTGCTAGTTATTGCTCTATATGAACCTGAGATCTTCTTAATTCCTAAACATCTAAAAATGTTCCTGCACTCTGTACCACTCTCTGCCACACAACTACATTCCTGCATCATTGTACAGCTAGTAGTTTTGTAAAAGCATGGGCACTCAGAGCATGAACCTAATTTTGTCAACCCTAAGGGTAGTTCAAGTGAAAGAAAATAAACCTCATACTTAATTTTTTTCATTTTCTATACAATGACATATCCTAAATGTATCATTTCAACTCAATATGCATTCATTAATCATCTAGTGATATGAATAAGGATCTGCTAAAAATCCTACCAATGATTCATCATGTCCTAGTGGTCACTTCAGGTTTTTGAAAGTTATGCAAGAGCTGATTGGTTCTAACAGCACTGAGAGGCTTTGAATATGAGCCCAATATTGGACTATAAATCTATTTTCTGAGGACTAGCCTAGCTAAATTCAGTAAACATCTTCAAGGTAATGCATTTTTTTATCCACACTTTATCTCTCCAAGTTAAAGTGAAGTTGCCCTTAGTATTTATATTAGCAAAAATCATGATGAAATTACAAATGTGTGACATATTGAGATATGTTTAAGACATTGAGTCAGGTGCTGTGGACACAAAGTTGAAACCAGAAGCCTTTCTTGCCATTCAGCAAATAAAGTTAGATAGATAGCAAGTATGAAATGTGGGCAAATAAGTATAACACAAAGAAGAACTGGAAAAGTGCAAAGGGCAAAGTCTAAACAGTGACTACGAAAAATCTGAGGAAGTAAAAAGCATTTTCAGTAGGGAGAATGAGGGACTGTTACATGAAACAAGTGATCCTGGAGAAAAGAAGAAATTTCAATGAAAAGGGATAAGGACATAATCCATCACAAATACAAAGGATGAGATGAAAAAAGACTTAGCCATTATTTATTTTAGTTTAATTGCAAGATTAACCCAATGAATAGGAATAGTATAGGGTAAAGCTAGAAAGGTGGGGGAGAGACACACAGATTAGGGATACTCTCAAATATCAGGATAGGAAAGTCATACTTTATTCAGTAGATAATGGATAGTTTTGAATTTTTTTTTCCATAAAGGAGTGATCTGATAATAGCAATACATTGAGATTACTGGCAATGATAGAAGGGAGACACTAGAATCTAGAATATCAGTTAGAAAGCTTTTGCAAATTTTGTGAGAGGTCATGTATACAAGGTGCAGTGGTACGGTGGACAGAACTCTAAGCTGATGGTTAGGAAGAGTTATCTTTGTGAGTTCAAATCTGGCCTCAGACACTTACTAGCAGTTTGACCCTAGACAAGTCACTTAGCTCTGTTTGCATGCTTCTCCATCTGTAAAATGAGTGAAAAAGGAAATGGAAAACTATTCCAATCTCTTTGCCAAGAAAATACCAAATTGGTCAAAAAGTGTCAGACACAACTGAAACAACTCAATAAGATAAAGGCATAAACTGGTTTGGCTGCAGTGGGAGTGAAAAAGAAGGTACTGAAAGCATTTTCAGGGTTAAAACTATTAAGACTTTGGGAATGACTGGATATAGAGGTGAGAGATATGAATAAGTCATAGATGAACCTGAGACTGTGAGATAGAGAAGATGATGGGGACACCAGTGGAGAAATTAAAGGAGATAAAATATAGTAGGGATGTTGGGTTGGAGAGAATGATGGGATCATGATCATTGAAATTCCCCTACCGTTCCTTACACAGCATAGGAATGGCATCCTAAATTGGATACTAAGCAAGAGAAACCACTATAAAACAGGAACAGGGGGGAAAAAACAGGAACATGGAATGCAGAAAGAGAATTTGTGGTGAAAGAGATGAAAGTGCCTGAAACGATCAAAGTATGAGCGACCAGACCAAAAGGCTGCATTTTGAATAACAGACCAGTGTTGAGAGGAACCTTTTAATCTAAATTCAAACTTTTTTTGGACATAAAAAAAAATTGGCAAAACATGACAGCTTTTGTCTTTCTATACTTTCTCTGACCTAATTATTTGCCTCAATTCATCCATATGAATCTGTTTAACCTTTAAACAGAGAGTCTTATTATTTTGTCAGCACAAATAAATCAGGAGGAAAATATTTGCAACAATCAATGATTTTGGAATATTTATTAATTTGCAATAATATGAAGATCTATTTTTTACTTTTCTGAGAGAACAGTTGAAGTAAATGTAATATCTTAGAGGAATAAATTCTCCTAAGAATGTTGCTCAACATACACAGCTGATTTGGGGTTCTATGGACATGTCATTCCATTCTCATTGACAACAACTGAAAAGGCATCTCAGTCATAATGGGGGGAAGGTGATGGTCAATACATTAAGTATAATTACTGATATCCACCACTTCCAAATTTCAGAGGAGAAAGCTCTTAAGTTTACCTTTTGGAGTATTAGTTAAATGATACAATATAGTAGGCAAGGAAAATAATTGAGAGGGAATAAGAACAATACATTAAATTTACATCATGGATTTTTACTTCATTGTCATAAAGCACTATGCATACACAATTTTATTTAATGTTCATAGTAACCAATGAAATAGAAAAACCTCAAGACGTAAGAACAATTATATTTAGAAATGTAAATGAAACATCGAATTAGACATAAGGACTCTGACGTTGACTTTTTTTTAAACAAAAGGTTTTCACAGAATAGAAATTAACATGATTACTTTCTAATTTTTACATATTTAAGTATATATCAATTAGAATCCCTGAGAATCTATATGACCTTGAGGAATCACTTAACATTTCTAGGTCTCAGTTTTCAACTGTAAAATGAGGTGGTTGGAGGTAAGGTTCCTTAATTTTAAAACTGCATGACTCAAAAACTGGGTTTACTTCTCTAACTTTTTATTACATCATCTGTAAAATGGGAATAATTTCTCTTTAATGCCCCCTGCCTCCCTTCACCAGATTTACTATAAGGCTCAAATGATATACTAGATGTGAAAGTGCCTGAAAAACTCTTATGCAAGTACAAATTATTATGCAGTCTGAACACTGCATGCACATAAATGCTTGGTAGACAAGGCAGTAGGAGACGGGACTCAGGACTCAAGTTCTAAGTCATTTCTCAGAACAGGTCTGGCAATTTAACAATGCCAAGAGAGTCTTCTGGGAAATGAGGCTTCAAGAGAATGCAGCTTCAAAATGCTGTATTCCATTTCTTAGAATTGAAATTGACTTTGGATCCAGCAAGAGTTCCCTAGTTGCCCAGGGCCCTAAATGATGTCTCCTTGGTGAAACATCATTTGGCTTATTAGAGTTATGATGGCTACTTCAATTGGCTAAGATGTAACTTCCAAATACAGTTCTACTGCAGTGAAATATGATTTCACCTGAGAATATCTGCAGTGGTTGGCAACATAGTATTCCCCAAACTATAAACTTGATATAACAGGCATTCTCTGAAAATCTATTTTCCTATATGAAAATCTATTAACCTCTTTTAATATTTTGCCTATCATCCCTAGAATGACTATTTTTTTCATCTTCCCTAAACAGGATACTTATTTTTCAAGCTCATGTTTTCCTGATGAATTCTTATCTATTTATGGCCTCACTTAAGTTCTTTTATCTCTTCCAGGAAGTCTTCTTTATGCCTTTATTCCATTTGGATATCTACTATCATTTTCTTCTGTTCCTCTTCTATTTATATACGATTTATTCTTATATATTATAATTACCTGTGTTTATGTCTTCTCCTTACTAGAATCAAAGTTCTGTCTGGGCAGGGGTCATATTTTTATCCAAATTTTGTGTTTCCTACAGAACCTAGCAGAGTGCTATGTACTTTGGAGACACTTGATGTTAACAGAATTGAACTGGGTGGAATCCAATTCCAGAAACTTGGGTAAAATTGGAAAGCATCAAATTGGGTAGGGCAAAAAAGTTGAAAACAAAATGCTTTAGAATTTAAACTCACAAAGTTCCATAACCTGACACTGACATGTAGCCCACTGAAACACAGGAAGTATGGGAATTCTGGCCATGGACTCAAGTTCTATTTGTTTTGACCATTTCCGAGTATGCAATGTATGTTATATATAGTGTTGTGTGATTTTGGGTGTTTGACACATACATGGCTTTATGTGCCTGCCTCACTAGACTTTGTAGTGATTGTCAAAATAATTCTGGTTACTTAAGATTATAGACTCATGGGGTTTATAGGGTTATAGATTTATAGGCAGAAGGAATTTCAGAGATTCTATCCCACATCCTTTTTTCATAGATGGGAACATAGGCCAGAGTAGTTAAATGATTTGTCTAGAGCAGGTATGGGGAACCTGCAGCCTTGAGGTTACATGTGGCCTTCTAGGTCCTTGGGTGAAGTCTTCTTTTTGACTGAGCCCCAGTTTTGCAGAAGAAATCTTTTTATTAATGGGATTTGTTCTATGAAGTTTGGATTCAGTCAAAGGGCTATGCTTGAGGGCTCCCCTAGGTTCCCTACCTCTGATCTAGAGTCACACAGATAATAAATGTTGGAGCAGGGACTCATGTCCACTGACTTCAAATCCAACATAATTTCTTTTGAAATGATGGAAATTTTTAATCTTTATTTTTTCAGCTCAAATACCTAGAATAATTCTACACTCAGTTACTATTATGGAAAAGATATCTATGGTGAAGACAGTCCTAGTATGACTAATTAAAGAGCTAAAACAGACAGAAAACAATTTATTCATCCAGGATGAATAAACTTAGAGTTGCATTTAAAAAACAGATCTTTCACTTTTTAATCATTATTATAGTTAATATTTAACAGACCTTTTTTATTTGTTTCAAAATCACATACTGTGCTTTATACATTAACATTAAATGACCAATGTGGGAGCTGCTAGTGGAGCAATGAAACCAATTTTAAAAACTGTAGAATACTTTATGAATACTAAATAGAAAACCTTTTGGTTTCTGAGATCAATGGGCTGACTCATAAAATAGTTACAATTATCAGTATCCATGACAGGATTAATGCCTTCATTTCTCTGAAAAATTATAATTAAGTTTTCACCAACAATGTGTAATATGTAACAATTTATATTATAAACTCTTTCTTTAATAATCTTTGACTGTGGCCTTCTGCCTAAAGACAGTCAGAAGGAAGTGAGACGAATAGAAAACAAAATAAAAATCCAATAGTTGCTCAACTGTGAAAGTTTTAGCACTTTTCACTGGAAGACATTTAAAAAATGAAATGAGAAATCTTTCTCACTGACAAAACATGCCAATTTCTTTCCTAGGATTGTTATGTTTTGCTTCTTTGGTCTGACTCAATTACTCTTTAAGCCTACTTCAGAACCATCATATTTTTGCCTAAGTCCTATAAAGTATTAAATAAACATGTGAAAGTCAATAATGAGTAACATACAAAAATATCCTTTGAACTGAGAGCTCTAAGGAAATTTTTAAATGTACATTTTATAAAGGCCTAGCTAGCCCAATCCTTTCCCCTGAAATGCTATTCATTATTCATCAGTAGAGTCTTGTAGGTATTTTTTGTTTGTTTGCTTTTGCCATTCCTGAAGGTGATCACCTAAGAAAGTTTTAAGTCTCATCATACATTTGGAAGTATTTACTGAATTCCTAATGTGTGTGTGTGTGTGTATATATATCATTATAAAATGGGCTAAGAACAAAAGTATAGCAAGAAAATAAGATAGTATCCTTCCCAGCTAATTTTGGTCAACTAATTAAGACATGGGAGAGATACAATAACTTATGTAAATGAAAAGAATTATCCAATTTGTTACCAATGGCTCTTGATTTCACCTTTCCTCTATCACCTTGAATATGACCCCTTGTCTCCTCTGAAACTGCCACAACCTTGAGACCAGTCCTTTTCTCATAATCTCTAGACTACTGCATTAGCTCTTGCTGGGAGTGTCTCTCCTGAGTCTCTCTCCATTATAATCCATCCTCCATTCAGTGAGCAAAATGATTTTCCAAAAGCACAGATTCAACAATGTCACCCTCTGACCCTAACTCAATGGTTCCCTAAAACCTCCAGGGTCAAATGTGAAATCCTCTGGCATTCACACTCCTTCATAATCTAGATCTTTCCTCAACCATTCCAGTCTTCTTACATCTTAACCTTGATTCCTGCATCTCACATGTTCTCCAATAAAAATAATGCTGACCTCATTGCTATTTCTTGTACAAGATAATTTCTCAGAGTCTGGCATTTTTACTGGATATCCCCTAAGTATGAAATGCTTTTCGTCCTCATGTCTACCTTTTTGGCTTCCTTAACTTCCCTGAAGTTCCAGATAAAATCTCATCATCTATAGGAGGCCTCCCCTGATCAATTCTAACGCCTTCCCTTAGCTGATTTTTTCCTATGTATCCTGTATATATCTTTTCTCCATATATTTGTTTGCACCTTTTCTCCATCAATGATCAGTTTCTAAAGTTAGTGACTGTCTTTTGCCCAACACTTGGGACAGTGACAAGCTTAATAAATGATTACTGGATGATAAATAACACAAGGAGTAGTATTTGCAACAGACAGATACAGAATTTCAGAGAAGGAGAAAATTAATACAAGCTGGGAATGGGATGTCAGGAATGTGTTAAAAGACCCTGAAAAATCAGTAGAACTTTGTTGGACAAAGGGAAGTTGTTAAGGCATTCTAGATAGAACAATAAAAGCAAATATTTGGAGTTTTGGATGAGCTTGATGTGTTTGGGAGAAAGGAAGTCCAAACTTAAGATGAGATAAAGCCAATTTGGGGAGATTTCAGATGGCTTTGAATTTCAGGCTAAGGGCTGTGATCTCTTTGTGATAGGTAGGCATTAGAAGTTGTTAAGGGGAACAATGAGGTGATGAAAGTGAAATTAATTTAGGAAAATTAATTTTCTGATAGAGCTCAATGTGAATTTGGAGAAACCACTAATAGCAGAGATTTCATTTTGAGATGCAATAATGGCAGTCTAAGCATGGGTTAAAGTTGCTATGAAAAGTTGTTATTAGTTGATATGAAAAAAGGAGAGAAGGAATTGAGAAATTGAATGATGAATTAATTGGATTTATGACTGATTAAATGTGGGGGTTGAAAGAGAAGTAAAAACCAATAAATAAAAAGCTCTTGAATCTAAGTTTTTCATTTAATTTAAGAATTAACTATAAACCTGAATTGAATTTAAAAAATCAAAAGCAAAGCACAGGTTGGAGGAGACACCAGTAGACATTAGTTCATATGCAAATACCTAGGTGTTTTTATGATCAAAAAGCCAATATGTGATAACAGTGTGACATGTTAGCAAAAGCAAAAAACAATACTATGTTAGACAATATATAAGTAAAATGAGTGAGAAAGATTAGTCACCTTATTCCACCTTATTCAGAGAACATAGGGAGCATGTATGCATACTTCTGAGTTTTGAGTGCCACATTTAAAAAGGATAATGATAAAGAAAAAATGTGGATTGGAGTAAGGAATGAGAGACATCCAAGCCTTGTACAGTAGGCTCCTACCTCACACTTCAATAAACATGCTCAAACACACTATGGTATGTTTGACTAAATGATGGTGGTGAAGACTAAACGATAACACAAAAATGAATGTTTTGTATTTTGACAGACAGGAAATAAATAATTTGTAATTGATGTAGGAGTTATTCCTGAGCCAACTTTATACAGTCAGATCACCAACTTCTAAGAGCAAAGATGAGAATTAACACAAAGTCAAAAGAAATAATAATAAAAAAAAGATATGGTAGGCAATTAAAACTCCAGCCTGACCTTTTAAAACAAATTATTGCTGCGAAGTAGGCTGTGGATAGGAGAAAGAACATAGATATCGATTGCAATTTCAATCAAAAGTTCAAACAATGTAAATGAGTTAGCATGATAATGTCACTAAAAGAGCCTTAGCCAAAAAAATGTTTTCCTTTATTTGCCAAGCAGAAAAATATGGTATCCAAGAAGAGCAAAGGTTAGAAGATAAACATGGTGGCAATATTTTATGGAGAACAATGCAAAGCAGTATCATGTCATAAAATGGAGAGAGAAAAACGTACATTGGGAGAACAACTTGATTGTTAGGGTTTTGAGGAAATAATTCACAGGATACTTATAGGAGGAGAACAAAGGTACGGGGAAAAACTTCTCTGACCTTATTAAATTGATGTGGAAAGGGCATATCAAGAATTACTGACCACAATGCCTACTTTTCATAAATATAACATTTTCTTTACAATAATATACATGTCCAACAAGAAAATCCTCATCGAGAGTACTACTAAGTAGTACTCACATATGTTTATATACATATATATGTATATTATATATATATACATACATATATCAACACATTAAAATTAGGTGGCAGCAACATTTTCATCTGGTTCTACTGTACTCAATAGTGTTGCGGATTGTATAAGGCCTACAGGCTGGATTTTTGATTGCTGTGGTGTACAGAATACAAAATTCTACTTTACTTACCATTTGTGGAGTATTTATTAAAATGCTTTCTATTCAATTAATACATTCATTAAGCATCTACTATGCAATTTTAAAGGCTCTTTTACAAGCTGTCTGCCAAGCATACATCAAAACATGGAAGATTGAAAGAGCAAAATAGACAACCTTGTATGATGACCCTCTGATCAATAATATCAATCAAGGACTAAACCAGAGAGATTTGTGTTGCCAACCGTGTTTACTGCTGTCATTGAAGAGATTCAGTACAGAATTCAAGTTAAAGGGAGATTCTTTCATGACGGTCAGACCACCATATCTGATGTTTGTAGATGACAATGCATGATTTATAGGAAGACCCAGAATGCTGTAGAGCTTCCATAACCACTTAAAGCCTAACTCTCTACACAAGAAAAATCACATGACATTATGCAGACTAGGACATTCCATCAGATGGATAACCCGTAACTAGAGATATATATATGTAATATATAGATATATAGTATAGGTAACTATCAGCATGAGTGTGTGTACATATATAATATACACACATATGGATATGTATATATGCATGTATATACATAAAGTATGTATATACACAGAGATAGATATATATCAGTACATATATGTGTGTGTGTGTGTGTGTATATATATATAAAATGTACACATATACATAAACATACACACACATTGATGTATAAACTTTGGATTATCTGATGGAATGTCCTAGTCTGTATAATGTCACTTGATTTTATATAAAGATACATAAATATAGATAAATATACATATAATGTGCTGATATATGTATATGTCTATATATATGTGTGTATATATCTTTGTGTGTATGTGTATATGTTTGTGTGTGTGGTAGTTATTGAAAATTAATAAGAAATTGAGACAAGAATTAGGAGGAAGGGAACACATACAACTGTTTATGAAAACCTTCAGAGATACTTTAATAAGTCCCTCCCTAAGTCAGACATCCATATTTTAAAATATCAATATTATACCAGTGTTGTAGAGTTGAGAGTCAGGGACCATAATCTAAAAAATTTAAGCAGCATCATTTAAAGGATAATGGAGGAGATCAGGGAGCTGCAATCAGGCTGAAGGACATAAATAAGAAGCAATAAAGAAGTGAACTAAAGAACATTGTCAAAGAAACACGATTGAGAAAGAAGGAAGTCATGCAACGGAGACAGAGATAATCATTAGACTGCCTTGACCTCCACTAGTGTCTTCACTATGACAAAAAAAAGCCACAAAATTTCCCCAAAAATGACATGTACCTACAGTGGCAAACTTGTGGTACAGCATGAATAAGACCCATAGAGGACAGTCAGGAATGGGTGTGTGGTAATCTGCACTGTTGAAAGTAATACATACATTAATTAAATCATAGATCCATTTAAGTATATGTGATCAGGTGTGTGTCCAGAGAGGGTAACAAATAGATCTGAATGTTTATTCCTTTGGGCAGAACAGCCACATGTGAAGGAAAGAAGGATGGATGGATGGAAGGAAGGAAGGAAGGAAGGAAGGAAGGAAGGAAGGAAGGAAGAGCATTGTTTTGAAACTATAATACCTGAAGGGTCTTAGAATGTTTAGCCTCAATAAGGGAATTATACACAAAGGGTTATTAAACTGGCTATACCCTTTGACCCAGCAATACCACTACTAGTGGTGGTCATTTCCAGTAGTCCTGAACTATGTCTTGCCACTGGATTTAGATGACTCTGGAGGAGATAGTAAAGCTGATGACTTTACACTGTCCAGCCTCACTTAAGTCCAATTCACTTGTAAATCAAGACATCACCCTCCTGATGTCATTGGTCCTCTTAGAAAACAAGGATGACCAAGAATCTGTAAATAGTAGTAGCTGCTCCACTGGGAACCCAACTGACCATTTCCAGTTGGGCAATACCCTCCCTCCCTCCCTCCCTCCCTCCCTCCCTCCCTCCCTCCCTCCCTCCCTTCTTCCCTCCCTTCCTTCCTTCCTTCCTTCCTTCCTTCCTTCCTTCCTTCCTTCCTTCCTTCCTTCCTTCCTGCCTTCCTTCCTTCCTTCCTTCCTTCCTTCCTTCCTTCCTTCCTTCCCATGTAGCTGCTCTGCTCAAAGGAATAAACATTCTGATAGCCTAAACCTTGCAAAATATCTTGGAGTTTGGAGGCTACATTTTTTTATCTTTCCTATTTATTTATTATATCATTTTAAATGGGACAATTAACTCTTAAGTCTCATGTAGTTTCATTTATGATTTTTTAATATAGAGCTCTGGAAAACCAGGCTTTGAAAAAGCCCATTGGAATTCAACTGGATGTATCTGAATGTGCCTTAAACCCAAGTAACTTTGGCTCTCACTGATTGGCCAATTTTGGTTTCGATGGCTCAGAGTGAGTGCAAATAGCAATGTTTCTATTCTGGACAGAAACTTTAAGGTCTTCCCCTCCCAGAATGATCATCTTTTGTTTTTTATTGAGAAGGCAAACTAGGTCATTTTTTTGTCTCATTTCTTGACTAGCCTTAAATCACTGAATGGGTGTTTCTTCAGACAAACTGAGACTTTGAAAAGATCACAGCTTAAAAAGGTCAAGTTCTTCCGCTGCATCTGGGTTCCTTTTCAGTTGTCCTGACCTATGTCTTGCCACTGGACTCAGATGACTCTCAAGGAGAGTGAGAACCTGATGACTTTGCACAGCCACTTGTCGTCAGTAAAGACATCTTCCTTCAGATGTCATTGGTTCTCTTCAAGAACCAAGGATGAACAGATGCCCCTCAGTCTGCTTCCCCAGATTTAGAGAGGCAAAGAACTGGAAACTGCAGGGATGCCCATCCATTGGGGAATGACTGACCACGCTATGGTATAAAATCGTGATGGAATACTATTGTTTTATAAGAAACGGTGAGCTTGATGATCTTAGAAAAACACAAATACACTTGCACAAAATCATGAAGAGGAAAAACAGCGGTATCAAAAGAACCCTGCGTACAGTTACAATAATATTGTTTTAATAACTTTGTATGTCTAAATCATTTTGACTACCATAAATACCCAAATTAATTATAAGGGACATATGAAGAAAGATACTATCTGCTTCCAGAGACAGAATTGATAAATAAAAGTATATATAGAATGGTTTCACATATGTATTCGTATTTTCATCTAATGGTAGTCACCTCTAGGGCAGGGAGGGAGGGAAGAAAAGACTTAGGAGGCATGAGATACAACTTTAACACATGTAGGCTTTTCATCACTCTACATTCAGTTGTCAAAGTGATTTTCTTCAATAACACGTCTGATCATGTCATTATCCACTCAATAAATGCCAGTGACTCCATATCACCTCCAGGATTAAACACATAATCTTCTATATGTTGCTCAAAGCCATTCCTACTCTCCCCCATCCCAAATCTTCATAGTCTTTTTACACCTAAGCCCCCACCCCATATATATGTACATCTTGGAGCTAGTGATACTGGCCTTTTTCCTGTTCCTTAAAGAAGACACTTCATCTCAGCACTCAGGGAATTAATCGTGAATCCTGGGTTAACATTCATACAACCAGGTTTAGAGCACTTGATCTCTATGAGTTTTAGTTAACTCATGTATAAACAGAAATTCATACTGCTTGTATGTATGTACATACTCTACCTTATACTATCATTGTGAAGAAAGCACTATATAAATGAAAAGTTTTGTTACTTTGCAACTTTCTCTTCTGACTACTTTTCCTTTATCTTGCACTGGTTCTGCTGAAGCACAACATAGTCTCAACCTTTTATCATCAGTCCCAGAATAATTATATGTCCTAATATCACATTATCAATGTGATCTTCCTAATCTCTCAGTCTATCCAAGTTCATGTGTTTCAGTAACTTGAGTGCAGAATGGAAGACCTTCTGGGTTGTGATGTCCTTGACTGAGCACAAAGTTTATCTTTTTGATTCTCATTTTCACAACTTTGATAGCAACTGGTAGCTTGGTTTTCAGAGATTATCTATTCATTTATGAATATTGATAACATACGATCCATGGCATATCAGGATATGGAAATAACTACATAAGTTCGTTTGATGGTGCTAAGAACTATACCTAAAATACCTTCCTGAGACACAAAATACTTAGATACTGTCTTGTGTGTTTAGGGTTTGAGTGAACAGCCAACTTCTCCCCATGATTCAAATTTCCTTAAAAAGACTATAAAGAGCAATCTCTTATTTGTTATGAATGAAATTTAATCTATCTACATTTTTGTGTGTAATTTTCTTAGCACTTCACTAAGCTAAGTTGCTTGTCATTGGCTCTTTTACATTAATGAAGTCTCTAATCGCTGTATAACCATGCTTGACACATATCTTTCAGGTTGCCTAATTTTGCAGCAAGGAAATTGAAGCAAGAGAGAAAACAACTTGCCCATGCTCTTGGCATCAAGATTAGGCATTTTTAATCTTTTTTTGTTTCATGGTATTAATCTGGTGAAGCTTATCAATCCCTTCTCAGAATTGTTTTTAAATGCATAAAATGAAATATATAGGATGACAGATGAAATAAATTATATTGAGATGATTTCATCCAAATATTTTTTCAAGCAATTTTAGAAACCTCAGGTTAAGAACCCATGGCCTAGATTATCTATAAACCTTCTTTCCAGATCTTAAATCCTAAGCCCTACAGGCTGTTTGGAATATTCCTTATTTTATGAAGTCAGAAAATTCACTGCTAAAACCATGTAATTCAGTGACTATATTACATCTATTCACCTTCTTGAAACAGCAATAGTTTGTGACCAATTAAAGGAAATGTCTGGCAAGTAAAACCATTTGAAGTTTTCTTTTCCCAAAAGGTACATTGGTACTTATGCCAGAAAATTTTCTTTATTCCAAGAACTATAGTGATTTTGACAATTTGCTGCAAAAAATAACATGACCTTTCACAGTCACAAGCATGAAACTAGTGGAGTAGGGAAAGTTACATGTACTGTTGACATTGTATTCCCAGCTGATCTAACCTTTTTCCTTGGAAATGCTCTTTAGCTAAAAGCTCATTTCACAATAAAATCCTGGCTCTAGTGGTGGTGGTGAAGGTGGTTGTTTCTGGCTTTCCCATTCTAGCTCTCTCAGCAGAATGCTTAGTTGCCATGGTGATGTGGTCAATAATGTAATTATTGAAGAAGCAAATGCAGTTCCTCCTACCCTCCCCCCCCACTTTTTTGGTCTTCTTATTCTGCAACAACATAATTTCCATTGTTATATTAGAATTTTATTTGTTTCAAATTGGGAATCACTTTTAAATGACAAGCACAAGAATTTCTGATGGCAATATCTACTACTTCTTGACATACCAAGCCTTTGCAGTAATCTCATTTTGTTTAATAATAATAACAATTATTATAAAAGAACTACATGCTTTCATGAACAATGAATAATTTGCATGTTATCCAGATTGTTTCAAATGCTTGATGACCATAGTAAATGCCAGTGAAGACAAGTAGCATAGCTTGAAAATTAAGCATTGCATGGAAATTTCACTTCCATTTGAATGACACTGACCTCCTCCCAAACTTTAAATTGGTAAGATTTTCCTAAATGGAAATAGTTTCCAATATTTACTTAATGAACACCCAAAGGACATGATTTTAAAGGGAAACAAGGACAAGAAATCTGAGGCCTTATTAAAAACCTCAGGATGTAGAATATCTTACTGAAAATGCCTGACTAGACAAGAGCTGTTTTAAAGCAAGGAGAAAAGCATTTCATGAATAAATCAGAAGGCTTTAAGATTAAACAAACATGTAAAGTTTGAAAATTAATCCTAAAGGAGGTCAATTAGTGATAGGAACAAATTCATCCCATTTGCGTTTGAGCATTTCACATTACTCACTTCCACTTGCATAAACTCACTTTTAAAATGTTTGGCTTAATTATATTGCTTTTAACTCCTTTTTAATTAATTTGAGCCTTACAGAACTTGACTCAAGTATGATACCCTCAGAAAGATGTAGTTACTCAATATAAAATTTTCCCACATAACTAAAATGATGACATTGTTTAAGTCGAGTCTTTATTCAATTCCTTAATTACTACAGTTTCATTTCTTGATGATTAACTTTTTAAGACTTTCCTGAAGCTATTTCAAAGAATGATAAAAAACAAAGGTAAAATAAAAGTCTATTAGCATTTTTAAAAAGCAAAGAGAAAAATTCCAAAAATGTCTTCGATCTACTTGGGGTATGAATTTCCATAAGAGTGTTTTACATGCTACAACTTTAAACTGAGTCACTTACTTCAATCTTTTACACAGGAAATAGAGAATGGGTAAAAGGGCATAGGTTCCACCTCTATGCCTTCTCACAATTATTACATTCAGATTAATACCATTAACTAGCAGCACATCTTCCAAAGAAAAGCAAAATAACATTTTTCATCTAGGGAGAATTTCTAGTAAAAATCAATGAGAAGAGACTGTGATGTAAATAAACTAAAAATGATTTAAATGAATAAATGGAAGTCCCTGAAATAAAAAATAAAATGTATTTAAATCTTGAACATTAGCAGGAAGAATGGCATTGGGCAGTAGACTTTTACTGGTCCAATGGAAGGAATTAAAGTTTCAAGTACTGCCTGAAAGAGAGTTCTTAGAGAAGTTGTGGCAAAGGGGTGTGTGTGCGTGTGTGTTTTGGTGAAGAAATTATTTTCCTAAATGTCAACATTAATACAAGACATAGGGTTTTAAAAGTACAAAATGAAAATGATTTTTGGACTGCTCCTGAGCAGGAAAAGGCTTTGGGCTAATGCTTGTTTCAAAAAATAATTTTAATTACACCTTTCCATTTACATCAACAGTTTTCAATAAAGTACTTTCCCCCTGCCTTATTCACCACAGGTTGTTGATGTTACTCTTGATTCACCATGAAAAAAAAACCAAAAAAAATGTGCATTTAATCTGAATGAAATATTTCATCTCCACAACACCCATGTGTTCACCCCAGATTCATAAGAAGGTTACCAAATCTGACAGCCAGGGCTCAGTGTTACAGAAGAGAAGCAGTACTGAAAACACAGCAGCAAAGTCTTCTCCATCATAGATCGACAAATGACTGATTTGGGGAACTCCAAATGATAACAACATGCCATCTGCCTTTCAATGTGGGTTAGCTAGTGCTTAAACGGTTGTGATTAACAACCATAGCTTTATATACTAACAAGCCAAGTTTGATTGTAATTCTTTGGTGTGTAATCATCTCCCTAACCTGCAATTATACACAATGATTACTGAATTAGGAGCAAACAAAAAGGACTGAAATAGCTTTCAGATTTACAGAGGCAGTGTAGTGAGTGTAAGCCAGAGGTGAGTTCAATGGTAAGAACTGTGATATGTTGGCACACTGCTGGCATGCCATAAAAGGTCCCCCAAAAGATCATTTAGAGAATCACTGGGAAAAATAAGCTGTATTCACAACTAATGTGCCTCACAACAGGCAGGCAGGCTACAATGTCAGTAAAACATCAAATTGCCAGCAAGATTTCATGTTGCCACTGAAATGTGAAGTGTGCAATTACTTTAATTTTATACCTTTATGTTCAGGCTTTAAAAGGTTTCTCCTTTTTTTGCAACAACAAAAATAACAACCTAATCAATCATACCTTAGTCTCTTAGTCCCTCATGTTCAAGAGAAACGCCTTCTACTTTTAATTTTATCTCAAACTACCATACGATGACCAACATACCCTCAAAGATCTTTTAAAAAATAGAGTTCTGCCCACATGGCCTTGTTGTATTTTTGAAACAAAGTTAAAGAGACTTCTGAGGATAAATCTGAAACAATTTAGCTTGACAGTTGAGGTTCGCCTGAAGTTGGCTCCAACCTAACTTTCCAGTCCTATTTCCCACTACTTATCATCTAAATTTATATTCCAGTGCAACTTATCCTGAATATTCCATCTCCTTCTTTTGACACATTTCAAAAGGTTGTGCCTTGCCATAAGTATGATGGTCTATCTCTCCTTTCTGACTTTCAGAATTCTTTCAAATTCAGAAGAGATGATGCTGTCATGTTTTGGGCATTTCCTCTTCTGAAGCCTTACAAGATTCCTCCAAATGAAAGTGTTTTTCTGACCTCAAATTTTCCTATGGTACTTCACCAGAATACTTTTTTGTCTCATCCCATATAATCTTGTACTCTTCTCACCTGTGTACATGTCATCTACCCCTTCCTCATCCCAATGCTACTGCAGAATATAAGTACTTGGAGGGGAAGTTAGTCAACAATTATTATGAAGTCCCTTACTACATGCCAGGAACTGAGCTAAACACTGGGTATACAAAGAAAAACAAAAATGCTGTCTTTGTCTTCAAAGACCTCACATTTACATGAGGTACACAGCTTGCAAGTGCTATATATATGCAAGATAAATACAGGGTGGATGGATGGTAATCTCAGAGGGAAGGCTCAGGCAACAGGGACCAGGAAAGACTCTTACAGAAAGTGAGATATGAGCCTAGTTATTTTCAAGTATTTAAAGGGTTTTCCTGATGAAGGATAGGATTTGTTCTGTTTTGCCTTAAGGGAAGAGCCAGGAATAATGGGCAGAAGCTGCAAAATAATCAAATTTAGGTTGGATGTACAGAAAGAAAAAGAAAAGAAAAAACTTTCTCACAATTCAGAGGTATTCAAAGTAGAGTGGGCTGTCACAAGAGGGGTTGGGTTCATTCTCATTGGAGAATTTCAGCAAGGAGGTTGTGAAATGAGTCAGTAGGAAGTGTTTTAGGGTACTTGGATTAGATGGCCATAGAGTTCTATTCTGACTCTAAATTTTGTGCTCCTATGGCTAGGTCATAAAACATTTATATAGCAGAAAAGGTTCTAAGAGCACAACAATATCACAACTTGGGTGGTTCCAATATTATCTCCATTTTATGGAGGGAGAATCTGGGGTTCAGAGAGTTAAAATTTTTCTGGCTTACCCAGAAAAAATCAGCTAACAAGCATCAGAGATGGAGCTTAAACCTAGTTCTTCCTAATTTCATAGACAGTGGTTGTTTCCACTCTATCATACCTCTTAATAAATGATCTAAGGATATGAAGAAATTGTTCTCAAAAGAAGAAAGATGAGTCATCGATAGCCACATTTTTAAGAAATGCTCCAAATCACTACTAATTGGAGAAATAGAGATTAAAGCAACTTGTGAGTTTTTATCTCATACCCACCAGAGAATGAAAGCTCATCACAAAAAAACAAATGAAAGGAAAATGGTAGATATCGGAGGGGATACAGGAAAACAGGTCAGATGAAGTACTGTTTGTAGAGCTGTGAAGTGATCCAGTCATTTTGGAATTATGACCCACAAATTGTTAAATAGCAATGCCACAACCAAAGTGAAAAATCAGAGACTAAAGAAAGAACAAAAGATATGATATATACAAGAATATCTGTAGATTTACTTTTTTTGATATTTCTAGCTTGCTAGAGTCATCAAGACCACTGATTCCATAATTGATCACAGCCTCAAGACTAAAGGTCAACTCACTTATGCTACCATACTCTGATACCCTTAAGAATCTCAAATATCACAGGAAGCAGATGTTTTTTGCAGATTATTTTAAGCTGGTACTGTATCCTTCATGTTCTCCAATACCATCCACAAGCCATGAAAGAGTGTAGGAGGTGATGTTGAGACATCATCAGTCTCAGCATCTTCCAACCACAGCAACTAAAATCCCAGAAACCTCACTCTTGGTTCTCAGAGGGCAGTCAAGATAGAGGTTTATAGCAGTAGAGTGTATAGCACAAGGACCTCATACCATCATCTGACACAGTGGAAAGTAAGATTCAGGTTAAAAAATGTTTTAGCTTAAATTTTTTTATTTGTTTACAGTATTCATGGTACTGTAGATTTCATGTGTTATAAAAAGTGAATATTGTCTGAAATCAACTTTTTAAATTGAAATGACACAAAAGTTTCCAGAATTCTAGGGAAGTGATAGTGAAAAAACATTTTGCATGTTACCAATTTTGTATACTGGATTTTATGGGATATTTCACGGTTACTCTTTTAGGAAAAGTGCATACTATCAGAATTAATGTTTTGTTATAAAGGACTGGAGAGAAAAGTATATTTTCAGCAATCTCTATAAAAAAATTACAGATTTTGGTGGTCACAGAAACCTAACCCCCTAATTCCTATTTGTTCAATGTCAATATTTGTGGGTTTTTTTTCAATTTTGTGCCATTTTTAGGAATGTTACCCCCACACAAATTGAGTATTTACTGTATGCATGTATGTGTGTGTATTATTTTTTCCAATTATATGTAAAGATAGTTTTCAACACTTTTGTAAGATTTTGTAAGATTTTGAGTTCCAAATTTTTCCCTACTCTCCCCAAGACAGCAAGCAATCTGGTATAGGTTATACATATACAATTGCATTAAATATATCTCCATACTAGGGATAGTGTGAAAGAAGAATCAAAATAAAAGGAAAACCATGAGAAAGAAGAAAACAAAAAATGGAAATGGTATGCTTTTATCTTCATTCAGAATTCATAGTTTTTTCTCTGGATATAGCATTTTCCATCGTGAGTCTCTTGGAATTGTCTTAGATCCTTGTATGGACGAGAAGAGGTAAGTCTATCAGAGTTAGTCATAGCACATAGCTGTTACTGTGTACAATGTTCATCTGGTTCTATTCACTTCCCTCAGCCTCAATTCATGTAAGTGTTTCCAGGTTTTTCTGAAATACACCTGCTCACCATTTCTTTCACCACAACTTTTTCAGTCATTCCCTAATTGATGAGCATACCCTCAATTTCCAATTCTTGGCCTCCACAAAAAGAGCTACTCTAAATATTTTTGTATATATGGGTCCTTCTCCCTTTTTTATGATCTCTTTGGGATAAAAGACCTAGCAGTGGTATCGCTGGGTCAAAGGAAATGCACAGTTTTATAAATCTTATGGAAAAGTTCCAAATTGTTCTCCAGAATGGCTGGATCAGTTCACAACTATACCAACAATGCATCAATGTTCCAATTTTCCCACATCTTCAGCAATATTTATCATTTTTCTTTTGTTATATTAGCCAGTCTAATAGATGTGATGTGGTACCTCAGAATTATTTTAATTGTATTTCTCTAATAATTACTGAATATTTTTTAAAAGTAAATTAAGATGCAAAACATGGGGGACAGAGCCAAGATGGCAGAGTAGAAGGATGCATATACTCTAGCTCTTTCCCTACAGCCTGTAAAATACCTGTAAAGAATGACTCTCAACAAATTCTAGAGCAGCAGAAGCCACAGAACAATAGAGTGGAGCAGGCTTCCAGTCCAGGGTGACCTGAAAGGACGACAAGAAAAGTGTGTCCTAAACAACGTGGAGTGCAGCCCAGCCTGTGGTGCAGGGAGGAGGACCAGAGCAGGCCTCAGGGGTAGAATCCCCAGCAGTAGCAGTGTGGTTCACAGATCCTTCAGCCCACAAGCACCAAAAGTCAGGGAGAGGGCTTTTTCAGCTGGCTGACAAGGGAATAGGGTCCCAAACCCCATACCTCTAGTCTCATGCAGCAGCAGCACCCAACATTTACTGTTGGAGGCCTCATCATAAAGCCCCTGGGGGAATTAGGAAGCTGATCTGAACCTCAGCCCTGAGTGCTGACCTGGTGGAACTGGAGGTGAGATGGTTGTGGAGTGGAAATTCTAACTAATCACAGATTCTGGGCACAAAAGTTTCTGGTTGCTCCCAGATCAGTGTGCAGGCTTGATTGTGCCACCTTGGAGGAACTGAGATCTTACAGAGTATACTCTACTCTTAACAAAGAACTCAAAAGTCAAGTAACTGGTTGGGAAAATGCCCAAAAAAGGGAGAACAAAGAAGACTACAGAAAGTTACTTTCATGGTGAACAGGTATTTCTCCCATCCTTTTGGATGAGGAAGAACAATGGTTACCACCAGGGAAAGACATAAAAGTCAAGGCTTCTGTATCCCAAACATCAAAATAAATATTCAATGGTCTTAGGCCATGGAAGAGCTCAAAAAGGTTTTTGAAAACCATGTAAGAGAGGTGAAGGAAAAATTGGGAAGAGAAATGAGAGAAGTCAACATTTTGCTAAAGGAGTCCCCAAAAAATGCTGAAGAAAATAATACCTTGAAAAATAGGATAACTCAATTGGCAAAAGTGGTTCAAAAATGAATGAGGAGAAGAATGCTTTAAAAAGCAGAATTAGCCAAATGGAAAAGGAGGTTCAAAAGCTCACTGAAGAAAATAGTTCTTTAAAAATTAGAATGGAATAGATGGAGGCTAATGACTTTAAAAGAAACTAATCACAAAACAAAACCAAAAGAATGAAAAAATGGAAGAGAATGTGAAATATCTCATTGGAAAAACAACTGACCTGGAAAAAAGATCCAGGAGAGACAATTTAAAAACTATGGGACTACCTGAAAGCCATGATCAAAAAAAGAGCCTAGACATCATCTTTCATGAAATTATCAAGGAAAACTGCCCTGATATTCTAGAACCAAGGGGCAAAATAAATATTGAAAGAATCCACTGATAAGAGATCCAAAAAGAGAAACTTCTAGGAACACTGTAGCCAAATTCCAGAGTTACCAAATAAAGGAGAAAATATTGCAGGCAGATAGAAACGATTAGAGTATTGTGGAAGTAGAATCAGGATAACACAAGATCTAGCATCTTCTACATTAAGGGATTGAAGGGCATGGAATATGATATACCAGAAGTCAAAGGAACTAGGATTAAAACCAAGAATCACCTACCCAGAAAAACTGAGTATATTATTTCAGGGAAAAATGGTCTTTCAATGAAATAGAGAACTTTCAAGCATTCTTGATGAAAAGACCAGAGCTGAAAAGAAAATATGACTTTCAAACATAAGAATCAAGAGAAGCATGAAAAAGTAAACAGGGAAGAGAAATCACAAGGGACTTACTAAAGTTGAACTGTTTACATCCCTACATGGAAAGATAATATTTGTAACTCTTGAAACTTTTCTCAGTGTCTAGGTAATTGGTGGGATTACACACACACACACAGAGCACAGGGTGAATTGAATAGGGAGGGATCATATCTAAAAAAATAAAATTAAGAGGTGAGAGAGGAATATATTGGGAGGAGAAAGGGAGAAACTGAATGGAGCAAATTATCTCTCATAAAAGAGGCAAGAAAAAGCCTTTTCAATGGAGGGAAAAAGGAGAGGAGAGAGAGAGAAAAAGCAAAGCTTATTCTCATCACATTTGGCTCAAAGAAGGAATAACATGCACACTCAATTTGGTATGAAAACCTATGTTACAATACAGGAAAGTAGGGGAGAAGGGCATAAGCAGGGCAGGGATGATGGAAGGGAGGGCAAATGGGAGGTGGGAGCAATTAGAAGTCAACACTGTTGGGGAGGGACAAGGTCAAAAGAGAGAACAGAAGAAATGGGAGGCAGGATAGGATGGAGGGAAATATAGTCTTACAAAACATGACTATTATGGAAGTCATTTGTGAAACTATACATATATAGCCTATATTGAATTTCTTGCCTTATCAGTGTGGATGGGTGGGGAGGAAGAAAGGAAGAGAAGTTGGAACTAAAAGTTTTAGGAACAAATGTTGAGTATTGTTCCTGCATACAACTGAGAAATAAGAAATATAGGTAATGGGGTATAGAAATTTTTTTGCCTTACAATACAAAAGAGAAGATGGGGATAAGGGAAAGGAGGGATGTTAGAAGGGAGGGCAGATTGGTGGAAGGGGTAATCAAAATGTTTGGCATTTTGGGGTGGGGGGAGGGGAGTGATGGGGAGAAAATTTGGAACTCAAAATTTTGTGGAAATGAATGTTGAAAACTTAAAGAAATTAATTAATTTAAAACAAGATGCAAAACATAACCCTTCACAGAAGGCTATTACAAGTACTCATAAAACTTTGGATTAAAATGTTTAATACATACTTGTTCACTGATTAATATATTTATATCATTTATAGACTATGCTTGGCTTGACAAGACAGATGACTTCCACTAATGAACACTATTCATTTTCTCATTATCTAACATATTCCTTCTAGTAGAGGTGGCATAGGTTGGTAAGTAGAAAGAGTTCTGGACTCAGTGAGGAAGATCTGTAGTCAAATCCTATTTTTGATATGAGCTGTGTGACTATCAGCAAGTCATTTAATTTCTATATGCCTTCAGGATGTATCTTTCAAGTTACTACCATTGTATAATGAACAAAGGTGAAGAAAGTTCCATTACTTAGTGAAATCACAATCGATGATAAATATTTGCATAGGAATATAACACAAACAATAAATGGTAAGTTATATAATATGTACAGGAGTCTTAGTGTAGTTTTAGGGTGCTGAAGTTTAAAACTGCACTGGCTTTGGGTCTTTAAAACTTTTACTTATTAAGTTAAATTAAAGCTTAAAATTTTAAACCATACACTTTCACTACTAAGTACTGCATGTTTTATATTTTATTTATTAAAGCTAAAAACTGCTCTAAGATTTTTGCTTCACCGGGGCAAATAGTCTACTAAAATACTAATGCCAGTATTAAATTAAAATTAAAATTTTATTAAAATTAATTTAAATTTTATTTAATTAAATTAAAAGAAGACAATTTGAAACAACACATTCTTATACTCAATATATTATGTTCATATTAAAATAAGAAGAAATTTCTGGATATTTATCTAAAATGGATATATAATTTGCAATTTAAAGCCAAAATGTAGTGGCAAATTGTTCTCTATGTAAATGGAATTTTTGACAAAAAAAAGAATAAGTATGGTCCACTAAATGGAATATCATTCAGAAAATAAAATTTGATTGGTATTAAAATAGCTTTATCATGAGGAGTTGTGAAATACTTGCTTCCTTAGTGAGATATAAAAATCATGTATCAGGTACAGGGATTTTCCTGTTTTAAAGAGGAGAAAGACTACTAGCTAGACACTAAGGGTCTTAATTAATGTGAAAAAATTATACATTTATATATTCAAGAAATATTGAGTATGTGTATGCAAGGGTATGGAGGTGGATCTGTGATTATATCATAGTTATGGGGAACTTCTGGTATGGAAATTCATTCTAGTGTAGAACTTTAACTGAACTATAACTTAGAACCTTACTTAGGGTTCCCTATGACAGTGAAAAGTTAAGTGACTGGGCTAACATCTTAAAGTCAGTAAAAATTATAACAAGAACAAAGATAATAACATTTATGTAATGCTTACTCTGTGTCAGGAACTGTGCTAAGTGCTTTATAACTCTCATTTAGCTCTCCCAATAACTCTGGGAAGTAGGTACTGTTACCATCCCCATTTTAAAGGCGAGGAAGCTGAGTGCCACCTGAATGCCCCAATATATGGCAGAGTCAGAGACTGATACCTGTTCTTTATGACTCAAAATTTGCTTCTAAGCCCCCATTCCTCTATTTTCCATGCCATATTCCCTCATATAGTATACGTAAGAGATATATGTAAGATAAGACATATAAGCCCTAAAATAATAAAGATGCTGATACAGAAATTTTTAAAAATACAATAAGTGTCAAATTTTATGATAAAACATAGTTGGCTGAAATATTGTTATGATGGAGCACTAGTTATTAGCCTTCACAAACACAATGGAGTTCTACCCCACAAAACCTCTCCCCCATTCATCTCATTCTATAATGTCCTCTCTTATTTAGATGACATAAATACACAAGAAACTGGTAAAGCAGTTACTCTTCAGGGCTTTTAGAATTGAAAAACAGGTTCATCTCCTTGTTATAAAGAGATAGGTTTTTCTAGTTTGTTCCTGAGTGTCTTCATGGCATATAACATTCTCATGACAAAGTTGTGGGGCTCACAGTCTCAGGTGAAGGGGTTTGTCAATTGGGTCAGAACAATGTGAAGGTCTACATACATTCCTCAAAAAGCCTAAAGGATGATATTCTGGCAAAAGAAGTGGATGTTCAGTAACAAAATTTTAAAAAAATTATAAACTTTCTCTTCAATACCTAAAAGTGACTTGTTCAAAAGCTCGTACTTAGCTCAAAAGTTAGTCATCACATTTTTGATCCTCTATTTCCCATGAATGTACCACACCCAAAAGAAGTTATTTGCTTGGTTTTGTGTTTAAACTTGAATTCCCCATGAATATCTCTTCCAATGTTCTCATTCGCTTTTACAACAAAGTATATAGCCATGTTAAGATTACATGTCAATTTTTGCCTTGTTCAGAATTCTACCCATTTCCAAGTTTTATCAAAAATACCTCTGTAATAGCTCCACTATAGAGACCCTCTTCTCTTTCCCTACCACGACCATCATGTAGGCCCTTGTTATCACTAGTCTGCTACTTCAATCTAGCAGCGTTAGCCCAGAAGTAGTTTTTGATCCCGTGACACTGGACTTGACTCTGGACATTTCTTCTGGCACTCTCTCCCTCCTCAGCTCTGCTTCCTGACTACCCTGGCTTCCTTTAAACTGCAGTGAAAATCTCATCTTTTATAGGAAGGCCTTCTCAATTCATCTTCCCTCTGTTCATTATATGCTGCATATAGCTTGCTTTGTATACATCTGTTTGCATGCTGTCTCTTTGGGAGCAGGGCCTGCCTTTTGACCTTCTTTGTATCCTCAGTGCTTAACACAGTGGTTGGGACACAGCTGGAACTTAGTAAATGCTTACTGGCTAATCAAGTAAAATTCAAACTCTTCTGCCTAACATTGAAGTCCTCAATAATCTACTACCACTCTACCATTCTAGTATTCTCTCAAATTCTTTTCCTCTACATATGCTATGCTTTTGCAAACTCAGGCTACTCAGCCTTCCAAACATGCACTAGGGTCTAGGGGAGGGGAACCTGTGACCTTCTAGGTCTTTGGGTGCAGCCAAGAGAACAAATCATTTCATTAAGGGGATTTATTCTGAGAAGTTTGGATTCAGTCAAAGGGTCCCACTTGAGGACCTACAAGACTATATGTAGTCTCAAGGTTCCCCACCCCTAGACTAGGATCTTATTTCTGCTTTTCTTCATGCTGTTCCAAATACTTGGAATTTCTGGTCTTTATTTCTCCCCTCATTGAAATCCTATCCATCTTTTATAAACCAATGAAAAAGCTACATTCTGAAGGAAACTTGCCTGAATTTCCTGACTGGAGACAACAATATTATCAAACTTCAAAAGACACTTGACTTTAAGGACTTTAATATATTTATGTATTATTACACAGTATCAATATCTGAAATGGTATAATGTCCCTTTACAAGATGGTAAATTTTGTTATGGCTAAATCTGGCGTTCTCTAACTTTTACTGTCATGTACAATGTTTTATAGATAGGAGGCATTTAACTTTTGTTGGCATTGTTGTTTTATACCATCATTGAAATTACGTGAAACTACCAGTATAACTTTATCAATTAAAAAATTACAAATCACTCATCTCAGTAACATTATAAATGATAGAGAGTGAATTCATAGGAAGGGTCTTTGAGGTCACCTAATCCAATTCTGAAATTTTAAAGAAGAGGAAACTGATTTTGTGATTTGCCAAAGATCACTCAGGTAGTAAATGGCAGAGCTAGAATTAAAAGTCATCTGACTCCAAATTCTTTCCCCATAAAAGGAAACTGTCAGAGCCTTCAGATTCAGAGAACCCATTCATGTCTATTCAATTATTTTACTTTAATGATTATTCAAAATAAAAAGGTATCATTGGAATTTTAATAGATATGTTTCTATACTAGACCAGAGTAACTGCAGAATTTCAAATATTTTCTTGTCCAGATAATCAATAATATTAATATTTCCTATATTCCATTGAATTTCTTATTTTTATTTTTGAAACAAAACTGTGACTTCATTTATATCAGTATTTTGTTTAAATAGTAAATTACCATTATTTCCAAGAAATAATTTAAATGTTGGTTTAAATTAATGTAATCAGTGACATTTGTGTACCACTTCAAAGTTTTCAAAGGACTTTCTATATAAAATTTCATTTAAGTCATGTGATATAGGTAAATAAGTAAATGATATAGGTATAATTTGAATCCAAGACTGTGAGAAGTAAATAGCCACTGGTTGCTTATAATAATAGAATTCCTTGAAATGTCTATATCAGGGAGTAAATAATAGATCATGAGAGCTCAAAAGGAACTTAAAAATATCTTTCTATCTTAGTCACTGAGTCACAGAAGAGTGAATAGCCTCTCCCAAAGATACAAAGCTTGTAATGAATTGCTAGAAGTTGGATTTTGGACCTAGTTATCTTGACTCCATGGCAGCATACTTTTTATATAATCTGCTGTTTGCTAAGTTTTTTTTTTCTTACTGAACTACTTTCTTTTTTAAAATAACTGAGCTGAGAGATTTAGGGTTCTTATTTTAAATTGGGAAACAGAGTTTTGCAAATCTTTGCTGCGCAGATCTTATATATAAATAGTAAACCTGACTTTTCATCTGCTTCTTCAGCAAAACATATACAAAATAAATCACATCTATACAAATCCAGTTTCACTTTCTCTTTCAAAGGATTTTAGTAAATAAGTTAGCATATTTAGGAAGCCAACCTTCTAATCAAAGAGAAGACATTTTTCTGAGATTAGAAAATCACTATGTCAACTGGAGAAGCAATTTCAATCTTTGCCCCCAAACAAAAAAGGCATAAAAAGCAAAAAGCATCATAAGAATTCATTTTCTCCATGGTGAATATAGCTCATGGAACTAGTAATAGGAAATAGAACTCATAGAATTCTAGTTCAATGACATGAATGCAACCCAAATTGGTAGCTATTCCAAATTACTATGTGGCAGGGGTGATAAATGGGGCGTTTTCTTGCCTAGGTTGGTCTGAGACAGGCAAGAACTTGACTGCCATCTATCTTTTTATTGCTTCCTCTGTGCACTTCCTCAACTAGCAACCCTCAGAAATGTATGTTTCCAGTATTGGGATTTACCTCAGTAAAGACAGTCCTGAATTAGGGATTTGAGCAACAGCCAAATAGAAGAAGGAAAATTTGCTAACAACATACTTGTCAGAGAAGGTAACCATTGCCAGGATCATGTTGCAGCTGAAAGACCAAGGAAAGCCTTGCCCTACCTCTCCAGGATATGTGGACTGTGAAAGTGCAAGCCTGAGGTGAATATGTCTGTAAAGAACTATTTAAGTACATATTTTTTCATCAGGGGCATTTTATGAATCTTTGGTAGTGAAATAAATGGTCCTATACCTACCCATAATGTTCATTGAATAACTTTTGTATTTTGGAGGAAAACCCTAAGTTTTGTTTTTAGAGATTTTCCTGGACTAGGGTAGGGGCAGAGTCATAGGGGAAAAAGAAACCTCATAATTTTGGGAGTTAGAGCTTCTCCAGATTAAAACTAGGTCTCTGTGAACCTGTAACTCTTTGTAGATGCCTCAGATACCAGAGCTTTGGAGTACTATATTTTCGAGTGCAAGTTTGTTTAGATATTTCTATAAAACCTGGAAATGTGATCAATCCAATTTTCTATGTTTCTAAATCATAATCAGCACTAATTTGCATTCACATATGAAATCAAAGTAAGAATCATTAAATCTTTCTGTAGATATATAGATAGATGATGGATAGATACAGACAGATGATAGACAGACAGACAGACAGATAGATAGATAGACAGATGGATAGATAGACAGATGAGGGAGAGAGGTAGATGGAAGAGGAGACAAGGAGAAAGGAGTGAGAGAGAAGGAAGGGGAAAGGAAGAAGAAATGAAGAGAGAAGGGATAGAGCTGAGTTAATGGATTATCAAGGAGAGGAAAAAGAGTAAGAAGATTGAAGATTCGAAGAATATTTTCTTCAGTCAAAAACTGAATTGAATTCAACAAAGATTTATAGTAAACACCTACTAAAAACTACTACAGAATTGCCTTGAAGTCAGGAAAACTTGGATTTAAATCCTATCTCTGCAATATACTGGCTCTACAACTCTGAGGAAGTCACTTACCCCTCTCAAGACCCTAGGATACTTTCTAAGAGTTTGATTTATAGAAAAGCTGCTAACCTACAAATTTACTTACCTGGGAAGTTTCTTTCCTGGGATAGGTCCAGATCCTATCCCAGTGCCTATCTTATGAGTGTCAATGACTCTACCAGGTACTGGAGATAAATCAACAAAAGTGAAAATGAAGGTACCTTCAAGAAGTTTACATTTTAAATGTTAAAAATATATTCATATATACAAATTTTCTGGAACACAGTAGGTGCTGAATAAATGCTGTATCTGTCTACATAGCAAATGGAAAATAATTTCATGGAAGAATTTCTAACAATTGGGGAGATCAGGAAAGATCTCATGGAAAAGATATACTTGAACCAAGTGGTTGAGCCTCTGACAAAAACAAAAGGTTAGGAAGAGAGATAGGGTGGGAGAAATAATGAATTTCATTTTGGAGGACATACTCTGTTTTTTATTCCTATGGGAACTGCAGGTTTGAATGTCTACCAATTTATGTAAATTTGGGTTTATTCTACACAGACATGATGATTGAAATTAAAACAGTTGATGAGTTACTGAAAAAAAGAGCAGAGAGAGAAAAGAAAGCCTAGGACAGTCATGAGGTGTACAGCCACACAGAGTGGAACATGGAAGATTATGTAACAAAAGAAATTGGAGAACTAGTCAGAAAAGGAGAGAGAGAGAGAGAGATTCAGAGACAGAGATACAGAGAGACAGAGTGCATTTAGGGTACTCAGGGAGTAGAGAAGAGGAAGCTGATCAACAGTGTCATACAATGCAGAAAAATTAAGAACAATGAAGACTAAGAAAGAGACTTAAAATTTGACAATTGAGTAATCATTGGTAAACTTGGTGAAAGCAGTTTCAGATGAGTGTTGGAGTCAAAAGCAAGATGGTAAGAGTTTGAGAAGTGAGTAGAATTGAGGCAATGAGTGAAGCTTAATTTTTTCAGGAGTTTGTTTGGGAGGAGAAGAAAGCTATATGATGACAGCATGAAGTATTGGCAACATTGTTGTTTTAAGGATGGAAGAGATATGGCTATGTGTATAAGGATCAGGGAAGGATCCTGTAAATAAGGGATTAAGTATTACAGTGGAAGGTAATGTTGGGGTCATAAAGGCAAGCACCTTGAGAAGATAATATAGATTGAGTCAAAGGCACAAGTGGTAGGTTTGACCTTGTTAAGTTGAAGGGGGATCTTTCCCTTAGACACTGGAACAAAAGACAATTTCAATAGAGTTTGAACCCACAGAAAATATTTTACAACCAATTAGGCTATTGATATGCCCTCTTCCTTCCTTGTTGCTTTACTTTTTCTGTAGTTCACCAATTTCTTCCCAGTTCCCTTGCATTTCCCCACCTCCTTTATTCCCTAATTATTCTCCTTTTAGTTGTTATGGACACTCCTATAGTATATAAGCCAGCAGTTAAGACTGAGTGAGGTCATTTAAGAAGACAGTCACACTTTATTCTCAAAATGACCATCTTCCTTACGAAACTCTTTAATTGTGACAGAAGTGAAATAGCATAGCCTTAAAAGACTATGGAAGCTGAAGTAGGAGTTGATAAGATCACAAAATAAATACAATGGGAGAAGTATTTGAGAGAGCACGTGACAAGCTGATCAGGAGAAGAAACTAAGATCACTGAGCCTGGAAAAAGAGAAACTAAAAAGAGATGTATTGGGAAGTTACCATGTAAAAGAGGGGGTCAAACTTGTCCTCCTTCATCTCCTAAGATATTAATGAGAGTAACGGCATGAAGAGGCAAAGAGGCAGATTTAGGATCTGGGAATCTTCTTTACAACTAGAACCATTCTGAAGTGCCCAGGGTTGCATCAGCAGGTGGTAGATTCATATTCACTGAATATCATAAAGGAACAGCTGATAGATGTAACAGGAAATTTATATTCAGGTACAGTTTGGAGGAGATAGGCTCTGCAATCTCTTTTTCTAACCATGAGATTCCCTTATTTTCCAATCATCTAGTCTAACCTCCAATTTTACAGTTGTGGAAGCTGAGGGTCAGAGACAGTAAATTTGTTGCTTAAAATTCCCCAAGTAGTGAACATCAGAGCAGGCTTTAAGTTTCAGATATTCTGACTCCAAAACCAACTAAGCAATGTGGTAAAGAAGGTGTCAAACTATATTGAGAGAGGGAGTTTCCTTGCCTAGGACTGAACACTGAATTTAGGAGTCAAGACGTCTATTTTTGAAGTTCTAAATAAGCCTGCTACTTACTGTGTGACATCTGGGAATTCATTTAACCCTTTGGGTTCAGTTTCTTGAATTATAAAAGGGAATAGTAACACTTATTAGTTCACACTTAATAATTTTATAGCACTTTTCTTACCACAACCTTGGGAGATTAATACTGCAGGCAGGCTTAAGTTTACTTTATCGATAGACTAAATTTCTACACAGTACTTTCTCTGGGTTCCCACCTCTATTTAAATTCAGTCCTTGACTGAACAAAATGTTCCTCCAATTCCCTTACTCCATTTCCTCTCTGATAATGTAGTTTCTATTACCTAATTTAACTATACACACAAGAAGGTGCTAGCCTGCTACACACTCTCATCACCTCAGGTGTGGACTACTGCATTAGCCTGCTGGTGGGCTTCCTTTCCTCAAGTCTTACCTCCTCTTCCATCTGCCTTCCCTGGCTTCCTTCAGCTCTCAGCTGAAATGACACATTATTCAGGAGACTCTTTCTAGTTTGACCTCCATCCCTCCACTGGGGGCTTGCCTCTGAGATCAGCTTCTGCTCTCTCTCTCTCTCTCTCTCTCTCTCTCTCTCTCTCTCTCTCTCTCAATAAGAGAGAGAAATGAAGAGAGAGAAGCAATTTCCTTCAGGGCATGAAATGTTTTGCCTTTCTTTTTTCACTAGTGCTTACTTATATGCCTGGTATATAGTTAGAAATTAATAAATGCTTACGGATTAGTCGATAAATTGAAGAAGTGAGACTAAGATGACATCTGCGTTTGTTTGCAAATTAAGATTGCCTCCCTAGCCACAGTAAGTTTTTCTTTAACACACACAAACATTAACTCTATCATCATAACTACTTTTGGCAACTATTTCCATTACTTTTCCACTGTTTAAGTTTCAGAATTAATTTGATTTAAAAAAAAAAAAATGTCTGAGAGGAGCCAAGATGGCGGAGTAGAAAGATTCAAATATGCTAGTTCCTAACCCACAGCCCATAAAATAACTGTAAAGAAGAACTCCCAACAAATTCTGGAGCACTGGAAGCCAGACAACAATGGAGTGGAGAAGATTTCTGTTCCAGAGAAACCTGAAAAACCGACACCAAAGGTCCATCACACACCGGACATGCAGCAGGGCCCAGTCCTGCCTTGGACATGAGGCACCGAGAGGAGCAGATCCAAGCAGGCTTCAGGGGTGGAATCTCCAGCAGCCACCCAGGTCCCTCCACCCACAGACACCAAAGGTCAGTGAGAGAGCCTGTTTGGCTGGCTGAGAGGGGAGTGGGGTGTCTCCATAACTCAGGCCCCCTTGGGAGACAGCAGCAGAGGCAACAGTGGACAGGGTCTCCCAAAGCAGACAGGAGCTTAGATCCATTGTTGAAGGTCTCTGCATAAACCCCCTGAGGGAACTGAGCCCCGTGTGGCAGCCCTGCCCCCACCTGAGCACCTGAACTTAATCTCACACTGAATAGCAGCCCTGCCCCCACCTGAGCACCTGAATTTAATCTCACACTGAATTGCAGGCCCCCCCGCCAATGAAAGCCCTGAGGCTGGGGAGCAGCATTTGAATCTCGGACCCCAAGCACTAGCTGGGCGGATCTGGAGGCAAGGCAGGAATGAAGAGGAATCTCAGAAGTTAAATAACTGGTTGGGAAAATGCCCAGAAAAGGGGAAAAAAAATAAGACCATAGAAGGTTACTTTCATGGTGAACAGATATGTCCTCCCTTCCTTTTGGATGAGGAAGAACAATGATAACCATCAGGGAAAGACACAGAAGTCAAGGCTTCTGTATCTCAAACATCCAAAATATATATCCAATGGGCTCAGATCATGGAAGAGCTCAAAAAGGATTTTGAAAATCAAGTGAGAGAGGTGGAGGAAAAAATGGGAAGAGAAATGAGAGAGATGCAAGAAAAGCATGAAAAGCAGGTCAACACCTTCCTAAGGAGACCCCAAAAAATGCTGAAGAAAATAACACCTTGGAAAATAGGCTAACCCAATTGGCAAAAGAAGTCCAAAAAGCCAATGAGGAGAATTTAAAAAGCAGAATTAGCCAAATGGAAAAGGAGGTTCAAAAGCTCACTGAAGAAAATAGTTCTTTAAAAATTAGAATGGAATAGATGGAGGCTAATGACTTTATAAGAAACTAAGAAATCACAAAACAAAACCAAAAGAATGAAAAAATGGAAGAGAATGTGAAATATCTCATTGGAAAAACAACTGACCTGGAAAAAAGATCCAGGAGAGACAATTTAAAAACTATGGGACTACCTGAAAGCCTAGACATCTCAAAAAAAGAGCCTAGACATCATCTTTCATGAAATTATCAAGGAAAACTGCCCTGATATTCTAGAACCAGGGCGCAAAATAAGTATTGAAGGAATCCATCGAACACCACCTGAAAGAGATCCAAAAAGAGAAACTCCTAGGAACATTGTGGCCAAATTCCAGAGTTCCTAGGTCAAGGAGAAAATATTGCAACCAGCTAGAAAGAAACAATTCCAGTATTGTGCAAATACGATCAGGATAACACAAGATCTAGCAGCTTCTACATTAAGGGATCAAAGGGCATGGAATATGATATTCCAGAAGTCAAAGGAGCTAGGACTCAAACCAAGAATCACCTACCCAGCAAAACTGAGTATAATACTTCAGGGGAAAAAATGGTCTTTAAATGATATAGAGGACTTTCAAGCATTCTTGATGAAAAGATCAGAGCTGAAAAGAAAATCTGACTTTCAAACACAAGAATGAAAAGAAGCATGAAAAGGTAAACGGTAAAGAGAAGTCATAAGGGACTTACTAAAGTTGAACTCTTTACCTTTCTATATGGAAAGACAATATTTGTAACTCTTGAAATTTTTCAGTATCTGGGTAGTTGGGATTACACACACACACACACACACACACACACACATACACATACACACATGCATGCACACACAGAGACAGACAGCACAGAGTGAATTGAATGGGATGGGATCATATCTCAAAAAAATGAAGTTAAGCAGTGAGAGAGAAATGTATTGGGAGGATAGAGGGAGAAATGGAATGGGGTAAATTATCTCTCATAGAAGAGACAGGTAGGAGACTTTTTAGTGGAGGGAAAAGGAAGGGAGCTGAGAGAAAAACATGAAGTTTACTCTCATCACATTCGACTAAAGGAAGCAATAAAATGCACACTCATTTTGGTATGAAAACCTATTTTACAATACAGGACAGGTGGGAGAGAAGGGGATAAGCAGGGTAGGGGGGACGATGGAAGGGAGGTCAATGGGAGGAGGGAGCAATTTGAAATCAACACTCTTGGGGAGGGACAGTATCCAAAGAGAGAATAGAAGCAATTGGGGGCAGGATAGGATGGAGGGAAATATAGTTAGTCTTACACAACACGACTATTATGGAAGTCATTTGCAAAACTACATAGATATGGCCTATATTGAATTGCCTGCTTCCCAAAGGGAATGGGTGGGAAGGGAGGGTGGGAAGAAATTGGAACTCAAAGCTTTAGGAACAACTGTTGAGCATTGTTCTTGCTACTAGGAAATAAGAAATATAGGTAATGGGGAATAGAAAGTTATCTGGCCCTACAGGACAAAAAAAAAGATGGGGACAAGGGAATGGAAGGATGATAGAAGAGAGGGCAGATTGGTGATAGGGGAAATTAGAATGCTCAGTGTATTGGAGTGGAGGGAGGGGACAAATAGGGAGAAAATTTGGACCCCAAAATTTTATGAAAATGAATGTAAAAAGTTAAATAGATAAATTTAACTAAATAAAAAAGAAATGTCTGAGTTTATCTAACCTCCTTTTCTATGCCAAGCTAAAGTCTTATAGTTGCTGGTTGAATAAATTCTGTAAGCTAGTAGAGATTAAGTGATGACTTGTGACCACACTGATCATAGAGTCATGTCCATGTTCACAGTGGTTTCCTGATAAATTCCTGGATTCCTTTGTGATTGATAACACCAAAATCTTTTATAGGAAGGCCATGTGGTATAGTGAGAAAAAACCCATGATTTGGAATAGGGAGACATGGGTTTAAATCCCAGTTCTGTTTCTTATAACCTTACTGTAATGTATCAATATAAGGTTAATGGTGGGTAAGGGGAAGAGTTAAAGATCACCCCTACCCATTAATAGGCCTCAGATACCTTTTGTTAATTTCTAGTGAGGCACTGGGTCAGCAAGGTTTTGCCCCCCAGCCCTGAAAAGAGTATATGTACTCTGGGGTGAGGTTTTAATTTGGGGCTTAGCTTTTTGGAACAAGGTTTGTGTGCCAGATGAGACTCTGGGTAGCCACTAGGAACCACCACCTCCCTGCCCCGGCTTTAAAAACCCAGATGCTGGTGTTTTCTCTCTGGTAAAGATGTATGTATTGGTCTATGGTGAGACAGTTGGAAGTTGTTTCTGTCTGTAATTTCTGCTTGTATTTTCTCTCAAATTCAGGGTGCTGATTTTTCCCCCTGAACTAAGCGAATGATTTATGTGCTTGATTAAAGTGATTGTTGATCCCCCAAAAGTTGCATTTCTTTTAGAAAAGCAGATCTCAGGACCTGTGCAGCAGGCCCCCCTGTGTATGCCGGGGTCATAGCTGTTACAGTCTCCTAAGTCACTCTGTCTCTAGGTGTCAGTTTCTCTTCTCTGAAAGGGAAGGGCCTGATGAAATGGCCTTCAGTTTCTCTTCTACTCTAAATTGATGACTGTAACTTAAGATTTTCTCCTTAGATCACAATTGTGTTCCTCTAACCGCTCACTTCATACTGATCCAGAGAGACTAACACTTCACAGCTTTGCCCCTCTAGAATTCCTGTCTTCTTACTCTTTATTCATCTTCACATACTTTAGCCCTCTAAAATCCACAGGCCTATCTTTTCTGTGGCTGTCCTTAATTCAAACAATGACTTCAGTGATCAAAATTACACAAGAGAAATGGATGGGTTTGAAGTTTCTCCACGACCATAAAATCACAGTATATTGCTAATTTTTTTATTCACTCTTATGTAGGGCTGGTATGAAGGAGGAAAGTGCTTTAGAAAGTGGTACGGATTGTTGAGAACAGAAGATATTATTCAATTATAGCCCTTGGGCAGAGAGCCTTAATAAAGGCAACATGTCTTGAGGGCAAAAAGCCAGAAATGGAGGTTTGTGGGGAAAATAAAATTGGAGGGAGGAGAAGAGTTTAAATTAAATTTATATTTTTCTTATTTTACCTGTTTGCATACAGTTGAGTTGGTAACTTCATTTTCTTAGCTTAAACTATACCCTTCCAGATTAGAAACTTCTACAAAATTTGTTAAAAAAAAAAAAGAAACAAATCAACCCAAAACAAAACAAAACAGCCTTGGATCTGGAACAATGGGTGTTCCATTTTCTTAAAAAATCAATTTAATATGTATTGGCAATCCCTGTAGTTTTGTTTTTTAATCTTCCAATCACTGAGTGAAGATTGTGTGCAATAAAATGGAATAAAGACAAATGCAGACTCCACTTTCCATATCACCTTTCACTTTTCTAAAAGGCAAGTCTTGTGACAGATTTACTTACTAAGAGCTTTTATCTGCAATCATAAATAACTTGAATTCACTGATCTAAATTAATAGAATATTGCAGTAATGGTGTTTCAAGCAAAATCTAATGAAGAAGAATAGAGGTTTTACAAGAGAAGGCTTAAACAATTCACAGCTAAAATGAATCCCCATTCGTTTTGTGCATCTTTAGTGTTACTGATGTTGAAAAACCAAATGCATTTAAATATTCAAACAAATGAATCCATACCACAAGTCCAACACCTGTAAAAAGAAGGCTCCGTAGAAAAGAAATCAAATAGTTGAGAAGTTTATTAAAACTGCAAAACAGAGCTTGCTGCAATATTATTCAACTTCTTCAGGCCACCAACTCTCAAGGAAATCAGATATAGTCTATCTCTGGCACTGTTAAGAATAAGAGGGGTTAAAGAATAGGTTTATGAATCCATATCTTCTTATCCTGATTTATATGCAGTTTCTGTTAAGACTCATGAAGAGATTCTTTGAACTATTCTTAAAATTATGGTTCTTAGAAATCTCTATGAAAGCACATGGAAACACAATACTTACACTTTATATGAAGTCAGGTTAATTTTATCTCTCTGCCTCAGGTTTTATATAACTCACAGTGGTTGTTAGGAAGAATAAATGAGTATATCTATGTATAGATATCTGTATCTCTAGCTATATACATACATATATGTGTGTATAGGCATATTGTTTTTCAGACCTTAAAACATTCTATAAATGCGACATGATCATTACTATTATTCACTAATAATAACAATTCCACAGTGGCCACCTAATTAAGTCATAGTTTTCCAGGAGAAAACTGGTGAAACTCAAGAAAAGCTTTCACAATATTCTTTATACTATGGGGTATAAAGAGGAATTAAGATGCAAATAAGGAACTCGCCCCAGAACAATAGGACCTAACAAAGATAGAATTTGAATCCAGGGCTTCTGGCTCCAAAGCTAGGTTCTTTCCACTGTATCATACATTTCAATTTGAGATAGTGTTAGAAATGGTGGAAACATACTTTTGCTACTTATGGCTCCACTCATATGAAAATCTGTCATTATACTTAAACAAAACCACAGCTATCCTTTAGTTTGAAGAATTAGAAAATTAAATGACCACTGACAATGTTTTCAAATAAAAAAATTATGAAGAAAAAATTTACCTATGGGATATTGTTCAGTAAATTTCAAATTATTTTCTTTATTAGAAAAAAATGCATTAAAAGAATGAAGGTTCAACAAGCTAATTTGTTTGATTAAAAAAAGTACTGGGTCCACAAGGGCATTTGCAACTATTTTTCAAATGTATTTCATATATTATAAAAGACACCCAAAAATCTTGAGCCCAAACTTCTAATTGAATGACATTACATATGTTTTACATTCAGTCACATATTTCCCTCAGGAAAAGTCTGAAAACAGTTCAATCTTGCCTCAGGTATTTATAATTAAAGTACCAAATCTCAAGCTTGGTCTAATTAGAATCATCATTAATAAAGTCACCTATGGCTGCCATTTATAATTTAGTGAGAGTGGTCTGACTTAGGCAAGGCTACTTAGGTTTCTGCAAATTTTAAATAAACTTTAAGATTTGTGGGTGATTAATGGATATGTCAAATAGTCTGATGGGGCCTGCTTTGCATGTCATGTTAGGTACCATTAACAAAAAATAACTGAGTACATTTTATGTATGGTTTCTGAGTAGTAAGTACTAGGTTGACTGCTTCAACTTGTGACATGGGAAAATGAGAAAAAGAAGAAATAAAACCATGCTGTGTTCAATGACACAATAAAATTTAAAAGCAAGGGTGAACTTATGGCATACTGGAAAGAACAATGGATTTTATGTGAGAAGACCTGGAAGTGAATATCCCAGCTCTTTCTTCCATTTCCCTCTGTCTAACTTTGACAAGTGACTTCACCTCTCTGGGCCTCAGTTCCTGATGAACAGAAATGAAGGGGAGTGATTAAATGACCTCTAAAATTCCTTTAAACTTCAAATCTAGTAACTCCAGTGGATGAGTAGTGAGGAGTAGAGATGGATCCTTGAAAGGTGGAAGCTGTTGATTTGTCCTTTATGAGAAGTAATATAACAAACAGAGTCAAAGCCCTTTATGGTAAGATGAAATGCCCAATCAGATAGAATGTAAATCACGAAGAAAAAAAGAAAAGAAAGAAAACTCTATCAGCAAGACCAGAAACGAAGGACACATTTGCTATTAGTAAGCACTTTACAAAGGAGTAGTTGGACCCTATTATGTACATTATCTATGGTTATGGTCAGAAAAGTGGTTGCACAAATGACATCCTGTCACTTCACTTATCTGCCCCGTGACTCATAGCTGCATCATTTAGAGGAAGGAAAAATAGCTTTTACTGCTTTTGTTAATGCAGAGCAAATATAGCTGCTGAAAATCATGCTGTATTCCACTTATTCTAGGGCATGAAAATTGGCAGATAAGTTTAGTTTCTAGAATTGTTACTCTTGTGGTTGGTCATGAGGTGCAAAGAAAATAAAATAAAGCTATATTTTTAGACATGGACCTGGATTGTGGGAACTGATATAAGACATGGAATCCTAAATTCCATTGGGGATATTTAATCCCAATGTCATGAAATATTTGATTATTAATGAAAAACTGTGAATGCACAGAGAAAAGTTTTAACCTCTGAGCATGACATCATCCCAGATAATTACCATACCCTTCCACAAAATGTCTTTTGGTGTCACTATAAGAATAAAATAATGATCTGACCCAGAATGGCACTATGTAAGTTCTTGTGAATATAATTCACTTAATCAAAAATTGATTATTCATATACATATATATGTATATATATATACTTACCCTTAACATAGACATTGTTCATAAATATGAAATATCAATCTGATAACAAATTACAGATTATTTTTTTGTCACTGAAGAAAAGTATAACAAGGTCTCTCAAGATCAAGTGTATCCTTAAATACTCAGTAACGCAGGACAGACACAACAACACACAACAATCTAGCTTTTAGTATTTTCTAAACTGGGACAGCTAGGTGGTGCAGTGGATACGGTGCCAGACTGAGAGTCAGGAATGTTTGTTTGCATGGTATAAAATCTGGTCTCAAACACTAGTTGTGTGACTCTGGACAAATCACTTAAGTCTGTTTGCCTCAGTTTTCTCATCTGAAAAATGTACTGGAAAATGAAATAGCAAACTATTCCAGTATCTTTGCCAAAAAAACAAACAAACTCAAATGGGGTCACAAACAGTAGGACACAACTGAATGAAAGCAACCACCTGTCCTCCAAGAGTTTACATTCAGCTGGAGGGAATAGGTTAGTTAAGTTTATCCAGCACAGCTACACTAAGGTCAATTTTTTTTTCTTTACATGCTAATTGTCTGAAGGGTGATGTGTGTGTGTGTGTGTGTGTGTGTGTGTGTGTGTGTATGTGATAAAGCAAATTGGCCCAGACTTCAATACCATGTTATCTTTTCTCTCCAAACAGTGGAACACTTTAATTTGTGGTACCGCTTTGGGCAACTCTGTGCACATATAATGGCTGTCACAAATTAATTCTATCTGAACTTGCTTACTTTGGCTTCTGATTGAAGTTTCCTCAATCCCTCCCCTTTAACAAAACACTGTTTCTTATGCTGTCCCTTTGTCTCTGTCTAGAATAATAATAATTGGGTTTTACTGCTTCCCTATGCCAGAGGAAAATACCTATCAAACTGGACTCAAGTTATTGCTTATCTAGTGCTCAAGGCCTGGGTATATTGCATAAGATAAAAAAAGGTTATCATCAGGAATTCATACTATGTTCTGCAATGACATTTGCTGAACGATTAGTGAAGGCTGATTAATTCAGTTAGAGACTTTCAATTTGCTTATCAATTTTCCTGATTTCAACAATACATCTGGCACCAAACAAGTAATTTAGTTTGGACTGTTCTCCCTCTCAATGTAAATTATATGTATATAAGGAATGTCTGCATTTTTTTTGCCTACTCATCTCATAAAAATTTATATTTGACCCTATTTAAGTCAACTGCATACTCCAGATCTTTCCTACTAGTTATGCATGATTAGCATCATGCTAGATGCTATAATTGCAAATTCATCTCATTTAATATTAAAACATGAATATAATTTATTGCTTTTGAAATCATACATCCATATTACTTTGTATGTTTCCTACAGGGTCATGTGATGAAAGAATCTCCTCATTCTATTGGGAAAGTAGGTTTCACCATTTTCAGTCCTTTCAAGTTTTGAGATTTTGGATTTTAATATAGACAAAAATTATCAAATCATCATTACTGTCAAACTAGTTTGTACTTTTATACATTTGAATAAAGTGGTAAGATTTTATCACATCTAAGAAACAAATTATTTTAAAAGGAAAAGATGCATACTCAGCTAAATGCTCACAACCCTACACACAAAGCAGTACCAAAGAATTGCCGCAGTGAGTTAGAACTTTTCTCGTAATCTTATCAATGACAACGACACCAAAAGCAGTTCTCTTGCATGTTACCCTGGAACTTTTTCTTAAAATAGCATCATAATTTTAGCCTAAAACATAGAATGATGATGAGTTAGTAATGTGAATTATATAAAAGGAACCAATAGACAACCCACTGGTGTAATGGAAAGCACATTGGTCTTGGGACCAGAAAAACTGAATTTAAATCCTGATTTTTATACTTAGCAGCGACATGACCTTGAAAGTCTTGTGACCCTTCTGAATCTCATTTTGAACTTAAAGCAGCTATGTCATAGAGTAGTTGTGAGGAAAGCACTCCATAAACCATATCACATATATAAATGTTTTTATGATTCTCTCCTTTTGAACGTTAAAGTCTAGCCTCTAGATTTATTACCCTGGATCTTCCTTAGTGTTAATTCTTTAAGTAAATTTTAAAAGTGAAAGTGGAAAAGTATTTATTATGTCTTCTGTATTTCTCTAGTCAAAAAATATGTTTATTTTGACAGAGTACTTAATTTCTGAACTAGTCATTTGGGTATCCTTAAATGACTACCACGGTGTTCATTATGCAATAACTGCTTCATGTTTTCTCTCAGTGTACTTGTATGAAAGGATGCCTGACATCTAACATATAGGTCAAGTTTCAACCTACATAGAGGCCAAGTTTTACATCAGAATGACCTTTTTTTCAAGTCCTACCACTGACACATTTTGGTTGCATGACTCTGGGCAAGGCACTTAACCTCTCAATATATACCAAGTTACTCTCTAAGTAAGGAAGGATCATAAATAGATTTAGAGCTTTGAGACCTTAAAAGCAATTGAGGTCAATACTCATTTTAAAGAAGGGGAAACTTATCCCTACAAAGGTTAAGGTTCTAATATGCATTTTTAAAAATGGTGTTACCTCACCTAGTATTTCTTACAATGATGAAACTGAAGGACAGGAGCAATCACTTGCTAATATCTCCACCTAATAATTCCCTTGTGACATCTGCACAGAAATGGAAAACAACTGTTTCTGAAAACTTACTATTTTGAGAAATAGTTAAAATTTCTTTGTATGTGAAGACAAAGTTACATGCCTAACTCTTTTAATACTGAAAACCTGTGCATTTGACATTAACACTTTAAGACAAATAGAACAGTTCAAGTGCAAGGGAAAAGAATTTGATATTTCTTTGTTCAGAAACTTCAATGCCCATGATAAATCATATTAGAATTTAACATTTGGTAATAATCATAAAAAATTTAATTTGGGTTGAGAAATTGCAAATTCTATGGCACTAATTATGTTTTTAAAATCCCATGAAACACAGTAAGAAAAACTATTTTTAAATTATGTATTCTAACTATAAAAAGAACAGTATTAAAATCCATAAGATTCTAGAATCCTAAATTGAGGCTAAATTTGCCTTAATGGAATTAGGGGAGGGAGTAGAAACTCTTATATTATATGCCTAAAAATACCATAAATGCAGCAAAAGATACATACAACTGGGAAAGATTTCTTCCCCAAGTGGCTGTTCTACTTAATTCTATATTTAGATTTTAAAAAGGTCAAGGAAATGAGTTAGGTCCCTACCAGAGGAGAAAAGTACAGAACTTCAATATCAACCATACTAGCATATTGTTAGCCCTTAATTTCTGACAATGAAAGTAGCATTTTTAAAATTCTTGACGAAAATAATGACAGTTCAGGATTTTGAGGGATAATGTTAAGGCAGAAGAATCAAGTACCTTTCTTACAAAAATCTCAAAGTTTTACCATTTCTTTAATTAACATTTTCTCTGGTGCTTATCATAAATATTTTCTTTACATAGATGAAGAATAGAAGACAAAAGTACTTATAACACTGTAGTTCATTTGTCATAAATCCAGAGACCCCCTCATCTCTTATACCTCATTGCTAATAAAACATTCTGGAAGATAGTTTTGATACTGAAACTAGAAAAGAATAAACTAGAAATATCAGAAAGATAGCTTATTAAAGTCTCTAGTGGCATATACTTAGGTGACAGGACTCAAGACAAAAAGAAACATTTTTTTAAACAAACACAACTGTCCTCCTGCACAAAGCTAGAAGGGTCAATATGATTCACTGATACTTTCACAGTAAAGTTTTACAGCAAGTTCCCCTTCCTATCTTTTGGAAATAAATCCTTATATGGAAAAGAAGTGTCTCTGTGCCCATCCTGAAAGGAACCATTCATTAGATGGGTCAAGGAACACATACATCAAATAAGACTGCTGGCAATAAATGACATAGATTCAGTTTGTAATGAACACAAGCCTGATATGCCCAGAAATATCAGTCAGGTCTGCCCTTTACAAGATCTTTCACTGGTTAATACCAAGTAAGTAGACAAGATAACAAGTATAAACCACTGACATTTTATTATTGAACCACAGTGAAGGTGAAGTAACAACAAAAATGAAATTGATCAGCATACCATGTCAAATATTTTTCATACTAATGGAGAAACTGGGCAATATTAATCCCTCTTGTTAATCATGAAGCAAAATTCCTTTTGGCAACTTGAATGTTTACGTCTTAGTTCTACTTGCCTCTTAAGTATCAGTATTAATCCAAGAGGTAGTGGTAATACCAATATTTCCTTAGTTGAAAAATCTCCAACAAAAAGTTTTCCTCCGTTAAAAACATAACCTTTTGTGCTTATTTTGATATTCTTTTAAAATAAAGTTAAATAACTATTTCAGCTGCTTACTCGGAAATTCTTTCCATAGATATTAGTATAATGGATCTAAAGCTAGGGCCCAGAGGAGTAACGTAAATTCCTGAAACATGCAGGTTATGAGGAACAGAGGTGGAGTTTAAATCTAGGTCCTCTTACCGTACCATATTGCCTCTCAATGACATAACACTGTTCAGTGAAAATGTGTCCATTGTCTTTCACAAACTCCGAACTTAGGTCAGATAAAACAAAGTACTTGTTTTTAATATTTTTCATTCTTTTATAGACTAGGTGAATCAAATAGGTACATAAATAAAGGAAATAATTTCATCATTAAACTCATGATTAAAAGTTTAACTACTTGCTTCTCTTTGGCTGCTTTTCCCATGGACTCCCTTACACACATACACACACACACACACATACATACATATTTATGTGTATATATGATTGCATATATGATACATGCATATATGATGCATATATAAATACACACACATTATATATATAATATGATTCTGGGTCTATTCCAAGTTTTATTTTTTCATTCCACAATATTGATTTTCCAGTGATAACTTTTCACTTGATATCAAAATTTTCAAATTGATTACACATATATGCTAAAATCATTATTTCATAGTGGATTAAATATTTGGGGTGGAAAAAAGACAAAACAGAATGAAGGGAAATGATGAAGCCCAGCTTACATTAAAACAAGATGAGAAATAATTAAGAGTGCACATTGCATTTCTTTGTCTTCTCTGCAGCATAATAGATCTGAATAGCTGATTTAGTGGTTAGTGGAGGAGAAATGACAGAAGAGGTAACTACATAAGATAGTTAACCTTCAGTGAGGGTGTATGGAGGAAATCTGAGAGATGAAATTCATTCTTGGTCTCAATAGCCATTAGCAGCTTTAATTATCTCAAGCAGAAATTAGATTTGTTTAGAAAAAGCTATTCACCAACAATATCTGACACATTTCATAAAAGTTATATACCCACTTAGGTGCTGACCACAGTCTGCATTCAGTTGGTTATCCTGGCACTGAGATGAAGACACAATTAATTTGATAACTCTTATAAATTTTAGAAATGTAGAGAAGAAAATGGTAGGAAGGATTTTTAAATAGCAAATGCCTTCTTGAACATGAAATTTGGCAGCTGTAAAATTAAATCACTTGATAAAGTCTTTTGAACAATTTGGCCCTTAATGTACACCAAATAGACAAAATTAAGCATAATAAAATAGGATTTAATAGGATGTTACTTTGGGATAGTTTAGATTTGAATAAAATTCTATAAAATGCCTTAAATTTTATATTAAATATATGATAAAGAATTGAATGGATTTCTGCTTTTTTATAGGCTTTCAAAAAACCAATTTAAAATTGAATAAAAGGAAAGATATTATCTGAACTGTAGGTATTGTGAAAATTGTGCAGTGAAAATTAAAATACTAGTTTGTGCTGCAGCCATAAATTACTAAACTAATTATCTAGTAGCAGACATAACTGAATCATTCAAAGGGGTAATTAGCAATCAGACATAATGAGTACTGCTACTATTTCTTGTCATACTGTATTTAGCTTCCGTGAAGCCTAGAGGAACTAAATGATTTCCTACCCTTCTCAGAGGGCATTACTGCTCTATTGAGTGCATCAGTCCATATTATTACTCCCAGTAGTTTAATTCTTCACTGGACTGCACATTTCTGATTCCTCCTGTCAGAAGTCTCCCCAGTTCTCAGGGGCCCTTTTAAGCAGTCATCTTCTTAGTAATCATCTTTTAGTATAAATACAAACTGCAGCATAGCCAAATTTTATGCTGCATTCTTATCCCAGAACATATGTTGTACTGTTTTGAATGTTTCCTGGCATTTGAAATACTAGCTGTGATTTGTAATTATATGCATATATATCAAAATACTTTTTAAAATCACAAGAATACAAATGATGAAATGTGTGGGGAAAGGAATTTACTGCAAGGTCCTAGTCTATCACTTTATGTCTTAATTGCTTATGTGTTGTCAAAGTTGAAAACTTAGATGATTTTGAGACATGTCAGTATTTGCAGTTTTGGGAGGGAGGACAAATAAAGGGAAGATGCAATATAGAACATTGTTTATATGGGTGGGATTGTTTTCTTTCCAATAAAGATGTGAAAAATACTTCACAAGGAAATAGCTTGAATATGTGTATGCAAAAGAGAGAGAAAGAGAGCTTAGAGGCAAGGTACTTCGGGACACAGGACAGAGTGATAGTTGGAAGAAATCCAACAGACAAAATCCAATTAAACTCATTCATTCATCCACTCAATACATATTTACTTGGCATCTATTGTGTACAGACACTGAAATAGGACTTAGTAATAGGAAATCAGGGTTCAAATATCAGCTCTGAGACAAAATAATTATCTTTGTAAGCTAAGCATATCAACTCTAAATCACAGTTTCTTCACCCAAATGATAGTTACCACCTGTAGCCTTCCTACCTCAGAGAGCTTCAGTGAGGAAAAATATTTTGTAACTCTGAATAGCTATGTGAAATATGGGTTTTATGATTAATATTTTTACTACTTTAGTAAGATTTATTTTTTAAGTATGCCTTCCCCTCAATGAACACATAATGACAAGACACATGATACATGAAATTGTTAATTATACTTTAAGGAAATGTGGAAAATTTTCAGGTGTGTGGTACCACGTAAGAAATTTCTAGTGCCTTCTTCCAGTCCATTCTGTCTCCTTACTATTCCATTTACCCACAATACTCAGAATAACCAGAAAAAGGTTTTAGTAAAGATGGATACCACACAGAGACATTGTGGATTCTGAGTATTTCACTGTATGATATGGGAGGGGTGAAGTGGGAGGTGGAGATGTCTACATCCTCCTCACACATTGTAATAGAGATGCATTTTGTTTAACTTTGGGTTTTTTTTTTAAATCTTTTGATCATTTACTACTCAGTGTCAATTATTACATTAATCAGATCAATGGCCCAATAAATACTTGGAATAGAAGTTTTAATCTGAATGGTGAAGAAGAAGGTAATTTCAGAGTAATGGAAGGAAGATCAAGTTTAAATGTGGGGAAGAAATACTTGACAGCCAGAAGGAGGCCTAAGATCAGTGGATGTTTCTTATGGAGGAGAAAGAAAACAGAAGATTCCATAAGTTCTATTGGCTCTTGGAGGTAGAAGATATATTAAATATTATGCAATCTAACATATTTATTTCAAGGTGAAGAATTAAAAATATCAAAAGTTTTGTGATTTATCCAAGGCAACAGGACTAGTTAAATGGTAGAACATGAACTAGAATCAATTCAATAGAAATGTTTTCCCAAATCTAGGAGACACTAAGGAAAACTATCCACTTTTCAATGTTTTCCAGGGTACTGATATTACCCAATAATTTGACACAAAAGATTTATTATCACTTTTATGTAGGCATTTTCTCCATTATATTTCAAACCCCCATCTCATCCAATGATTTCTCCTCCTATGGGATTATAGTCCATTTTTTCCTCCATAGGTCTTTATCAGAAGATACAACCAACATACTGGATAACTTCATTTAAGTTGTTTTCAAGAATCTAATTTTGGATTCCATGCTTATATCTTCTCTCTCATTTTTACATCATGATCATCTCAGCTTCTTTTGCAATCACACATTTCCTTATATATGTCTCATATTAAAAGATTTACAATCACAGATTATGACCAGTAAAACAACCTCATTCATTCAAAAGAGAGGGAGGTCTTTGCCCTTGGGAGTTGTCTGGGATCACTGAAACTGCATAATTTTCCAAGTATAATCCACTCTGCTTTCTTCTTCCTAATCATTTCAAAACCTGACTCATATTTTTTTTAATTAATCAAGGGATTAATCCTACCAGGATAATGTCATCCACAAACAGGAAGATCTAGAAAACCCTAACTTTTATAATGATTCTTCCATTTGGATCTTGTGGACATTCTCAATAAAGTGGACAACAATACCTTTATTGAGAACCCCTCCCTGTTCAGTACTTGGCTGGATGGAGGTTTAGTGACCAAGGTCACTCTCATGGTTTCATTTGTCAAGGAATAATATATGACCTAAACATACATACCAGACAGTTCTTGGTGAATTGACTCTTCCTCCCTCCCTCCCTTCTTTTCTTCCTTTCCTCCCTCCTTCCCTCCCTCCTTCCTTCCTTCCTTGCCTTCCAGGTCAGCACACTGGATATGATAATGGGCTCAGGGTGATGATTACATTGACAATCTATATAACCAAGGGCAAATGGCTTTGCTTTTTTTAGCCCCACTTTTTCATCTGTAAAATGAATTTGACCTGTAAGGTTCTTTCTAATGATCAGTATAGGATCTCATAAAATGTTAAAAAAAAACAAACAACAAATATTAAACACAAAGTGATTTTGTATTCTTTGAACCTTTCATCCAATAATGTAACATGAAAGATATTTGTTTAAGAATTATGTTGCTTTCTCATCATCTTTGCTAGGTTATTAAGGTGTATAAGGTATTCAGGAAGACCAGTACCTCTGGTATGAGAGCTTGCTAAGCCCTTTATAATGCTTTTTATCCACCTTTGGTATCCACCTTTCAGCCAACTCTCACCTGTGATTCTAAAAAACTTTTGTAGTGCTCATATACCCAAGAAACTTCCCTGGCAGATGGGTGAGGGTAAGCAACAGGACTCAAACTTGTTGATGAATCCGGGGAGGGGAGTTGTATCTACCCCAAACATATGAAGATTTCCCCCTACAGAATGGGTGGATGTGAACACTTTGTCCCAGTGACCATGAAGGAAGTTGAAGCAGGTACTGTGGAGTACTTAGAGCCTGGTCCAGACAACAAAGATGCCAAGGTCATTCATGGCATCCCAGGCTATCATCAGTCATACTGACTTTGGTTTTGCTACTGGACTTTGATGATGCAGGAAGACAGAATGAGACTGAGGACTTTGTGTAACTCTGCGTCACTTGAATCTGATTCACAATCAAGTCCTCAACCATGATATCATCAGTCCTCCTCAAAAAGGCAAGTCAAACAACAACAGCTAGGCTATTCTCAGCATGCATATAGATAATTCTCATAAAGATTTTTTTTTACATTATAAAATAGGCATATAGTTTGTGAGTTACAAATGTTCTCTCCATTGTATTTTTGGTAGCTTTTAATAGCATCCATGATTTTTAATTATTTTGGTATCGTTCACTTCATAAGTTATTCTATGATGTGATTCTTCAATGCTGTTAAAGATGGGTAACCTCCAGCATGAAGTGTGTTCTCAGCCTGATCCTGTTGTTTTTTCTGACTTCATTGCCCTAAATACTACTTTTATTTAGCTCAGGACAACTCAAGATCACAAATTTAGTGTTAGAAGGTTATCTAGTCCAAACCCTTTATTTTAAGATGAGAAAACTGAGGTCTTAAGTAATAAAATCAAGGTCACATATGTAGCAAATGTCAGCTACAACATTTGAATTTAGTGTTCTGATTCCAAATCCAGATTTCTTTCCCCTAAGCCACACTGCCTCACATGTAGTGAGATTAGGGATTTTGCATAAGCAGAGAGGAAAGGGGAAGACAATCTAGGTGGGACAGGCAGGAAAAGTCCAGGACTATTTTCCAGTTATAATAAGTAAAGCTTGATTCTTTGATACATAATAATGTTTTCCCAAATTAAAGGAAGTAAAAAAAAATAGTAATGTCTAATACCATGCTTCCACAGGAAAATCTACCATATGGTAAAACTGAATTATGACACTGTGAATAAGTAGCATATAAGGGACTATTGAGGTTGGTTTGAGGAATTGAACTATCTGGAATAATATTTTGTGGAAATATTTAAGTTAATATTCTATCAACTCAGATGTAACTATATAAAGATGGAAGTAGAAAGCATATGAATTTACACAGTTAGAAATTACATAACTTGTCATATTATAGGTAGGGAAAAGACTTTTGATAGTCAAAATAATTAAATTTTCATTTATTAAGCTAGTATTGAAACCACTTCCCCCCAAAATAGAAATGTTAATGCATAAGTCACTCATTGCATGCTTAAGGTATAAGATATTATGGTTCAAGTCAGTGGTGGTTCTGTTATTGATGGTGATAATACGTCATCATCGAAATGAGGACAAAGATGAAGGAACTTGGTCCAATAATCACATCATTGATTACAGGTGGTCCTGGGCTCTCTTGCCAGGGTTAGCTCAGACAGGTTCTATCATGCTAGAAAGGCATAAAGTAGAGTCCTGGTGACATAGTAATTCTAATGTTTGAAAGTCAACTTATCTAGAAAAGAAAAGGTTCATTAGCAGTCTTTCAACCAGTCAGTCAACAAACACTTATGAAGTGTCTTCTATGTGCTAGGCACTATTTGAAAAGCAAGGGATACAAAAAAAGGCAAAAGATAGTCAGATTATATGAAAGATAATTTGGAAATAGTCAGCAGAGGATCCACAATGTAAACAGATAAATAACTCAAAAATAGACATTGTTTCACGTCTATTTCCCTTTTCACTGTACCATGCTGCCTCAGCAAAAAAGTTTTTCCATATTTTTTTTTATTTTGGTGCCATCAATTAGGAATTGATAAATTTTGTTTTCTACCATGAATATCTCAATCTCCTGTATTTCCAGTTTAAAGCCTTTAAATTCCTAAACCACCTAAGAAGTAGCATACAGAAAGATATAAGAGCTGGTAGGAGGAAGGTAATAGGCAATATATCATTACAGTAACATAATAATAGCATTTCTATAGTGTTGAAAAGTCTGAAAAATGCTACACATCTCATTTGCTTCCTACAACAACCCTGTGAAATAAATATTTGAATTAGGCTCACTTTACAGATAAGAAAACTGAGGCTGAGAGAGGTTAAATTATTTGTTTTTGGTCACAGCTACTGAATGTTTGAGGTGGGATTCAAAATCAGTTCTTATTTGAAGTCCAACAAGGTATCCATCATGCCACCTATCTACTTAGCCCATGCTTAATACCATTCTCCTTTCCTTAATATATCTTATTTTATTACAAAGCTACTGAAAAGGGTCATGGCACTATATAAATACAAATAATAATTATTATTGCTATTTAAACACAGTCAGTTCATCTTTAAATATTCAACTACATATATACAGAGAAAGCTATATAGATGTATGTATTTATATGTGCACATATATTAACTATAGATATAAACCTATATAAGAACCTATAAATCTATAGTTATAAATATCTATCAATAGTATATATGTAGATAGATAGATAGATATTTCTATATCTTTATACACATCATATAGCTATAGACCTGTAGATCTCTCTCTGTATGTGTGTGTATGCATACGTATGCATATATATGTGTGTGTGTATGTACACACACTCTATGTATCTATGAATAGATGAATAGATCTATAGATTTATCTCTACATAGATCTACAGGTACATAGTATAAATAGGATATATGCATAGATCTATTGAAATGCAATTATATATGTATAGGTCTATTGATATATGATTGCACAATAATATAGCTAAACAGATAGTGTGACTCTGGACAAGTCATTTAACTTCTCTTCACCCCTGTTTCCTCTATAAGAGAAAGGAGTGGGAAATAATGACTTTGAAGTTCTATTGCTGATGTAAAATCATAGTGCTATGATGCCATCAATCACAACCTCAAGAAGCATGTTTTCTGCACCTGTAACATCAGGCAAAAAATAGTTGTGGTACATACCTCCAGGGGTTGTTGAGACAAGAAGTTAGAAAAATGTAGAAAATGCTTTGTATACTTTGCTTTTATTACCTGAATAAATCACTTAACTTCTCTGGGCCAGATTTTCTTCTGCTACAAAATGAGAGGTTTAACTGGATGGTCTCAGAAGTCCCTTATAGGTTCAAAAGTTACATACACACATTTGTGTTTGTGTATGTATACACATATATACAGGCATATACATATAATGTACATTTGTTGATGCCTGTATATTATTATTGCTGTTCAGTTGTTTCAGTTGTATCTAACTTTTCATGCCCCTATTTAGGGTTTTCTTGTCAAAGATACTGGAGTAGTTTGGTATTTTCCTCTCCAGCTCCTTTTACAGAAGAGGAAACCGGGGCAAACAGGGTTAAGTGACTTGCCCAGAATCATACAGCCAGTAAATGTCTGAGGGAAGATATTAACTCAAGAAGACGAGTCTTCCTGATTCTCAGCCCAGTCCACTGGCCCACCTAATTGCCCCATATGCATGCATGCATGGAGGTACATAATCATAAATCCATACACGTATCATATGCATGATTTTTGTGCCACAGTAATAGACAAAGTCCCAGAAGGAAGAAAGAAGAGAAATGATGGTAAAATTAGTGCAGTTTACTATCAGGAAAAAAAACTTTCTAAAAATTCCAACAGTCTCCAAAATGGAAGAGGCTGCTTCAAGAAGGAATGCCTTCTCTCTCCTTTGTGGTCTTCAAGCAAGGGATGGAACATTATTCTGGTAGATTAGAGTAAGGATTCCTGGGTTGGAACATATGGCCAATGAGAACCCTTTCAAATTGAAAAGTCTATCACTCTGCAAAATATGCCGCTATGAGAAAAGCAGTATAATGAGATTCAAAAAGGGCCAATCATGGGGTGAGAAAAATATGGACCTGCCTCTGAAAAATATTAGAAGTGTGACCCTGGGAAAATCACTTAACCTCTCAGCACCCCCAGGCAAGTTTTGAAGACTATGCATTATATAAAAGTTACATACTACACCATACCGAAGGGATAACATACAAAAAGAGAACCACTGCTATTTTTCCATCTTAGAAATCATTTAAAGCATTCACAGTAGCTTTGTTTTATATTCACCACAGAATTAATACAAACACTATTTCTGTGAGGAATACAGATACAACAATATAAAAAAATATTCTGAATAGTAAACAACTGACAAATTCTAAGACTGAAACATTTGAGAATATTATTTATGCATGGATTTGAAAACGTGGCCTTCAGGAAAAATTATGAGGGGTCTATCTGATCAAACATTATTACTGGGAATTATGTGGTGTCTCAATTAAACATTCCGAAGTATACATTCAAGAGCTGTGAAGTATAATTAAAAAACAAGTTTCTTTTGGCTCTTGGTTTCCTTCATCCTTTAATTAGCTAGTATTTTAACAATTTGAAGTAATAGATGTTTAGGGACTTTTCTAGATTTTGTTATTTATGTTAAAATTATAAATAGTAACTTCATATAAATGCTATTATCTAAAATGTACAGATAGGAATGTTAAATAAATGAGGCATTTATTTTAATAAAATGTTAGAATAAAATACTAATATGTTTTGAGCAATAGACATTCAGATTATTATTTTTGTCACAAGAGGGAGCCCATGTTTTTCAATTAAGAATAAAATATTAAAAATGAATTAAATGAGATTAAATTAAAAGTGAGGATTATATAATTTACAGAATGACATAGTGTTGATATTAATAGTCATTATTGTAAATATTATAATTCATCTGGCCTTGATTTCTGTTCATTCCAGAGGAATTATGACTGAATCATTCCTAATATTTTTGGTGAACTGGCATGAAATACAAATAGTGGCATTAAAAAGCTACAAAAGTGGTGGTGAGACTATTCATGATCCTCCAGGAAGTAAATATCACATTTCATGAAAGTTTTATTTTTCTTTTTTGCATATAAGAAGAGTAATTAAAGCAAATGTAGGGTATTTAATTGGAAAAATAGGCATCACGCACAGAATCAAAATTTGAAACATTTAACCGAAGTCAAATTATACATTTGTAATAAAAAGAGCAGGCCCTGATTTAAAGATAATACTTTCATACTTTTATTAGGGCCCTTTACTAAACTACTACTCACTTTGTCATAGAAATGGTTACTGCTCTTGGCTACCCTCTCCCCTGGGAAAAAAATAGGAAGCAGCTGAAAGTTTTTGAGCAGAGGCTGATAGGACAAATTGAATATCTGCTACATACTTAGCACTTTTCAGGGAGTTTTGGGTAATAATATAAATAGCTAATAAAAATTATTAGCAAAAATCTATCAAAATAATAATGTGATCTGCCCTGTAAGAATTTACCCACTAACTTGGGAAGCAAGAAGAAACAAGAGCAAACAAGGTTAAGTAATATAACACACATACACACACATATATGTACATACATTTGCATGCTTTATACTGCTAAATGCAATAGCAGTGAATTACATTAGTGGTTTGTATATTGGCTATCTTTCTACCACCTGTTATGTGTACATCAAATGGCTTTATCCAGGTATACTACAGGTCATTTCTCATTCTGGTAAATGCATATATGATGCATGACCACAAAACCACAATTTCTCTTTCACCATAAACCCATTACTCCTTGTCAAACAAGGAGTTTCACAAAACTCCTTGGAAAGAAGCGGTGTGGATGGGCCTACAATTTTCCTCTTACACAAAGGAATGCATGTACCCATCAAAAGACTGCATATGAACAAAGATATGAAGAATAATGTAGCTCATAAAGAAATGGGATAAATCATAGCATCATAAGCTTGGAAAGGAAAAGAACTTTAGTCTTTCTAGTTGAGTTCCAGTTCAACTCCTCATTTTACAGATGAGGAAACTGAGAAGCAAGGTGGTTAAAATACCTCTGCAAGATCACAGAAATAGTCAGTGACAGAGGAAAAATACAGATTTAGCATATACCCTTGAAACCAAATGAGTCAATAGATCAATTGTAATTAGTAGAGATGTTTCTCACTAAACTTATTTCCATAAAGATATATTTAAAAGTGAATAAAGTTTCAGGGCAATAACAGCCACAGAAGACCAGGATAAAAATCAAAGCTTGAATAAATTCTTTCAGGATTTCAGATTAACCACATTTTATCAATGGATCTAACAAAGGAAGAGGTAATTACTAGACCATCATAAGAGAAAGAGTTAAAAACACAATTGTTTTTATAACCAAGGTTTTTTGAACACTGACTCAAAAGAGTTCCCTGCTATTGTACTGGAATACAAAATATGTCATCTTGTCACTTTCAACGTCATTACGTCTCTGCTGGATACCTTAATTTTTATGGGATAATTTTATTTGTCCTTTAAGTCTGTTTTTAGAATAATTAAGTATGCTGCATATTTATTAGGTTTTCCCAAGTTTTGAAACAGATAAAATGATACCATTTGAATCATATAAATGATTGGAATGATATATAGGTCTTAGTTACTATTATTTCATAAATATTTATTTACACACAAGTATATATACATATATATATATATATATATATATATATATATATATATATATATATATATATATATATATCAATGTTCACAGATGTCCACAAATAACAAACATTTCCACAACAGATAAGGAAGGAGGGAGGGAACAAGCATCTGTAAGTACCTACTATACATCAAGCACTATGCTAAACACTTTGCAAATATTACCTCCTTTGATCTTTACCATAACCCTGGGATGTTGGTGCTATTATTATCACCATTTCACAGATGAGGAAACTGAAGACAGACTGACCTGAGGTCACACAGTTAATAAGTACTTGAAGATTTACATAATAGATGTCATACTTGAACAATAAGACAGGCCAGGACAGAACAGGAAAGGAAGAGTGAGTTGGGAAGGTCCCTGAAAAATTGGGTATTGTATTTTATACCAAGTTTCTCCCTGAAACAAGGAATAATACTGATATAACTATAAGTCATAGACTATCAGAGTCTCTAGAGAATGATATCTATGACAATCCCTATGGGGAAGCCACACAGCTCACATGCATTATGCAAGAGAAATAGTATAAAGAAAATCATGTAACAGATGTAAAATCAGAAAAAGTGTGTTAGTCATGTGGTGAGGACAATAGATAACTTATGGACAAATCTTATGTTCTACTGGTAATTGCATAATGTCAAGAAAACTAAAAGAAGCTCTATTGAACACTGTAGAACCTGGTGATAATTTACAGGATATTGTAGGCAAGAGATGCCCAAGATAAGAGGGCATAGATGAGAAATGTATAGGCTACAAAGGTACTACCCAGATACATGAAGTATTAAATACTTTTCTAAAGATGGCTTAGTGTGCAATCTTGTGGATATCATTGTCTTTTCTTTGGTAAAATGAGTTTTAAATTTTTCTGTTATAAATTTCTATTTTTACAACAAATAAGTTCACAAAGACATCTTTTGGAAATATATAAATTGAATTTGAAATTTTAGGTTATAAGGGAAATTCTCTAATGATGGCTATGTTTTATACTGAGCTAAAATTACAACTCTTGGAAAAAATAAGGAGCTACTCTAGACTTTTCATAAAATAAAGAATTTCACATTTCAATAAACTATTGATTATCAATCATTCCATCACACCTCTTTCTTACCAGGTACCATGCTAAGTGTTGCAGATACAAAGACAACACTGAGGCAGTTTTCATTCTCAAGAAACTTGGATTCTACTCATCATCTTTTGTCATGTCACAGCAATTCTAAATTCAATCCAGCAGAGTTTTATGATGTTGAAATCCTATTTATTTCTACCTTCCAACCATTCCCATTGGTGGTTTCTGATTTCTTTGTATTTTTAAGTATAGAGAAAAATGAAATTATTCTAACCCATTAACAAAGTTCTGAAACGAAGAACAAGGAAGCTATGAAAAACATCCCACATGAATGCTAGTGCACAATATTAACTTAGTCTTCATAACTGGAATCTAAAGAATACAGCTAGGACTTTCTATGTGAATGATTAATCTTGAGAAGTGGCCCTGTTATTTGAATTCACTTTGGGCTGAAACCAAGTAATACATTTTACTTCAAATGGTATGAATTTGATTGCATGACTGCTTCAGGGGTTGTTATTTGCACTGATCAGAGCTTAGTTGTACATTAAAAGTTTTATCTTATTCTTATTCTATAAATGGTAAATTTTAGTAGAAGACAATTATGGTAACTTTGTCTTAGATCAGCATGGAAAAGCTTAGTTCTCCAAACTGGGCTTGATTCTTGAGTCTGAAAATCCAATGTGTATTTTCATCTTTTAGTTCAAATGATTTAAAAGATACACTTAAATGCCTGAAGATTACGTCTTGATAATAAAGCAAGATATGCCTAATTAATGAGATGGATTTTTCTTTTTTTTTTTTAACATAAGCAACAATATTGTCGAAAGTCAGGGATAAAGGCATAGATAAGAAGTCAAAAGACATCAACCAATGATTTTCAAAAGAAGAACTGAAAACTTTTAGCAATCATATACAAGATTGCTCCTAATCATTAATAATAAAAGCAATATAAACCAAAATAACTCTGACCTTGCATCCTGCACAACAGCAAGGCTGACAAATTATCAGAGTGGTTACTGTAGGTGCTATGTAGAGAGATAAAAACATTAATGCACCATTTCTAGAACTGGGAATTTGTCTAACAATTCTAGAAAAAGCTAAGAAAATGACTGAAATGTCTATTCCCTTTTTGAACCTGAGATTCTACTGTGAAGTATGTATTCCAAAGAAGATGAAGACAAGTGTCATAAACCAGACATATTTATATGATCATTTTTTTAAAATCAGTATCCAAAAACTCACAAAAGTATATCCCATAAATTAGAGAATAGTATATGCAGTTTTAATATAATGGTTTATGAATAAGTTACATGTGAATGCAGTGGAATATTATTCTGCTATAAGGATATTAGTATATGAAGAATACAAGGAATCGTGGATTTTTACATGAACTGATGCAAAGTGAAGTAAGCAGAACCAAGAAAATAATATTCACAGTGAATTTTGTTTTACCGAATCATTTCAGTCATGTCTGGCTCTTCATGACCCCATTTGGGGTTTCCTTGACAAAGACAGTGGAGTGGTTTGCCATTTTCTTCTCCAGCTCATTTTATAGATGAACTGAGGTAAGTAGGGTTAAGTCACTTGACTAGGATTATACAGCTAGTAAGTGTCTAAGGCTAGATTTGACCCATGCTTCTTTTGACTCCATGGCTAACACACAAGCTGCCCTATTCACAATGATTACAGCAACAAAAATGGAAAGAAAACTAAAACATAAGACTATTATTTTGAGGACCTAGCTTGGCCCTGAAGAAAAATTATGTGAATGAACCACTCTACCTCATTTTGTGAAGAGGGCAGATTATATGATCAGACTTGATTGATATTTTGATTGGTTTGTCTGAGCTATTTTTTTTATTTATTATGAAGGAAGGCTCACTCAATGGGAGAAATAGAAGAACAATATATTGGGAGATGAAAGGTATGTAAAAGTAAAAGATTTAAGAAAAATTATTAAAAAGTTTAAACTCTGGCAATAGACATGTTAAGAACATATTAAAATAATCACAATGGCATATGAGTAATCAAATGATGTATTTTGTGGGCATCACATAAGCAAAATGACAAGCTTAATCCCAATTTTTGTCACAGAAATGTAAAAATATAACTACTATCAACTGTGATTATTCTGTTTTTGAAATGGACACCAAATTTCATTGACAGAAGTCCTGAAGAAGCTCTAAGAGGACTTCCTAACTTATGCTTTACATTTTTTTGTAACAGATCAATCCCCTATCATATAGTTAAGGTGATCAAACATACTGACATGTCTGTTTTTCAAACCTTTCCAATGGTGAATAACTTTCAGGTAACAGAAATCAAGCAATATTGTTTAAAAACCAACAGTAGTTTTCTAGCTATTATAGTTTTTACCATCAATTCAATTCAAACAAAGAACTAGAAAAAAAAAATGGAACTTGTTGATTGAGGAATGACTCCATAAATTATGAAAGGTAAATGTAGTGGAGTATTATGGTGCCAAAAGAAATTACAAATATGAAGATTTCAGAGAGGCATGGAGCAACTTGTAAGAAATGATGCAGTGAAATAAGGAGAATCAGGATTACAGTAATATTATATTTCATTTATCATACTGCAAATAAAATATTAATAGGAAGTTGAACTTTTACTTTAACAGCAGACTCAATACCAGGAATCAAATGGCAAAATAATTCACTTTCCTCTCAGAAGAGAAGTAAGGGAGTCCAGGTGTGAAATGTAGTATGCATTGTTATATTAGGTCACTGTTGGTGGCTGATGTTTTAGCTATTTTTCTTTGTTACTGAATTGGCTTAAAATACATCATATGTTGTAAAAGGACCAGAGGATAAAACCAAAAAGCATCACTCAGACATTAAAAAATCATAACAATTGTGTTAATGGTAAATATGTGGACAGGCAATATATCAGCATGCTTATCTTTTGATTGTAAGAAAAGTATACATTAGTATATTTTAATTAAATGGTTTGTTTTGTTAAAAATAAAATTATCTATTTCATTGCTTAATTGCAAATTTTCCCCAAATACATTAGAAAATTATTCAAAAAAAGAATAAAACTTGAATGACAATATCAGGTGTTTTTTCAAGAAGCCAGATCTCAATGGTTAACAGAACTAAATAAGTAGTTCATTACTGTCTATTCAAAACTTATTTTGTAAGTATTCAAACAGCTTGTAAAATTCTGAACTCCTTCTTCAATGATTTCCTTTTCAATGATTTAAGCAGTCTATTCTCAAAAGCAGTTCTGAGAAATTCAATTACTATTCCAATGCTAGACTTTTGTAAACCCAAAGCATTAAACCACAAAATAAGCTGAGTGAAACTTCAGCTTTGTCCCCTTGGCACGGATCTCCTTCCCCAAGCAGTCTGCTTCCATCTATCAACAGCTTTTCTTTTTCCTGTTTTGTTATGTGAGTAACAATGACTGTCCATTCTTTTTTAACATAAAGATTATTTGCGAAAAATGTGATTAGAAACAAGAAAAAAATATTTTAAAGAAAAATGATGAAAAAAACCACAAACATCCTGAAGGATGAATTTAGTTTCACCTTGTCTAGCTAAACTATATTTCTGAAAAAAAATCCTTCACATATAGTGAGAACAACATTAACCTTTTTTTATGAACCTAAAGATATGAAACCAGAATACAAATAGGCAAAATCAGATGTTATAGTTCAATATGCCAAGACGGAAGGATTTTGACCTTCCAATTCTGCAGTTAGCATTCTACAACTATATCACTTTATCTATACTTGTATTCTAATAAAATGAACAGAGGATTGGGAAACTAGGGAAACCTGGGTTCTGTTCATGGCTCTGCCAAAATCCAAATATGTGGAGTTTGATAAATTCTTTGATTTATTTGGACCTATATAAATTCCATTATCTCAGGGGTAACACAAGAGGGTGTCTAAACCTGATGATCAGTAAGTTTATTTCTAGCCCTAAATTCTTTGAGTCTACTTAAGAAATAATCCCCAATTCACAGACTCTTTGAGGTTAGCTGAGTAGATTTTATAAAAGTGTGGCATTATTATTCAGTCAAGCTCTGTTGAAGTTGAACTTTCCCCCTGACTAGTAGTAAACTAGGGCCAGTTAAATATGCTGGCAAGTCTTTAAAAAGCATATGAGATTAAATGATCATCAAACACTATTAATATCAAATATTTATGAAGTGCCTACACAGTACATGACACCATAGTAGGTGCTATGAATAATGATCACTTCAATTAGCCAAAGTAATTTTTGAAGAATATTTCTACATATATCTTAAGTTACCTACTGTCAAGAAATCTTTCCTAATAGTCTCTTAGAACACTGAGATGGCTTTGTAGCAACCACTTTGCCAATAACTTGGCATCTTTAAGAAAACGGCTGCTTTCATTTCCAGGGCATATGATTGTGGGTAGGGGGGGAGAATCTTCAGAAAAGCAATCAGATGCCACCTTCTTTCTTGCTGGAAGTGAGCATTCCCTCTCAGAATCACTCAAACCTCTTTGCTATCTCTCCAATGTAAATTCCATATTCAAATGTGTTTTGTAGTTTTCTGAACACAAGCCTTTCCTGTATCCCACAGGGTAAGCTTATAGAGGGTAGGGACTATGATATTTTTCCATGTTTGTATCCCCAGGCTTACATATAGGTCCCTATTGCTTAAGTGGCTTGATAGCAATCAAAATGATATCTTTTGCTGTTTTTATTTTAGCATAATCAAGTGCCTCTGATTGAAGTTCAGCCCTGGGGCAAGATTGGGACTGAGAAGCAAGGCACTGAGTGTGCCTTTTTGCAGTCTCCTCTGTTTGGACCCAGGGGGTGGACTGCCTATGGTGGGTGGGAGGAAGTGCCCTGTACCCTCCCAAAGCTCCACCCTGATGGCTTTACTGCCCAGCTCCCCTCAGGACTCAGAAGCAGGGGCTGGAGCACTAAGATTGAGACTTGGCTCATTAGATCATAGATCTGAGAGTGCTTTAAATGGCAGGGTGAGGAGGACACACCCCAAAGAGGACTTCGCTTGCACATTTCTGTTGGGGATTGTGGAAGGAGAAGCTGGTTGTTCTCTCCTCAAAGAGATATTATGTTATGCATGTACCTTTGTGTTTGTTTAAAAGCCACTTGGCCACCCTGGTAATGAGCTGCTTTGTTATGTATTCTGCAAATGTAAAGTTCATGACGCATTTATGTGGTATTTACTAAAGAAATGTTAAGGCCCATTCAGCTATAAATTGCCTAAATAACTTGCTTAAATCACCTGGATTTGGGATCACAAGCGTAATGCCTCTTTGTTCCAGGATCCATGGCCATTTAGATTGTAAGGCCAAAGATCCTAGAAAGGTGGAGTGTGATAGCAATTAAAATAGGATTTTTTGCTACTTTTGTTTTAGTATAATCAAGTGCCTCAAACCGAATCTAGCAGTCTTTACAAGGAGTAAAGTACGGAAACAAGACTTTCTTTAACTAGAAACAGTTGTATGTATTTGTATTGTTAATTATTTTAATGTGATTAAAGATTTTCCCCACCCATTGATGGGCCAGCCCATTGTGGGAAGCTTGATTAAGGAACTGTTTTGTAGGAGGGTTCCAAGTACCGTTGGCTTTTTCTACAGTGGCACTGGGTCAGAGTTATGCCTTCTGTCTCTAAAAAGTGTGTAAATATTCTTGAGGGTAAGGTTTTACTTGGGACTTAGTTTTTGCAAGAAGGTGTGAGTGCCAGGTGAGGACTCTGGGAAGTCACTAAGTAGCCCCCTGGCTTTGAGAACCCAGATGTCTTCTTCCTTCTCTGGTACTATGGTCAGACAGTTGTATCTGTCTGTTATACTATGGTCAGGCAGAGGAAGCCATGTCTGTTGATTACTTTGGAGCTAACTGACTAGAAGTGCTTATTTGGTCAGATGAGGACTCTGGGAAGCTGCTAAAGGACCCCCTCCTCCCCTTTCTCCCCTCCCTCTCTTCTCTTTGAAAATGCACATGTCAGTGCTTCCCTCTCTGGTAACTATGGTCAGACAGTTGGGGTCCAACTGTATGTTGAATTCAAGCAGAGGAAGCCATGTCTGTTATCTTTTGATTTCTCTCTATTTTCTTTGAAATTCAGGGTACTGACTCGCCTGAACTAACTGAATGATATATGTGCTTGGTTAAAAGAATGATACATGTGCTTGATTAAAGTGATTGTTGACTCCTTCAAAGTTGCTTTCCTTTTATGAATGCATTTCTAAGAAGCTGTGAGAGCAGGCCTCCCTGTGTATATTGGGTGCTTACTGATACAAGTGATTAACAAATGTTTCCTGAATTGTACAGCATATGGTCCCTTCCTCAGAAACTTCTTCACAGACTAAATCAGCACAAGATTTGTGAGACTCAGAAGTGTCTATGACAAAACTTTCTAAATTCTCCAGAAACATGCGCTCTGGATAAGGTTGCAAAATGAATTAGTACACCCAATCCTATACACAAAATTTTTTAAATCTTACAGAAAACTGTTGTCTCATATAAAAAAGAAATATATAAAAATTCCATTTTACAGATGACTAATCTCATAGGTTGTTTTGCCCCCAAGCAAATAGTAGTATTGCCTTATAAAATCAAGGTATCTCACTCTTAGATGGCACTCCCTCCTATGACATAGCTATATAAACTTCGAGGTACAGAGGGTCTACATTTCTTTTACAGAGTAATACATTAGGTTCTAGAATTGAGGACTAAAATGACTTCTAGTTCTAATAATCAAGAAATATGTACAAATATATTCATTTTCCTAGAATAAAGGGAAATTTTTAAAAATGAACTCCTGATCTAAAAAAATACCAGTGATACTGAGATGTTAGAAATCACAAAAAGAAAGTACCTTGATCAGATTTTATCTTTAATATCCTCCAGATTATGACTAAAAATATACAGTTAAACCTTAAATCTGTTTTATGAATCTGTTTTTTTTTTCACTGCTGAACTTATAAATTATAAGAACAAAGTGCATAAATGAAATTCTGGAAAATAAAGTTGTTTTAAGACTAGGATAGCTGTAACTGTGAGAATGAACTCTGAATCTCAGCCAAGGTACATTTTTACCTAATCTAGGTACCTCTATTTCCCCCCTAGTTTGACTTCCACTTTGGGCACAAAATGGCCTTATTCTCTAGGTTTAAATGCAGCCCATTGTGGGAAGCTTGATTAAGGAACTGTTTTGTAGGAGGGTTCCAAGTACCGTTGGCTTTTTCTACAGTGGCACTGGGTCAGAGTAGAAAAAGCCAACGGTACTTGGAACCCTCCTACAAAACAGTTCCTTAATCAAGCTTCCCACAATGGAGAATAGGTTTAAATCTAGGTACCTCTATTTCCCCCCTAGTTTGACTTCCACTTTGGGCACAAAATGGCCTTATTCTCTAGGTTTAAATGCAAGTAGATGAACATCAGCTATGTGAATCCTATTCTTATGTTATCTAGAGATGCTAGTTTTGAAATTTCATCATCCTAAAAAATACCAACAATAAGAGAAGTATATCAATGGAAAGGAGACAAGTCATGGCAAGGTACCAGGGTTTTTGTAATAGAAGTAAACATGTTAAAGAAGCCATGCTGCTTTTAAAGTAGGCCTTGTTGGTGAAATACAATACTATATCCTACAGTATGTGCATATACATTCTTTCATATTATCCTATATGTATTGTCAACGCCATTAAAAAAAAAAAAGATGAAATTAAGGTCAAGAGACAATAACTGATTTCCCACAGATATGAATTAAGTTATAAGCTAACTATAAATAAAGGGGAGAATTAAGACTCAAATCTACTTCTTTTTTACTTAAATCTGTTTTTATTTGATTAAAAATGGTATTAAAATAAATTGAGGTAATATGCCTTTTCACAAGTAATCTTCAGTTGTGTGATCTTCGTACTATACTATAATTTCATTAATAAAATATTCAGGAAAAGAATATGATTTATGGAATGATAGATTTACCAACTATAGTAGTCATGATATGAGAAGTATAAAAATATCACCATTTATGTCCATTTTAAAATATGCCTTTTTCTAGTTCATTTCCTCTTCTTTAACAATATCTCTCAATAAGCATTTATTAAGGGCTTATTATGGCAAAAGAATTCCTGTCCTTAAGGAGGTTACATGTGAATGAAGCAAAGATTATGTAAACACTAGCTGTTTTGAAGGAAGCTTGAAATCATAAAAGACAATGGTGAGAAAATAGGAATATTATGCCAATTATACGGTACTACCAGTTCAAAAAAATAAAGACAGGAGATGAAGTATCATGAGTAAAGAACAGTAAGGAGGCTGGTGTGAATGTATCATAATGTTTAACAGTAAATTTAAAAACAGAAAATAAATACAAAAATAATTAAATAAGATTTTCTAATACATAGGAGGCTTCTCTCATAAATATACTACAAAGAAAAATAAGGCTAGAGCAACAGCAGCAACAACAACATTGAGTATAATATAATTAAAAAGACATTAAAAGAGAATCTGTCATATTAATTGTAATGAGAGTTTTTGTGGTCACTAAAAGACTGTAAATAAACTGGATGCCCATTAATTGTAGAGTGGCTGAACAAATCATAGTGTATAAAATAAATGGAATATGATCATTCCGCAAAGAAAGAAATGATCTTTCTACCTATCCATCCATCTATCCATCAGATAAAGACAGAAATGACATAGAATTCAAAGAAACATGAGGTCACTTATACAATTATGTAGTGTGAAAAAAGCAGAATTAGAATGATATTCACACTGATTAGAATAATATAAATAACAAAGCATTAAAAGATAGACTGTTGGTTTGCTTTGATCCATTGCATGATTATATGGGAGTGAAGGTTATATTAGGAAATGGCTTTATTTCTTGTTTTTAAACATCAACAAAATGTCTTTTTAAAAAAGAAATTAGTGATATGTTTTCTTTAATGACAGAAGAAATGATTTGATCATTTCTTAAAGCAGCAAATGAGGAACTCATCTTTATTTTATTGTAAGCATTCACTACAATAGAAACCATTCAATATATAAGTAGAATGATTAGAATGATAGATAATAAACTCCTTGAGAGCAGGGACTGTTCTCATTTATGTTTCTGTCCCAAGAGCCTGAATGAGTGTGACTGCCGCATAGTAGTTTAACAAATGATTGCTGAATTGAAATGTATGTAAAACATTTGCAAAATGAAAATATATTCACCCCAGTTCTTCAGTGGTTCTTTTTCCCTTAGAGATAAGAAGAAAGTTTCTGTGTATAAAATTTTATATAATATTATAATTTATATAATTTATATACATATATAAAATTTATATAATATCATAACAAATTTATATAATCTTATAACAAATTGAGGTGGCAATCTTAGGCCATATAATACTCTTCTCTGGCATTTCTTCATCTTTCTTTTGGTAACCCTAGTATTCTGGGCTTCTGTGAGAAAATATTAATGTTAGTGCAATTTTTCCCTTGTTTAAGTATGGAATTAAGCTTTTCTGAAAGCACATCACATACAGCAATTTTTCAGTAGGAGAAATGCTTGATTTCTTCTGTCTTTCTGCAAAATTTTCACAAACCCACTTTATACAGGAGTTTAAAATTCCCTTAACTAGCATTATATTTACAGGGAAAAGTGTCTGGTTGCTAAATGTTTGCTAGATATTACTTTACGTGATTGAGCCCTTTCATAATACTTTCCTTCATGCAGTCTATATTTTAGACAAACTAGATGATTAACCCTTTCCTGATCTTGTTGAGTCCTTACCCAGCACTACTTGTTTGCCTAAAATGGACTCCTTTTGCTTTTCTGTGTATAGAAATTTTCAAGTTCTAGTTTTGGTGCCACTTATTCCTTCTTGGATCCTCCCCAATTTACTTGGCCAACATAAATGCTATATTTAAAAAACAAAACAAGCAAACAAAAAAAACCAAATAGCCCTATGAAGTATGTGTTGTCTAACAACACATTTGAAAGTTTAAAATCTTGAGTGAAAGACACACACTATTTGTATATTTAGACAAATATTTATATTATTAATACTAGTAGGTTGAGGACACACACACTCTTTTAGTTGAATGTTGAAGAAACCTTTCTGCCAGAGAAGGAATAAGACTGATACAGCTAGTTTTCTTTCTTCTTAACGTCCTGGACTTCATAATTTTAACACTTAGTTCCATAAGGTAGCTTACAAAACATATAAGGGGATCCTTACCTACAGGTAAAAGAAAACATTGTTGTTTCATTGTGAATCTAATTCAAATCCAAATGACATCTAAAACCTATGTATCCTAGGGTCAGGATAGTCCTGTAAATGGTACTTTTTAAAAATCTTCCATACCCAACAATATGATTAAACTTCAAGAAAATGTAATTATTTAATCTTTATACTAATTGTTATTTTCTTTGCCTTTGTTTCCCCTTTACCTTCTTTTCTCATATTTCAATGGAGTTGAGCTTTCATCTTTTGGCATAGTGGTAGGACATTTGTGAGATATAGATGATATATAGATGTAGATAGATATATCTATATATGCACATATTAAAAGAGATTTTCTTCTCTCTTTTTTAAAATCAAATTAACTAAAGGTTTATCAATTTTACTATTTTTTCATAAAATCAATTCTTAGTTTTATTTGGTAATTTAATAGTTTTTTTAATATCAATGTTATTAATCTCTCCTTTGGTTTTCACTATTTCTAATTTGGTATTTAATTGGGGATTTCCAATTTGTTCTTTTTCCAGACTTTTCAATTACATGTGCAATTCATTGATCTCCTTTTTCTCTGTTTAATTTATGTAAGTATTCAGAGATATAAAACTTTCCCTAAGAACTGCTTTCACTTCATCCCATAAGTTTTCTTATGCTATCTCATTATTACCATTTTCTTGAATGAAGTTACTGATTATTTCTGTGATTTGCTGTTGCAGCCACTCATTCTTTAGGATTAGATTATTGTTTCTAATTAAGTCTATCTTTCTATGACTCTTTATCACATATAATTTTTATTGCATCATGTTCTCAAAAGGATGCATTGACTATCTCTGCCTTTCTGCACTGTATTGTGAGGTTTTTATGCCCTAGTACATGGTCAAGTTTTGTGTATGTGTCATGTACCACTGAGAAAAAGGTATATTTCTTTCTATCCCCATTCAGTTTTCTCCAGAGGTTTATCATATCTGTCTTTTCTAAAATTCTATTCACTTTCTTAACTTCTTTCTTGTTCATTTTGAAGTTAGATTTATCAGGTTCAGAGAAGGGGAGGTTGAAGTACCCCACTAGAATAGTTTTGCTGTCTATTTGTTCCTTTAACTCCCTTACCTTCTCCTCTAAGAATTTGGATGCTATACTGGTGCATATATCTTTAGTAATGATATTACTTCATTTTCTATGGTGTCTTTTAGCAGAATATAGTTTCTTTCCTTATCTCCTTTGATTAGATCTATTATTGCTTTTGCTCTGTGTGAGATAAGAATTGCTACCCCAGCTTTTTTTGCTTCAGGTGAAGCAGAATACATTCTACTCCAGCCTTTTACCTTTAACCAGTCAAATGTGTTTCTTATAAACAATATATTGTAGGACTATGGTTTTTAATCTGTTATGCTATCTGCCTCCATTTTCTGAGAGAGTTCATCCCATCTTGATTCACAGTTATGATTATTATCTGTGTCTTTCACTGCCTCCTATCCCCTCCCCCATTTATGCTTTAATTTCTCTCCTCTCCCTTTCCCTCCTCAAAAGTTTTGCTTTTGACCATCACCCCCCTCAATTTTCCCTCTCTTTTATCAGCCCCCCTCCATTTCCTTTCCCTTTTCTCTTACTATTTCTTCCTCCCTTCTAACCATCCCTTTTTTTCTTTCCCCTTTCCCCTCCTACTGCCTGTAGGACAAGTTAAATTTCTATACTTAACAAAGTATGCTATTCCCTCCTTGAACCAAATCTGATGAGAGCAAAGCTCAAACAATACTTGTCTCTCTCCCTTCTTTCCTTTTACTATCACATGGTTTTGTGCTTCTTCGTGTGATGAGGTGTTTGGGAGGCTTTTTCTTTACCCTTTTCTGCCTCCTCAGTTCCTCTTCTCCCATTACAACCCCTTTATGCCCCTTAACTAGGCTTTTTTATCATCACATATAAACCCATATCCTCCACGTAGATCCATTTTAAATGTGATAATAAATATACCATTCTCAAGATTAACAAGTATCATCTTCACATATAGGGAGTTTGCCCTTTTTGAATAATAAGATTTTTTTCATTTTTTTTTCCTATTTACCTTTTTATGCCTCTCTTGTGTCTTATAGTTGAAGAGTAAATTTTCCATTGAGCTCTGGACATTTCATCAGGACATTCATCAATGAATGTCCATCTCCCTGTCTGAAAGGTTATGCTCAATTTTGCTGCATAGTTGATCCTTGGTTGTAGTCCAGACTTCTTTGTCTTATGGAATATCATCTTCCAATCCCCTTATCTTTTAATGTAGAAGCTGCAAGGTCCTGTGTGATCCTGACTATAGTTCCATTATATGAATTGTTTTGTTTCATTTTTTTTTCTGGCTGCTTGCAGTATTTTCTCTTTGACATGGTAATTCTGGAATTTGGCTACAATGTTCCTTGGAGTTTTCAATTTGGGATCTCTTTCACGAGGTGATTGGTGGATTCTTTCAATGATTATTTGCCCTCTGGTTCTATGACCTCAGAGCAATTTTCCTTGATGATTCCTTGGAAGATACAGTCCAGGCTCTTTTTTTTTTATCTTAGCTTTCCAATAGACCATTAGTTCTTAGATAATCTCTCCTGCATGTATTTTCCAGGTCAATTGTTTTTCCAATAAGGTATTTCACATTTTACTTCTATTTTTCCACTCTTTTGGTTTTGGCTGATTCTTGATGCCTCATGCCTCTACTTGTCTGATTCTAATTTTTAGCAAATTGTTTTCTTCAGTTAGTTTTTGTACCTCCTTTTCCATTTGGCTAATTTTACTTTTCAGGGATTTATTTTCTCCATATAGATTTTGTCCTTCCTTATATATTTGATCAATTTTTACTTTTTAAAGATCTGTTCTCTTCAGTAAATTTTTCCCCCATTTCGTCCACTGTATTTTTAAAAGAATTGGTCATTTTTTCCTCCTACTTCTCTAATTTGGCTTTTAAAATCCTCCTTGAGCTCTTCCAAGAAAGACTTTTGTGCTTGAGACCAGTTCATATTCCCTTTTGAGGTTTCAGATGTGGGTATAGCATCAATTCTTTCCTCTTCTGAATTTGTACTTTGATTTTCGTTGTCCTCATAGTGAGATTTTATGGGATATGTTTTTCTAGTTTGCTTCTTGTTCCTTATGATTGTCTTTTTCCTGGCTTTTAAACTGGATCTCCACTTCTGGGGCACAGGGGACTCTGTCCCAAGATTCCTGTGCTGGGAGCTAGGGGCCTGATTCCTGGCTTTGTGTGCTGTGGTCTCTGGTTCTAGCAGCTGGAAGCTATATAATGCTATAGCTTGCCTGGTGCTCAGCTGGAGCCGACTGGTGTGAGGTCAAGTGCAGTCTTTTTACATTTCCACAGAGTTAGACTGATGTGTGCAGAGTGAAATTTAGGGTAGGGGTGGTCTGGTCACTGAATGTCTCTTGCTCCCCTAAGGGCTACACTAGAGCACAGGTAGACTTAGCCGCTGGTGAACACCTCTCCATGCTAGTGTCTGCCAATTTCCCTGTCTGTGTGAAGGCATGCCTGGGGGCCTGGTTTTGGCTCTTGCTCGCTCTGCCCCCTGGGGCTGAGGATGTCCTCCTGGCCTGCTGAATGCCTCCTGTCCTGGTCCCCTTCAACCACAGCAAGAGGCGCCTTTCCCAGAGATCTCCCTAACCTCCCAAGCTAAAAAGACTGCTGCACCTCCTCTGCTGACTCAACTATTCCCAGATTTTTCCTAGGACAATATTCTCTGGGTTTTTCAAGGTTCATAAAGGGGGATGAAAACACTTAGAATTTACTCCACCACCTTGCCTCCCAGAAGTTCAAATAGGTGACTTTCAAACATCTAGTCTGCCCTGCACTTTTCTCTCATTCAGCTCTGACAAACCCCTATCCTGCACTGAGAGGTTTTGGAATAGTCACTGCCACTGGTGATTAAGTCTGCTAGGGCCCACTCCCTCTCTTCTATGGTTGTGTATTGTCCCATGTGCTCTACATGCTCCTAGCCCAGTGCAACAGATCCTTCCTGCTGACTTTCTAGACTCTCCTGGGCTGGGATTCTGCCACTCTCAAATTTGTTTAGATTAATTTTTTAGAGGTATCTGAAGGAATTTGTGAGACAGAACAGGTGAGTCCCTACTTTCACTCCACCATCTTGGCTCCTTCCCCTCTAAAACAGATTTTTCTAAAGCACTACAGAAATGTGATAGAATATATTTCTAGATTCACTTATGAGTTTGAGTTTCATGTGGAAACTCAAAGTTGAAAATTTCACTTTTTTCCAAATACAAGCAAGTATGTTGAAAATGGTTCTGAAAATTGCCAGTTCTCCATGCACATTTATTATTATTATTTAATAAACAAGTTGACATTTAAATTACTTTTTTAGCTTACTCTGTCTTCTAAATTCAGGGTGGCACCCATTTTAGGAGTTTTTGAACTATGAACTATTTCATATTTTTGGTAAGAAAATCAATAATTTACTATATGATTATTCATCCCAAAATTTATTCACTTATTTTGTATTTGTGACATAAGCTGGGAATTAAAACAGAAAATAACTGTATTCTTGTTTCTTATCTTTCATTGCATATTTATCAATATATTTTTTAAAAGTTTTTAACCCTAAAATGTTGATGTAATGACATGATATAAGAAGTAAGAAGGTATAAATGAAACTGGTGAACTTCCATATGAAAAAAGGAAAAGCTTTGAATAAATATAATACATTTCCCTTAAAAAACAAAAATATTCAGCACAATTGTTGATAAATATATTTTCTAAGGTTATGGCAGAAAGATAGTATTTGTTAGAGAAAAAGATCCTATAAACCAGGTGTTGCTTTTTAAAATGAAAACATTTGCTCATTAAATATAATCATGTTTTGTTACTTTAAAATCCGTTGCAATTGTGCTTCCATATTTGGAAAAAGGAAATCTAAAAATAACTGAGAAATGAAAAAAGAGTCCTGCTGTGTTGGAAGAAAATAAAAATGCCTTCAAATTTAAAATTATTTTAATGAACATGAGTAAAACTGTTATCAATACAACAGTTAGCAAATTCTAACATGCAAACTATTAGGTAATTCCTTCTTCCCCTAAGGAAAAAAAAAATAAAACAACACAATTATCAATAATCCTCAACTTACAAGGAAGTGTGATTACAAAATTCATTTGTAAGCCAGTTTTCTGGAACTCAGAATGCCTTTTCCCATAGTACACAGTTAGATTCTCGCAGCAACCTACCAATAAGAGCACAACTTCCACACATAACATCATTTCTGTGAGAAACTGCATTTTGATTACCAACTTAAACTACTATCTACACATCTCTTTGCTCCATAATATAAGGAAAAGAGGCATAAACATTCACTGTGGACTTTATGTTCAAGACTTTAGGTTATCAGTGACTTTGCTATCATATTCAATTATTCCACCTCCTCAATATATAAAATCTATTCTGATTTTCTCCACTGCTACCACTTCATGACAAAATCTCCTTACGGCAATCCTAGACTGCTACAATAGCATCTTAAAAGGTCTTTTGTCTCTATTTTCACATGATCTCTGATGAAACAAAACTTTAGGTGACTCGGAGTACAAAAGAGAAATAATGATCGATGACTAAATAGGCTATAGAACATACAAGAAGTGGCACACAAGATATAATCATGATAACGTATGCATGAAAAAGAAGAACCTTGTAGTGTTCATGTAGTGAGAATGTGGGATAATAGCCTATTCTCTGGCATAAATATGAAAAACATAGATAAATATTTCCAGTTCATTTGGTAGGATCTTTCTGACCCCATCTATAGAAGGATATCAAGAATTAGATGTACATGATTGATATGCTTAAAATATATATGATATGTGTCATACAATTATGAAATAACATCATGTATGGTATTAACATAAATATTAAATGAATGGAGAGGCATCTTCAAAATTTAAAGAAGAGACTGAAGATCAATTGAAAGGGTAAACAAATATTAGCTCAAAGAGGCATTCTATAAAAATTATGTGCTAATAAGTATCTGACTCTAAATCCTTGGGCTTACTAATATGATCTTAATGAAGTCAAATATTTTGTGAATCATTTTTCTCAATATAAAATTTGGAGTTCATTTCTAGGAAGATTTTTGGAGCGTATTTTCTTTAATTCGAGGATGACTGTGATTTTAGTTCATTGTAACAAATGTGGCTAAAAAGACAAATCCATCACTCCCATTTTACAATGGGAAGTGAGGCAACCGGAGGTCAAATAATCATTTATTTTACAGATGAAGAAATGAAGGCAAATAGGGTTATACATCTAGTAAAGTGTCTGAGGCTGGATTTGAACTTAAATCTTAACTTCAGGCCCAATACTCTATCCACTGTGATACCTAGCTGCCCTGATAAGACGGCAGATAGACTATATACACAAACTCATTGATATTTCTCAATATTGATAATGATAGAGATAAAATATAAAAGGTAAATACCATTTAATAAAATCATCGTGAGAACATTAATTTTCTAAGAAACTACATTTGTATAAAATCAACAATAAGGCAGGTTTTTGCAAACATAATGGAAGGACCACATCACTGAAGTGTTGGTGAACATCTGTGTTTAGGCTAAATTAATAATAGCTAACAATGCATAGAATTCAGGACCTTGGAGTAAGGAAGACATGGGTTCAAAATTTATATCAAACATTTATTAGCTATGTAACTCTAGGCCAGCTTCTTAACAACTCTTTCATCTTTAGTTACCTCATCTGTAAAATGGGGAAGATAATAATATCTACTTCATAGCTTTGTTGTATCAAATAATTTCATATATGTAAAATATTTTCTAAATGTCAAAGTAATATGTAAAAGTTAGCTATTGTTATATTGTGTTTTAAAGTTTGCAAAGTGTTGCACATTTGTCATGTCGTTGATTCTTACAGTAACAACCCTGTGAAGTAGATATTAACATTACCCTTATTTTATGGATAAGGAAACTGAAGCTTGAAGAGGTTATGTGACATTCATACAAAGTGTTTGACACAGGATTTGAACTTAGATCTTCTTTAAGACCAGTGCTCCACCCACTGTACCACCTTGTTAATTTTCTTATTCGTAGAGACCAAAATATATATTCTCAAATCATCTGAAGATTTATGGCTATGCCAAGTAAAATACCAAAAACATATTTCATAGAATTAGACAATGTACAAAGAAAATTCATAGGAAATTATGCCAAGAAAATTATGAACAGAGAAATCTGTATTTACAACCCCCAGATTCCCAATTACAGATTAAAATAGCATTACCCAAAATTATCTTGTATTTGTTAAAAACCAAAAAGTTGTAAGTAGGCTAGACAATAACTCTTTGGAACTAGTTTTATATGATATTCTACTACACAGTAAATCTAGTTTCATAAAACATTAGGCAACATTTTCAAAATTAAAAAACATAGAGAATTAGGTGGTGGTTTGGCAAAAAAAAAAAATTCTAACAGACTAATATTTCAGACCAAATAAAACAATAAATTCCAGATCCATGATCTTACAGTTTTTAAACCCATAAAACATCAGAGCATGTGGTGCTGTCATATCTTTTGCAATTATAGAATGGAGATGCTTTTTATTTGACAATTTTTGGTAGAAAAAAATCATAAAAATTATTATATAAAATAAGGTTTTGGATGATTGAAGTTTCTGCACAAATTACAACTGGGGAAAAACACTGTGTCAAATACTTCTAAGAAAATTATAACATCCCAAATTTATAAGGAAATGAGATAATGAAAAAAATCTGCCATATGTTATGTGGTCAAAAAGAAAAAAATTCGCAGTTTGCAAAAAGAAAATATATAAAAGAGAATATCATTCCCTATACTGATTCTCTCTAAATTATTATTTCTATTCTAATTAACTCTAATACATCTATATACCTCTATGCATGCGTTGTTTTTTTCTCCATTAGATTATGACCTCCTTCAGAGCATAAACTGTCTTTGGTGTTTCTTTGTATCCTTAGCGTTTAGCACAATACTTAGAATGTACATGCTATGTGATCTTAGGAAAGTCACTTCTGTTTGTCTGTTTCTTTAACTACAAAGCAGGGATAATAAGAACACTTGCCTTACAGGGTTGTTGTGAGGGTCAAATCAATGAATATCTCTAAAGAATTGAGCACACAGCCTAGCATATACTGGATGCTATATTGATGCTAATTATTACTGTTATGATTGATATTATTTTCATCAGCTAATGACAGCTAATACTTCATCCTTTGCATTTGTATCTTAGTCCTTGTTACACAGGGGGTGCTTAATAAATGCAAAATGATTAATTCAATACATGGCTAATAATCCAGTGTTCTTTTTATTTCACTATGTTGAGGCTATACTGCATGTTTGTACTTGAATACAGTTAACATGTTCCCCCACATCTCAAGATCATACATAGATCTAGAACTGAAAAGAACTTCACAGGACATCTCATCTAATTTATTCATTTTGTACAGACTACAGGCACTCAAGGTCACAACATCAGAGTAAGTTTCAGAAGTTGGATTTTGAATCCAGCTCCTCTGATTGCAGAGCTGGAGCATTTTCAATTGTACCATGTGGTCATTTCTAACAGTACAATCAAAATATGTTAATTTGAATTTAAAATTAGATTTTACATGTTTGTACTCTCATTGCTAGGGCAACGTTAGATGACATGTTTAAATGAAATCAAATTGGGTTTTATAGCATATTTGGCTCCTAGGCAGCATAAACAGCATAGTATTTTGGGGGAAGGTATGGAAGAAGCATAAATTATTGTTATTGCCATCATTAAGTATCCATCTTTCCACTGTCATAGCAAAGAACTAAAACAATTACCTTGTTAATTCAGGTAAAAGTCAATTTTCCTCCTGAGTTATAGAATTACATTAATTTTTGGCTTTCCTTTGTTAGTTGACTAAAGACCAGCAAATGCCCTAGAACTATGTTGTACTGTCCCAGGCCCTGTCACTTTTCACAGACTCATGGACATTTATGCTAAAAAGAACATTAGAGGACATCTAGTCTGACTTCTCACAACAAATGTTGTACATCATCACGAGGTACTTTCATTTTGATGAATAAGCTCCCTCGAAAGTGGTTATTGTGTTCATTCCAGGAATCCTGCATTTTCTCTGATGGATTCTTAGAATACTCTAGCTCACCAGTCACTACGAGTGTGCTTCCCTCCATTATTAACAATGATATCAATCAGCCAGACTTCATTAGCAGTCATATATTTAATACAAAGTTTTATCTGTCCCATTTCAAAGGACAGTTCTTAAAATGCATTGGCAGTTGGTAAAAAGCACCTCCCCAAATGAAGGGCACATTCTCCCATAGGCAAGTTCAGAGTCTAAGGGACGGTGGGTTCAAATTTAGAGAGCATATGTATTTCAAAGGGATAATTCCTTATACTTATTAGAAGTTCTTTTTTCTTCTCTTCATGAAATGCTACAGAAATACAACCATAGTTATGCTATATCTTTTCTAGTTGGCTTCTAGTGAAGCCTTGAATTGGTCTTTCCTCATGGTACTCACCCTGTTCTCACATCCTAATGCAGACACTGCTGCCCAGCACTCTTTCTAGTTTCATAGCATGGCACAAAGTACTGAACACAGACTAGCCAGCTGTGGTCTGACCAATGCAGTATACAGCAGGATTAGCGAATCTTTCCATGCCTTTCTAATAAAAGGCATATTGTTGTGTTAAATTGAATTATTTATTTGAAACCACATATACACAAATCTGTATGAAAGTTTTAACTGAATTTTCTTGTCCTCTAAACTATTTGATCCCAAACTGTAAGCAATCAATAGATTTTATATCTGAATAAATTCCAAATAAACTATCTAGTAGTAATAAAGTGAAAATGTTTAAAAATGGTAAAATACAATTTTCATCACTGATTCAAAATTTCAAAATCATTTATTGTTGTACATATATTTGCTTTTATTTCTTATGTTAGTAGGAAGCAAATGAAAGAGTAGAAGGATAAACAGTTAATGAAAGATGAGCTTTAGAGTTAGAAAGACCTAGATTAAAATCCTGTCTATGACAAATAATAGTCTTATCATCAAGAGAAAGCCATTTTATCACTTAGTACTTCAAAGGACTCTCCAAGACTATAAGTTACAAATAGTTACTGATCAGCATTAGGGAATAAATTTCATTAACTAGAGTTTCCTAAACTTTGAAATCATATCTTCAGACTTCCACCCTTCCCATCTTCAATTTCCAGAAATAAATAAAGTGCCTGGTTGACTAGAGCAGAGGGTTTATGTGTGGTTAGTGTGAGGCAAGGCTGGAAAAGTTGTCATGCCCAATTTGGTAAATTCTCAAATGCCAAAATGAGTAGCTTTGACTGTATTTTACAGGCTGCTGAAGGTTTCTCAAGTACTGGAACCCCATTACTTAAGAAATGAAAACAACAGGAGGAGCCAAGATGGTGGAGTAGATTCACATATGCTAGCTCCGAAACCACAGCCCATAAAATACCTGTAAAGAAGAACTCCCAACAAATTCTGGAGTAGTGGAAGACACACAACAACAGAATGGAGGAGATTTCTGTTCCAGAGAGCCCTGAAAAACCGACACCAAAGGTCCCTTGCACACCAGACCCAGAGCAGAGCCCACCAAGAGGAGCAGATCCAAACAGACTTCAGGGACGGAATCTCCAGCAGCCGCACAGGTCCATCCACCCACAGACACCAAAGGTTAGTGAGAGAGCCTGTTTGGCTGGCTGAGAGGGGAGCAGGGTGTCTCCATAACTCAGGCCCCCTCAGGAGGCAGCAGCAGAGGCAGCAGCAAACAGGAGTTCCCAAAGCAGACAGGAGCCTGGATCCATTGTTGAAGGTCTCTGCATAAACCCCTTGAGGGAACTGAGCCCTGTGAGGTGGCCCTGCACCCACCTGAGCACCTGAACTTAATCTCACACTGAATAGCAGCACTGCCCCCACCAAAGCCCTGAGGCTGGGAAGCAGCATTTGAATCTCAGACCTCAAGCACTACCTGGGAAGATCTGGAGGCCAGGTGGGTGTGGAGAGGAATCTCAAAAGTCAAGTAACCAGGCTGGGAAAATGCCCAGAAAAGGGGGAAAAAAAATAAAACCATAGAAGTTTACTTTCCTGGTGAACAGATATCTCTTCCCATCCTTTCAGATGAGGAAGAACAATGCTTACCATCAGGGAAAGACATAGAAGTCAAGGCTTCTGTATCCCAAACATCAAAATAGATATTCAATGGTCTTAGGCCATGGAAGAGCTCAAAATAGATTTTGAAAATCAAGTGAGAGAGGTGGAGGAAGAAATGGGAAGAGAAATGAAAGAGATGCAAGAAAAGCATGAAAAACAGGTCAACACCTTGCTAAAGGAGACCCACAAAAATGCTGAAGAAAATAATACCTTGAAAAATAGGCTAACTCAATTGGCAAAAGAGGTTCAAAAAGCCAAAGAGGAGAAGAATGCTTTAAAAAGCAGAATTAGCCAAATGGAAAAGGAGGTTCAAAAGCTCACTGAAAAAAATAGTTCTTTCAAAATTAGAATGGCACAGATGGAGGCTAATGACTTTATGAGAAACCAAGAAATCACAAAACAAAACCAAAAGAATGAAAAAATGGAAGATAATGTGAAATACCTCACTGGAAAAACAACTGACCTGGAAAATAGATCCAGGAGAGACAACTTAAAAATTATGGGAATACCTGAAAGCCATGACCTAAAAAAAGAGCCTAGACATCATTTTTCATGATATTCCTGAAGTCAAAGAACTAGGACTAAAACCAAGAATCACCTACCCAGCAAAACTGAGTATAGTACTTCAGGGGAAAAAATGGTCTTTCAATGAAATAGAGGACTTTCAAGCATTCTTGAGGAAAAGACCAGAGCTGAAAAGAAAATTTGACTTTCAAACACGAGAATGAAGAGGAGCATGAAAAGGTAAACAGCAAAGAGTAGTCATAAGAGACTTACTAAAGTTGGACTGTTTACATTCCTACATGGAAAGACAATATTTGTAACTCTTGAAACTTTTCAATATCTGGGTAGTTGGTGGGATTACACACACTCACACACACATGTGCACGCACACACAGAGACAGAGAGTACAGAGTGAATTGAATAGGATAGGATCATATCTTTAAAAAATGAAGTTAAGCAGTGAGAGAGAAATGTATTGGGAGGAGAGAGGGAGAAATGGAATGTGCCAAATTATCTCTCATAGAAGAGGCAGGTAGGAGACTTTTTAGTGGAGGGAATAGGAAGGGAGCTGAGAGAAAAACATGAAGTTTACTCTCATCACATTCGACTAAAGGAAGGAATAAAATGCACACTCATTTTGGTATGAAAACCTATCTTACAATACAGGACAGTGGGGGAGAAGGGGATAAGCAGGGTAGGGGGGATGATGGAAAGGAGAGCAATGGGAAGAGGGAGAAATTTGAAATCAACACTCTTGGGGAGGAACAGAATCCAAAGAGAGAATAGAAGTAATGGGGGGCAGGATAGGATGGAGGGAAATATAGTTAGTCTTATACAACAGGATTATTACACAGATATGGCCTATATTGAATTGCCTACCTTCCCAAAGGGAATGGGTGGGGAGGGAGGGATGAGGAGAAGTTGGAACTGAAAGCTTTAGGAACAACTGTTGAGTATTGTTCTTGCTACTAGGAATGAGAAATACAGGTAATGGGGAATAGAAAGTTATCTGTCCTTACAGGACAAAGAGAAGATGCGGACAAGGGAAAGGAAGGATGATAGAAGAGAGGGCAGATTGGTGATAGGGGAAATTAGAATGCTTGGTGTATTGGGATAGGGGGAGGGGACAAATGGGGAGAAAATTTGGACCCCAAAATTTTGTTAAAATGAATGTAAAAAGTTAAATAAATAAATTTAACTAAAAAAAAAAGAAATTGGGGAGCCTTAGATGCATACTTACATTTTATTCTTCAGGTTTGTAAGTAGCATCGTGGGTAGAGGACTGACCTGGGGTTCAGAAGAGACCCAAGTTTAAATCCTACTAGCTGTGTAACTCTGGGTTTAACCTCTTCCTGCCTCAGTTTCCTCATCTGTGAATAGTGACCATAAGTACACCTACCTCCTGGGTCACTGTGAAGATGAAATAATATTTGTACAGTGACTTGAAAACCTTAACGTGCTATCTAAATGTTACTTATTATTTTTTTTTAAAAAAAAAGAAGTGAAAACAACATTGGCCATTCATTCCTCTTTTCCACAGACACTCTCAGAAAGGTAAATAGAATATAGCCCAGTCTTCCACATGAGGAGACAGAAAGAAAAAAGTAACTACAGAAACAAGGCATATCTTAGAGAAGTAAGAGAGGTAAAGGACTTGTATAAATCAGTAGAATTGAGAGTTGCTATATGGATCCTGATGGGACTTATGTTGTTTTAGATAAATTTTGTGAGCTAAATAATTTGTACATTTGTGTTATATAATTTGCATACTATTAAGAGCCATATATTCCTCAAATTATATTATCTCATTTTTTCTCTTACTTCCTTAATAGAATTTTTAAAGTTCCTGCAACACAAAAGAGTTATATCTGTGTTTTCTTTATCAGAGACTACCACCACCATGACAAATTATAAAGCTAAAAAATAGGTAGTATAGGCCATATTTTAAGGTTAAAAAACCTATGATAAAAACTTCTATTGAGGTTAATGTGGGGAAAGGAAAAAGAACAGAAGGAAAAACTTATGGCTTTCTAAAATATTCTTCTACTAATGCAAAGAGCATGGGAAACAAGCCAGAGGAAATAAACATCTTAATTTAGGACCACAATTATGATGGAATCTATTTAAATGATACATTGAAAAGTAGCTTACACAGCTAAAATTCAGAGCTAGAGGATATATAGTAGTAAAGAAAAACAAAAGAAAATAAAAGGAAGAAGGAGGAAATAGTATTAGCTGGGAATCAGTTAAAATATTATATAATTGAGTCATCAGGAAAGAAAAAGTAAATTGACCTGAAGAAAGGAGATATGAAGACTTCTAGGACAATTTTCAAATAAAAAGTAGAGCAAAATTACTCTTAAGTTATATTTTTGAAAGAATATAGGGTAGTTATTTAATTGATTGTAAATACTATAAGACTCATTCGTGTCATATATTACCATTTTTTCCTTAATTTTAAGATAGAGTTGGTAGAAAAAATTGATATCATCTAGTTAGAGTCAATCATGTTATAAATAAGGAAAATGAGAGATAGAAATCCTAAATTACTTTCCAAGAGTCATGAAAATATTTCTTCTTAACAAGAAAAGAAGTGAATAATCACTGATATAGCACCTATTACATTACAGATAGTGCAGTAAGTGCTTTTAAAGATATCTCCTTATTAGCCTCATTTTATAATCGAGGAAAATGAGGTAAACAGGTTAAGTGATTTGGCCAAGGTCATATGATTACTAAGTATTGATATCTAGATTTGAATGCAGGTCTTGATGACTCTAGGTCCAGTGTTCTACCCTCTACACTACCATTTGCTACATAGCAAAGGCATGGACAATATTACCTGTGTGGGACAGTGGAAAGGGCACCAGACAGTCAGAAGATCTGCCAGGCTGCAATTATCTATCTACCTATCTATCTGTCTGTCTATCTATCTATCTATCTATCTATCTATCTATCTATCTATCTATCTATCTGTCTGTCTGTCTGTCCGTCTGTCCATAGAGATAGATAAACCACTTCATCTCTCTGATCCTCAATGACCTCACATGTAAAATGTAGCATACTAGCATACCCTACATCACAGGGTGATTGTGAGAAAATAATTTCACAAAACTTAAGGCACAACAGAATGATCATATAACACTTTTACTCCATGGTGCCTAGTGTGCAAATTCTGATGCAGATTGGCAAGCTGTAATCTTTGGCCTTAGACACTTGGCTGAGACCAGAAGAGGCCAAGAGACAAGGCCTTGGCCCATACAGTTAGCATATGTCAGAGGTAGGACTTGACAGAGTCTGCTCTATCTTCACAACATTTTTATCATTTATATCCTTTTCACTCACAGCCATCACCCTGATTCTATCAGCCCTGGATTGGTTTATTGCAACAGACTCCTAAGTAGTCTTCCTGCCCAAAGTCTTTTCAACTTATACAAAGCTGCCAACAGGAGTTTTCTGAAACATACATCTGATTGTGTCAAGTCCTTGCCCTCAAAAACTCAATGGCTTTTTTATTACCTCCAGGATCAAATACAAAGTCCTCAGCTTGGTATTAACGTCCTCTATAATCCGGCCCCTCCATACTTTGTCAGTTTTCTTATGCTTTACTCACCTTCACAAATTCCACTTCTTGTCTTTCAGATACAACACTATCTCCTATCTCAGTGCCTTTGCATTGACTGTCTCCCATTGGCTCTTCTCTCTTCTCATCTCTAAATATTAGCTTCATTGGATTCCTTCAAGGATTTCTTTCCATTTATTCTGTATACATCTTGTAAGTACCTATTTATTTACATATAGTCTTCAGTTAGAATGTAAGCTTCTTGAGGATAGGAGTTGTGGTTTTGGTGTTTTCTTCTTTTGCTTTTCTCAGCATTCTGAGTGTTTAATATCATGCTTGACATTTAATAAAAGCTTATTAACTAACAACTCAGCTCTTCCCGACTCCAAGGCTAGCCCTGCATTTATTATGCTGTGTTTTCTCTTGTGATTATATTATAATATACCAGAATATTTAAAGGTTTTCTAGTCCTGAAAGACTCAATATACTCAAACTTGGGAGAAATTTTACAGGAAGAAATGTCAAGTTTTGGTTATTTACCTGCTATATAGTTATTTTTTTATTCTGATCTTTGGTTAAAGTCTCTTGTTCTACAGAGATTTTATTACTAGACATACCCCAAAGAAGTCATTAATAAGAAGAAAGTTCCCATATATACAAAACTACTTAAATTAGCACTTTTTGTGATAGTAAAAAATTGGAAAAAAATAGACGTCTATTGATTGTCTAAATGAACTGTGGTACATGAATGTAATGGAATATTATTACTGTAAGAAATGGTGTGTTATGACTATAGAGAATTATGGAAACATCAACAGAAACTAAAGCAGAGTAAAGTATGCAGAGCCAAGATAACAATGTATACAGTAACTACAATAATGCAAACAAAAAGAACTACTACATACCAAAGCAATAAAAAAATGGAGGTACCCAAATCATAAAGATCAAGGATGACTGAATGAAAAGATGAGAAGACACCTCCAACTCACCCCTTTCCTGGAGGTGGAAGCTCCACAAGGATTACACATTAAATGTGTCTTTGGACTATTTCAATGTATTGATCAGTTGTGCTGATTTTTTTCCTCTTTAAAAAATTCTCCTTGTTATACAGAATGGATCTCTAAAAAGGATATTTGGGATAAATATGATAATATAAGAAACAGAAGATATTAAAAGAGACATATTTAAAAAAAATTATGTGGAATTAAATTTTAAAAATGGAACATGGTATTCTGAAAATAAAATGATATTGCTTTGTACTTCAATTTAAAACAGTTTCTTATTTCAGTCTTGGTTTAGAAAACCAGTTCAAAATGCAAATATTTGTTTTAGTACATTAGTTATGATGAAAAGGTTCTGATGGAACTAGTTTTATATAAATGAGCATAATTTTATAAATGAGTGTAATTTTAAACTTACGGCCATAGCACAAATGTCTAAGAGAACACCATTCAAGGTACAATGGAAATTTATTTACAACTTATTTAAAATAGAGAGATTGCTTGAAAACCAGTATTGATGAAAAGATTGTTAATGGTTGAAAGGAGACTATATATAGCACATATATAGTAGAATGTGTGAATCAAAGAATTTTTAAAAGATATACTGTGCTGCATTCAGGCAATTCTATTAATTACCTAAAAAAAAAAAAATCAATGTATGGGGCAACTTGTACTATAGTCCCAAATATATGTTGTCCAACTATGTAATCCAATAATGTAAATATTTTAAAATTAATACAAGGAATTAAACAATAATAGAGAAAAAGAATGGGGACTAGTGGTGCAGTGGATAAAATACTAGCCCTGGAGTAAGAGGACCTAAATTCAAGTCAGACCTGAGACACATATTATATGTGTCTGACACATACTATATGACCCTAGATAAGTCATTTAACCCCCATTGCCTCTTAAAAAAAAATCACTATTGTAATTGTATGCAGGATACAAAACATTACAAATACAGAACTACATGGGTAAGGCAGTATAACAAACTCACAAAAGAAGTGTATGTCCCAGGGGGAGGGTTTAGAATGGATAAGTTATATAAGAACAGAAAGGGGTTAATTTAAGTACAATCTGTACTACAGAATTCATGCAATGACAAGACAATGTAAGGAAAAGTCCCCAGAATGTTGGGCAGATACCATGCGGTACATTTCATGGGGGGATATGAAAGAGAATTCATATGATATTCAGGCATGGATAGGTTGCAATTTTTATCAGTAGAGGGAATGTATGAGATCACAGATACAGCAGAGCATAATACAGAAAAATATAACTACTGTGGATATAAGAAATAATGACTCCTCAAATGTCGAAATTCTTAGAAACATCTGGTGTTCACTCAACCTTTTTTTTTTTTTAATAAAGACAAATTTTTAAGAATGAACTACTGGGATTACTATTTCCAGGGTATCATGTAAAAGAATTCAGAGCTTATAATCCTTTTTTTTTTATTCAAGGGAAACCACTTAATCTAAACATAGAAAATTATATTTGGTTATGAGGTACATAACACCTGAAATAATAAAAATTACTAATACACTGGCAAGGTTAAGTAAAAAAAGGGAAACTTTAAAGCTTGTAAAACCAAAAATGTTCTGTTACTCAGAAGTGGATTAGAATGTTCAAAGTGCTTCAGGACTCGACACCATGTACAAGCTGATTTATTCTCCAGGCATCATAATGCCTACCTACTTCAGAATGACAAATAGCACTGAGCTGAAATCTCAATGGCAGCGCCAGAGCTCTAACGGCAAAAGTCTTCCATCTTAATAGCCAAGCCTCTGCAATTCTGTTCATTTAAAATTCCGAGCATTTAACACTTCTTGTTGCATCTAAATCCAGACACAAAAACCTTCAAATCAAACTATTTACCTCTAGTGAAATCTCCCTTGAATAATTCATAAGTAGCAAGAAAGATAGGAGTGAGAAAGGCTGAAGCGAGTTTTAATGAAGTCTGGAGTCTCAAAAATAATGGTATAAAAGCTATTATGGCTTTTTTTTTTCTAACCCTATAAAAAGAAGTATCAGTCTCTCTAACACTGAACAATCCTAGGGAACAAGAAGAACAACACAGTTCAGATCGCTCCTTTTTTGTGATTGATATTGCTAACAAAATCACATGAGCTATTATGAAAAGAGGTTCTTTTGGGAAATTCACTATCAGGAAGCAGCTAATGTAATCACATTCAAATGTTTTTCTTCTCCCTTAAATGACAAAGGAATATCCAGTTCTTTATAATGTGTGTAGTAAGCAGAGATCCAATTAAAAAGAAACCATGAAAATGAGTAAATGTAGTCAGCTCCAATCTGGTGCTACACTAGCACCTGATTTTAGATGGTTCTGCTACATTTAAAAGCATTTGATAACAGGTGCAGGTACTAGGTTAACTAGTATTTTCTTCAGGAGCAGTGGACTTTACATTTTATTTTGCTAAAGAATCATCTTTGCCATCATTGGTTTAGTGACTGATCTTAGGCTTTTTATTAAAATAACATCACAATAGCCATTTAATATTAGTGTCTTCTTGTCTGGCATCCTAAATAAATATCTGAACAACAGAAATCAACAGTTAAAGGAGAGCTAAAGCATATCCAAGAGAAAAGGAAATGGAAGCATTACAGTAACTGAAAATCAGATGTAACTTACTTCAAATTTGTATTTTCGTAATCCACAGCTTCTTGCTATAGTTTTATTCTATCCTTTTAAAAAAGAAACTTATTTTAATGATATGCTATATCTCCCTGATTATATTTGGTCATGCAAAATTATCTTTTGGTAAAGATTTAAATAATATGCTTCAGCTTTGATTCTGGTAGAGGAATTATGATCATAAATCTTAATAATTTAGCTACACATAATAGAGTTAAAGAAAAAAGATACTCATATTTAAAATAAATTCTTGCTATTTCAAGTTAATGAATTTAATAGGAAAAAATAAAAACTTTTGGGTAAAACTTAGTTTTACTTGAAAAATTGCTGAATGTAATGTTAAATTCAAGGAGCCATAATTTTTGCAAACTTTTAAGTGCTTGATAAATTGCATTTTTGGCAATCCTGATGTCAACTACACAGCAAAAAAAAAAAAAAAACCTAAATGAAATTTTATGAAAAGGGATTCTGTAGAATTTTAGAATTGGTTGGAAGCTTAGAAAATTTAGTGCAAATTTTCAGGATAATAACCATAATAGCAGTAATATAAAAGGCATTTGTATAATGCTTTAAAGTTTGAAGATTGCTTTGCATGAGAAAACTTAAGGCAAAGAGAGATGGTGTGTCTTTTCCAAGACTTTAAAATTAACCACCCACTTAGGCGCTGAGTCCAAAGGGTAGATCACCTCATATTCCCACTTTATTCTACCATGCTGAATCTCTTTAGAAATGGTTTCCCGGCAAACTAGATAAACCAGGATTTAAAGTCTTGCCTTCATATCATTAGAACCACTGCAGAAAAACAATAAAACAATTCCCTTATTCTCTACTAGACCTTAATGGAGTAAAAATGTAGTTAATACTTTCTTCCCTCTTTTCCCTAGACAAATAGATGGATGGACAGACCAGACATACAGGGATAGACAGATACAGACAGACAGACAGACAGACATTTCACTCACAGTCAAGAACTACAACTCTGTTAGGTTTAGCTATAAAGTATGAAGTGTCTCTTTAAATTATTTATCTAAATTATTATTGGTTTTTAGTGTACATAGGTTTATAATTAAGTAATGGGAACACTTGTAATGACAGTCATTTAAGTAAATTCTCATCTTTAGAAATGTGAATTTATAAGCCTTTTCTCTTCTTTCTGACCTCATATTAAATTACACTATCTAGGGAAAAGATTATCCAATGTGATGATACATTATAAATACAAATACCAACAATAGATAATTCATTCTTCTACCTAAAATTCCATTGCTCAACACAATTGATGGCAACATAATTACATTGAATGAGTATCAACAGTTTTTAAAAGCCTCTGTATAGCTATTATAGACTTATAAGAATTACCACCTGAGTCAAAGATAACTATTTTAGTTGAAAAGTGATAAATTCATCAGGGATAAAAATCAATATGTACAGGCATGTTTGTTATAAAGCTGGTTGAGACAAGACATCAAAAAATGCAGTGGCTAGCACAAAACAAGTGATTTTTAATAACTACTCTGTAAATAACCTTTGTTCAAGCCTTTCCTCTGTATCCTCCTCACCCTCCCTTCACCCTCCCCTCACTCCCTTTAGACATAGTGCCTGTATTCAAGATATAGTTACTGAATTAACGATATTTGGCAAAAATAAAATCTCTGATGAAAGAATAGTTTTCTCTCCATTCACAATTAAATACTTCATCTTTTATTGTTCTTTGATAGATATTCAGATTATAGCAATTAAAAATTTATCCATGTATAATGATGATGATGGTGAAACATAAATAAATTGTGTTATCTTATTTTTATTCATTTAAAAATTCACACTAAAAATGGGTGTCTGTTTAACTTTGCTGATTATTTTAAAGTGACTGGGATATAAGTGAGTGGTGATGTATTAATTAGGTTCCAAAATATACTTACTAAAAATGGATTTAATATGAGATTGCTTAGAATAAGAGAAAAATTAGTGATGATTTAATTACATGAATATGTTAGTTTCTTTATTAGATGACAACATAGTGAAATTTTCTCCCAGGGAGAAAACAAGGGAAGGAATTAGTAGAAAATGAGTTCTATACTATTTGCACTTTTAAGAATGTCAAAGAAATATAGTAGGATGACATTTATATTATGTGTTCAAACACATTTCAAGAAAATTAGTTCAATTGAATAAATTTTGATTGTATTCATTTTCAAAGGGTAACAATTATTAAAACCTACATGAATTTTCTATTTTTCTACTGTAGATATATCTAAGTATATTCTACTCACTTAAAAATAAGTTGCAAATTTCACCTTCTTTGAGAAAACTATCAACAAGGAAAAAAATATTAACAAAGCCACAACAGTTCTTAAATAGTGTAAGCACACTAGTAAATTTACCAGATAGAACATCAACACATATATGATATATATATATGATATATATAATATATATATGTGAAGGTTCATTATAGCATGCTGAAGATTATTATATAGCGTATTTATTGATAACATGGAAATATATAGGTTTATATAAATTTAACATGATTTGCTATCACAAAATAGCATCACATAAAAGAACAAAATCTGGTCCCTTCATTTTTGAAGGGAAAATTTGCCCATTATACACCAATAGTATTTTGTTCTTGTTCCCATTCTCTATTTGGATCAATACTGAATACGAATTTAAATCCAAATGACTTATTTTAGCAATCTTTACCCTATCATTGCTAAATCTTTTGAATAGTGTAATTCACAAAGGAATGACAATGAGACCATGGGATATAATAACTGCATTCATGGAATCAAATAATCTTGAGATTTAGAAGGGATTACAGGTGCTATGTAGTCCAGGTCATACCTGGAACAGTCTCTATTACATCCTTTTTCAATGATTATTTGAAGCCCACCAGTGGGGAGGAGCCTACTACTCACCATGTTCACTGATTCTACCCTCATGTATCTCTGTGAGAAATTTTTTCTTCCCATTTACTCTTATCAGTAAATATTGTGTAGAAGTACTTTCCACACTGTGTTCTTTATTCTGTCTGTTGGGACAAATGGAGTACGTGTAATACCTCTTTCATGTGACAGTCCTTCAAATATTTGAAAGGAACTACCAGGATTCCCCTAAGTATCCTTTTCTCCAGGCTAAACATTGTATTGCCCTTGATCAGCACTCATTTTTACATGACTCTGAGTGACTACATCATTGCGTTTGCCCTCCTTTTAATGCTCTCAATCTTGGTGACCTCTCTCTAAGAATATGGTATCCAGAATAGAAGCAATACTCCAAATATGATATGACCAAGGGAGATTACAGGGGGGCCTACAACTTTCCTTGTTCTGAACACAATGGTTCCCTTAATACAGCGTAAAATTTCATTGACTTTTCTGGCTACAACATGCTGTTGTTTTATACTGAGTTTAAATTTCACTAGAACCCACAGATCCTTTTTGTCAGATGAAAAAATATATCAAATCATGATAATAACTAAAGCCTACATATTGCTTTAAGGTTTGCAATGTTTCCTATACATTTACTCTTTTGATCCTTAAAACAAACAGCCCTCCAAAGAAGGTAAGATTATTGCCATTTTATACATGAAGGAATAGAAATATGGTAACATCAAAAGGTTTGTCCATAATTATATAACTAGTACATTTGTGAGGTGGTATTGAACCCAGACCATCCTGGCTGCAAGCCCAACACTGTAAAGGCTGCATCACAGTGCTTCCCATCATTGATAAGAACATTAAAAAAGAATTACCTCTCTAATATTATCTGTTAGTTTCATACTACTTAGAGGAAAATATACATAAAGCTGGGAAATGGTCTAGGAAAATTAAGTTTACATTGTTTCTGATTCAATGCTCTAAAAATTTGCCATGATGAAGCCAAACTTTTGAGGAATTCAACTACTTTACTGATGCAATAATATAAAGTGTGAGGTATTTCTAGAACAGTTTCCATAAAATCTCTAATAAATCAGATTTCAAAGTAATAATACTGAGTCACCAATGATTCCATGAACCACTTTCACAATTCTGCCCTTAAACCTTCCATAACTCTGCTTTTAAATTTTTAATGTATTTATTATGCTATCATGTATTGTAATTCTCTGTTGGTGTTTTAAGTCTTTCCTGAAATGAAAGAGATAAGGTATTATCCAAGCTCTGTATCTGTCCCAACATCCAACATAGGGGTCTGAAAAGAGTATTTTATAATTGCTTGTCAAATTCTGTTGTGTTCATATTACCAAAAGAAAAGACACATATTAAAACAGCTAGAAAAGAGTAGTAGAATTGCTTCTAAAAGTTCTTGTTTGGGGTTGTAAGTATTCTTATACTGTTTATAGGTGAAAGCCATGACCTGATTATGTTGAATATTTAATATCTGTTAGTTGTATCGGGTGGTTTTGCAGTGTTTTAATGGACTTTCTGAGCAGCAGTATATTTTTATGTATGAGACACAGCTTATACATTTCCAGTGGGCATTAGATATTGCTATAATTCCTTAAAGATCCATGGAATTAACAAGAAACTTTTGATGTGTGTATGGAGGATAAAAATAAGAGACTAGGAGATGATGTAAAAATATAACATAAAGGACATTTACTAGCATTTTATCCATTATTTTATGAAAGATAAAAGAAAACTGAGCACAGTGGATTGAGTGAAAGCATTTCCTTTTAAAGTGAGGATTCCCTGATTCCCTTCATGGTGCCTCTTTAGAATTAGTTCATGTGGATTAAATATTCTATTCTGTCACTTGCAACCAGTTTTCAAGCCAGGAATCTCTTCTTCTCATGCCACCGTGCATAGGGTAAATTATTAACTCTACTAGGATAATGTTCTGGACTCAGACTATTTTTCATCATTGCTTTCATCGTCAATAGGTGGTTATGCATTACAGAGGCAAAGGAAACAACAATGAAATGCATATAGGAGCCGCTGAACCCAAATGAAGAATTGAATAGCTCTGAAGGTAGCTCAGATATCCTAGTTAAAACCAGGGAGACAATTTCAAGCAACCAGGAAAGGTAATCAACTAAGAGAAACCCCATTTAGTACCCCCAGATTCAGAATCAAGTAAGTCATAGACCTTAAATGTCTGCATAGTCAGAAGCCCTCATCACTGCACAGTTCAGTTTATGGACCTCTATGATAACCTTTATGGACATGAGTGGCATTCAGACTTCTTAATTAAGTTATTCCCATACAAAACCAAATGACAAAATCAAATTTCTCCAATTTCTAATCAAACTAAAAATTTACTTTTTGACGGCATATGACTGGGACAATTTTCTCTCTATTAGTGATTTTCCAGGTCATAGAAGACTTGTTTAAATATTTATTTACCCTATCTGAAGTGTTAACCAAAGGGAAAGCAAGCTTTCAAGAAGGGATCATAGCCACGATTACTTTGCTTGATTCATTTTTCAGACTTGACTTAGTCTTAAACCACTTTCCAACCCTGGAGAAAACAAAGGCTCTGCTCTCCTAATTGGTGACACTCTTAACCAGACTACCATTTCAGGAGGGGCTCCTACCATGCTTCCTTCATTACTGATCACTCTCAGAATAGATTTCTTCTCTCCATCTTTTTTCCAATCATCTTGCTCCTATGATGATATTCCCCAAACCCACTTTTGTATCTCCTCATTAACATGTAAGCACCTTAAGGTTAGGTGCCATCTTGTTTCTTTGTATTTGTAGCCAAAACACTTAGCACTATGCACTTATATGTTCCAGAACCCAGTACATTGTAGGCATTTCAAAATGTTGATTGATTCCATCTTTCAGTTACTTAAAATCAAAGTGTTAAGGAAGGAAAGTAGAATAAAAATAAAGAGCTAGTATGAAAGCTTTTATCTGATGCTCTCATACTAGTTAACAGGATGATTTTTATAGATACTGATACCTACAACAAAAAAGGAAATAGAATTTCATTTTCCCCTAATCTCTAGAGTGTAACAGCCTATCTATAAAGTAATTGAAGATGTTTCTTTGAAAAAAATGCCCTACTTGCCTAAGGGAGTGCTTGCACATATTTCTACAGAAATACCCGATTGCACAAATGGAGCTAGAGATATATGGATTCAAAGATAACTAAGTACTCTTAAGCATTTCCTGTAATATGATATTGATATAAAAAATGTGAATGCTATTGTATAGCAATGAGATTTCTAACGAATTTATTTAAACAAATATGTTAAAATAACAGGTATGTTACAAAAAGAACTGTAATTAAGGTCAGGTACAGGGAGACAAAGGAAAAAAATCCTAAAACTGCTCCAGATTAAAGAAGGGATATGTGTCATGAATGTAATCCCCCAAGAATGAGTCCCCAAATTCAGAGTCAAAGAGTAGGAATAGAGAAGATAGCAGATCCAGCATTCCCAGGCAGAGAAGTGCCAGAAAAGATGTCCTTCTTCTAAGCCTAAAAGAAACAATGTTAAAAATCTGAAGCTCCCAGCCAACAATGTTTGTGCTAAACTACTGAATAGATTTGAAAACTCACTTAGTTAAGCTTTACTGTTTATACCCAATGAGTTCCAATGAGTAATCTTATTGGATGGGTACTTACTGTAATGTTAAATAGCCCATACCCCTGAAACCATCTGCCTTTTAACAATACCTTCCCTCTTACGTAGAATTCAGATACTTAGTAACCTCATCTCTCTGGAAAAAAACCCACAACATATTTTGAATAATTAATTATTGATAAGCAAATCAGAGAACAAGAAGGTAGGGCACAATAAAGTAGTTCACTGGAAAGAAGAAATTCCCTCTTTTATTCCTGAGTGATGATAAGTGAGATAGAAAAGACTGGAATATAAGAGAGAAAGGAGCAATCAAAGAACTACTGTATATTACAGCAGGAAGGTATCTCTTTTAACCAATCTAACTCTCTCTAAGACTAAGAGATTAAGGGACTTCTCCCAAATTACTCAAATACTGGAAAAGAAGCAACTAGACCTCAGGTATTTTGCCTGTCAGTCTAGAGATCTTCACATTATAGCACAAACCTTCTATTTCATTATTACTGAAAAGAATAGCATACTTATAAATCTACATGGTTTACCTAAATAGAATCCATCTATCCATTTTACAAATTAAAACTGGGTAGGAAGTTAATTAAATACTTGCTTTTGAGTTTGTAGACTTTATATAACATTTTTTCTTTTTTAATTTTTTCATACAGTAAAGATAGCACATGCTCCTTGATAGCATTACCTCCTTTACTGATCAGTTCATTAACTTCTGAAATGAAATTAAAATGCCAGAATGAGTGAAGGGATAAGAATGGAGAGATGGATAAAGAACAATTAGAATGGAGAATATGATCACATACTATATTCATCTGAAATACTCACATTGCACTATGTATGTATATATATATATACATATACACACACATACGTGTGTGTGTGTATGTAAGTATACTACTGCTTCATTTGTGGTCATCTTCTTTATCCAATTGGATTATAAGGTTAAGAACCATATGTCATATATGTGGTTCTGCTACATTGCCTAGCATGGAGCTAAGCTCAAAATGGGATCTCACTGAATTTATTTCAGAAAGAAATCTCACTGGTTCCCAATGGTTTCACTACTATCTGTATGTAAATGATATCCAGACCTATATTTCCAACACTAACAACTCTTTAGAGTTCTAGGTTCCTTATCACCAAATGCCTATTGGATACAATGAACTAGAGGTACTATGATCATTTGAAACTCAACGTGTTCAAAACAGAACTCATCTATCTAAAAATCCATCCCTCTTCAAAACCTTCCTGTTATTATTGAAAGCACCATCACTCTTCTTGGGTCTTCCAGTGACCCAAGTTCACAAACTCAGTGCCATCTTGAATTCTTTACATCTATACATCCAGTCAATTGCTAAATCTTGTTATTTACAACTCAACATTTTCCTAATCCATTCCCTCTCACACAGTTACTTCTCACATTGATGCCCTAATACCATCTAGCCTTGATGATCTTAATAGTCTCTTAATTGGTTCCTCTGCCTCAAGTTTCCCCACACTTCCAATCATTATCCTCCATAACTATAGCCACTAAAGTACAGGCTTAACCACGTCACTTCCCTACTCAATGGACTGTAGTTGCACCTCTCACCTCTAGGATCCCATATATCTCCTCTGCTGGGTATTCAAAACTCTTCACAACCTGGCTCTGACATATCTTTCTTTCACTTAATTACCTAGTACTCCCTTTTAGTCACTCCATAATTCAGTCAAACAGGCCCAATTCTTGATGCATGACACAGTCTCTTGTCTCTAGGCCTTTGTGTCATCTTTCCGCCATTCCTGGAATGCATTCCTCCCTCACCTCCACCATTTAGAATTCTTTCGAGACTCAGTTCAAGTGCCACCTTTCACATGAGCCTTTACCTGAAGTCCCCAGTTGCTGATACTTTCTGCCACACGATTTACTTCACATCTATTTTTCACATACAATATATGGACATGACTGTCACACCCAACATAAAATAAGCCCCTCCTGGGCAAGGATGGTTTCCTTTTCTCTGTGTATTCCGAGGGCCAAACATTATGCCTGACATACAGTAGGACTTTAATAAATGATTGTTGATTGACCAAAAGTCAAATAATGTTTCAAAAAAAAAAAATAAAACATTCAAAAAAAAGCAGCTACATCTTGCATAGAGGGGATAATGAAGAAAATGTGCTCACATATGATTTCAACCAGATTGTCTCAAATGATTTATGAACTTGTAATTTCTTAAGCTTACAAAGCTGATAAGGTAGGCAGCATTACATTGTAGAAAACACCACAACCTGGGTTCCAGTACTAGGCTTCACTATTTACTAGCTATGGAATCGTAAGCAAGTCACTCAGCCTTTTTGTAGCTTAATTTCCTCATCTGTAAAACAGAGGGGACAAAAACCTATTGTTTCCATTTCATGGAAGTGGGAAATAAAATGAGGGAAATTATGAGAAAACATTTTGAAAAGTGGAAATACTATAGAAATATGAATTATATTATGAGTCACAGGGGTTGAACAATATGTAAAATAATCATGTCAATGAAATGCTGCATCATTATAAGTTTGACATCATTAATTTAAAATTTGATGGAATACATTATAAAATCTCTTTGGTTCTATAATTCATAATGGGTTAATGAAATTTCTCTAATAGGTACATAAGATAGATGGAAGGACATTAAACAAAGATTTAGTTACTCATAAAAAGGAAAAAATAAGTTACGATAATTTCAGATCATTCTTCAAATCAGTACAGTTACACTGAATTTAACTTACAAATCAAACAATCTTAGAATGATATACCTAATTAATGCATTTTCTTTATGTATCAGTTTGTATTATGTACATACTTTTGCCTGAAGATTTCTTTGGGTGTGTTAAAACGTGAAGGAAATAAAAGCCAGTTTCCTAATATTGCAAATTAATCATTATAAGGTTTTTTTCAACTCCATGAATCTTCAACCAACTATTCATATACTGTTTTATTTTTACGCTGGCTTGACACTGAAAAAATATGAATGTTTAATTTATGAACAAAAAAATGTAACTGTATTAGCCAAAATACATTTGTTCTAGAATCTTTTAGTTCTTTAAAAAGGGATAGGAAAGTTCAATTAGTGCTAATGAGGTTCTTTGATTTAACTGATTGTATTTGATTTCACTGAGTAATGTTTTGGGAGATAACAAATGCCATAAAACACTCAGATCATATCCCAAGCTATTAGCAAAACTTGTATAATTTAGCAGCTTTTTAAATTAAATTCACCACCAAACTCTTTCTTCCATACTTTGTCATGGTCTGAAGTGCTCTTGGCTTCTTGAAGGCCATACAAGCTATGTCTAAGCTTCAGATACCATCACAGTGGTACCTATATCTCACATGCATGAGCCTGGCTAAGTCTGGAAAGGCTCAACAGCAGGTTTGTCACACAGTGACAGATTCATACAAAATTTCCTTCCTTAAAATTTGCGTAACCTCTTCCTTTATCTACAGAAATAGTGGTGAAGTGAGGAAAAAGTCGTTAGGGCAGAGAGTCATAAGAATGCCTATTGCCCATATTAATAGTTTGCATTTATATATCACTTTAAAGTTCAAAATACGCTTTGTTTATGTTATCTCATTTGATACTGACAATAAACCTGTGGTGTAGATGTCATTATTATCTCCATTTTGGAGACGAGCAAACTGAGCGGAAAGATAAAGGACTTCTGGGTAAATTAGTCACATGAAATGTGCAGAAGACACTTTCTCACCCATATTGCAGCAATGAATGATCTAAAATGAGCACAAGATGGCATAATGACCAAAACAATCCAAAGGGAAACTTCTGTAATCCTCCATCCAGGATCGAAAGAAGAAGATAACCAGAATCTGTGGACACTGAAAGACCAGTCTTTCCAAAGAAGTCAGTATTAAACATCCTGAGGAATATCAGGTCACTGGATCCAGACGACTCTGGAGGGGAAGTGAGGCTGGTGAACTGCATAGCCCTCTCTCATTCAAAACAAAGTCAAATGCAAATCATGTCATCATTTCTCTGATGGCATGGTCTTCTTTGGGAATGAATGATGAACGCAAACCTGTGAGTAGACTCAGCTCCTCCTGTCTTGTCTGTCCCCCGTCCCCTTCCTTCTCCTTTCCAAAGGAATGTAAATTTGGATGGCCAAAAGATGCCCAGGTGACTTGGGTTTTACTACCTGGTATCCCCTCCCCTTCCCTCCCCTTCCCTTCCCTTCCCTAACCTGAACCTTGAGCCTACTGCATTCTGAAGCTCAGACACTAGGGGGACCCTGCCTCCTGCTTAAAGGCTCTCTTCCGGACTCTCCTAGCTTTAGAGTCATTATCAATAGTAACTGTTGCTGTTCCCCTCCCACTGACGTCTTTCTTTTTGCTGTCTCATTAAAGGGGCCATGCTCTGACTACTTCTTAAACAGGTCTATTCAAGAAATGGGTGTTACCTCACCCTCCGTGAGTACCTGCATAGACCTTGGCCTAAAGAGTCCAAGGTCTCCCAGTGCATCCTGGGTCATCTCCAGTCATCCTGAGGAATATCTGGTCACTGGATTCAGATGGCTCTGGAGGAGAAGTGAGGCTGGTGACCTGCACAGCCCTCCCTCCCTCAAAACAAAGTCAAGTGCAAGTCATGTTATCATTTCTCTGATGGCATGGTCTTCTTCGGCAATGAAGGACGAACACAACAATCCACATAAACAAGCCTGAGGAAAATTCCACGGTAGGGAAATGAAGCCTGTAGCCAACTCTCACAGGAACCTGACTAAAGAAACCCCAAGAGACACAAAAGAGACGGCTCCTTGATCAAGGAACCTTAAACCAGGGTAAGAAAAGAAGATCACTCAGCATCTACATCAAGAATAACTTACCATTTAAACTGAGGATAATCATACAGAGAAAAAGAAATATACTTTTAATGGAATATAAGATTTTCCCAGCATTAACAATAAAAAGACTAGAACGAAGTAAAAGTTTTAAAATGTACACATTCAGGGTAAGAGAAAATTCGAAAGGTTTTGAGCCCTTGGTAGAAGAAATATAATGAAGAAATGTTTATATTCTTAAGGAGAAGAAGAAAAACCCATTATTGCAGAGTCTAAATATCTACAAGGAACATAAAGATACTTATAGAAGAGAACAGAGCACCTAAAGCCAGAGAAAAACAGGAGTTTGGTTCTTTGGCAATCTAAAGATTAAAAAGAAAAGGTATGAAAAAGGAAACACAGTAGAGAAGAAAGAAGGAGGAAGAGGTGTGAACTTACTATCTCATATATTTGGGATCTATGAGATGATGGAGTAAGGTGTGGAGGCAAAGGGGATCCTGTAAATCTCACTTCCTGTAAGTCAGAGAATGAAAGGCTGAACATGCACTGGTGCATGCAAACACACACACATACAAACACACATACACACACAATTTGGTGTAAAGATACAGTAAACAAGAAAATAAATGAGGTCTGGGAAAGGGGAGAAGGAGGTTTCAAAGGAACAGTAGCACTAATGAGGAATAAGTCATTAGCAGAAAAAACCCCCAGCACTGGAGATTGAATGCTGATGACTGTACAAAAAAAGAAAAGAAAAAAGAAGAAGAAATTATAATTGGAGGCTAAGGTGATAAGATTAAAAAGACATAGCAGAAACGGAACATTTCAATTACAGATCACTAGCATGAAGCACAGTCTTCTTTCACTACCTTCTTCTGTAAAGGGGAGGCAGGGAGCAAAAAGAGGTAAAATCATAAGAGGATAGGAAATATGGAAACACACAATTAACAATTGTAAGTGAGATATACTCATAAATGAAATGGAAGAGGAGAGCAGAATGTATTAGAAATATAATGCTGTGTACAAGAAGAACACTTTAACACAAATATTCATATGGAGCTAAAATATAGGGCTGGAACAAAATCTGTTATGTTTTAGTTGAACACAAAAGGCAAGGGGAGCATTCAAGATCTCAGACAAGGCAATAGCAAAAGTAGACATTTCAAGAGATAAACAAGGAAACTGCAGGAAAAGCACTGAAAACTGAATCAATATTAATCCTTCAATAATAAATGTGTTATATGCATAGTATTTAAAAACTTAAAGGAATACAGTTAACTGTATTTTCTCAGTCTTTTTTACTAGCACAACATCAGTTTCATGCCCCAAATTATGGGAACACCCCAAAGCTGGTTATTAAGCCCTCATGTTTCATCTTTTCTCTCCTCTCAGATTCTGTCTTTACACCAGGCCTGTACGATCTGCCACCTGCCAAAGAATTTTCTCTACATACAAAGGATGCTTTCCTCTACATTTTTTGTGGGCATCTCAAAATCCTTTGGCATGTCACAAGTGGCCTACAGGCTGCAGGTTATTCAGGCCTACTTTATATCCTCTTTCAGCAATCTCATCAGTTCCACTGGGTTCAATAACATCTACCACTGGTATGCCTAATGAGCTCCAACCATTTTGAAACCACCCACTACCTACGGGACATTTCTCAAAGACATAACATTACAGACATAACATGTCCAAAACAAAACTCATTCTCTTATTCTGTCAAACCCAACTCGCCATCTCTAACTTTCCTGCTTATGTCCAGGGTACTACCATCTTTCCAGTTACCAAGGTTCAAAACCTCAGAGGGATCATCAACTCTTTCCATTCCTACAGCCCCCATATCCAGTCATCTTGCTGACTGTGCCTTGGTAACATATCTTCCATTTGTCCCCTTTTGTCTATATCATTTCCAGTCTTCAACCTAGTCTTGCAATAGTCTCCTAACTGGTCTCCTTATCACAAATCGCTCTACTCTAATTCATGTTCCCCTAAAATTGAAAAAGTGAAATTCCTAAAGCACAAGTCTAACCATTTCTCCTCTCTGCTCAGGAAGCTCCAATGATTGCCTTGTACCTCTAGGATAAAATACATACTTCTTTGCTACAGTTTTTACAATCTAACTCTACCTTACTATTCTAGGCTTAATATATGCTACTACCCTTTTTGTGCATGCTACTTGCTGTACATACCTTCTATCTCTTAAATGACCTTTGAAGAGACTGACCACAATTCCTAGAATGAAGACTCTCATTCATTCCATCTTTTATTCTCTTCAAATTGTAGCTCACGGACCACCTTCTTGGATGTCTTTTTAGTGTCTGCTCAGCTACTAGTGCCCCTCCCAAGCACCTGGAAAATCTGAATTCAAATCCAGCTTTTGAAACTGAGTAGCTGTGTGACCCTAGGCAAGTCATTTAACTGCTCTCTGCCTTAACCTCCTCAACTATAAAATGAGATCATGATACTACCTATCACACAGGGTTGTTGTGAAGGAAGATCAGACAAAATAGTTGTAAAGTACTTAGCACAGTGTAAAGCATACAGTGGGTACTTAATCAATGTCTGTTTCCTTCTTTCTCACTAATTTATAATTACCATGCAGACATTTTGCATTTTCTTATGTGTATTATATGTTATTTTCCTCACAGTAAAACATAAGCTCCTTAGAGGCAAGGGCTATTTTATTTTTTCTTTGTAAATCCGAGAGCTAGCAGTTTCAGGAACACAGTCAATACTTACTAAATGCTTCTTGATTGATTCCTTTGCTTTGTACATGTGTAATTCAAAAGAAGTTTTCCTTAAGTATTTATCATGTGCCAGTCACTATACATGGTTCTAGACATAAAAGGCAAAAATGAGACAGACCCTGACCTCAAGGAGCTTACATTCAACTGATGGTAAATGATGCACAAGGAAATGCAAAATATACATAAAATAAAAACAACATGATTCTGAGGAGCTGGGCAAACACAGACAATTGAGAGAACCAGGAAAGATCTCATATAAGAAGTGGGACTTGAGTCAAAACTTAAGTGGACATAAAAATTCCAAAGAGAAAGAAAAGAGAAGGGAGAACATTCCAAGCATGCTTGTGCAAAGACAGGAATGTATTTTGAAGAGAGAACAGTAAATAGGCAAATTTAGCTAGAACACCAAGTGCCTGAAGTGAAGTAACAGGAAATAAGTCTGGAAGAATATGAGAAGCCTCACTATGAAGGGCCAGAACAGTATAAATTTATCCTAGATGTAGCAGAAAGGCAATGATGCTTTAAGCAGGAGACTTGAAAGCTCCACCTGCACTTTCATAATTCCAATTCTACAGCTATTTTATAGAACAGATTGAAAAGGAAAGAGACTGAAAGCAGAGATTCCAATTAGGAAGATGCTAAGTGAGATACCTAAATCATTGAGAGGTGATGAGGGTCTTAACCAAGGTGGTGACTGCGTGAGTGGAGGGAAAGAAATGAGTATGAGATACTGTGGAGATAATGAAAAAGACTTGGTAACTGACTAGAAATAGGGAGGGATGGAAAGGATCCAATCAAAAATGACTCTGATTCTGAATCTAGGTTACCGAAAGGAAGCAGATGGCCTCAGTGGATAAAGGGAAGTCAGGAAGAGGTGGGGCTGCAGTACATAACAATAGTGATAACTTGCTTTTACTCTACATGATGCTTTACAGTCTACAAAGCCATTTTCTCACAACAACCTTGTCAGACAGGACACATAAATATTAGTATCCTGATTTAACAGACAAGTAAGCTGAATCTCTAAGTGACTAAGTGAAATGTCTTCTGTCACAGATCTAGTAATTAGCGGAAATGTGATTTGAAACCAGAGTCTAATTTTAAGTTCAGTGTACCATAGTGGGCTAAATAAATATTTACTAAATGAATCAATCAAGAAAGCAGACTGGATGATACAGCCACTTATATAGATAAACATGGAAATGAGAAATGTGGGGATAATTGATCCTGATTTGTATTTCCCTCTGGAAATTAAAAAAAAAAAAGGAAAGAGAAAGGGGGAAAAAAGAGCTGAAATGTCAATTAGAGGACAATTATTCAGCTATCTGAGAATTTAACCAGTTCTGAGTACAGAATCCACATTCCACAACTTTCAAGACAAACTTCATTATGAGGAAGGGAAAAAATTACTAGTTTAGGTAATAAAAGGACTGGTATGACACTAAGGGTAATTTAAATCTGGCATTATAAATATGTATGGTTTTTTTCTTGAAGATGCAATACTTAATTATGAATCTGAGTTAACTCTGCAGGATATCCTGATGTGAACATTTTGTTCTTTACCTGAGGAAAGCAATTTTGGATTTTTAATCAGTTGCTTCTGCAACCTGGTGACATTTTATGCCAGCGAGTGTCCTAATACAAAGTGCCGGTGAATGGCCTAATACACTGCAGATGTGCTTACCACAGAATATGGAATCTCTCAAAAAGGTCTAGGTTTTCAGGTACCAAAGCATATTGATTTCAGTCTTTAAAAACAGTACTAATGCCATGTGATCTTAAGTAGTCACTAGACAGGATTATAAATATATAGCTAGAAGAGATTTTGGAGATCATGCAACCCATTCCTCTCATGTCACAGAATACAGAACTGAGTCTCCTCAAAATTAAATGACTAGTCCAAAGCCATATGAGTAAGTTATAAGTGGAAGAACTAAAATTTTAATCCAGATCTTCAGATTCAAAATTCAGTTCTCTTTATACTGTGCAAAATTGCCCTAATGATCTATATGTTTTATCTGCAAAATGTGACAGTTGTACCAAATGGTCCCTAAGGTGACAATAGTTTATGATTTCATATATATATATGTTTAATAGTTTATGATTTCATATATATATATACGCACATATATACATATACATACACACATATGCACATGTGTGTATAGATACATTTCCATTTAGTCATCTTCTGTGATGGGTCCTCCTTAATGGGGATCTTAATAAACGATTCTGTCTCATTAAAGCATGAATTCAATTCAACATTTGTTAAAAATTATTATGCATAACACATTGTGTTGCATGTTGAAGATAAAGTCATAAATATGTTACAGATCTTGCTTTCAAAGGGTTTGCAATCAGATGAGGCAGAGAAAGGGAAATGTATATACAAATGATATAAAAGTTATCTGAGTACAAAGGACAAGTAGAAGTAAAGTTCTCTAAGCTATGTAAAGAAGAGTGATAAGCAAGGGAGACTTCAGGATACATGTAAGCATGTCATGGTGCTTCTCTATAAATGATTGAAAAGTATTCAATCAAAGCAATAAAATGAAAACAATTTAGTACTCAAAGGACTGAGTTTAGCAAAGGTTCAAGTTTGGTTTGTTTTTCTTTTTCATTAACCTCAAGTTTAATATCAGTGAAAAAATACCTAATATTTGGAGAAGCCTCTATCAGTTTCGGAAATCCATATCAATTTTGTCTGCAAAAGTAATTTATGGCAAGAATTGACTATTAGAATTAGTGGCTGAATCAAAGGATCTCATAAAGTGGAAGGATCATTAGTTCAACTAGGAGCGATCTAGTTCATCAATTTCTGAACAGGAATCTCTTCTGCAGCATACCTGTCGTGTGATTATCTACTTCCAGGGAGGGAAAATTCACTATCTCAAGATGTAACCCATTTCATTCTTGTAAAATGCTAAAATTGTTAGAAATGTTTCTTTGCATCCAGTCTTAATCTTCCTCTTTGCAGCTTCTACTCATTGATCTAATGTCAGCAAAATCCTTGAAGACATCTGTCATGCTCTTCCTCCTTTCTCTCTACCAATGCTTATTTTTTTTTCAATCTAAGCATTCCACTTAATGGAATGTTGGACATAAAATTCAGAAAGAGGTATGCACTTTTAGACATGGTTCTTGTAGGAATTAAGTTGACTGGGCTATGCATATTTGTTATGAATGCTTTATTTTTAATTTTTTTGTATGTTAAAGAGGGGGAATTGTTTCATTCTTTGTATTTGTAACCTCACTCTGATACACAGTAGATAACAAACACATTGATTGATTGATAATAAACTCTCCATTGCCTAAAAGACAAAAGCAAACTACTTATTTTGATGCTGAAAGTGCTCAAAGAATTACTCTAATCTGAATTTTCTTCCTTATTTCATGGTACTCCCCTTTTTACACTACATTCCAGCTAAAATTTAGAACCTTTTGAGAACTTCATGGTCTAAAGAGAATCCTTCTCTGCAGCTTCTGTGCAGGACATGATTCTGTGACCCTGCCAAACATCAAAGGAGAATACGGGATTGCCATTTTGTGCTTTGTTTTATTTTGATAGTAAGATGCTACAAAAAAGCCCCCATAATTGTGTCTATCTTAGATTCACTCACAATTTTATCATATGAGTAATAAGTACACTATTCTTCAATCTCATTCTAAACTGCCCCGCCTCTGTCCATTTTTCACACATTTCCTACTCTTGAAATAGACTCCTCATCCTAACTCATCCTGAAAGCCCTCTCCTTGATCAAGGACTAGTTCTTATGAGGAGCCTTCCACCAATCTCTCTGAACCTCAGCTCCAATCCCAGTGTCTGTTCCATTTTTTCATTTTATTTCTCCATATTACAGGATATAATCGAGAGTGTTGGATTTATGGTTCAAGCTTCAATCTTAGTCAAGCAAGCTTCATGCTACAGACATGTTATAGCCTCCCTGAGTCTCTATCTTCTTATGTGCATAAATAAAATAACACTTGCGCTACCTGTATCACAGGGTTGAGATGAGGGGATAGCTTTGTAAACTTGCAATTATTATATAATGGGACCTATTCTGATCCTTCATTTGCCACTCCTTCACACTCTGGACCACTCCTATTACACACCAGGAATCTCTATATACTAGAAGATTGCTTTAACTTCAAAACTCACACCTCTTCAGTACTCTCTGGCCCTGAACTCCTCCATCTCAATGGATATTTGGCAGTTCCTCCAAGAACCTCAATTGAGGAGGGCATCCAGACCAGTCATCTTTTCATTTACACTCTGTTGTACTCATATGTGGATTTCTCCATCATGTACCCAATGCTTCATAAGGTACCTTCCCTCTCTCCACTCCCCTTTTCAGCTTCCTTTTGTGTTGGTCTTCCCACATTAGCATACAAGTTCCAAGGAAAGTGGAGGCTAACTTTTGCATTTCTTTGTATCCCAGAGTTTAGCATAGTGCCTGTCATATAGTAGGCTTTTAATAAAGGTTTACTGATTGACTAATGGGTCTATTATATTATAAACATGTATACTTGTTACATATAGTCTAGCTTACATCCATGCAATATCTTTTTTCAACCTGTGTGATGTGTTTGGGTGTATTTCCCCCTGTAAATCCTATGTAGATGAACTAAAAACTTTCCTCTAGGTTTTTTTTTTAAGTAATTTGTGGTACTAGTGCATGTATAGAACAGCATGTTCATTACCATTTACTCTGGTTATATATTCAACCTTCCTTTCTTTACAGTTATATATGACTTTAATGAAGTCTATCACATCATTTCCTTAACAGAGATATGGTCCTATAGCCTACCCATTAGGTATTTCTCCAATGCCCTTTGGGTAAATTTATACTCCAATATTTGGGGATTTTATAAGTATTATCTCATTTAATTCTCCTAATAACATTAGGAAATATGTATTACTCTTATCTTCATGTTACAGATAAGGAAGCTGAGGTGCAGAAGGGTTAAGTGACTTGCCCTGGATTTGACAGGCAGAATTTGATTTTAATTCTTCCTAACTCTACAGCGCTCTATCTCCTGAACTATCTACCTTCCTTTAACAAGTGTACCCATCAAGCTTATTTGTTTATATGGTATTTGTTTATGCGCTGATGAATTAATGAGCTCTTTCCAAATACATGTCAAAATCTGAGAAATATGTATCCTTTAATCTCCTTACTTATAATGTGCAGATAAATCCATCTCATCTGTTTCCCTCTATGATTTTCATTGAGGAGTCCTTACAGATTTCTAGGACTTAATGCAATTAGTAATAAAATATGTAAATTGAAAAGCAGCCTGGCATTACTCACTGGGGATACAAAGTGGATAAAGAGCCAGCATGAGCTAGCAACACTTCATTTGTGTGACCCTGGAAAAGTCATTCAACTACTCATTGCAAGCTATAGAGAAGGTACTTACTTGCAGCAATAGAGGAAGTTTCCTTACTAGGAAGTTCCACATAGCAGTGAAATCACAGATCTAATTCCTATCCCTGCTCAGCAAATTGAAGTCCTTGGAGAGACTCATCATCAAAGGAATCTTATTTGGCCTCTCTGCAGGAAACTGTCCAGGTCCCTACTAAACTTTCTTGATAAAAATTTTCTGTTTCATATTATTTTTAAATATATACACATGTGTGTATGTATCTATGTGTGTATAGATAGATATAATATATAGATATAGAGATAGAGGTATTTCAATAGGGAGTTGGAAAAATACCTGTGCAATAACCCCAATCTAAAATTTATTCCCACAATTTTGTCATGTGAACTATTAAAATAGCCTGCTGGTTGGTTTTCCTATCATGGTTCTCTCCACTCTAGTTCAAACTCCGCTGAGCTGTCAAAATGATGTTACTAAACAGGCAGATCTGACCATGTCATCACCTTATACAATAAATTCCAATCTCCCTATCACCACCAGGATCAAATACAAATAAAATACAAAATACAAAATTTTTGGTGTTTAAAGTCCTTAATGATGTCTTCTCCCAACACACATGCACACACACATGCACATGCACACACACATGCACATACACATGTATACACATACACACACACACAAAAACACATTCAATAATTCAATGTCACTATCCTTCTTGGTAATTCCTTAAATATGATAATCCATTTATAAACTCCAGATATTTTTACTGACTCTCCCCCATACCTAGAAGGCTCTCCCTCATATCCTTCTCTGGGCTTCCCTGGCTTACATCAAGTCCCAGCTAAAATTTCATCTTCTACAGAATGCATTCCCTGATCCTCCTTAATGCTTGTGCTTTCATTTCAATTTATCCTTCATATAACTTGGGTAGCTAGGTGGATAGAGCACTGAGCCTGGCATCAGGGAGAATCATCTTCCTGAGTTCAAATCTGTCCTCAGACATTGTGACCCTAGGCAAGTCATTCAACCTTGTTATCCTCAATTTTCTTTCTGTAAAATGACTTAGAGAAGGAAACAGCAGGTTGCTCCAGAATCCTTGACAAGAAAACCCCAAATGGGATCACAAAGAGTTGGACATATTGAAACAACTCAACAACATGAGCAAACTCATTTAGAGCTGCCATTTTTAAACCTTTCTTTGTCTTCCCATTCTGTAATGCTTAGCACTCTGACTGTGACCATTTTATTTTGTCCTTGTTGAAATGCTTTATGTCATATTTAGAATCGTTTCTCAGTTTGGATATCCTGAACATTGATGCCTGAGGACTTTTAAATTTGCATCACCTCAAGCAATGACTTCTAGGTTATATTCCCTTATTTCCATTTCATGTACTTGTTTTGTATTTATGAGATAATTTATAGTAAAAATATTAATGAATATTCTTCTGTATTTTTAATGCTTATCAGTTTGTTAATTGTGGAGAAAATGGAGCTCACTAAGAGTATGAAATTATATTAATGTTTTTGGACATTGTAAAACTTTAGAGATTTTGAATAACTTCACCCTCCCATTTCTATCACTTCACCAACATCATGAGAGAGATTACAGAGATCCAAGGAAAATTTTTAAAATCTTGGAGAGATATGGCCAAAAATTACCTCACTTTATGGATCACCTTAGGCTGATCCTTGGATGATTGACCCAGTTTGTTGCTGGGATTATATTTGAAGCTTATTTAGCTCTTGAGATTCTGCCAGGACTTGTATTTCATTGACAAATCTTACAAGAACCTAGGTCATCTCTGACATTCTAAGCTGTTGGAGCAGGACTGCTGAATTGTTGAAGTATAACAAAACACATTAAAAAAAGGAGAGCTTTGGCATAAAAGAAAGAACTTGGGTCTTCAAATTAATCAAAAATTATTTTCATTAGCACATCATCTTTTAAGTTATACCACTTTTTGTTTTAGATAGCAATTTTCATTCTTATTCAAAAAGTTCCATCCTCATTGTACCCTGATAAGTCTATTGGATTGGAAATCCACAAAAAGAAAAAAAAATCAAATTATCCACACTAGATTTTTTTAAAGTGTGTGTATATACATATATGCTTAAGTATATATTATATATATATATATATGTACACATATACATGTATATATAATATGTATATGTATAACATATAGATATACAGATATATATAGTCAAAATTATAATATTCACTTTTAAGGTATCCTGACGATTGAATTTGTTAATATGAAAATTTTGGGAACATGCTGCAAAGGGATAATGGAATGGGTTCAGAATTGGGAAGAAAGTGAATGCTATGTTATAATCCCAAACTATTCAAATAGCAAAATTATACTTCTTGAATACCAAATTTGGCTTCATCAAACCAATTTGTCCATGGGACATAAATGGTAAGAAGGGAAAAAATTTAAAAGACAATTCATGATCAAGAAATGAAAGCATAAAACTAGGTAACATTTGTACACATGACTATGCATCACAAATATTTTTTGTTAAGAAGAGAGTTGGAAGATACTGGATATAGAAATCTTTGAACATTATAGAAATAAAACTGATTAGGCAATCAGAAAAGAAATATGTGATAACTGATCTAAGAGTTATTTCAGAATCAGCCACCTGTTAGAAGCTAGGGAGAAGATGAGAAGACATTTCATGTGTTTATAACAGGTCCAAATTGACCTCTTAAACTCTGAAAAGTTGGGAATGGAAATAAAAACACATGGACTTTCACTATTTCTTAGTAAAGCCTAAAATAATGCTAAATATTTATTAAAATAGGGAAGCCAAAAGACATCATAAATCATGTCAGACATCAAACATAAAATGCATTTGTTTAAATAAAAACAAAGCTGCCAAGGAAGACAAAAAGTTATAAGAAAATTCACTTGCATAACAGCCAAAGTAATAATAAAGATAAGATAGAAAGCAGAAGAAACTTCTAATCTTTATAGATAAAACTGAAAAAAAAACAGTAAATAGATATGGAATGAAATGATCTGATGACATTTCTACAGTAATCTATTTCCATTACCATTAAAAGTGGAACTCCAACATTTGAAACCTACCCCTTGAATACCTAATGTACTATGGGAGGTGGGAAAATTGGTACTTAAGAAGATCAAATTGAAAAGGGTCTAGAACTCACTGAATACAAATCGGGAAAAGTCATTTTTGAAGATAATATAATTGGTGTACTGAATGGATGGTTTGCATTGGCATCAGGGGAAAATAAAACAAAAACAAAACTTGGCCTCAGATCTGTCTCTTACATATGGTAGTTACATCACCAAGGGAAAATTATTTAAACTCCTAGTAGCCGTAGCCCATTTTTAAGATCAACAATGACAAATGAACTTCTAATCAATATTAGTATAAGGCATCTTTCCTCACACAGAAGAAAAAAACCATTCTGCATGTGCACATACATGGGCTCACTTATCTGCATCTCTCTATAATATGCACATATATTACATATATGTGTATCATCAAGATATTTCATGAAACCCCAAATATATATTTGAAAGAACTTAAGAAGTCATTTAATTCAATCCACAACCAAAAACCCTCTACAACATTTCTGATAAATGGCTATTCAGCCTTTACTTGAAGACTTCCATGTATGAGGTGTTTGCAGCTCATTCTACTTGAGGCTGTTCTAATTATTCAGAAGTCCTGTCTTAAGTAAGGTGAAATGTGTCCCAAAGCAGGGAAAGTCATATCACTTGCCCCAAAACTGAAAAAAAAAACACATGATAACTTTACCCAACAATAAAAATGGGGGAAAAAATTGAGCAAAAATCCCAAGGACTTAGATTTGCATAGCTTCTTAGATATTTGGAACATATTTTACAACACTAGCAGATGCACCAATGTTATAACAAAAAAGAGGGCTAACAGATGAATTTCCTAAGTGTTATATCAGAATTCATAAGATAGTGAACAAAATACAGGAATATTTATAGTACGTTCAATGCACCTTCTAAGGAATAGGCATGGAACTGACAAAAAAAAATCACACAATATAGGAAGATATGAGACAATCAAATCACTAAGATTATAAATCCATTTCTGTATATGAATGCAGAAAAAAACTATATAGCCTCAGAAGTCACGGAGCAGTTGGGTTCTGCAAATGTGAATGGATAACCCTCATGTCTGAGATAATTTATCTTAGTAGAAGTATGTTTAAAATTGTGAATAGTACCTGGAATCTTTTCAACCCTCCTAGTAGTAATGTATTTAAAAATATATAAATATAATACTTTTCATTAAATTTAGAAGCAAAACAAAATCAAACTGATAAAACTGGCATTCTTCATGCTTTTTATGGTTTTTTTAAGCCAGATATCAATATATCACTCTTAAATTTTGTGAGCATGTGTGCCTTTACAAGTTAATGAAATCTAGAGTAGATGGAGTTAGAATAAGAAAAAGCCAAACACGAATTCCTACTGAAATCAAAGACTGTGGGGGAATGCTTTTGGATTTGAATATGTTACTAAACCTTCTGTTTGAAAATATACCAACAAAATAATTTCTTTTTTTTTCTATCCATTATTTTAACTTGTTGAATGAGTGCTGAAATTGTTTTCTTGGTTATAAAAGGATAGATTTTTAAAGATTTTTTTTGATGGTTTGCTTTGGCCTAATTCAGTATAATATAAGATGCTTATCTACACACTCTTAAACCAAAATGTTACTTGAGAGATTGAGTTTTTTTAACTAATGCTTGTTTGTGTATATTTTATTTTCCAAATTTACAATTCAATTATATCATTTGCAACATTTAAAAAAAGAGATTTGAAATTAACAGTCTTTGCTGGGAAAACACAAGCAAACAATAAATAGAAAGAAGTGCCTGTAGTGAAAATGATTTGCCGCTGGGTATGTCATCTTTATTTTTCCCTGCTCCTACTCAAACTTTCTTAAGCCATCTTTAAATTCAGACCTAGGAATCTCCAGGGAAGTAAAAACAATCAGAAGGGAGAAAAATTGAATAGACCCTAGACTTTAAGGTTGATAGAAGTCTTATTATCAGAAAGATGGCACACTGTCTCCTGCTGGGACAGCTTCTCAGAAAACTTCTATTCCACTGGAATTGCAGACATACAAAGGCATTTTATACCCTGTGGGGAAGGGCAAGTAAAATTAATATCATGTCTTATATTTTTTCTTGGAGCACGACTCCTACTCCTGTATTGCTTATAACCCCTGTTTAAGAGTTTTTCTTACTTTTTCGTGTATACTTCAAATGAGGCTAAGAGAATAGGATACTTAAGCATTTCATAAAAGGCTGAGAGGAGCAGTTACAGTGCCCTGAGCATGAAGTTGTGGTTGTTGAATACAGGATGAAAAACTCAGGGATGGAGTAGAATAAGACTATATGGGCCAAGCAGAACAACACAAAATGGTGCTAACATAAAAAAAGAGCAGCTCCTGCTCACTAAGGAGAATTGCGAAGGGTTTCAGCACTAATTGTGGGTTGTATAATCAGGGTCCCAGAGGAAGCAGTTGCTTTGAGAGAATCAATTAAGTTATTTTGGCCTCTCTTCTCTCAAATCCAGTAATCTGGAAGTTATTGTGTCCCTTAAAACTTCATTGATCTTCATCTTATTTTTCTATGTGGCCTTCTAAAATTACTTTTTTCTGATTCAAATTACATTGTAATTAAAGGTAAATTCTTTGAAGACAGGATTTTTTTTGTTTTGTTTATTTTTTGCTGTTAGAATTTTTCATCTTTAAATAGCTAGTGCCTAGCATTGTGCTTTATCTGCAATTATCTTTCTAGGCAGATGTCTCTGAGTCTATATGAAAAACTAATGAAGATTAAAATCTAGTCCCTCCTTTTGCAACAAGGCCACTTGAATGTTTCATTACCATCTCAAACCTAGCATGTCTAAACCTGCCTCACTTCCAGTCTCCTCTATTTTTGTACAAGATGCCATTCATTCACCCTGGTTCAAGACTATGAAACCAGTGGCATAGTTCCATGCCATGTCCTAAAGGAAGCCTTTCCAGATCTCCCCAGTTGGAACTATTCTTTCCATCCTAAAATGATCTTACATTTAGTTCTTTGTACATATGTTCTACTCCCCAGAAGGGAGAAGGGAATAAGCATTTCTTTAGTGCCTATTAATTACCAGACAGTGAGCTCAGTGACTTTCTTTTTTTTTTAACAAATATTATTTCATTTGAATTTTAACTCCCTGGGGGCAGGGGCTACTTTGTTTTTTCCTTTATCTCCTATAACACAGTGCTTAAACATGCTCTTATAATATCTTTCATATATGCACCCTTCTCTCCACTCACACAGAAACCTTAGCTGATCACCTTTCATCTGGACTGCTATATCTTTGACTCATTCCTATCTACCCCCACTCCAGCATATCATTCACTAAGCTGCCAAAGTGAGTTTTGTAAAGAGTAGCACTGACCATATTGCCTCTCACTATTCAGTAAACTCCAGTGGCTCCCTATTACCTCTAAGATAATGTATTAAATCCTCTACTTGGCTTTTAAAGTCCTTCAATGCCTAGCTCCTTTTATTCATTTCCTTTCCAATCACTTTATACACTCTATTACTCATCTTACACTGGCCTACCTCTGTTCACACACAAATGTGATCTCTTTTTATATTTTTATTTCTTTTTAATTTACAGTACAAAACAAGTATTTCCATAACACAGTGTAATAAAGTGACTTCACATGAAACTGAAAATCTATTACATACAACTTGCTACTTCTTTTAAACATATAATATAAAGCTATCATATAATTTTTTTTCTTTTTTTCTTCTGTTCACTGTTGCCCTAGAGATGCCTACCATTAGACAGAAATATGTATATATCATAAAATTCTATCTCTTAACTCTATACTTTGTTATTGACTGCCTCTATATCTAAAATGCTCTCTCTCCTTACCTGAGTCCCTTAGTTTCTCTCTCCTCTTCTCTCTTAACTCAGTTTATATCCCATCTTTTGTAGGAGGTCTTTTCCCTTCTCCCTAGTTTATTCCATGTACATCTATGTACAAAATCTTTTTTTTATTTTGTATCCATCCAGTACATAACACATATTAAGTACCTACTAAATGCTTATCACTGATTGCTCATTTAACATCTTTTGAAATGAATGCAATTGTTAATCAAAGCATTAGAAGGGAATCTTAGATTAAGATACTGAAAGATTTTGAGACATCATAGATTTTTAAACTCCTGGAATTCACCTCTTCCAGAATTTATGTGGCTTCATAATTTTTCTTTTCTTTTGGTAAAGGATTAGTTCAATACATTGAAGCCGCAATGCCTATAAACAAAAAAGGGTTTTGTCAGTGTTCTGAATTGGCAGCTGCTTAAATTTTATGAAAATTTTGCTTGTGACAGAAGGAATACAAAGTAACTAATTCTACAAGAAAGGTTAGAGACAATGCATACCGCTATGTGACTGAAACTTGAGATATAAAAATTATATATATTTAGGGCAATGTGCCTGTGAGTTTATATTTAATTTTTATGTCTATATAAAAATCATTTATTTCTGTTACTCCACTTTCCCACAAAGGTTCTAAGTTCTTTGAGTCTCTTGATGGTGTCTTCCCTATGCTACATATAGTTGTAATTAAATTAAATTGTAATAAAATTCACACTATGAATTACTTTGAATTGAATAAGGGGAGAGATGATACCAGTACCAAAAGGGAGAGGCATGACCTTAAAATTTGGAGCCATTTTGAATTACTTTAGAGGTAACTAGGTGGAACAATGTGTTGAACTTTGAGCCAGGGAGGCCTAAAACAAATCTGGTCTTAGAGTCTAAGTGTCTAAGGCTTAGGCGCTTACTAGCAATATGACAGTGGAAAAGTCACTTATCTCTTTTTGCCTCAGTTTACTCATATTTAAAATGGGGATAATAATAGCACTTACTTTCCAGTGTTGTTGTGAAAATCAAATAACATAATAACTGTAAAGTGCATAGCATATTCTGCACATAGTAAATACTGTGTAAATAGCTATTTTTTTATTTTAACTATTATAATTGAAATGGAGAAAAATATTAAGTTTTATTAGACCTCATGTTTGAAAGGTGATATGAGTATCAATACTTTATCAGTCAGAATATATCAGAGAGCCTGATCAATCTTTTAACATAATTTGCTAGAAATTAAGTTTTTTTTAAAAAAAATATTTCAATCTTTCATATCTGAAACTTTGAACTTACTGAAGCATGTTCATAGTATTTTGCCTACTCATGTGAACTACAAGAAAGATTTATGAAATGACATATAATGATAAGAGAAGAAAATGAGATACTTTTATCTCCAATTGCTAGGCAGCAGACCTTGCTTCCAAGAGAATTATCATTGACTTTTTGCAAAACAAATGCAAACAATACAATTTCCCATCAAATCTGTAAATGAACTAAACCACTACTATATTATGCCACGTTAAGGACATTCCCTATGACTGTTCATTCTCTTGAAGACTCTCTAGTCAGAATTCTCATTCATGTGAAAATTTTCTTCCCAGTGATGTCCACTGCTATGATAAATACCAGGCATCATTGAAAGAAACGGCTGTGTTTCCAATCACTCAATCTGGAAACTCTGATGATTTATTATTCCTCCTTTCACTCATCTCTCATATTCAATCAACCACCAAATCCTCTTGATTTTGCTTGAAAAAAATAATGATAAAGAGACTATTACTTTTGATTTTCACTGTCATCACTCTAGTTACTACCCTTATTACCTGTAATGTATATATTAATATTTTCCTGAACATCCACTAATTCATTAAACAATTATTTACTAAGTTGCCTATTATGTTCCAGGCACAATTCTAGGCACCAAAGGTAAAAAACCAAACAAACAAAACGAAAAACAAGCAAAAAAAAACCCTATGTAAAATAGTCTTTGCTCTCAAGGAGTTTGCATTTAACCACCCTTCCTGTCTCTCCTACCACCAATATATCCACCTATATAATAAGATTAATCTTCTTAAAGCAGAGCTCTGATAATTTGATTGCTTGGCCCCTAAATTTTCAGTGGTTCCCCATGCTCTAAATTACAAATTCCTTAATGTTGCAATCAAGGCTCTCTACAATGTAACTCTAACCAGATTTCTAGAGTTCAGAAAGTAACCATTGTGTACACACACACATACACACATGTACATGTATGTGTTTGTGTGTGTCTGTGTCTCGAGCTAGTGAGAAGTTTGCTATTCTTCAAACATTTTACTTCGTTGCCTCCACAAACTTTGGTCATGCTATTTCATCCCCTTGGAATCGCTCTTCTCATCTCTATATATTAAGATTCCAGCAACCACTGGATATCATTTCATCCATTAAGTCTTCCTGGATCAATATGAAATGGATATGTTCTCTCTAAAATCCCCTGCATTCATTCCCCTTCAAGGATATTCATACAAGTATTCATTAAGTGCTTACTACCAGAGAATATAGAACAAAAACAAGGTCCCTTTCCTGCAAGCAGCTTATAAAATATTGGGAGTAAACAAGATTAATGCAAAATACAAACTATATACACAAAGTCATTGATATTTTAGGGAATTTGAAAGGAGGAAATAATAATTAAAGGAGATAGAATACACTTCTTAAAGAGATTAAACAAGCGGAATTTTGAAGGAAGCCTCGGATTCTAAGAGGTAAAGGTGAGGTACAAATGAAATCCAGGCATAAGGAACAGGCTATGCAAAGGTACTGAGACAGGAAATAAAACTTTAAATATATGGAAGAGGAAGTTCTATTGGAACACTGATTGTATGAAGGAGATAAGTATGGATAATTGATAAGTATGGAAAGGCATTACAGAGCTAGTTTATAAATGTTTTTAAGAGTCAGATTGGAAGCATTTGTATTTTGTCACTGAAAGAAGAGAAAGCAGGAAAGACCTGAGTAGAAGAGTGAAATGATCAGAACTTTGCCTCAGTTATATCATTTTGATAGTGTGGTGGTGGATTAGAGACAGAAAATGCTGGAAGTAAGGTAAATCAATAAATTATCAATTAAGGTGTAATGATTTTAATTGTGGATTCACATGCATATATAGAATATGTTTCATCTTCTACACTAGACTAAAAGATCCTTTAGGAGAAAAAAATCACTGTTTATTCATCTTTCTAAGTCCCTTTCCCTCCCTCCAATGCCTAGGACACAGTAGTTGCCTAATGAATATTTATCATATTAAGTAAATAGCTATCATGAAAACAAAGAAGTGAGTTGTACCTATAATTTGCCTATTCAGGTGCCCTTAAAGCATCCCACAGCACACTATAAATGGTGTTTGGATTATCCTTTATTGGGCATTTCATTTGAAAAATATTAAAAAGTCTGATGAACTTTCAGAGGCAGGGCCAAAATGATGGAGAAGACAAAGCACTCCAGTCAAGTTCTCCCAAGATTCCCCTCCAAACAACTCTAAATAACACATCTGATTGAATTCTGGAGCAGCAGATCCAAAATAAGTGTGGGGTGAGACATTTTTTTTTCCATCTGAAGACAGCTTAGGAGGTTAGACGGAGAGATTTGTGACTAGATAAGACAGACTTCTGGAGAAAACTAAAGGGGAATAGAACAAAGTAATTCTCAGTTGTACATAGCACCTTCACAAAAACTGACTAAGTGCTACAGGATAAAAACCTCATAAATATGGAAAAACTGAAACATTAAATGAACCCTTTTCATAAAAATAATGCAATAAAAATTACATTTAATGGAAGCATAGGTTAAAATTTTATTGGAAAGTGAATAACCTATTTCTAAAGAATGAATGAGGTAAATAATAAATCATAGAAACAATCAACAATTTCATTTAAGAGAATTACAACAATGAGGCAACATAACTAATTTTATATATGTAGCCAAGGAGCACTTAGGGAAAAAATTTATCTCCAGTAAATCAATGAATTGGTTACATAACTTTAAAAAAGCTGGAAAAAGAACATATTAAAAATGTCCAATTAATCACCAAAATGGAAATCCTGAAAATCAAAGGAGAGTCTAATAAAATTTTAAGTAAAGCAAGAACTAATAAAACTAGGAGCTGGTTTTACAGAAAAACAAATGAAATGGATATGCCATTGGTTAATTTTTTTAAAAAACAAAACCAAATTATCAATATAAAATTATCAGTCTAAAATTATTGGTATTATCAGTATAATTTATCAGTATAAAAAATTATCAGTATAAAAAATGAAGAGTGAATACACTACCAATGAAAATGAAATTAAAGCAATTATAGTTGTCTTGCTCCATTTTATGCCAGTAAAACTGATAATTTAAGTGAAATGGATGAATATTTATAAAAACATTAATTGCCCAGATTAACAGAAGAGGAAATAGAATACTTAAATAATCCTGTCTTAGAAACAAAAACTGAATAAGCTATCAATGAGTTCCCTAGAAAAAAATCCCCAGCACCACATAGATTTACAGGTGAATTCTATCAAGCATTTAAGAACAGCTAATCCCAATACTAAACAAACTATTTGAAAAAATAGATAAAAGAGCCCTCAAAACTCCTTTTATGACACAAACATGAGTTTGATAACTAAGGTAGGAAGAATAAAAATTAAAAAAATAAGTCAGTAATACTTGAAAGTCTAAATGCCAATACATTAAAATGCAGACTTTATACAGTACTTGGAAGTCCAAATGTCAAGACAAACTCAGGAACTGTATCAACAAAATCATAAAACACTTTTTACAAAGACAGATCATACTAACTGGAGAACTATTAATTGGTCATAGTTAACCAATATAATAGTGAATCAATATAATAAAAATGACAATTCTACCTAAATTTGCTTACTAATTCAATGTCAAGCCAAACTACCAAAGAATTACTTTCTAGGTCTAGAAACAATAATAAAATTCATCTGGAAGACAAAAGGTCAAGAATATCAAGGGAATCAATGGAAAAAAATGTGATGGAAGGCAGCCTAGTAGTACTGATTTCAAAGCAGTAATAATCAAAACTGATACTGGCTCATAAATAAAGTTACCAGTAGGGTAGACTAGGTAAGCAATGCACTCTAGTAAATTACAATAGTAATCTACTGCTTGATAAACCCAAAGATCCAAGCTTTTGTGTCAGGAACTTTGACAAAAATTGCTGAGAAATGAGAGAGTAATTTGGCTGAAAATAGGCATAAACCAACATATCTCACCATATGCCATGATAAAGTCAAAATGGGTACATGATTTAGGCACAAAAGATGTTATCCTAAGCATATTAAGGGAGCATGGAAAATTTCATCTGCCAGAACTATGGATAAGGGAAGAAATTATGACCAAATGGGAGATAAAAAGGATTAAGGGAGATGAAATCAATTATTTTGTTTATATCAAATTTTGAAAAAAATTACACAAAACCAATGCAACCAAAATTAGAAGAAAAGAATGAAACTAGAGAAAAAATTTTATAACAAGTTTATCTGATAAAGGCCTCATTTCTCAAATATGCAGACAACTGAGGTAATTTTTTAAAGATAAAAGTCATTCCCCCAAATGATAAATGGTCAAAGGATATGAAGAAGAAGCTTTCAGAAATCAAAGATATCTATAATTACATTAAAAAATACTCTAAATCACTATTGAGGGGAGGAGCCAAGATGGCAGAGTAGAAAGAGTCACGTATGCTATCTCCGAATCCACAGCCCAGAAATTTCCTGTAAAAAGAACTCCCCACAAATTCTGGAGCAGAGCAAGCCGTACAAAAACACAGTGGAAGAGATATCCATTCCAGAGAGCCCTGGAAAGCCGTCCCCAGGGGTCCGTCGCGCACCAGACAGTGGAGCCCACCCCTGCGCTGCCCTGGCCACATGGCCCCAGAGCAGCAGATCTGAGCATGTTTCAGGGACGGAATCTCCGGCGGCCATGAAGGTCCCTCCAACCACAGGCGCTACAGATCAGTGAGAGAGACTTCTGGGCTGGCCGAGAGGGGAGCGGGGTGTCTCCGTGACTCCGGTCCGCTTGGGAGGCAGCAGCAGAGGCAGTGGCGGCCAGGTGCTCCCTGAACAGCCAGGAGCTCAGGGCCATTACTGAAGATCTCCCCATAAAGCCCTTGAGGGAACTGAGCCCAGGAGATGGCCCTGCCCCGACCTGAGCACCAGAACTTAAGCTCACATTGAATAGCAGCCCAGCCCACTGCTGAAAGCCCTGAGGCTGGGGAGCAGCATTTGAATCTCAGACCCCAAGCACTAGCTGGGCAGATCTAGGCGGGGGTGCAGAGGAATCTCAGAAGTCAAGTAACTGGCTGAGAAAATGCCCAGAAAATGGAAGAAAAATAAGACCATAGAAAGCTACTTTCTTGGGGAAGAGATGTTACTTGCTCCTTTCATTTCTGATGAGGAAGTACAATGCTTGCCATCAGGGAAAGATGTGGAGGTCAGGGCCTCTGTATCCCAGACATCCCAGGTGGATGTCCGGTGGGCTCAGGTCATGGAAGAGCTCAAAAAGGATTTTGAAAATCAAGTTAGACAGGTGGAGGAAAAACTGGGAAGAGAAATGAGAGAGATGCAAGAAAAGCATGAAAAATAGGTCAATACCTTGCTAAAGGAGACTCCAAAAAATGCTGAAGAAAATAACACCTTGAAAAATAGGCTAACTCAATTGGCAAAAGAGGCTCAAAAAGTCAATAAGGAGAAGAATGCTTTCAAAAGCAGAATTAGCCAAATGGAAAAAGAGGTTCAAAGGCTCACTGAAGATAATAGTTCTCTCAAAATTAGAATGGAACAGATAGAGTCTAATGACTTTCTGAGAAACCACAAAATCACCAAACAAAACCAAAAGAATGAAAAAATGGAAGATCATGTGAAATATCTCATTGGAAAAACAACTGACTTGGAAAATAGATCCAGGAGAGACAATTTAAAAATTATGGGACTCCCTGAAAGCCATGATCAAAAAAAGAGCCTAGACATCATCTTTCATGAAATTATCAAGGAAAACTACCCTGAGATTCTAGAACCAGAGGGCAAAATAAGTATTCAAGGAATCCATCGATCACCGCCTGAAAGAGATCCAAAAAGAGAAACTCCTGGGAACATTGTGGCCAAATTCCAGTATTCCCAGGTAAAGAAGAAAATATTGCAAGCAGCTAGAAAGAAACAATTCCAGTATTGTGGAAATAAAATCAGGATAACACAAGATCTAGCAGCTTCTACATTAAGGGATCGAAGGGTGTGGAATAGGATATTCCAGAAGTCAAAGGAACTAGGACTCAAACCAAGAATCACCTACCCAGCAAAACTGAGTATAATACTTCAGGGAAAAATATGGTCTTTCAATGAAACAGAGGACTTTCAAGCATTCTTGATGAAAAGATCAGAGCTGAAAAGAAAATTTGACTTTCAAAGACAAGAATGAGAAGAAGCATGAAAAAGTAAATAGCAAAGAGAAGTCATAAGGGACTTACTAAAGTTGAACTGTTTACATTCCTACATGGAAAGACAATATTTGTAACTCTTAAAACTTTTCAATACCTGGGTAGTTGCTGGGACCACACACACACATACACACATACACATACATGTACACACATGCATGCACACACACACATACACACATGCATGGAAATACAGAGACAGAGAGCACAGAGTGAATTGAATAGGATGGGACCATATCTTAAAAGAAATTAATGTAAACGGTGAGAGAGAAATATAGTGGGAGGAGAGAGGTGAAATGGAATGGGGTAAATTATATGTCATTTAAGAGGCAAGCAGGAGACTTTTTAGTGGAGGGAAAAAGAGGAGAGCTGAGAAAAAAACATGAAGTTTACTCTCATCACATTCGACTAAAGGAAGGAATAAAATGTACACTTATTTTAGCATGAAAACCTATCTTACAATACAGGAAAGTGGGGGAGAAGGAGATAAGCAGGGAGGGAGGGATGCTGGAAGGGAGGGCAATGGAAGAAGGGAGCAATTTGAAGTCAACACTCAGGGAGGGACAGGATCAAAAGACAGAATAGAAACAATGGGGGGCAGGATAGGATGGAGGGAAATACAGTTAGTCTTACACAACATGACTATTATCGAAGTCATTTGCAAAACTACACAGATATGGCCCATATTGAATTGCCTGCCTTCCCAAAGGGAATGGGTGGGGAGGGAGGGATGGGGAGAATTTGGAACTCAGAGTTTTAGGAACAACTGTTTAGTATTGTTCTTGCTACTAGGAAATAAAAAATAGAGTTAATGGGGAATAGAAAGCCATCTGGCCCTACAGGACAAAAGAGAAGATGGGGACAAGAGAGAGGGCAGATTGGTGGTAGGGAAAATTCGAATGCTCAGTGTATTGGGGTGGGGGGAGGGGATAAAAGGGGAGAAAATTTGGAACCCAAAATTTTGTGAAAATGAATGTAAATAGTTAAATAAATAAATGTATATTAAAAAATAAAAAATAAAAATAAATCACTATTGATTAGAGAAATACAGATCAAAATAACTCTGAGGTACCAGCTTCATGCATTTCAGATTGACTAAGAAAATAGAAAAAGACAATGATAAATGCTGGAGGGGATATGGAAAAATAGAAAAATTAACCCATTGTTGGTGGAGCTGTAAATTAATCCAACCATTCTAAGAGCAATTTGGAACCATGCCCAGTGCTATCAAACTGTGCATATCCTTTAACACAGCAATACCACTACAGGTCTATATCCCAAAGACACCAAACAAAAGGGAAAAAAAAGATCTATTTGCACAAATATATTTATAGCAGCTTTTTGTGGTTGTATAAATTGTGATATTTAATTGTGTTGAAATACAATTATATTACAACAAATGATGAGTAGGATGCTTTCAGAAAAAAACAACAGGAGAATGTATATGAACTCATGAAAAATGAAGGAAGCAAAACTAGGAGAACACTGTATATGGTAACAGTGATATTACAAGGATGGTCAATTGTGAAAGACATAGGGACCCTGATCAAGAAAACGATCGAAGGCAATTGCAAAGGACCCATGATGAAAAATGGTATCTACCTCCAGAGAAAGAACTGATGAACTATTAATGTAGACTGAGGTATACTTTTTCTCTTTCTTACCTTTTTAGTTTTTTGAACATGGCAAATATGGAAATATGTTGTCCATTGTTTCATATGCACATTTGATATCATACTTATTGTTTTCTTAATGGGTTGGAAATAGGCAAAGGGGAGGAAGACAATTTGGAACTAGAAATTTTAAAAATTAAATGTTAAAAACAATTTTTTAAAAGGATGGAAATGTATAAGCTAAGAGTTCCCATTCATGCAAACATTGCAAAGATACCAATGGAGCATATAATAATTTTTCACTATGAAGTCATGATATGTTTCAAGTGATAAGTTTCAAGTTGTTTCTAGTCCCTCCCCACATACCATATAGAATAGTCTAAAACAAAGGAAAACACAAATGATAATTTATTTTTCCTTCGATAAGTAAAGTGTAATAACAATTATAAAAAACCCAGGTTTTTTTGTACACTGAAATCACTGATCTTCTAGCTTCTTTTAGTTCATATTTCATATTGCTTCAGCCATGAAAATCATAATACTCTATATCCTACCTTATGATTTATGCCTTCATTCATTTTGCTACATTAATTTGATCTCTCACCCTTCCCATCACTATCTTGACCCAGATTTAAATATAATCATGAATAATAGCTATAAATCTCATGTTCTTTAGGTAAAGTTGCAGGAATAATGGACTTTTTCTTTAAAAAAATCCAAACACATTTTTGTTATGTTAATTACTTCAATAGTTCAAGGCAGTCTTCATGAATTATGACCAAATATTGATGACCTGAGGACCAAACTTATAATAAAGAATCTCTCTAAATAGGACATGAACTTCAAGAAATTAGAGTTGTTTCTTTAATATGTGGAAATCAGAGTAGTGCTTTTACAATAACCTGAATGCATAAATCACGAAGATGAATAATAACACTTGCATCGATACAGTGCATTGAGGTTTATGAAGCACTATACAAATATCATCTCATTGCTCATTTGCTCTACATGACAACTCTGGGAAGGAAGTGCCTTATAATTCCCATTTAATAAATGAAGAAACTGAGACAGAGATAGTTTAAGTTGTTGGTCCATAGTCACAGAAGCTAGTGTGTGGTGCCATATTTGAACTTAGTTCTTCTTGACCTTGGGTTCAAAATTAGTTGCTCTAAGGATCATTAGGAGTATAAGCACAGGGTAATCAGATAAAGGAAAAATGTCCTTGTTTCAACAAATGTAAAATATTTCTGCAAAACTATCAAAGATGAATCAATCAACAAGCATTGATTAAGTCCCTGCAGCATGTATAAAACGTAATGTGGTTTGTCGCTACATAACTATTAGAAGTGCAATTAGTTATGTGTAATTTACCATACGTCACCTGTGGGCATTCTACTGCTAGGAGGCAGAGTAGTTCAATGGATTCAGCAGAGGACTGGGAAACAAATGTTCTAATTTTGGCTTCAGTTCCTACTTTTCATATCTGCAAAATAATAATAATAACGCCTCTCATTCATCCTCTTCCGATAGGATGTTTTAGTACTAAAAGTTAATCTGCAACACATTTAGCAAACATAAAGGACTTTAAAAGGCTAACCTGCTGTGTAAGATTTTTTTCTTGAAACTGCTGTCTCTTGCTTACAACAGAATCTTTTGGTCCATGGATCACTCCTTTTAATATGTGTTTATTGATTTTCTGATAGAAGATTTTAACAACAAATGAAGAGCTTAAGCACAACAATTAGAGAAAGATTATGAACTAAAGGACCATTACAAAATAGACTCTCCTAATGAGATCTATTTATAAAATCAGTAAATAGGGTGCAGTTAGGCCAGTTAGGTTATTTATCTGACCAAAGTACATCTTTTCTACAGTCTCAAAAAGAGGTTTACTTTCTTATCATTTATATCTATAATAAATTGTATTTCCTCCTACTACTAGGATATACAACTTGATTCAATGCTAAGTCAACATGACATACATTCCCCATACTCTCATTTTGCAATAGTCGGAAAATAGGAAAAGTAAGCAAACTGGATTATCTATAATATAAACTTATAACCATAATTTTTAAATGAATCCTTTAGTTGGGCATTTTTTTCTTTGCTGTAAGATGAAAATAATGATCTACTTTGTACTAGATCAGTATTGCCACTTAATTTATAAATGTGATTTCCTGGTCCTGGTGAAATCTCCATCTTAGCACATGTGTCATATAATGATTTTAACCCTCTTAAGAAGGAAGGTATAGCAATACTTTTAGTAGAAGGAGAAAGAGGAGGAGGAGGAGGTAGAGAAAAAGGATGTGGAGAAGGGAAGGAGAGGAAGAGGGTAAAGAGAAGGAAGAGGAAGAGAAGGTGTTTCTAATAGTGCCTTAAAACCTGCTAAGAATTCTGTACATATTATCTTATTTGAGCCCCCCCCCCAAAAAAAAAACCAAAACTGACCACAACAAAACTGTGAGGCGGAGGTATACCAATTCCTTTTATCTCCATTGTAAAGATTAGGAAACCTAAGCTCAGAGAAGTAATTAAATTCTACTCTAAGAAGTTACAACAAATAACTACCTTCTTGATGGAGTTGGTTGAGACCTTAAATATTTATTGTACACTTTATAAAGCTTAGACATCGCTGAGTATGCAACAGAAGAGGGGGAAGAGGGGTATCTGACTCTCTTTGCTACATATGGACTATGTGTTTAAAAGACTGACTTCAATATCTACACTCTCACTTGACAACACCCTATGTGTGCCCAGGGCCATGCAATATTTTTAGGGGATATGGTTGGAGATGTGCCATAAGCAAAATTAACCAAAGCAACAAACAGCTCAGAAAAAAAGGAATTATATAAGCCAGAGGAATCATCTTAGAACAGAGGAAAAGTAGAGTGAGGGGAACAAGCACCTGTAAAATTACTTTGGCACCTTTCACCCTTCAAGCAATGCAGCATCACCCACCACTCTGCTAATGATATTAGCTTTCACAGCAGTGCTGTGCATACTGAGCTAATTCAACAAAGAGCTGACCTGCTTTGGCTTGAAACCACTGGGGAAAAAAGTTCAATTCAACTCACTTAAATGAATATTTCTGCTAGTCATTGCAAGATACAGGGAATACAAAGAAAAAGACAGAACAGTCCCTGTTCTTAAGGGACTTAATATTTGGGAGGGAGGGATGTCTCAGTTTCCCAATCACACTGCTTTCCAAAATACCTGTATCCATCTACTAACAGTGTCCTAATATGCTTTTTTTCCCCCAAAGTCCATCCAACAGTTATCACTTTCATTTTTCATCATCTTTATCAACCTGATGGGTACAAAGTAAAATCAAAGAATTGCTTATCTTGTATTTTTTCTAATTAGTAGTGATTTTGAACTTTTTATCCCAAGTGATTAAAATAGGATTTCTTCTCTTAGGACCTACCTTTTTATACTCTTAAGCCACTTATTAATGAGGAACAGATCTTGAATCAGTTTAACAAACTATAGACAAATCTGTGAAGTGCAAAGCAGGTAAAACTGATCTCAAAGTCCTCCCCTACATGCAGCTGTATTTTCTCCTCCACCCTCTCTTTCAGTGCTTCCTCCCAAAGACTGGGTTTCTATGCTCTGTTCCCATAGTTGCTTGAGATCTGTTACTTCAGTTCTCCAGTGCAGACTTGTCCTCTCCAGGCACCAGTACATAGTCAAACATTATCTACAATTGATACAAACTCTTCTCCCCTAAAATGCACTCTCACTAAAATGTAACTGTTTAGATCCCCTACTCTTCAGGGCCCATCAATTTCATCCATGTCACAGCTATCAGACCTGCTAAGTTAGTTTATCACAATAATGTGAATTAGTTTTTCCAACAGACTGTATTTTAATAAGGGACACAGTAGGAGACAATTCCTTAAACCAAAGAAAAGAATCCTATTATAAAAATTATAGGAATAGTGGTAGATTTGGGACAAGGTTTTGAGATAAACATTAATTTTTGTTACTATGAATAAAAAAGTAACTTTTTTTATTAAGTAGATCATATACATATATACATACATACACATATATAATCATATGATATGCCTCAGTAAAAAGCAAATCATAGCTGGCTCTCTTTTGGTTTACAAGGCTGGCCTGTCATCAGATAAACTGCTTAGCTAAGTTCAGACAGGTTCATTAGTGACAGACTGGCCATAATTACTGTTACTGTTGTTATTTTTGGACTATTCAAGGTAGCATTTGTTAAGAAATGGACAGGATACTACTATACACAACACAGACCAATAGAGTATCATGAGCCTGGGGTAGCTTCCCAAACTAGGTACCGAATATTTGAATATTAGTTGTGATGAGGGTCTATTCAGTCTATTACACAAGCAATTTGAATAAGACAAATAACAAGTAGTAGAAATGGAACCTGAACCTGTGCATTTGAAATCAAAACATCCTTTCTACTGCACTATTAAATTATTTCATATGCATAACTTTGGCAATGTGATTTTCTTAAGTTGGTCTGCATTATGCTTAAATATAGAATGATACATTTTATAAATATTGATGCCAGCATTAATTTAATTTTAGGGGTTTTCATTTTAAAAGCTCTGTTTATTAAGTATCCTTCCTCCTCATTTCTTTGCCCTCCCTCGTCACCGTGTTTCGTATTATGTAATTCCTAAGAAATTTTAAAGGCAACCAAGCTCAGCCTTGCATTTTCATAAAAATTTGATATACTCTACTACCAAAAAACAGCATATATCTTTTGACTGATTCATTGATTAATCAGAAATTTGCATTTCTGAAAGTAGAAATTTGATGAAAATTTAAAGGTAGTAGAAAATTAGAAACACTTTACAGCTGTAGTCTATAAAAGTAGTGACTGATTTTCCAAGATGCTGCATGGTACCTTGCCAGTGTGTGAATAAAAATTAAGAAAAGAAATACTGCCTTGTAAAGAACCTTGAGGGGTTTGAAAGAGCCCCTGATCAAGAGTTCCCCTCCTCCAAGGGAGAGCAGCTGACTTGAGAAGTTAAGTGATATATTGTTCTCAGGTGCACATCCCTGAATTCGGGTGTTGAAGTTCCAGGAATCAGGGCTCCTGCTAGATAGGGTACCATTCCACTAAAGAGGCCTTGAAGCCTCCCTTTCTACTTATCAGCATCTGCTCTGTTTCATGCTCCAATCACTACCTTTATGGTTTTTTACTATTTAAGCATCCTGATATTCCCTGAATTATTGGCTCAGTACATCCAGAATAAACTCAGTTTGTTCAGATTGCTGTGTCCTGTCTGTCTTTTCATGCTCCCTCTGTGAGCCCATAACCTCCCCAGACCTGCTGGACTCTGGGACTGTGCTGGCCGCAGCACTGCCTCATTTAAATGTCTCTATGAATATATGTCTATGTAAAGACATATGTACACATATACATATGTGTTTATACTCAACTCCTATTGTTTAATTTCTTTAGTCTTGCATTTTTAATGGTTGATTTATTCTCTATTTCTTTTGATGAAATTATAAATTATTTATCTTAATGCAGCTATGGAAACACAAAAATTTTACTTTCACAGTGAATAGAATGTTGGCACCTGAAGTCAGAAAGACCTGAGTTTAAATTTAACCTCTAACACTAGCTGAATGACCCTTGGCAAGTTGCTTAACTTCTCTCAGTCTTAGTCTTCAAGGTATAAAATGGTGGTAAAAATAGCACATATTTCACATGGTGGTTGAGAGGCTCAATTAAGATAATATGTGTGAAGTATTTAGCAGACTTCTGTCACATTGAAGATGCTATATAAATGTTATTTCCTTCCCTATGAATGAACTTTATGTCATTAAACAATGTTCAAGAATTATGAATAATATGATTAAAACACTAAAATTAATTTTTCAACATGCTTGATAAAGCCAGAAAACACATATGAGAAATGAATTTGTAGATAAAAGTGTTGATTTTTAAGTGTTATTGGTGTTTTATTTTTATATTACAAACTTCTGCAGATGATTCTCACTTTGTGAGATGTCTCTTTTAACCAAGTAAAGATTTAAATAAAATTAATGATATAGTAATTCCATCTGAAAATGCATGCAATATTTCAAATCTGTAGCCCCACCTCTATATTTAAAAAGAACATATCTACTTTCCTGTTCCCAACATGTACCCCATTAAAAAAAAAAGAAAAACAAATTTCTTATCAGAAATATGCATAGCCCCATTCTGTATCCTAAACTGCCACCTCTTTGTAAGGGATGACATTATGAATGGTCATTATATTATGCATAAAGAAGCTTTCAAAGCCATTTGTTTATGCAGTGTTGTAATTGTATAAGTTTTTCTCCAGATTTTGGTCACTTCACTCTTTATCAATTTATTTTTAAAAAGGGATAATTTTATAATAATGATGCTAAAATCCTTGTGATACTTCATTTGGTGTCAATTCATTCATCATCAGCCACATTGATTCACTGTCGGTGGATCTGGGAATGGGTACAGCCATTCTGGCTGGCAAGTTGGAATGATACCCAGAAAGTTCCAAAAGAGCTATGGTACTGCTAGGCCCGTACCAAAAAGAGATCCAAGAGGAAAAAAAAATCTCTTTATTTAGAAAAATCTATCTTTAACAGCTCTTTAGGTTGTGGCAAACAAAAAAAAATAAAGAACAAAAAAAATCTACAAACTAAGGGGATGTCCATCAGCTGAGAAATGGTTCAATAAGTTCCGTGAATGTGATAATCTAAGTCAATAGATCTTCTGCTTTGTTTTTATGCTGTTAAGAAATGAGGAAATAGATGATTTCAAAGAGATAGGGAAACACAAATGAACTGATACAGAATCAAGTCAGCAAAAACGTAAGAATAATTTGTGCTAGAATGTTCAAGCTCAATCCTTGCTTTCTTTCTCTTGTCATGGCATCACACCTTCCTTGAGGCTCAGATTTATTGCCTCCTCCACCCCCTTCTCACTACCAATCCTTCTACAAGTTTATAGAGAATTATATAAATCTGAGGTGGCCTTTGGCAGATTTCCTTCAATTATTAGGCCTTATATACAGAATGCTTTTAAAGTGGAAGACTCAAGGGCTAGAAAAGGCACAGATCACCTCAATTCTCAGTATAGTGTAATGATCCTGGAAGGCACCAAATCATTCAAAATCAAAACCAGATACCATGAGTTCTTGTTCTGCTTCTCCTTTCGACCTAAGACTACAGTTACAGATTCTACCTGGGTGAAGTTTAACTACTGGACACTCAAACGTTCAAATTACTATCTATGGTCAGAAAAATTCCATGACTGTAGTAAAATAAACTCGGTAACAAATTCATAGAGCTGGAAAAGACCTTCAACTCCTGCACTATACAAAAGAGGAAACTGGGGTTAGGACCAGAACGTAGACTCTAGACTACTAGTAGAGTTTGTTTTCTACTATAGCAACAGTAAACAAAAACAACAGTTAGCTTTTATATAGCACTTTAAAAGTTACAAAGCACTTTACAAATATTATTTCATTTTATTCTCACAACCTGAGGAGATATGTAATATTATTATTCCCATTTTAAAAATGACAAAACTCAAGCAAACTGTAGTTAAGTGACTTGTCTGAGGTCACACAGATAATAAGTAGGTGAGGCTGGATTGGATCTTTTGTATTCTTGACTCCAGGTCCACAGTACTCTATTCAGTTTTCCAATTAGCAGTCTACTAATCATACCACTTCAATTTTTACAAAAGTAAACTTAAACAATTCCCAAAGTTGATATAAACATTTTTTCTTCATGAGGACGTTAAATCATAGATAGATAAATAGATAGATAGATAGATAGATAGATAGATAGATAGATAGATAGATAGATAAGTAGGTAGACAGATAGATAGAGAAACAGTATTTAGGTAGAGTAGATGGCAATGCCAATAAGTGTGTGTGCATGTGTGTGATTGCATATATATGTGTGTACATATATGTAAGTATATAAATATGTATCTACATTCCTAATTGTTATACATATGTATGATCTTTGTGTAAATATTTCCTTGGAGGAACTATAAGGAACTTGGAATTCAATCTTTCTTTCTTTAAAAAAAGTTGTTCATGCTCAATATTTCTAATTCCTGTAATTAAAACAAAAGATTATCTATGTAATTACTAATTTCTATTATGAAATTTCCTGTACCACATTGCTTACAGAGTATGTTGTAACAAATTAAACTTATAACACTAACAACCAGACTCTGAGTGGCATTCAGTAACCCAGTGTGGTTCTGCATTACAAAAGGGGTAAAGCAGAAGATAAATGGAGAGAGAGAGAGAGAGAATGTAACGATTGCAATGATTTTTTTTTCCCTAGGATTAATTTGGAGTGGATATTATTGTTTGCACAAAGTAAACAACCTAACAAAATGGTTTTAAGTACTTCCACTAATATTTAATGCACTAAATGAAGAAAGTAACATATATACAACTTTCTTAGTCTGGATGCCATTTGATTTCAACTGCCTTTAAGGCCATGAATACATGTTTCTATAGTTTTGCTATAATTCTCCACACAATAGAGATTAAGTCAGACTGTTACTATTGTGTAGGCTAAGGGATCATTAAATATAAAAAGGATAACAGTTATTCAAGTTATAAAATTAATTTCCCCCAAGTCACCCAGCAAACTCTTACTTCTCATGTACTCAGACTAATGACCTGAATCTGTATTCTCTAGGTAGTCTAAAATGGAATCATGGCATGAAAAACAGCCAAAAAGTGTAGTTGGAGGGTGGGAGGGATTGATCAGGAGACTCCTGAACAAATTGATTTCCTCTCAGCTTAGCTGATAGAAGTACAGAAATTAAGGAGTAACACAGACAAGAAAATGTTAAGTTTGGACCTTAAATAAGGTTCAAAGAGGTGTCTGTACTTCCTTATCCTATAATAAGGAATGAAGAAATGTTGCAAAAAAAAAGATAGAAGCACTTTATAAGTATACATAGTGTCATCCAAGAAGCGTGGTAGGTTACCACAAAAAGAGTAGGAGGAACTTTCAAGCACATGGCCCTAGGAGAGAATTTGACCCAGCCTCCTCAATAGAAAATGGGGGATGTCCTAGAAAATGCCAGGTCCTTAGACCATGCTGGTTTTATCTTTTTAGAAAGAAGAACTGAAGTTTCTTAGCAGCACCATTTTCATGCAGGGAAGATTATTACATAAGAGTTGGAGAACCAGTAAGGGACTAACACAAAGTTTGGAGAAGTAAAACTCTGCAAGTATACACTGGATGAAAAGGAGTTTACCTCACTAGCAACACTAATTTTGTTTCCTTCTGGGGAGAGTCCAAACCCAAATAAGTCAATATACATTTTAGTTGTTGTTATCAGGGCAAGAGCATAAAACTATAGACCTATATATATATATCCCTAGGGAGATAGTTGGGACTGAGTATAATGTAAGAGGGTTGTTCTCTAGCAACTCCAAACTATTTCCTTTACTGAAGTTATGGCTATGAGTCTGGAGGACTTTTCTCCCTGGGGTGACAGTAAGATGCAGGAGAGGTAGGAACTAAATTCATTATTTATGGATGACTGTGAGGTCCTTATGTTGATCTGCATTGTCTGTGGGATGAAACAAGGGCTGTGTTATAGCTGTTATCTATTATTACTTTGAGTGCTTGTATGGGAATTGAGGTTTAAAATTGAGCTATAATCCAAGCTTCTCAGTAAAAAAAAAAAAAAGACAACAACCCTAGATGGAGGCAAAATTAACCACAGAGATTTGATTTGGGAGTTATTTCCAAGATGACAGAGAGCATCACAGACACAGATAGGCAGGGAATCAGGCAAACAGAGGAGGGAGAGACAGAGATTGGCAGAGCACTTCAGGTCTGTAGGTATGTAACAGGAAAGAGGTTATTCAATATATTAGATAGAGGGGATCCATAGGCTAACAGAAATTTCCTGAGACCTCTACCCTTCTATCATCCTTTAAATTGAGATCTCTTGAGGGTAAGTGAGGCATTGCTTCAAACATATTTGGACTCTATGAGACAGATTGAAATAGCAACATAGATTGTGGCAGCCACGTGTGACTATGATTCCAGCTCTGTCAGTGAACAGAACTATAAAAGCCTACTGAGGCTATGATCAGCATTACCCTGAATCCATGGCATCCACAGAATTAGTTAGTAGTGACTGGCACTACTAGGAAGAAACAGGAACTGGACGACCTGACAGTTACTTAGACTTCTTTTGGGCTGGCAAGCTGCAAACAGAATGCTTCTCTTGTTGCATTTCTGTTGATCTTCTTTGATAATCTGAGTAACAGAACTCAGTTCCCAGATATACACTCCTATTCCTAACATGGGAATCAGTGGTTCAAGAACTTTACCTGATATCCCCATAGACCTAAAAGAGTGAGGTGGAAAAATGTTTGTGAGATCAGTGGAACCAGAAGATTTCTTGTAGGAATACTTAATCTTCCCTTTCTATTTTTTCTATGTTCATTAAATTATTGCACCACATTATTTTGAGCATTTACATATATATTCTGGAAATTTGGAGGGTTATTGATTAAGGAGATTCCAGGTGAATTATGGGGATTCTTATTCAAGCTTTTTTTTTTTTAAAGTACTATTCTTTTCCAACCCCTAGCTAAGATGTTAAAAAAAAAAGTCAGTGCAGATTTTACCTATTCAGCTCTGCTGCTTCAAGATAGATGTCATAGCAATGAATTTGTGGGCAGAATATTTTCTAGTACCCAGGGGGAATGGTTTATACCAGGGATAAGGAACCTGTAACCTTGAGGTTCTAGGTCCTTAGGTGTGGCCTTTTGAGTCCAAGTTTTACAGAACAAATCCTTTTATTAAGGGGATCTGTTCTGTTTAGTTTGGATTTAGCCAATGTACCAAACTTGAGGACCTAGAGGGCTACATATGGCCTCAAGTCTGCAGGTTTCCCACCCTTGGGATTTAGGTTTTTGAAAAACTGTACCTATTTATGTGTCAAAGAGGCTCTAAGGAGACCACTTGACAATTTCCTTGAGTACAGAAATACACGGAAGACTATTCATACATTATAATTTCTTCCTGAATAATGTATATGGTCTTTCAGGAGGCTTTAGGAAGGTTGCACATTTCGTTTGCTTATGCCACCATGTCACTATTGAACTTCTCCAAATGTAACATGGTAACAGATTAACATGATAGAACATACACATATATGTATATGTGCTATAAAATGACACAAAGTATCATAGAATTACTTACAAAATTTACTATATACTAAATGGTAAATCTAAAATCTTTCAGGTTGAAGTTATCAAGTTTCCCCCAAAACATGCCCCCCCTTATTGTTTTCTAATTTTTAAAAACACTTTTATTTAGTTTTGTGTACCAAATTCTATCATTTCCTCCCTCCCTGTTATAATTATGCATTACATAAATAATTAAATGTAATAACATATAATTAAAATAGGTTATATCTAAGTAGTTATATAAAACATTTTCATATTAGTCTTTTTGTACAAAAAGACTTGCATGAAAGAAAAAAGGAAAGAAAGTGAAAAATACCTTGTCTATATTTAATCAATATTAATTCTTTCTCTGGAGATGGATGATAGTGTGCTTTGTCATCAATCCTTTGGGATTGTCTTAGATGATTGTGTTGCTGAAAATAGTTAAGTCATTCACAGTTCATTGAATATTGCTATTACTGTGCACAACGTTCTCCTGGTTCTGTCTACTTCATTATGCATCAGTTCATGAAAGTCCAGGTTTTTCTGGAATCCTTCTCCTTATCATTTCCTATAGTACAATAATATTCCATTAGACTCATATAGCAAAACTTGTTTAGCCATTCCCCAACTGATGGACAAACCTTTGATTTGCAGTTCTTAGCCACCATATAAAGAGCTGCTATAAATATTTTGGTACAAATAGGTCCTTTTGCCTTACTTTGAATGTCTTTGCAATATATAGACCTAGAAGTTCCTCCTTATTTTAACCACTTCAGTCAGTGCTACCATCATTTACTGTCCTGTGAAAACCTTGAGTCACTTTTACTATTCTTTTATTTCTCATGGATAATCCTTTATTAAGGTCTTTCAATGTTATCTTCACAGCATGCTTCACAACATTCATTTCTTTTCCTCTAATTGCTCTGTTACTTCACCATTTCCATTTATTTACACCATTGTAACAATTTCCTAACAAATCATTTTGTATAGGACCTACACTCTATGCACTCTTCAATCCTTGCTCAGAAAAACCATATCACTTTACTTCCCTAGGAGATTCACATGTTACTCTACATTATGGCTATTTGTGTTTATCTTATATAGATTAATGACTTTTAAAAAAAGTTTAATAAATATTTTTAACTTAGGGAATAAAACAAGCATTTTCATAACACAATATAATAAAAAGATGATTGCATGTGAAACTATACATCTACATCTATATACAGTCGATATGGTGTTTGCTGCCAGACAACTCCAGGAGACATGCCAGGAGCAGAACAGAAGTCTGTACACAATGTTTGTAGATCTGACCAAGGCTTTTGACACCATTAGTCATGAACTTGAATGAATTATGGAAAATTATGTCAAAATTTGGTTGCCTAAAGAAGTTCATTAATATTGTACATCAATTTCATGATGGCATGTTTGCCCAGCTTCTGCATAATGGAAAATGCTCTCATGCCTTCCCAGTCACCCATGGAGTGAAACAGGGTTGTGAGCTTACTCCCATGCTCTCTATTTTTAGCATGATGTTTTCAGCCACGTTGTCAATGGTAAGTTCTTCAGTTTGAAAGGTCTACAAGCCAAGACCAAAGTGGAGGGAGTGTTGGTGCATGATTTTCTGTTTGCAGATGACTGTGCATTCAGTGCAGCCTCTGCAGCTGAGATACAACAAAGTATGAATCAGTTCTCTACTGCCTGTGCTAATTTTGGCCTAATAATTAACACCAGGAAAACAAAGCTGTTCCATCAGCCGCCACCACATTACTCATACGTGAAACCATCAGTTACAACAAATGGAAAAGTTTTGAATGCTGTGGGTAAGTTCACTTATCTTGCTATTATACTTTCTAGGGATGTGCACATTGACAATGAGGTTGATGCACACATTGCCAGAGCCAGGTCAGTGTTTGGGAGGCTCCAAAGAAAAGTTTGGGAGAGAAGACTACTGACTGACTACCAAACTGAAGGTCTGCAGAGCTGTTGTGCTGACCTCATTGTTATATGCTTGTGAAACATGGACAGTCTACTAGCTCCATGCCAGGAAAATGAATCACCTCCAATTGAACTGTCTTAGGAAGATTCTGAGGATCACCTGACAGGATAAGGTACCAGACACTGAAGTCCTTACTCGAGCTAAACTGCCAAGTATTTAAATTATGCTTCAGAGAGCACAACTCTGATGGACTGACTACGCTGTTCGAATGTAAAATGTATGCTTGCCAAAAAGACTCGCATGGGGCAGGCGAGACATGGTGGCCAGAAGAAGCAATACAAGGACACTCTCAAGGTCTCTCTCAAGAATTTTGGATTTGACTAGGCAACGTGGGAGACACTGGCACAGGACTGCTCAGCATGGCGTGACCACATCAGAAGGGGAGCTGTGCTCTATGAGCAAAGCAGAATTGAGACAGCACAAAGTAACTGCAGGATGTGCAAATTTGGGATATGCACCCCAAATATTCACACGGACCATCTGTGCCCAAACTGTGGTAGAGCATTCTTAGCTTGTATTGGTCTGATCAGCCATAGTCGGACACACAGAAATTTCACATTATCATAGTGATGTCACTTTGAAGACAAAGGACAACAATCATACATCTATTATGTACAACTTGCTATTCCTTTTAAATATATAATAAAGTTATCATGTAAATTTCTTTGTTTTTCTTTTTCTTCTACCCTCTTGCCTAATGATGGCTACCATTAGACACAAATATGTCTATGTATGTAAAATCATTCTCTACATACTTCTATTTAATAATTTTTTCTCTGGATACATATAGCAAGTTTTTCAAAAGTAGGATGACCAGTTGATCGGGGAAGTTCCTTGATCAATTTGATGATCTTAGCAAGAAATGAAACATATTTAGGAATTGTGATATGTAGCTTTTTCACATATTACAAGCACATTGTCCCCTTGTGAAGTCAACAAAAGACTACTCCAGCTTAAGAATCAGAAGCTAGGACTGTAAATGTTCCAGGATTGCAATGCAAAAATAATCTTCTTATGGATGGATTTATTCACCTCATTCCTCTGGTCAAGAATCTTCTGCTGCTTACCAAGTAAAATTTCAAGGATCTTTGCTTGGCATTTGATATTATCAGATATTATCTCATCTATTAAGCCTTAGCTCATAGTACTATCTTTCATGGATTGCCTGATCCAGTCAAATTGTCTGCTCTCTGGCCCTTAACCATGTTCTAAACTTTGTTCATTTTGTTTCCTTGCTTTTACTGTTTCACATGCCCTCAAAGTCTTCTCTCACTCTTTTTGTCTCCTGAATTTCTACCTATTCTTTAAAGTCTAAAGTATTTTAATCAGAAATACATTTCTTCTTTCTACTAGGCTGGTCACTACTTTAAGTTGTATTTTGCTGTTACTAATGAAATATTATAGTTACTCACATATTTGTTAACACAAATGCAAAGAAAGGCAAAAAGAAAAATACATTTGAAGCTCTCGAGGAGTTCACATTCTAATGGGAAACACAATATGCAAAGAACTGTTTACATACAAGAGATATAAATTATAAATTGAAGGTAATCTCAGAAAAAAATGAGTGGAGATTGGGAAAGATCTTATGCCGAAAGTAGGACTTAAACTAAATTTTTAAGGAGGTCAAGGAAGTCAGGAGGCAATGATGAAGAAAGAATATTCTAAAGATAGCCACAAGTCAGTGAAAATGACTGGAATTAGAGGATGGTGTGTGTGTGCAGGCATAGCCACAAAGCTGGTGTCTCTAGATTTTAGAGTCTGTAGAAGGGAGTAAAGTCTAAGACTAGAAAGGTAAGAAAGGGCTTTTCTTGCTCACCATTCAGATGTATGTGGTGTCTTCCCTATCAGAATATGCCCTTTTTTACTAGTAACAAATGTTTCAGTTTTGTATTCATATCCTGAATACAGAACAGTGTCTGACACATAATGCTTTATAAATGCTTTTCCATTTATTTATTCATTGTATTTTGATCCTACCTCCCACTGACCCAAGTATAGATACTTATTCAGAACAGGCAATCAAATACTACTAGGTGAATGAATGTGAAATGAAGGAATGAATGAATATGAATTTTTTCTGAATAGACATTGGATCAATCTTGGGTATATGTGTTTTTTTTTTCTGAAATTGTAAAGTGATATATAAAAATAAATAAATGACTTTGGTTGGCTTGAGACCTATGATTTTTATCAGTCTAGGAAACTTCTGGTACGTAAACTCCTACCACCATTGTAATTCAGTCTAAACTTAGTCTTAGTTATCAAGAGAACTGAAAAACTGAATTACTTGTCCAAAGTCACAAATTATGTATCAGAGACAGGCTTGAAAAAAAGTTTTCCTGAATCCAAGGTAAGTCATTTATTCACTATGTGATGATGCCCTACATCACTCTCACAATGATTATCTTTATAATAAAATTGACTCTTAGAAATTGTGATAACTTTTTGATAAATAATTCCAGAGTTTTGATTCTATTGTGTTAATAATGATTGCATCAGAATTCTGAACAGATATGGTTAAACCAAATTAAAAATTAAGGGAAGGCCATGTTTTATACTTTTACAAATATTTCCCCCAAAATGTCTGAATTTTAATGAAGTTATGTGGCACAGTTCTTTCTCTGATAATAGTAGATAAATGAAATGTTGCTGTAAAATGCTTGTTGACTTTTACTACAACACAATCAGATGGGGTGCAATGGGCTCTAACTATGCTAGTACAGATTTGCATTATATCATTTGTTTATCACTGAGTAAGCTTTTCTGTAGAAGAGTGTAGCTTTGCTTTGATTCCTCCTCTAAAATTCAATATATTAGAAAAGAGAAGTGGTTTAAATGTAGACATCTGAAAATAAATAAATAAATATATGTATATGATATATAAAGTTAAGTCTAATAGGTATAAACTGATTAACAGAAACATCAATTTTACTTCCTAATTTTTTTCGTATTTGTTAGATGGAGTTAAATAAGTAAATATCAGAATTTTCTAATTCTTCTTGAGACTCAAATGAACAAACACCCAATATGCAGTCATTCAGCTGAAGGGATGCAGAAATTATGTTATTAATGATTTTGATGACTACAAAGATATGAAAGACAAAATTAAAGTACGTTTTAAATCAGAATCCAAAAAGTATTGGGACTACATTTTAATAGCTGAGAATTTTGATAGTGAAAAATGATGAATGTCAGCTAAGAAGTTTAAAAAATTGGCTCTTTCTTAAAATTCATGATTAAAAAACTTTCACATGAAGTCATAATAGATATTTACTGTCAACAGTTTTATGCTATTAACAAGGTGTATTCATAGCAAAACAAAATATTGAGACTGTCAATATATGGCATTTTGTAAGCCTTCAGCAATGCAGATAAGCTTTATTCTCACTGAGAATATTGGATATAACTTCCTCCTTGAACTTTGAAAAGCAAATAGAGTACAAACATTTATCAATTCTGACATTAATACCTCTGTATAAGAAATCATAGTCTAGCTCAGCAAAGTGTCACACATAACAATAACAAAACAAACCTGGTAGGTCAATCAGAAATCTTTCAAATATATGATTAGAGGGTTGCTATGCTTGAATTCGGTAATTTATGTGGATTTGAAATACTTCTTTCTCTCATTTTTGCAGTCCTAAGAAGGAGCAGACACAATATAGAATGCTTACACAACACATTCCTCTTTATGAATATAAAACAAAAGGAAATTAATGATGAATAATTTAAATGGCCAATATCCCCCACAGTTGATTCATTTGAAAACATGGAAGTTTGAGTCTGTTAACTTACTGACACTTACTAGGAAGTCCCCAGCTCTGCTTAATTTAGTATTATTATTGGCTGTCTGATCCTAGAACGCTTTATTTTCAGCAAGAATGTGACCTTATGAAGCTTAAATTTTATTGTTTACAAATATATTTGCCATAGCAAGATAGAGGCTTAAGGGAGGAATTTGTTTCCTTTTCAATTTTCAGGGAATGACCACTTGTACCAATACCTCAACATAGCTGGTATAGAGTTAAGTTTAATAGAAAACACATTAGGAACTACCTTGTAAATGATGCTGCTAACCAATGGCATGATTTAAAAGACACATTATTTACCTGTACTTTATATAGAATACATTACTACAAGAAAATCACAGAAATCATTTTTGCTTGTTTGTTTAAGATCACATAAGAAGAAATCCAGGCTTTTAGGTAACAGTCACTGTTATCTAGAGTACCTGTGAGCTTTTAGCAATATGATGTTTGTCTCTTCTCACTGCAGGACAATCAAGTGACAATGAATCCCTTCACATGCTTTCTCTTCAGGGTTCTGTCAACATATTAACATGTTTATAATATCTGATGATGTTTATAGAAATTTAATAGTTATATGATTTCTAAATATTCGTTTTAATATTACGTTTGAGGGCAAAAAGGGGAATCATGGCCTAATGTATAGAAAGGCTTGTCTTGGATTCAGGAAGACTTTTTATCCAGTTCTTCTGATGCATAACTTGCAATTGTTGCAATCTTTGGTACCCTAGGCCACCAGTTAAGTTACAGACTGATTTGTATTGGTAGATATGCTTTCCATACTAAAAATTTCTTAGACTGATGAATTTATAGGTCTCAGTCAAAAGAAAAAAATGAATCCCTTATGTTTATATACCACTTGAAAGTCTGTAAATGTTTCTTGACAACTCAGGCTCATTATTACAAAAAAATGATTTTTGCACTATGCGGTAATGCCCTTAAGAGCTACTGAGGAATATGAGGTAGGTATGGATATTCAACTTTAAACTAATGATACCAGACAGCTTCACTTTTTATGTTTTTATTACTAGAGGTTGGGAAGTAAACAATCCAAATTAGAATTTTCATAAGAGTTCATGGACTCCAAATGTAAGCCATCCCAATATTCAATCAAAAAGCACGCATTAAGTGCCTTCAGTGTTTCAGGTGCTGTGAATACCAATACAAAAATGAAAGAATCCTAATTCTCAAGGGAATTGCACTTTAATGGGGGATATAAAAAGTATACATATATGTGTATGTGTGTACATATATGTGTGTGTGTAGGTATAGATATATGTATATATACACAAAGAGAAAAATTCAAATAAATACAATGTACAGTATAAATTGGTTTGGAAGAAAAGGCACTAGCATTTTTTTGGGGGGATAGGAAAGGTAGTACTTAAGCTACACCTTGAAGGAGGGGAGGGAGTCTGCGAGATAGAGGTGAATAAAAAATGAATTATATGCATGAAGAAGGGACAGAGCCAGGACCAGGTGTGTCATTTGTGAAAAACTGGGAAAAAAACATCAAAAAATGTTGGTTGCATTACTAACCAGTAGGCAGAAAGACAAACTTGGGTCTTGCCATGGAGGATTTTTAAAAAATATATAATTTCTTCATTTTCAGTTTACAGCATTCACTTCCACAAGATTTTGAATTCTATATTTTCTCCCCATCTCTCCCCTCTCCCCACCCTAAGACAGTGGGCACCCCATCCACCTCTTCCCCCAGACTGCCCTCCCTTCTTATTATCCCACCCCTTCTCCCATCCTCCTCCCCTCTATTTTCTTGTAGGGCAAGATGGATTTCAATACTCCATTGCCTGTTCATCTTATTTCCCAGTTGCATGCAAAAACATTTTTTAACATTCATTTTTAAATCTCTAAGTTCTGCATTCTCTCCCTTCTTCCCTCCCCACCCACCTTCATTGAGAAAGCAAGAAATTCGATATAGTCATACATATGTAGCAATACAAAACTCTTTCGTAACAGTCATTTTGCAAAAGACTAATCACATTTCCCTCTATCCTGCTCTGTCCTCCATTTATTCCATTCTCTCCCTTGATCTATCTCCCCACAATAAAGTTTGCTTCTGATTGCCCCTTCCCACAATCTGCCATCCCTTCAATTACCTTCCCTCTCCTATCCCCTTCCCCAAGCCTTTCTGTAGGGTAAGACAGATTTCCATACCCAATAGATTGTGTGTTATTCCCTCCTTAAGTCAAATCCAATGAGAGTAAGGTTCACTTATTCCCTTTTACCTCCTCCCTTTTCCCTTCCATTGTAAAATCACTTTCTTCTTTTATGTAAGATGATTTGCTACATTCTACCTCTCCCTTTCTTTCTCTCCCTCTCAAAAGTTACTTTTATTTTTTAGGTATACTCTTTTCATATTCAGTTCACCATGTGACTTCTATTTACCCTAATGCTGAGAAAGGTCTTATGAGTTACTAATGTCATCTTTCCATGTAGGAATGTAAACAGTTCAACTCTAATAAGTCCTTTATGGCTTCTCTTTCCAATATACCTTTTCATGTTTCTCTTGATTCTTGTATTTGAAAGTTTAATTTTCTATTCAGCTCTGGTCTTTTCAACAAGAACGCTTGGAAGTCCTCCATTTCACTGAAATTCCATTTTTCCTCTGAAGTATTAAACTCAGTTTTTCTGTGTAGGGGATTCTTGGTTTTAATCCTACCTCCTTTGACCTCTGGAATATCATATTTCAAGCCCTCTGATTGTTTAGTGTAGAAGCTGCTAAATTCTATCTTATCCAGATTGTATGTGCCCAGTACTTGAATTGTTTCTTTCTGGCTGCTTGTAATATTTTCTCCTTGACCTGGGAACTCTGTGATTTGAGTACAATATTCCTAGGAAGTTTTCCTTTTGCACCTCTTTCAGGAGGTGATTGGTGGATTCTTTCCATTTCTATTTTACCCTCTGGTTCTAGAATATCAGGGCAGTTTTCCTTGATAATTTCTTGGAAAATAACATCGAGGCTCTTTTTTTGATCACAGTTTTCAGGTAGACCAAAAATTTTAAAATTCTCTCTCATGGAACTGTTTTCCTGGTCAGTGTTTTTTTTTTTTTTTCCCAATGAGATATTTCACATTGTCTTCTATTTTTTCATTCTTTTGATTTTATTTTGTAAGTTCTTAATTTCTCATATAGTCATTAGTTTCCATTTGTCCCATCCTAATTTGTAAGGTATTATTTTCTTTAGTGGACTTCCTTCTCCATTTGGCTAATTCTGCTTTTCAAAGCATTCTTCTTCTCACTAGTTTTTTTGGATTTCTTTTGCCATTTGTGCTAGTCTATTTTTAAAGGTGTTAATTTATTCAGCATTTTGGAGGACTCCTGTGGCAAGCTGTTGACTCGTTTTTCATAATTTTCCTTGTATCGCTTTGATTTCTTTTTTTCAATTTTCCCTCTACTTCTCTTACTTGATTTTCAAACTCCTTTTTGAGTTCTTCCATGGCCTAAGACAATTTCATATTTTTTTGGAGGCTTTAGATGTAGGAGCCTTGAACTTGCTATCTTCCTCCATTGTATGCTTTGATCTTCCTCATTCAAAAAGATGGAAAAAAAATACCTTTTCACCAAGAAAATAACCTTCTATAGTCTTATTTTCCTCCCCTTTTGGGGCATTTTCTCAGTCAATTATTTAACTTTTGAACTCTTTATTAAGGGGGGGTAACAACCCCAAGTTTCAGAGGTTTTGTGTAGATGTTTTCAGAGATAAAGTGTTATAACCAAGGAAGAGGTATTTACTTCTCTCCTGGCCTGCCCTCTGGCCTGTGAGCAACTACAAGCACTCTTTTCTGCCCTGAAATTGCAAATAGGATTTCCTCTTCATAGACAACACTAGCTGCACCACACTAGCACTCCTGTCTGACCCCAGGACCACCACTCAGGACTGTGATCCAGATCAGATGCTCAATCCCCCCACCATCTCTATGCTGTGATCTACAGAAGTAGCTCCTGCAGCAGAGGTTGCCATAGCCCTGGGGTTCTCACTGAGGCCTGACAAAGTTCCCCTCCCACTTAAGGGAGAGAGTTTTTTCAGGTAGACATAAAACTGAACGGATACTATTTTCCTAAAATCACAGTACTTCGGCTATACAATGTAGAACTCAATTAACATTCTTACTTATGCTTAGCTGATATTTCTCCTTAACTTTTCAGGTGCACGTAGATGCTTAATATATGCTTATAAAATGCCTGACTGACAGAGTGATTGATTCCATGACTAACTTAGCACTACTCCTATAGAAGCTGAAGAGAACATCCCAGAAGTAGGTAGAGAGTGGTAATTGTTGGATAAGGGGAGGGGAAAGTGTTCATAGTTGTTTCCATGCTTTTTGTCCATATACTCATTTCTTCTGCTTATGACTCAAAGTAGTACATTTCTTTTTCTCCAAATATTTCTGAAAAGGGAAAAAAAAAATCTGCTATCATTCCTACCCCAGGCTAACCATTATATATATATATGTGTGTGTGTGTGTGTGTGTGTGTGTGTGTATGTATACATATATATGTGTGTGTGTGTATATATATATATATATATATATATTTCAGTGTGTGTATTTAATTTATCTTTGTTTAGAGCAAAGGGAGATATTTGGTCCTGTGCCAGACCCTGGAATATTTCTAAGTTCCACTTAAATAATGATGCCTAGTTCACAGAGACAAGAAGAAAATAAAATATGATTTCCTTACCTGCAATGGGAAAGACATCATTATATCAAGTTACTGAGCAGAATGCTTTGGCTTGGGAAAGACTCTAAAGTAAAAAAGAGCTTCACACCAAAACTGCGATACTTCTCTCATTCAGCAGTCATTGTCTTTTAAAATTCCATGAAAACAGGAAGATAGTACATTCAATTAACTTCCCTTCAATAATTATTAAGTTAAAGTTATATTGTGTTGTAACAACTATGTTAGCCATCAGAGATAGCTACAAATAAGGCCCTGACTTCATGGAGTTATAGTTCAGTAGAGGGAAGTGACACCTATTTTAATAACTAACCTATAATACATGATAAGTGCATAAGAAAAGTACCAAGTGGCATATGACATCTCAGGGTGGATTAATATTGACTTAGGTGAATGTAGCAAGCTTCAAGGAGGAGGTAGGCTTTAACAGGTTATTCAGGTTCATTATCTGAGAAATGATCAATATAAGAAATGGTACTGGGTCAGGGAAGTGCTAGTTGTGCACTGGAGATGAAGACAAAAAGGACAGTTTGTAATAGAAAGTAAGTACATGGACAAAATGAAGTATGGGTAGAAAAATACTATGGCACCAGACTGTGTATGACTGAATGCTGGGCTACCTATTCAATAAGTAATTTGGAGCCACTACAGGGTTTTGAACAGAGAAATGACATGATTGTACCCCTTGATAAGGAAGATTAGTTTGGCCCTGGAATGAAGATATATAGGAGAGGAAAAAAGGAGGGATAGACAAACTTACTAGAAGATCATTGTCCAGGAGAGCAGTAGTGCTGGTTTATGCTATAGTTGTGACAGTAGGAATAAAGAGGCAGATACATGTGTAATTGGGGAGGTAGAATATATGAGACTTGGTAAGTAGATATTTGTACCAGGTAGGAAAGAGTCAGAGATAACACCAAGGTGTTAAATGTAGGCAACTGATAGAATAATAACTATAGAAGTGCAGATTTTGTGGTATTGTTATAATCTCTTCCAGATTGGCTTAGGACAATTAGGACAATAGGACAGATTCTCCCGTCCTAAAAACTACATAAACTACATATGCAATGTAGATTCTAGAATGAATAAGAAGGAGGATAATGTAGGAATATAATTTCTTCTTAATGCTCTACTCCTATCATAGTATATTTTTTTAAGTACAGAAGGAAAATTGAAGTTAAATCCTTCTCCTTCCTTCCAATTTGGGCAGCCCCTTCCTCTACTTAGTTCCCTATGAATTGACATTGATTTCTATCTACCTACATAGTAAAAGACCACAATATAAATCCAGAGACAAAATCAAGGAATATGAACATTAGAAGGAACTTCAGCAACCATCCAATTTAAGCCATACATAAAAGGAATCCAAATTATAATACACTTGACAAGTAGTCATGCAACCAGTGACTGAAGACATTCCAAGAGGGGGCAACATATCACTTCCTAAGGCAGTTCATTCCACTTCTGACAGCTTTAATTGTTTAATTAAGATCTAGATTATGTACTCAGATTTTTATATGTGTAGTTTTTCTTTATTTGTATTTCCTCACAGGAATGATAACCTTCTCCCTAATATTATTTTCAGGGTCAAATGGTATGATATACACAAAAGCTCTGTCATATTTTCTTCTTAGATGGAAACCCTTTACTAAAAAAAAAAAGTGAATATTTTAAGGTCCCCTATATCTACCTTTAACACCCATTCATTATTCTTTCAAATATAGGCTTCATTTTCATCTTCTTTGCTCTCAACCCAAGGGTTATTTTTTTCTAGCTTTGTGATATATTTTAAAGAAAAAGCTGATAGTGAAACTTTAGAAAAAGCTCATGACTTTAAAATGTGAGCACTTCTATTTACTGCTCCATTGCATATAATTTGTGCCTACCAAAGATATTAGACAGACAGACACATGCTGAAAGAGCCAGAGATAAAGAAAAAGAAAAAGGAGAAAGAAAGAAGAAAAGAAAGAAGGAAAAAGAAAGAAAAAAAGAAAAAGAAAGAAAGAATAAGGACATTGTCAATTTGATAAAGTGCAACTCACAACTCATTAGTGTTGGGCACAGAGGTAATATTCCACATCAAAAATGACTGCTGAAATATTCACAATTACCAGCTGTTCAGAAACCATTTTATATGGATAAAAAACATGTCACATTTAATTTATCAGATGCTTTCTGCTGTCATACTTCTCTTTCGTTCAATGTACTGAAAAGTTATAAAACTATTTCAGTCTCGCTATCTCCATGTATAGACATTAAGAATAACACAAATCCATTATCTACTCAGATATAATTGTATCTACATGGGTGAATAATCTTCTGTAGCACTGAGTTCTGAATCAACTCTTCCTTTAAAGATATCTGAATGTGCGACCTCTAGTAGCTTTATTAGAAAGCTACCATTTCCAATAGAAAAAAAATACAACACACTAATTTTGAAAGCTCTATTCTTTGAATGAAATATTCTTATTAGACCCATTTCTGTGTTGATTACAATGGAAAACATCATTAGAAACATAACAGTATTAATCTCTGGGCACAAAACGTAAATGGTGCACTCAAAACCTTGTGTAGGTATAGTAATAATAGGCTGGATTTGTAGTCTATGTCATTCTACTGGGATTTTGCTAGGTTGGAAATATTTTTATTATTTTTAGCCAAAGATTATTGAATATATACCTTGCTTGGTACTATTGAGAAACCCCCAATTGTAAAGATACTGCTGGTATTACTATACATAACATACTTATTCCTAACCATTAAATAAAAACGGCAATGTGCTGATGGTTGCTTCTCTTGTTTTCTTTCACTCATTATTGAACGCAGTTGCATTCAGACAGTGAGGGAGTAGATACCAGCAGCCCTTTTCCCTGCGGGACTCATAAGTTTAGTGAACTCCATTTCTTTCTCATTACATTGCATCTCATAGCCGCTGGTTCGGGAGACTGACCTCCTGATGAGTTGCCCTCACTTTCTACCTTCGCTCCCACAGCCGTTGTTGCAGTGGCTGCTGTTTTAACTGCTCATGGAATACAGGGTGCTGTTTTAAAACATAAAAATAAATGATACTTGTTCTCTCAGACCTTAATACTTAAGAAAAAAAAAGTTAGCACCAAAATTTAATTTTTACCTGTGGATTTTAGTATGTGATACTCCAATTGCTGCAGAATGGTGAATAAAAGCTACCCAAGTCCTTCTGAATCCAAGCGAGTGAGGGTCATTTATTATGTACTTACTATATACCAAGGTGGAGAAGAAAATAGCAAACAACTCCAGTAACTTTGCCAAGAAAACCCTAAATAAGGTCACGAAGAGTAGGACAACCAGTGAAACAAATGAACAACACGCACCAAAGACTATGCCAGGTCCTGAACACTGCTGAACTCTCATCTATTTGTCCTTAGGCAAAACAGATACCTATTCTTTCATGAGTTTTTGTCTACTCCAAAGACGCTATGACTTCATTGGAAGAATCATACCAAGGTGTCCTGTTAGACCTATTGGTCAGGTGAAAAATCAACATTAGACAACATAAATATGGCAGGATATTGACTATTTGGGGACAGGCAGGCCTAAAAGTAGAAGTAAATATGAATATTAATTATTGCACAGAGATGGGCAAGCAGGCCCAAAGGACTATTAGGCATTTAGTCAGAGGCCTGATCCAGAATCTGATTCATCTACAAGTATCTATTAGGGGGTGGGACAAATAAAACAGAGGTTCAAATAAACAGGCAAGATCACAGTTCTATACCTGGAATGGCTCTGAGTAATCTAGTTCAACTCCTTTTATATTTGAAGAAACTGAGGTGCAGTGAAGATAGGTAACCTGATTAAGTTTCCATTAATGGTGGGTTGAAACCAGGTACTCTGATTCCCAAACCAGTGTCCTCTCCACTTTACAATCCCTTCCAGGAGAAGTTAACAAAGAGATTTAGAAGATTTCAGGGCCCTGTGGCTGATTTTGTATGCAGGGAATAAGGTGGGATGCCTACTGTGGTAACTTATTGGCAAACAGATGGAAGACAATAGGTACCCAGACAACTACTGTTGTCCCTTTGTCAGTCACAAACCTGTCACAAGTCTGAAATGATGAGTTCCTTATAATTTCCTTGCCTGTTTTGGAAGTGGATGTACAGATGGGAGTTACATGATCCCAAGCTACAAAAGTTATGTGGCAAGGCAAGGGGCCAAGGTACAGCATTGAACAAAGCTTATAGGAAAATAAAAGCTACTCAAAACCTTGAGATACATTAGGGAGGAAATTGTATAAACAGGAATAATAGAACTAGAAGACTTAAGTCAATGGAAAATAAGGAACTGTGAATGCTGAACTTTTAACGCTAAAGTTGATATTTAAACAAAAAATAGTATGATAAAATTTTCTCAAAATTTTTATTTACAAATTTGGAAACCAGGATCAAGGGGTAGAGAAAGAAGTGCGATTATAGTATCATAGAATTTAGAGACTGAAGGGAACTTAGAAATCATTCACCTCAAACATCTAATTTTATGGATAAGGAAATTGAGCCTGAGAGATTCAGTTAACTTGCCTAGCATTCCACATAGAGAAAACCAGGATTTGAACTAAGATATTTAACTCCAAATGAATAGCCCATATCTGCCCTTATCCCCTGCCTCACCACAACTCCAACTCCTTCATTTCTCATTGGCAGCACCTGCCCCCACCCTAGGTACTAATATCAATCTGACACCAAAGGAGGTGAATGTAAAAATTCATACAGCCAGTGTTAAAGCAGATCAGCATAATGGCAGACTTGATATTGGGCTCATTCTGATTTAATGCCTCTAATTTCAGCAATTGGGTACTCATCTTATACCTTTTGATCAGCTCCTATCTTTGACCTTTTTGACCAGCTCCAATTCTCCAAATTCTAGACTTCTTTCTTATTCTTCTATTTCTAGGTCCCTACTTTCAGTCTTCTCTCTAGTACATCTTTATTACTCTGGAATTACACACCTGTTTCAGTCTTCTCAGGGTCATGTCCCCCTGTCTGTGAACCTCAATCCACTCTTTGATGATCTAATTACTTCACTTTTTGCAGACAATTTTTCCTTGGTCATATCCTCCAGCTTTTTAAGGCCAAACATAAGTTTTTTCACTGCTTGTTGGGTGAAAATATTCTAATTTAGATTATATTCATTTAGAAACAGATAATGTTACCTCTTATTTTAAGGTTTCCGAGGACACTGACAATAAATATTTTTGTATGAATTAATGAATATTTAATATTAACATTCAATTATTGATATATTTGATCTAATTAATTATATTATGGTATTTAGGGTTCTTATTAAAGGAATTAAAGATTTTGGAATTACAACCTTAGAACTTCAAAGGATCTTATAGATTATACAACATTACATCGTCATTTTGTAGGTAAGAATCTGAGGGCCAAAAAAAGTGATGTGACTTTCCCAAGGTCACACAGTTAAGTAACAGACCTACTATCTTTCCACAATGCCACCTTGTATCTGTAATGACTAGTCATGATCTTATTTATAAGATAAGATTATTTTGCAATCATAAAACACTTTTGGGTTATAATGTGCTTTTCTTATATAGGGAGGTAGATGAGAAAACTAAAGCTCATGGAATTTAGGTGACTTGCTCAGGGTTATACAGTTTGTAAGTATTTAAACTGGGCCTCAAAATCAAATACAGTAGTCTGACCCTAAGTCCTGTGCTCTTTCCATGATGAATCAGTATATTTAGTATATCAGTAACTAAAGCTTAGACCCAAGAAAGAGTCATATTGAAACTAAATCCCAATGGCATATATACTCAATCTAGTTGAGGACAGAATCTGTGTATTAATCATACAGACCCAAAGTCTTAGTACAGTTTTAAGTTATTAAAGTTTAAATAGTTTTAATAGCTTAAGACTAGAGGGGCATGTATTTTTATCACCCACAATCCCTAGCATTGTGCCTTGCACAAAACAGATGCTCAGCAAATTCGGCTGCATTATTAGGAAATATTTTTTAAATGCACAAATAATTAAAAACAAAAACTCACAGAGCTCCTCTTGTATTCATTTACTATTAATGACTAGAAGGATCTTATTTTTTTTGACAACCAGGACTTCATTTTTCTTCTATGTAAAGAGCTTCTATTGACATCAAACAAAAAAGATAATTTTTACACCTGTGGGGTCCCTTAGGCATTCACTATTAAGGGACCTCATGGAAAGCTACTGTAACATATTAGATAAATAAAACTCTTATCTCTGGAGAAATTATCTTTCAAGCACACATTTGCTAATGGTGGACTTTTCTCTATCTACAATTATCATATTGAAAAGTGATTATTGTTGACACATATAATTAATGCTTACACTAGGACAAAAGTATTAAAGTAGGCAGTGATTATGTGAAGTACAATGTCTCCCAGATTAATGTGGGGAGCAATGAATGCTAATTCTGTATTGCTGCTCCACAAGAAGAGCCCTTCAAAATCTGGATTTGAGAAAATATGAGGTGATTCATTTTTCAGAAAAGACATTGTGAAAAATGACAAGGCTCTAAGACCTGATATATTGTCCGGGCTTAAGTGCCCTCTTCAATTGTAAGGCATTCAACATGACCCTCAGAGAAGAAAAATACTTAACTGTAACAGCTCCCATAGTGTTAGTATATCAATGATTAAATGAAAGAATATTCCAAATAATTAACATTACTGTGATAAATATTGGTTGAAAGTCATTATCAAGATTTGACTAAAATGATTACAATTAAAATCAATCTGTTCTCTCACTTTTTATGCTGTTTTCCTCCCTTGGATAAATTCTGAAATACCTTCTGTATAGCTTACTTTTTTCCAGATGGCAGTAAATTGTTTTAGAGCATTCATTAGCTTAAATCTATAATTTCTGCTTTAATTCCCATGTGGTACATGCTATTCTGCTATGGTCCTGTATTTTTACTTAAGCTAAAATTTTTTTAGCATATTTTCACATAGAAAAACTTTATCAAGATAGTTAAGAAAGGTTTTATGGCCCTTTTGTATCTTGTATATGTATGATAATTGCTAATAATAATAGCTAACATTTACATAGTGCTTACTATGTGTCAGGCACTGTGCTAAACACTTTGCAATTATTATTTCATTTGATCCTTACAGCAACCCTGAGAAGTAGATGCTATTATTGTTCTTGTTTTGCAGATGAGGAAACTGAGGCAAAAGAGATTAAGTGAGTTTCCATGAGGTACATAGCTAATAATTGTCTGAGGACAGTTTTAAACTCAGTTCTTCTGACTTTAGACCCAGCACTCTGTCCTTATTGATTATGAAAATGAGTATGTGTATATGTATCTATATAATAATATGCAAAACACAAAGGAATACTCTGCATTGTAATACGTAATATGTAATACTCTGAAAGACTCAACTATGGATTTATATGATCGATCAATCTTATCATCTTTCATCCTTTCAAAAATTTATAAGAAGAACTGATTTAGAGGTCACCAAATCCAAGCTTCTCATTTACTGAGGAGAAAACTGAAGCTCAGAGAAGTTAAATTACTTTTTCAACCTATAGTATCATATCATATTATATAGCATAGTTTTGTATATGCCAGACTGGATGATTTTATAATTTTCACATGCTTTGCTCAATAATTTGCTTAGTATTGATGTCAAGCATGGTATTAAACAAGTTAAATACAAATATGTTTAGATAACTGTCAAATTTATGTAAGATGCCCTACAAAAATTTCAGGGAGAAAAAAAGAATTCTTTATTATTTAGTAAGGTTTGCAAAATGGTCCAAATAAGTAGCATTCTGTTAATTCAATAACACTGCAGAACACATAGAATTTAACACAATTTAACACAAGAATTTAAAAGCAATTGTCCAAAGTCTAACCATCGCTATAGGCAAGTAACATGACCATAGGATGCATCTGAACAGACATATAGATAACCCCCTGGGTTTAGAATTGAAAAGGATGAGGATAATTGGCTATTTCCAAAATTGTGTAGTACTCTCAAAGATCCCAAACTACGTGCTGCAAAGGAAAAAACTGTCTTGTGGACACCACTTTTCTACCTATGATGAAAGATAGCATGTTATAGTGGATAGTAAGCTGACTTTGGAGCCAGAAAGACTTGGGTTCAGGACTTGTTTCTCATAAGTACCACTACATGACTCCGGGCAAAGTAGGTAAGCTCTCAGTGCTCTGTGCAACTCTAGGCATGTGAGTTGAAAAGAAGGTCTGATTTGCACTGGTAGAGAGCATCTGCTCATCCAGAAGCTATCTATACCAATGTAAAGAAAGGGCAAATTCCTATTCCTTTTCCACATTTGATGACACAAATCATAGCTACTATGATTTTGGAAGAATTGAAATTTTAATTAAACTGAAAGTAAAATAAAAGTTGCATGGAGAGTTTAAATAGCTGTAACATGTTATCAACAAAACAAAGCAAAACAGTTATTTTAAAGTTACCTTTAATGGCACATATAAATGGAGCTGAAGACCTTACTGAGGACAAGTATAATTGAGAAAGATGGAGTCTGATCATTTATTCAGAATGAGAGAAAGGAGAGAAACTATTTAAGTGATTCACTGATATTCTAAGATATTAAAACAGTCTTCTTCCACAGAAGATTGTTTGGCCTGAAAAAAGTGACAAAGTCAAAGATTTCAGTCAAACTGAGCTTCCTTTACAAGTACTTCAGGGAAAATGAAAACAAACAACAGATGAAGCAAAGGAGGAACAGATGGGAGAGATGAGGATGGTGATGAAGGAAACAGAAAATGCCTACATTGGTCTTCTTACCTGCTCTTCATTGAGTTCCTATCTATCTTTAAGACTGATCAAGTTCCATCTTGTATAATTCAGGGTTCCTTAAACTTCTTCTACTCATGACCCCTTCAGTGCTTCTTAAACTGTAGGTTGCAACCCCATAGTTTAAGAAATGCCCTTCTTAATCCCCTAATTGCTAGAGTCCTTCCTCCCAAATTACCTCATATCTAACTACTTTGCATATATTTCTATATATTCACTTTAGTATTCAGTATTTACATTCTTTTCTAAGTATTTACCTCCCCCATCAGAATTTCAACTCTCTACATGTAAGAATTATTTCATTCTTTGTACTTGAATCCATAACAGTTAGCAGAGGTCTTGGCACATAGCAGCTGCTCGGTGAACATTATTGATTTCTTGCTTGACTGATTTATTGAAAATCTTTTCCACAGTAGAAGATAAGAATTCCATTTGGGGAGAAATGTATCAAACAATGATGATAAGAGTCCAATATCCCAGATATTTAGTCAATTAATAGAAACATATAAGATAACAAGTCATCCAGAGCATCAATCATAGAACTGGAAAGGATCTTTTATGCTCTTTGGTTCAAATCCCTCTTTTTACAGTTGAGAAAACTTAGATAACTGTCCAAAGGCAATACATAAACTGTACTCAAAAAAAGAAATACAGTCTCTCAATAATCAAATAAAGTTATGGTGTAAATCACTAACAGTAAGAAAATGAAAATCAAAACAACCATGAAGTTTTCCCTAATGCCAAACAAAATTAAAAAGACAACCAAAGATAGGAATGGTTAAAATCTGAGATGAGGAAATATAAGCACATTAACATATCATTGGTGAACCTGCAAAATGTTACAAATATTCTGGAAACCAATTTAGAATTATGTTAAAAAGTAGTCAAAATGTCCAACCCCTTTCACCCAGAGATTCCACTGGTAAATATATGCTCTCAAAGAGATAAATAAGAAAAATAATGGTCATGGTCATCTATCCACCAAAATATTTGTACTAATACTTTTTATGTTAGCAAATTATGGAAAGTAAAGTATATCAAATGAGATGATATACGTAAAGCAGTTTGCAAAACTTAAAGCACTATATACATATTAGCTATTACTATTTCCATTGATTGGGGAATGGCTAAAGTAACTATGGCATATAAATTACAATGAAATTATACTGTGCTTTAAAAAATAATGGATATGATGGATACAAAGGAAGTCAATTAAAAAGACGCACAATAAAGTAAGGAAAACCAGAAAGCCAATATACACAATGACTAAAATCAGGTAAATGTAAAGAGCAACAAAACAATAGAACAATGAAAAATAGATACTGTAGAATTATAATGACCAAGATTGATCCCCAACTGGTTTGGAAAACATATTTGGAATCACAGTCAATAAAAATTACTTTAATAGTAATAACACAATTACAAATTTGGGATTCTGGCTTTTCTCCTTTATTTCTTTATTCAGACAGGAGTCTGAAGGACATGACTGATTGATGGGATTGTCCTAGCCCTCAAGGAATATGCCTGACCCCACTCAACTAGGAGACTTTACTTCTGTTTGTATTGTAAACCAAATCCTACCTAGGTAAGTTCTTACCCAGAGGAAAAGAAACCCTGTCCTACCACTCCATCAGAATTTAGGGTGACCCAACTCATGAAGAAGAAAACCAACCAGAGTGATCAAGACGGAGATGGATTCCCCTGTCCAGATTGCTGGAGGGACTGAGTCTCAAGATCAAGTCACACTCTCAGCGGGAGGAGCTGCAGATTTCTAGCCTACTGCCTCATTAAATATTTACCCATCAGTTGATTTTCACTGGTCATAGGTTTACAAAAGTATTGAAGGCTTTCAGCCTCTACATGGTTTTGTCTTTGTTTGCTGAGAGGAACCACTGACCATCAATTTATTGATTATTAGCTAGGCTAATTAATTGATTATTAATTAACCAGAAACTCTATTTTCTAGGTTTTTAAAAATTCATCATATATATATGTGTGTGCGTGTGTGTGTGTATGCGTGTGTGTATACACACGCATACAGAGACATGCATACATATTCTTCAATCTAAAGTAATCACTACCAGTTATATCTACAAAAAGGTTATTGAAATCAAAGAAAATTGTCCCATAAATAGATATTTAGAAGAGCATTTCAGGTAATAGCAATAAACTAGAAGGAAAGTCAGTGCCTATCAATTGTTTAATGACTAAACAAACCCTAGTATATGAATGTAAAGGAATATTACTATACTATAAGAAATGACAAATGTGAAAAATTCAGAGGAACTAGCATGAAGTAATGCAGAGGAAAAGAAGCAAACCTGGAGAACAATTCTCCCAATGACCACAATAATGCATTACAAAATAATAGCAAAAAAGTTTAGAATTCAGACTAACAAGATGACACATTGAAACTTCTGAAGACTTGATAGTGAAGCATGGATCTTGCCCATCTGCAAAAGGATGGTAGACAGGAAAAGAAGCATATATTTTCAGATATAGTCAATATAATAATTTATTTTGTTTAACAATGTTCACTTGTTATAAAGGAAGGTTCTGTGAAGATGGGGTAGGAACTAGCAAGTCACAGGGAATTTTTTTAAAAAATATCAATAATATATAAGAAGATTTATGGGAATCAATAGATAAGAATCACTAAAGATGACAAAATGAGAAAGGATGGCGTAGGTAGAGAGACTATCCATATAGATGAAATTGGATAAGCCATCAAAAGTATCAATGAAAGTTAATTATATTGCTTATTATTAATTGTGTTTTCAGTTTAAGAGTTTGCTAATTTGTCATCATGATGTGATGAAGGAAGACATGGTGAAGTGTCACCCATTTCAATCTTTACTAGGTCATTTTTTTAAATCCCAAGTCTCTATTTCTTCAGTCGGCTCTCCACAGATGAAACAGTTCAGGAAGAAAGGGAGAGGTGTGGTAAGAGACATAGAACACAAGGGGCAGGACACAGTTTTTTAAATATCTGTGATATTTAGAAGTAAAGATTTTTAGTAGGAAAACATTTTGTTATACTCACAATATAGCTAATGAACTTTCTGTCAGAGGAGAAAATGGCTAGTTCACACATGCCCAGGAAAATAGGCTTTCTGAAGTACTCATGAATACCAGAAAGCTTCTTTGGCTAAGCAGAAAAGCGTCCTGAGGTCCAACAAGGCTCTGTTCACCCCCTGGGAGAAGCTGCTCCCCTTGAAAAGTTTCAGTCTTTTTATTCTCTACTTAGATGACAAGAATTAGCTTTGTTAAGGGAAAGTAAAGTTATTTAGAGGTTGTAACTGGGGAGTAGAGAGAAAATACTTTATCTCCTAGATTAAGAATGAACAGTTTAATTGGAGTACTAAAAATCTATTACAAGAGAAACAACCAAGAATGCTAGTTTAAAGAAGACTGCAAGACAGTCATTATCTACTAAAATTCTCTATAGCACAGCAGGGAGTTAGCAACATGAGTATATTTTTGGCCAAGTTTACAAATTATATTCTTTAATGATGATTTCATAAATACTTATGGAAGTATAATCCAGGCACAGTGATATTAACAAATTGCACTGAAAATAATAAATAGTTATTTAACAGGGTTCAATTTTGTTATTTATAAAATTAAGTATTTAGGCTAAATTATCTCTAAGATTCCTAGGATAAGGATAGGCATGGGTTTAAGGGCAGGGATATAGATAGAGCTAGGGATAGGGATAAGGATAAGAATAAACAGGGGATAGGGATAGGGAAGGGATAAGGACTGGAATAACAAGAAGGATAGGCAAGAGACTTGCATAAAGAGACTGCATAAGCAGATTGGAATAGTTAAGAAGATGTTTCAATTGTTAGAGTTTAGGAATAAGGTACTAAATTAGGGTGTTAACAAGAGAATGAAAAAGGAAGCTAAGGATGTGAAAGACATAGTAAAAATACTAAAAAAACACCTAACAATGAGACATTTGTATACCATTTTACTGTTTTTCTGTCTAGTATATGAATTTATTTTACAGAGGTTCAAAAATGCATATAATTCATTTTTTAGTGTCAGAGTATGATAAGGTTAATATTTACTGTCTTTGTCTAAAATATGGTAGGAGTTCAAACTCTGGATAATACTGATATTAAACATGATGGAATAAAATTAAAAAAATAAACAGATGTATGCTCAATAAAAGAACTCACTCTCATGGAATATTTCTGGGAATTCAAATGCAAAAGAAGTTCCCTATGGTTGGATGCCATTATTCTGACAATATCAAATCTCAGAATACTACAGGGCCTCTTCAATGCGATTTGTGGCCACCTAAAAGAAATTGACTTATTTATCTGCATAGGAAAAGCAAAATAGATAAAAAAGGGATTTTTCAGACAATGACACTGAATTGGATGGACAGTCATTAATTTAGTCTCTCATCACAAATATTCTAGACAGCTACTACAGGTAGGCAATATTGACATCCGTATAAAAACAAATAGTGCAACAGCATATGATACCAAAGCAATACACTGACTGAATAATCAATCTAAGAATTCAATTTGCTTTTAAAAAATAACAAATTAAATAGTCAACTCTGTATCCTAAGAGCATCTTTGGAAAATGTTGGGAGAGATTTATATAAATATCTCTCCTTCCTCATCTCTACCTGCTAGTTTCTTTTGTTTTCTTCAAGTGTCAGATAAAGTACCACCTTCTGTGATAAACCCTTCCTGATTCCCATGAATCCCAGTGCATCTTCTTGTGGATTATCTCCAATTTATTTTATGTGTGTATTTATATGAATACATATATGTACATAAATACACATGTGTGTATATCTTGTACATAGTTATTAGTATTTTTTTCTCCCCCATTAGATATTAGGCTCCTTAAAATCTAGAACAAATTTTTGACATTTCTTTTGCAACCTCACCACTTACTACAGGACCAAATACATAGCAGGGGATTAATACGTGTTAGTTGGCTGATCTGATTTCTTATTGTGTCATGGCTCCCTATTTCATTAGTTCCACAGACACATTCTCTCTCTCTGCCCCTGTTTCTCTCTTTCTGTCTCTCAGTTTCTGTCTGTTTCTGCCTCTCTTTTCTTTCTCTCTCTCTCTTACACACACAGACACAGACACAGACACACACAGAATAAAGTCAATCCCAGGAGGATTAACTATACAATCAAAATCATTATAGCCTGCTAAATATCACAAAATATCCTCCCCAAAATGTAAAAAAAAAGATAACAATTGCTTCAGTGACATTATAAGCTTTTAAAACAATTCTAGCACTTTAAGATTACTTGAATAATTATTATATCATCGGTCACAATTTGTCACTTATGTATTATAATAAAGGCAATATTTCAACTGAAAAAATACACTTTTAATGATGACTGATCTAAATCTGAATGCCAAAATAGAAATTTCACTGTATAACAAAACTATGCCTGAATTATTTTCAACATAAGCATCATTTATTATAGGCAATAGGGGGAAAAAAAGGATGGATTTGAAATAGAACTTGAATTAGAATTCCAGCTCTGTCACTTAAATGATATGTGCTACATGGGCTTTTACTTTGAGAAAGTCTTTCTAAATTCCAAACTTTAACTTCTGGAAGAGCAATGCCATATTTGTAAAAGTGCTTTGAAAGTGGTAAATCATGCAAATTTAAATTATTTAAAGCTACTTAATTTAGATGTTCATTCTGACTACATCTACTTACTCATTTACTGGTTTACCAATGCAAAATATGGTCAAAGAAGAGAACTGAGGGGATTTGTGGAAAAAAAAAAAAACCAAAAAAAAAACCAACCCACAGTTCTAGAATCACTGGAAGATTTCAAAGACCTTTGTATGCTACAGGGATATATTCTAAAAGACAAAATGGAATCTTTCAACTTCCATGTGCAACATTTTTAAAAGGCCAAATGAATCATTCCTAAAAACCTTTCATATTCCAATAAGACAGGTAAAGTTATGGTTAATTCACTGCTTCCTTTTTGCTCTAAAAAGAACATTTTTTTAGTCATTTCAGATTTTATCTTGTTTATGATTTTGCATGTTTAGAATACTCTACACATTGGAGGCTCTTTTTGTCCATATAAAAGTATGTTTATTAGCATTTTGTGGGACCTGCAAAAAAGACATTCTTATTTTAACATAATGAATGTGTAGCATTCTATCTTTACTTTTTTAAAACATAGAGTTAGTATATTTGTTTTAAATGTTGGTGATGATGAGAGATGGAAGATGAAATACATGTGCTCCAGCAGTATCCTTATGATGCCAGGAGAAACAGGGGAAAGGCATTTGAAAAAGAACCTCTGTGGCAAACTTATGAGAAGATATGACTGAATTCCACAGGATGTAGAGGTAGAGAAGGACTGTGGAATGCATCTGGGGAGGCAGCACCCAAATCAATCAGGTTACAGATCCATCTTAGCAATTCAGGATTTGAATTGGTGATATGTAAAGACTTACCTGGAGCTGAGTCAGCAACACTATGTCAAACTCTAATACCATTTCCATGGGTAAACACAATCTGTTTTATTATAAGAATTCAGGAAGAAATGTGGGAAAAATGAGGACTAACTTTTTATCAAATATAAGTAGTATATCCTTTAACATACTAAGGGTTTGGGCCACAGGGATAAAATAGTAGTAAATTAGTATCATAAACAATTTCCATTGTGGGCAGGGACTTCCGTCATTTATCTAGGCCTTGACAAAGTTTGATATATTGGTCACTTAGGAAGTGTTTGTTAAATTTAACGAATTTGATAAAAAAGTACTTCTGACAATAATTATCTATCTGCAAAATGAGAAGATGAGACTAAATGTTGGTAACTAAATGAGTCATCAGATCTCTTCCAACTCTAAGTCTTCAGTCCTGAGTGATCTTAGGATTTCAAATTTCATCCTACCATTAAATTCTGATTGATAGCACAGTGTTTCGCAATGTCTATATCATGACACTGGTGAATTGTGAAAACCATGAACATAAATGGTGTGTTGTGAAAAAAAGAGTCATTAATACTGGGGTATTCAAAAAACAAGGGGACAATTAGGTGGTACAGTAAAATACTGGGCCTACACTTACTATCTGTGTGACCCTGGGCAAGTCATTTAACTCCTTCTTACCTCAGTTCTTTATCTGTGAAATGTGGACACACTAGAGAAAGAAACAGCAAACCACTCCCACATCTTTTTCAAGAAATCCCCATGGACAAATCCATGGGGTCACAAAGAATCAGACACAACTGAATAAATAACTTAACAACAGTCCCAAATATAAAATAAAACAAACTAACACGTGGCTAGTGTTATGATGCCCATCCCTCCAATAGGCTTCTATCAAGGTCCATCCAGTCAGATTCAGAGAACTCAAGAAAATTCAGCAAGCAAGAGCTATTTGAATAGTTTGGGAACCTGTAGAAAAAGGTAGATAGGTACTTGGTTGGAGCAAAGTCTTTATTTCTCTTGTTGCCTTCAAACCATAATAAAATAAATGATGACCTTCAGCAATTTAGACAGATTATACAAAAACAGAGATTTGTATTGCCAGATCAAAAAAAAAAACCAAAAACCAAAAAACTAGTGGAACTTTACTGACTGAATTAAACCTGAGCACAATTAAAACCTTATAGAAGTCATCAAAGACCTCATAACAGTACACTAACATGCAATACTGGCATCAATATAACTCTACACTGCAAGGTAGAAAGGTGAACCAACTTTCATTTCATAAATTATTTTTAACAAAAGGTATGGCCAGTGTGTCTTTGCCACTATGCTCACTATTGAAGAACAATGGAAAAGACAGTGAATCCCTGCCATTAGTGACACTAAAGAAATGGTATTTCGTCTGTACGCTTTCTTTACATCTCACTCTCCCTTCTAGAGATTCAGTCAATAGACATTTTTTTTAGGTTCCATCTTGGTGCCATGCACTTTGCTACAAAAAAAAGGCAAAAAACAGTCCTAGTCGTCAAAGATCTTCTAGTCTCTTGGGGGAGACAACAAGCAAGTAAATATGTCCAAGTAAGCTAAGCATTGGATAAATATGAAAAAAAAAATAATGGAAGGAAGGCTGTAGAATTAATAGGGGCTGGGAAAGACTTCTTAGAGAAGGCAAGATTTTAGTTGGGACTTAAAGGAAGCCAGGGACTTCAGTAGTTAGAACAGACGAGGAGAGCATTTCAAGAATGGGAGACAGCCAGAAAACACTCCCAGAACCAACAGATGAAATATCTTGTGAGTGGAAGAGACAAGGGGCCAGCATCTTTGGATCAAAAAGAATATGGTATGGATTACAGGGTAAGAAGAGTGGGAAAGTAGGTTATAAAGGGCATTGAATGCCAGGAGATTTTATACTTGATCCTAGAGGCAATTGGGAGCCACTGGAGTTTAATGAGTACAGGATGACATAGTCTGACCTGTGCTTCAGGAAAATCACATTGGTGGCTTCATGGAAGATGCATTGGAATGGGAAGAGACTTAAGGAAGGCAGACTCATCAAGAAACCCTTGTGGTAACCTAGGTGTGAGGTGCTGAAGGACTGTACTACAGTGGTGGCAGTGTTAGAGGAGAAAAGGGAGCCTACGCAAAGGATGTTGCAAAGAAGAAATTAACAGTCTTTGGCAACAGACTGAATATGAAGGATTAGAGACAGTGAGAAATCCAGGATAATGTGTAGGTTGTTGAGTATGAGGGAATGGGAGTATGGTGTTGTCCTTTATAGTAGCAAGGGAAATTAGGGGGAAGGTGTAAGAGGGAAGTACTTTTCAGGTATTATCTGCCCAGATATTTGTGTGAATATACTACCAGTAGTAAAATCCCGGCCCCCTCCCCCACCCCGACACACACATTAGAACCTTGAGAATAGGACCCAGATGATCTAATCTTAGGGTTCTAATTTGTCTTTGTCATATTAACTTTTGTATCTTAGGGCACATAATAGACATTAGTCAAAAGTTACTTGAATTGAATTGTTGAATTGAGCTGTTATTTTTTCATAGAGATTTAGGGATCCAAAACTCAACCTTCTATAACAGATTAAGAGTTGAAAAGGAAGTTAATCACTTCCTGAAGCATTAGCTCCTTTTATGAGGTTAACTTGAAAAAGGGTCACTTATATTCCGCTCTACCATCTCTAGGGAGCACATTAGCCCATGACACCATCTATTCTGAAAATTATCATTTGTGGGATATTTTTATCTAGCATTATCAGTAATATTCTTTGAAGACAAGAAAGCTGGAGGAATGTTTCTTTTCTCTCCGGTGCTGTTTTTTTCTATGAGGAAGAAAAAGCAATACTCTTTTAAGGAATGGGAAAAAAATCATTCTAGGAAAAACAAAAAGAAGTACTCAAAGTGACAGAAAGTAATTCAAGCATTTATCAAGAAGATAGTGTGACATAGAGGGAAGGAAGTGCAGGGCAGAAGATAAAAAGCTCTGGACTCAATTAAAGGACAAGAGTTCAAATCCTAGCTCTCACATTTAACTCCCTAAGTGATCTTAGACAAATTATTTAAATTCTTTGGCCCTTATTTTCCTCAACTATAAAAAAAAAATTAGCAGGCTTGAGTAGATGAGCTCTAATGTCCCTTTCACCTTTAAATTTATATGACATAGATGAATATTTTAGAATTGCATATTACTTAAGATCATCTTCATGTAGAAAGTGGGTCTGGGACTTTTGCAGAAGCAGCAATTTCTTATGCACCAGAAATGTGGCTAAGGGTGCTAACATGAGAGAGGTCATTAAGTACAGATCAGAGAAAGTAGAGATAAGTTATACAGAATAGGGACTCCATATGGAAATGTACTAAGACTGCCATATTATCAGGCATGAGAGGAAAATGTTGTCTTCTTGGAACATATTACTGAAACTTAATGGAGATTTTATACAGCTTCATCAAACCTAAGATCAATATCACATCTGATAATTTTTCATTGAGACAAGTGATACCATGAGAAGGAACATACAAAAACTATCTACGGATTATACAGAGCAAGAAACTGACAAGCAAAGGAAAACAGGTGGTACTTTCATTACTGTTGACCTCTGAAGTAAGTGGCTTCTGAAAAGAATTAAACAGAAGGGAAGTGCACAGTTAATGTACTAGCCCTAGTTCCAGGCTACCATTTCCCAGCCTCCATTCTTAGCTCATATTTCACTTAGCACTGTGTTGCATCCCATTTTCCATTTCTAGGCCATGGCATTCCCAGGACCTTCCAATCTTAGTCACCTACCTCTTAGCATCTGCCTTCATCAAAGAACTTTCTATAATGATTTTAAGATCATCTCATAAAACTAGACTCATACCTTACAGTTTCTTCAGTTGACTTTTTTCACTCTGTCACCTCCCACCTCCTAGTTAGATGTCTTGGGGCCACACCTCTGCTTGTTCCTACTTCCCATGAGTCTGATATGCTGAGCACTTAAAAGACACAACATTATCACTTTTTACAAAAATTGGACCTGAAAGGAGGACCTCAAAAAGCCTAAAAAATGCCTCCTCCAGTGAAACTTTCTACAACTACCAATATTCTTTCTGGACTCATTCCTTAAAGGTTAAAATGCTCCTAAATCCTCATACTTTCCTCATCCCAGTGATTCTGAACCCCAGCCTGTTGATGTAAAAAAAAATCTGTGCTTCTTTCCAACTGCCCTGTCTCCTATGCTCATCCCTTCTCAATCCTACCCTCCAACTTGATTATCTCACTACAGGTCTGTCGACTCCCTCCACTCTGCTATATGGAATGACTACACCAAAATTAATATGCCTGCTTTCATCTTAAAACTTTTCATTTCTTATTCTTTCCTTCTTCTAGAATTCACTGAGACCTGGATTCCCTCTAAGCATACTGCATCATCAGCTACCCTTTCAAGCAATGGTTGTACTTTTACACATATGTTGTGACCAATTTTTATTGGTCAATTTTATTTACTCACATATTGTGACCAATGTTTATTGGTCATAAATGGAGGTGAAGAGTCAGAATGTGACTTTTTCCCCAATTCCATCTCAGATGTTTTACTACCATCACTGAGTAGTTTCTGCTTTTTTTTTTTTTAACTCAAACTATTCGAATATGTTACTCATTCGGATACTGTTGGTCATTCTTTATCGATTCTTCCCACCCCAAGCCATTTTCTATATCTTTCTACCTTCACTCTGGCTATAATCCCCATCTTCTCTGTATCAGAAACTTGGAATCTTCCCTGGAATTCAAGGCTCTAATGAATAAGGTTTCATATTCACAATCCTCAATGTCACTTTTTGGCCATATAAAAGTCACACGTCTTCCTTTTCCTTTTTTCAAGTTGTCCTTGACCTGTTGCTTTTACAATAAGAATGAAAGTGCTTTGAAGGCAGGATTATCTTTCTAGCTTGTATTTATATCTCCAGTCCTTCACAGTGACTGACACATGGTATGCACTTAATAAATGCTTAATCAATCAATGGCTATATCTACCTCCTTATCTAATGCTTAATCAATCAGTGGCTATATCTACCTCCTTATCTACCTATCATTTTCTACAATGAGTTTAGTATCTAGATCAGTCTTCACTGTAAATCCTCTCACACTAGGAGAGAATACATATTAATGTTTCTTCAACTACCTTAAATTCACAGTTTCTAAGTGTATTAAATTTCATGACCTACTCCTGCATAGAGAAGAAGTAATACCCCTGTGATCTATGTCAGTTACACATAGATGGTCATATCTTTGATTCTTCAATCATCCACAAGCATTTCATTTCCACATTCCTTTATTAACCAAAATACTATATCATTCCATCCTTCCTCATTTCTTTTGGCCCCTAACTCTATTCTATTTCTTCATTGTATCTCCAATACCTTCACCTCTCAGTTCTTTCCAGATCAACATCCTCAAATTCTCTACATCTTCCTCCCCTTTCCAATCTCCATCCATCAATAAATTAATTAAATTCTACACCAAGTATTCTTAATCTTTTTTTTGTGCCATAACACTTCTGACAGTCATGTGAAGTCTTTCTCAGAATATTGTTTTTAAATGCATGAAGTAAAATATATAGAACTATAAAAGAATCTAATTATAGGACAATAGTAGAAATAGTAAAAATACTTTCAAATTCCCACATTAAGAACGCCTGCTCTATACTTTTTTTTCTACACTCAAAACCCTTGTCCCTTAGTCATATCAACAACTATGCCTTGTCAATAATCATCCCCTTTCATTTCTATTCATATACTTGTCCATGAATCTGGGGATGTTGGGTGGTGATGGACAGAGAACATAAAACCATACAGATGAGGTCCAAAACAAATTCATATTATCTAATTTCAACTGAGTCCTCATTGCATTCTGGTGTGTGTGTGTGTGTGTGTGTGTGTGTGTGTGTGTGTGTGTGTGAGTGTGTGTCTGATTTTTACACTTCCCTAATCAATTTGCTATCTTGTTCCTAAGGCAGCTATTCCAAACATTTCTATCCTTCTTTTGCTTCTCACAAAGTATTCCCTCCCTCAAGTTTAATACATATTTAACTGAGTCATCCAATAAGGCCTCCTCTTTTCCCCCATTTCTCATTTTACATCACTTAGAAATATTACTCCAGTAATGTCTCCTTCAATTCTATCTCCCATGAAATGATGATCTTTCTCATTTACAGGTCAAATAATTTTCCATATAACCTTAATCCTATCCAACAAATTTCTTTCCACTATTGTTCACATTCTTTCTGTTTTAATCTCTCCCAATTTAATTTCCTTTCCTGCTGATTATAAACACATTTTAATTTTCCTTATCTTTAACAACTCTTTCTTGATTCAAACATCCTTGCTAGTTATCCCTTCACTAGCTATCACGTCTTCTTTCCTTTCACCTAAACTCCTTAAGAAAGTCATCTTCATTATGTGATTCTAATACACTTCTAAACCCTTGCAATCTAGCTTCCAACCTCATTCCAACTGAAACTCCTTTCTCCTATCAGTGATGCAATTTTGACCAAATTTAATGATTTTTTCAAACATCTTTTTTATCTGTTTTTCTCCTTTGATAATAGTCATCACCTATCCCCCTGAAATCTCTCTATTCTCTATTTTCTTGCAATACAGCTCTTTCCTGGTCCTCTTTCTACCTCTCTGATTGTTTCTTCTCAGTCTTTTTTGATAGAGTTCATCCAAGTCACACCCATAATCACAGGTATCCTCAAGGCTGTCTACTGAGTCTTCTTTTCTTTCCCTTCTATACTATATCACTTAATGTCATAGGCTTCAGTTGACTCTGTTATTATCTCCAGGCATATTATTCCCAGTCTACAGCTTCTCCTAAATTCTAGTTTCAGACCACCATTTGCCCTTTGGATATCTCTAACTGGATGTCTAACAGGCATTTTAAACTCAACATATGTAATAAAAGACTCATCTTTCCTACCAAATCCTTCCCTTTCGCCAATTTTTCTATTAATGTCAAGAGAAGCACCATCCTTCCCAGTCACATAGGCTTGCAACCTTGGTGTCATCTTTGGATCCTTATCAGCATTCACCACACATATCAAGTCTGTTAGTCAAATCTTGTCATTTCTAACTTCCCAACACCCACATCTATGTCCCATTCTCTCCACTAACATAATTGTTACCTTAGTTCAGGTCCTCATTTCTTTTTTGTGGGGGCTTGGAAAGAATTAAAAATTGACTAGTTTTACTTGGCTTTTAAAATAGTATGCTTTATCCTTTTGTACATCAGTTGTGTTCACAGGAACAAAAAAAGGGTATTTTTACAAAATTATGCTAAGTATTAACAAATGCATAGAATTTTAAGTGTCTAGAAAAAGCATAGGACTAAAAGTAGAGGTTTTTACTATTCAAATGCACCAAATACCCATAGAGTATTTATATATCCAAACTGTCATTTTTCATGTTAGACTTTTATGAAAGTAATTTCAATTTTTTTTTGTTGAGGACACATTAGTTTGATTTGTATAAAATCATCATCACTGGACAATTCAAGTTGGGTTTTATAAGAGTAGTATTTTGCAAACTCTGCAAAAACAATAAAAAGAAAGTGACTTACAATTTTAATAATACATAAGGGAAGCATTATAGTTTGTATATACAGATATATGTGCATAAATCGAAGGCAAAAAAATAAGCAAAGTTATATTTGAATTGACTGTAGATGCAAATTATGAAATTCATGATCATCTGCTGAAATAAGAAAAAATATATATATAACATTAAACAGGTTGCACAAGCTTGGTTGTGGGTACAAAGTGAATGTTATAGATTTCCAAAATGTCAACTATGCTAATGCTTATACAGTTATTAAAGTAATTTTCTCTGCATTTTATTTCTAAATACTACTGTATACAAGAATCACAATATAGTCCAAGTGGTAACTATATGACAAAAAAAAGAAAAAAAAGAAAATGATTCCATTTTCTTCATTCTAGTATCTATTCCGGAAATAATTTGGTAACCGGGTGTCATCAGCATTCCCCTGATAATCTACATTGGTATGCCTCTCTATATCAAAGAACCCTGTTGCTGTTCAGTCATTTCTGACTCTTCAGGACCCAAAGGACCATATAGTCTATGAGGTGCTCTTGGCAAAGATACTGGAGTGGTTTGCCCCTTCCTTCTCCAGCGACATCAAGGCAAAATGGAGGTTAAATGACTTGCCTAGGGTCACACAGCCAGTGTGTGTCTGAAGTCAAATTTGAACATAGGTCTTCCTGACTTCAGGCCCAGTGCTCTATCCACTGAGGCACTTATCTGAATCTGCAAAGCACAACTTTCTGTACCAGTAGCTGAACATAACAGAAGTTTAAGCTGAAAATGCAATTTTCTCCCTCAGATTAAAAAAAAAATTGAATTAAGACTTTTAAATTTAGCCTCAGGACAAATGCTATTCCATGTGAAGTTTCTTTTTTTATTTTTAAATGATTCTTTGAGTTTGCCCTCCAATGTCCAATTTTTTTGATGCTAAATTTCTAAGGAGAGAATTCTAGAAACCAGTAAAAGGAAAGTGGACTATTACAATAGATGTTTTACCTCTGCATGCTACCACCCATCATCCATTCAGCTTCCAAAGTGATTTTTCTAAAGCATAAGTCTGCTGAACATGTAATCCTCTAGCTTACACTCAATGAAATACAATAACTCCCTTTGACCTCCAGGGGAAAATATAAAGTCCTCTGGCATTTAAAGCACTATATAATCTCTCTCCTTCCCATTTTTCTCATGGTACACTAAATTTCCCTTTATGCACTTGTGGTCTAGCTATACTGTTCGACTCTTGTTTTGCATATGTAATATTCCATGTCCAGGATTTTTCACCAGCTTTCTCTCATTCTAGGATTTCTCTCCTTATGTATATTTAAAAAAATACTTCAATGTTCTCTTTCTTTACTTTTTAAGGAAAATACTGCCCTTTCAATCACATATGCAGAGTTGAACAAAGAAATCCCTACATTTACCAGGTATGTCCCATTCTGTACCTTGAGATCATTGCTTCACTTTTGGGAACATATTTTCAGCAGCATACTTGACTTCTGGAAACATGGTAGGTCACTACGTTGCTCAGCCCCTTATGAATTTCTGTTTTTTTCTTTACAATGTTGTTGTTATTGTGAAAATATTCTTGAGATTACGCTCACTTCACTCTGTATCAGTACATGCAAGTCTTCACAGGTTTCTCTAAAATCATCCCTTTGTTCATTTCTTACAGTTCAGTGATATTCTATTACATTTACATATCTTAATTGCTTCAGCTATTCCATTCTAAATTCTTCAAAACAACCCTGAGAGGTAGATTTGTTAATATTTCAAGGCCTCTTTCCTTTCCAATATATTTTCATCATTTTCCTTGAGATTCCTGACATTTTCTTCCTCCAAATGAATTTTTTTCTATTTCTACACTGCAATTCTTTGGGAATTTGATTTGTAAGACATTACATAAATTAATTTATATTTAATAAATCAATAATACATTATTTTAATATATTAATAATATTAATAAATTACAATAAATTGTGTCATCATTTTTATCAGACTAGTCCAGCCCAAACATTAACAAATTTTTACTAATACAAAAAGAGCTGCTATAGTTTTATTCATAAAGGTCCTTTTTCTTCTTTGATCTCTTCCTTTTTTTAACAGACAAAAGGAACATGACTAGGTCAAAAGTCTACACATTTTGATGATTTGGGGTGTGTGTTCCAAATTGTCTTCCAATTCATAGTTTCACAAAGAATGGAGTCAAGTATGTGTCTATTTCCTTGTAACCAAAGTTACAACTGTGATTTTCAATTTTGGGGTAATTTTTGCTGTTCTAATGTTCTAAGATAACCTCAATTACTTTAATTCTTGTTTTCATGATTTGGAGTATTTTTATATACATATTGATAATTTGTATTTCTGTCTTTGGGAGTTGCTTGTTCATATCATTTGAGAATTTATCTATTGATTAATTAGCTCCTTTTACTTTGATAGTTTAATCAATTCCTTTATATATCTTAGACACTAGATTTAAAGAAACTTCTGCAAAGTTTTTTTTTTTTTATTCACCATTTCCCTTCTATTTTTAGCTTTATTGGATTTGTTTATGCAAAAACCTTTTCAATTTTATATAATCAAAATCATTCGTTTTATTTTTTGGAATCCTCTCTCTCCCTTGATTCATCATGAAGTATTGCCCTATACATAGCTGTGAAAAGTGTTTCCTTCCTGGCTTCTCTAATTTATTTGCAACAAAACTTTTTATATCCAAGTTATGTATCAAAATGTAATTTATTATGGAATATGGTGTTAGCTGTTGGTCTAAACCTCCTAATTTTTTCCAGATTGTTTTTCAATTTTCACAATTGTTTTTTGTTTCTTTTTAATAGCACAGCTACTCCTTGGTTTAATAGCGAAGGTGGTTGAATTTATGGGACATTGATGCTAAATATATTTATTTCTGTATTCCACGTACCTAATATGTTTTATTGATCAGCTTCTTTGTAACAAGTATTAAATAGTATTAAAGATTATTGTTTTGTGCTACAGTTTATTATTGTTATTGCTATTATTTTTGTTGTTATTGTTACTAATGCTATTAATGCTACTACTAGCTAGCTTTTACAAAGAATTTACAAATATTATTTTATGTTATTCTCGTAATAACCCTGGGATATATATTTGATAATATTTCAAGGACCCTCCTTTCTACCCTTTTTTTTATTATTTCCCTTGAGATTCTTGACTTTTTCCCATACAAATGAATTATTTCTTTCAAGCTTAATAATACAATGTTTTGATGAATCTGATTTGTAAAGCTACAAATAAATTAATAGTATCATTTTTATTATACTAGTCCAGTCCAACCATAAACAAAATCTCTCAAATTTCTCAGGTTTATATTTCCATAAAGATTATACTGTATTTTAATTCATATAGTTCATATGTTCCTATGGTATCCTTGTTATGTTGACTCCCTTTTCATTATTGTGAATGGAATTTCTCTTTCTGTTTCTTCCTACTGAGTTTTGTTCTCACCATGCAGAACGGTTGATTATTTGTGAGAGTACTTTATATTCTGTAACTATGCTGAACTTATAGCTTCAATTAATTTTAGCTGAATCTCTAAAGTTCTCTAATTAGAACATCATATCATGTACAAAAAATGATAGCTTTCCTTTCTTCTTGCCTAGGTTTATCTCCTCAATTTAATTTTATTGTCTAATGGCTATAGCTAGCATTTCTAATATTCTATGAAATAATAGTGCTGATAAGACACATCTTTGCTCTACTTATAATATATTGAAAAAGTCTCTAGTTTTTTCTCAACTACATATAATACTCTTGGTTTTAGAAAGATATTGTTTGTCATTTAGGAAAGTTATAGTTACTCCTATGCTTTTTAGTATTTTTAACAAAAATGGGTATTGCATTTGTGAAAAGTTTTCTGGATTGATTTGAATAATTATAAAACTTTAACATTTTAAACTAAGATTGTTTTGTATTTAGTTTCCCTATTGTTGAATTAATCTTCATTCCTGATATAATTCCTACTCAGTCATAATGAATATCTTTGATAGTTTGATATGGTCTTTTTGTTATAATTTCATTAGTGCCATTATTTACTAGAGATATTAATCTCTAACATTCTTTCTCTCATTTTTCTCTCCCTTGTTTATATGTTATAAAATATCTGTTATAGAAATTATCTTACATGATTCTCTTATTTTTTCAGATAATCTAATTTATGATGAAATGAATTGTTCTTCGAATATTTGATAGAAGTCACTTTTAAATGCATGGAGTTCCTATTTTCCCTCATATGGAATTTATTTATTACATATATCATTTTCTTTTTTCTGAAACTGATATTTAAAGTCTATTTCTTGTTCTATTAATCTTAGCATTTTATGTTTTTATAAATATTCAATACCACTTAATTTGTCAGTTTTATTGACATAAAACTGAGAAAGAGATTTTTCTAATTCTTTCCTGTATTTCTCTTTCAAATGTTGTAATTTTGCATTCTTCATTCATTATACTGGTGATTTGATTTTCCTCTTTAAAAAAAAAATTCAACAAATTGATTTTTTATTTCTTTTTTTAATTTTGAAAAGGTTTCTAGTTCATATATTCAATTTTTTGTTTTGCTTTTAATATTGTTTATCTGCTTTTTTTGGTTTTCAGAATGTCATTTTTGACTGTCATTCATAACTTTTCTAAAAATTGTTTTCCTTGTTTAGTGACATGTTCACTTTATTGTTCTATTTTTTCCACTAAGGATTGCTTTGACTACCTCCCAGTATTTTTGATATGTTGTTTTATATATTATTTCTTTTTTTTAATGAAATTACTTCTTGTTTCCAAAATTTTCTCTTTGATTCTCTAATTCTTCTTTGTTGTTCAGTCATTCATTTGTGTTTGACTGTATGTGACCCCATGGACATTCTGCTGGAGCTTGCTTAGCAGTATTTCCCCATTTTGCAGATGAGGAACTGAGTCAAGTAGAGATTAAAAGATTTGTCAGAGGTTCCATTTGAACTCAGATGTTCCTGACTCCAGGCCTGGCACTCTATCTGCTGCACTACCACTTCTTTAGGATTAAGTTCTTTTGACTCTAATCAATTTCAATGTTTTCTTCAAATGACCTTTATCAATATAATTGTATTGCACTGCCATCTTTTGCCAACAGCAAAAGATGGATTTAATATTTATATTTTTCTTGATTTGTTTGTGAGAGTTTTATGCCACAAACTTAGCTTTTTTAAACCCATGGGGTAAAGATGGAAATGAGGGAAAATAACACAGGATGAATACTAAAATAAGACACTGCACTATAAAAATGCTAACCTGTGAGGTCCTGCCCCTCACCTTCCCAGTTCCAGTTCTCCATTGTTCATTCTCTTTCTCTCATAATCTTCACAGATCATATCTTTGATCTTGCCAACATTCAAAGGTTTTTCAATTCCATGAACTCTGAAATGTCTTTATCTGATCATAATCTTTTATAATTTCATCTCTCACTTTGCCTTACAACCTCTATTTGTCATCCTCACTATATCTTCCATTCCCTCTGCTCTCCAGGTCTTTCACTTCTGTGCTATCTACACTCTCTTTCCTTTCCTGTATTGCCTTCTTTGTGAACTATTTCACTTCTACATTATCTTCTATCCTTGAGGCCCTTCCTTCCATCCTATAGCCAATAATATATTTCCAGGTGCCACTATCTGTTGACTTCATTCATTCAAATGCCGCTAAAAGGATCTAGAAAAATAAATCATAGAACTGTGATGAAGGCATAACATAACTTTCACTCACTAGAGTAGCTGTTCCAAACCTTTTTATCCCTTCATCTCTATCCTTTACCTGAGAAATTTGCATCATACTTAAGTGAAAAACTTGAGATCACTTGCATTATCTCCCATTATCTACATCTCACATCACTCAGATGTTATTCCTAATTAACTCCTCCTTTACTCCCATCTTTCATGAAAAAGTGGCTCTTCTTGTCAATATTAATACTTCTACATGTGCAGGCAATCCCACTCTATCTTGCTTTCTTTCACATATTGCCTCCCTCTATCATCCTCACTCTCTATCTTCAATCTTTTCCTCCTGACTGGCTGATTCCCTCATGCCAGGTAACACAGCCATGCCTTCCTCATACTCAAAAAGTCCTCACTTTCCATCTATCCCCTATCATCCTATATCTTGCCTACCCATTATGGCTAAACTTTTAAAGAAAGACATCTACAATCAGTCCCTCTGCTTTCTCACATTTCATTATGTTCTGAACTCTGCATTCTGGGTTCTGAGCTTATTATTTACATGAAACTACATTCTCCAAAGTGAGTACCTTATTCTTGGAAATTTATCTGTCCTCTGCTCAGCTGCCAAAATGATCGCCCTAGTGTGTAGATATGACCATCTCTCTCTCTCTCTCTCTCTCTCTCTCTCTCTCTCTCTCTCTCTCTCACACACACACACACACACACACACACACATACACACACAAATAAGGACATGCACCCTTAAAAAAACTCCAGTGGCTCTCTGTTTCTAGGATCCAATATGAAGACATCTGTTTGACATTAAAATCCTTCAGAACCAGACTTCTCCCTATTTTTCAATCTTATACTTTAATTTCCTCCATGAATTCCACAAACCAGGAAAACTGGGCTCTCTGTTGTCCCTCCAACAAAAAACTCCATACCTTATTAATGGCTGTCCCCCATGTTTGAATACTCTCCTTCTGCCTCTCTGCCTCATGGAACTCTGAGTTCCATTCAAGTCAACTCAAATTTCATCTTCCATAAAAGCCTTCTTGAGCCCTTTCGATACTAGCTATGTTCCTCTGAGATTATCTCCAAATTATCATTATTTTCTGATGTATATAGTCATTTACATGTTGTATTGACCACGAGAATGTGAAGTCCTTTAGGTACCTTTCTTTTTGTCCCCAGAACTTATTATAGTGCTTAACACATAACAAGAACTTAAGGAATATTTGCTGACATGACTTGAAATCCTAGCTCAGACATTAAGTAGAATGACACCTAGGGCAAGTTACTTAAGCCTTAGTTACTTCATGTACAAAATCACCTAGATGATTTCTTCACCGCTCCTATTTTCTTCTACTTGCAAATGCACAGGTATAGATAGAAATAAACATTATAGTTCAGCATGTTTGAAAATTAATTTGTTTAACCTCACCCTACACATAATACATATTGATATTATAGAAAAATTATATTAAAATAAATAATATAAATTGTAAGACAGGATTTTGAAGAGTTCTTAATCTACAGTGAACTCCTATTTTCTTTCTTAGGAACAGATAAATCAAAACACTGTGCGATAATATATATTCTATGATAAGAAGTAAAAAACCTAGGCAGAACACAGAAAGTCTGCACCTGATATTGACTTCTTTGACTTTGATGGATTGGTGTTCCTTACTACACAAATGAATATAATCACATAAGTTTAGAATTTCAATGATATGAAACATTTTGCATGTCTACGGGAAGAAAAAAAGTTTCTCTATTAAATGCAATATAAATGCATTATTTAGTTGGCTAGAAGTACTGACAATATTGAAGGCATTCAGTATAATGACAGTGCTATGTGTTATTTTTCTTCTTACTAAACAGAATACAGAATTAAAAACCAAAAAAAAGAAAACCCAACACATTTATAGTCCAGGATTTTTCATTCATTTTTGTGGACTAATATTGTGTAAATTTCTCCTCTGTTCTTAAAACTGTCCAAAGGAGACATTTTCCTTGAGAGTTTAACCACAACCAATTCAGACATCTTTGCCTGATGCCAAGACAAAAAGTAAACTTTTTATTAAAAAAAAAAAAAACTAAGGTTTTTCTGTGCACCAATAACTCAAATATACCTAACAAAATTATCAAGATCTCTGACAGGATTGTCTTCTAGTTAAGATTAAAAGAGAGAAAAGTTAAAAGGGTTAGTATAGCAATTGCAATTAAGCATGTTTGTTTGACATCTTCAATGAAATCTAAAGAAAAGCTTGATGAAGCCCTCTCTCAGGCATCCTATAACAGACAGTAAAAGATAAGAATACCTATTCTGTCTACTCTTCAGAGGCAGAGGTTATATTCTCAGCTTTTTTTTTATAATAATGTACACAAGGAAGTTTCTGTTCTGCCAAATGGATAAATCAAAATTGTGTTCAAATAAAAAACAAATATCCTGTGGTTCCCAGAATCTATTTTGATGCATTATAAATTCTTGGTAATATCAACAACTTCATTTGTACTTTTACATCTATATTCACCAGGAATATAGAATAACATAATAGAATATTGAAAAATGGTTTTCAGTAGCCTTAGTCCAGCATTAAAAGTACAAATAACACAAGGAAATACAAGGCTGTTATCTAGCACCACATGCATCAAGGTGGATACAAGCTGCAAGCTTTTCTGAGTAATGATGAGTGAAGAATTCTTTTGCTCTTCTCTGGATATACTTATTAAAGGGTGATACAAATGTTGCTTTCAAATACGCTTGTGACCGGGCATCAGTCACTAGAGCAGTGCCCATTACTACTTCACCACAAGATCTCTCATGCTTGATTTCTCCTCAGAAGTGTCTTAACAGTTGCACAGAAATCATCTCCATTTTCTACCAGATTCATAAATGCATATATTTCTCTCAACTCATAAAACTATTACCCTCAACATTCATACCCTCAACACTTGCCCTTGAGCTCTTTCATTAGCTTCTTACTCTCCTGACTTCCAACCACTTGTCTTTCCTCTATCCTCCACCCAGTCAATAAATTTATATTTTTAAAGCACAGATTCAACCATGTCAGTCCTCTGTTTGAGGAGTTCCCTTCTGCCTTTAGGTTAAAATACAAACTCCTTTGTTTGGTACGTCTTTAAAGGATGAATGAATTAGGAAATATTCGTGAGTGAAGCAATTGTCCAGGCACCAAAACTCCACTCATGGTTAGGTGGACTAATCTTACTTTTCATAGAATCATTACTATGGAAAGTCAAGAACTTTATAATACCAGTGCAACCTGATATAGTCTAGAGTTACCTTCACAATATATTAATGAATAACATCTGATAATATAAAATTTATAGTGGTATTTAGATGACTTCTAAATACCATTCAAAATGTGCATTTCCTATTGTGAAAGTAAGATGAAATAATCCTCAATTTTTTTACTCTAATGACTTTTAAAAGTGAAACTAAAATTCAAGGCCTTTCAGTATAATGGATAGAGTGTTGGTATAGGTGGCTCAGAGACCTGTATTCAAGTTCTAACTCTGATGCCCTCTGTGTGTGTGTTCGTCCTTTGTTGCCAAGGAAGACCATGCCATCAGAGAAATGGCATGACTTGCACCTGACCTTGTTTTGAGTGAGGGAGGGCTGTGCAGATCACCAGCATCACTTCTCCTCCAGAGCCATCTGAAACCAGTGACCCGATATTCATCAGAATGACTGGAGATAACCCAGGATGAGACACGGGGTTAAGTGACTTGCCCAAGGTCACACAGATAGTGAGTGTCAAGTGTCTGAGGTGAGAGTTGAACTCAGGTCCTCCCGACTCCTAAACTGGTGCTCTATCTACATCATCACCTAGCTGCTCCCTGATGCCCTCTGGCTGTGTGAAAAAATACATACCTCAACAGGTAAATACTTCATAGCCTAGACAATTATTCTTTAAGACTATAGGTGGGGAACACTGGTAAAGGAAGATTTTGATACTAGATGTTCTATAAATGGATGAAGCCACAAAGATAAGCAAATAAAAAATCAATTAACAGAATAATGGATAAATAAATAAATGAAACCCACAATAATTGTGATTTTAACACATAAAACGAATGCATTTAATTCCTTGTGTTTTAAGGGTAAATAAGTCACCTTATGAACTTTTGGGGCTATGTGTTTCAAATTCAAATATGGTCATCAGTCTCTGCTATTCACTAGTTTCGTTATCTTGTGCAAGATAGTGTTTGGTTTCAGCTTTCTTAACTTTAGTCCTCTTCCTGGCTAAGATTCAATGAATCTGCCTTCTACATGTAGGTGCTTAATATTTATTGAATCACTAATTCTAATGCTGTTCATAGATTCACAATACATTTACCTTCCCCATACATTTCTACAGAGTGGAACTTACTACATACCCTTTAACATATGACATCATTTTGTTCCTTAAGAATATGTATTTTCCTAAAGTAAATCATATAATCAAACTTGGTTGCTCTGTTGAGAAGTCATATAGCTAAATTGTTCAAATGGAATGTTAATCTATATGTTCTTTGCCGTGCACTTTTTACTTCATTTTTTCCCCTCATTTCCCATACCATCCTAAAAAAGGCTACACATATACACATCTATAAACAACACACATATATACACATCTACACTCATCTACACACACACACTCATATACACATCTATAAACAAAACACATATATACACATCTACACTCATCCACACATACACAAACACACACACACACACACACACACACACATATATATATATATATATATATATATATATATATATATATATATATATATATATATATATATACGATTGTACTATGCTTATTTCCTCCTATCATCTGTTTCTCTGAAGATGGATCTTCCTTCGTAAGTCCAAGGCTTTCCATATTTTCTTTTTTTTTAAATCAATCAGCTCATCATTACTTACACCATATCAATTTCCAACCTCATCACAACCTGAGAAATTGTCTGTGAAAGATTTTTCACAATTTTCTGCATTCCTTCTATTATTGGCTATATAGATTTTATTTATACAAGAGAATTTTATTTTAAAATAATTGAATTTTTTTTTTTACACTTTAACAATGCTCTCACTTCATGACATAGTTTAAGGTCTGATATTGTTGAATCTACTTCCTTTACATTTTTTTTTCTCCTGGTTTCTTTTGAATTTCCTGACCTTTTCTTCTTTCAAATGAACTTTTTTATTATTTTTTCTAACTCAGTAAAATAATTTTTTAGTAATTTGATTGGAATGACATTCAATAAATAGATTAGTCAGGTAAATTATCATTTTAAAAATTATATTTGTTTTACTTACCCATGAACAATAAGCATTATTTCAATTATTTGGATTTGGGTTTTTTTGTATAAAAAGTAAATGACAATTTTTCCTGGAAAGGAAAGAACCTACTGAATTAAAGCATACAGAATCAGAATTAATATTAGAACTCTGAGAAATTAAAATTTACTAGATAAACAACAGAAAGCTGATAAGGCAATGAAAACAAAGTTTAAAAAAAGAGGAAAGAAAATAATTGAATCACTAAAACTGTATTTATAATGATAAAGTATAAAATATAAATTTAACTGCTCAAATCATATCTTTTCCTACTATATCTATGTAGCTATCAAGAAACAGTACAACTTATTTTAATTTTTAGGTGGAAAATACCTTCTAAATTTCAAAAATAACATCATTGAGTTCAGTTGATGTCTAATAATTTCATTTGTCTCATTTTCCTCATGTCATATAAACATGTTTGAGGAAAAAAGTCCAACTAATGATTCTAAGTGAGGCTTGGGGTATAAGAAAGATAACTATAATGATTCATCATCAAATTTTCTCCATCCCCTACTTGAGCATAACTACAGAAAATGAATTTAAATTGCAGCTTGGGAGTTTTAGGCTAGCATTATTGTACAGTTTGAGCTACTAAGAAAGTCTGTAGATGTTATTTCTTTGGAAGCTTTTGAAAATTATAATCATCTGAACTAGTCTGGTTATGGTGGAACCTCTATCCCAAAGGTCAATCAGTTGCCCTTGTTTGATTTAACAGTGGCAAAACTATGTAATTAAGAACCTTCCCAATTCTATGATTCTATTATTCTATGGTAATAAAAATATCATCTATAACCAAAGTCTCAAATAGTTTGGAAATCTCATGTATGTTTAATTCAGAAACCAAGGAACTGTAGCCACAAATTACAGTCTCTTTTTTGTTATATAGTTGGTTGGAAACAGGAACAACAGTAGTTACATTGAAAGCCTTTTCTGAATAAATGAGAGTTTAAATCCTAGTTAGAGTCAAAGCAACTCTAATTTTCATTTCAAAACTGAGAGTATATATATATATATATATATATATATATATATGTATATGTATATATACATATATATTGCTAATTAAACAAGCTTTTCTTTTTAATGCAAGGGAACATCAGAATAAGGTCAATCATTCCCACAGGGTACATATATGAAGGTGGTTTTAAATAAAGCAATGTCTCCACACTTTACATTAGTGGTCCCTAATCAGTATTGAGAAAGCTAGTGTAAACATACACTTGAATGTGCAAATTCATTACAGCTAAGCTGTAGACAATTTACTTAATTTTGACGAAGTACAGAACTCAACCTAAACTTAAAATCCATTGAAGTGAAAGATCTTCACTCACCCAATTTTGTTTAAGGAAGAAAGCATTTGAATTTTAAAAAAAGATTAAAGTAAAATATTTTCTAAAAACTGTTACAATTAACTGATTCTCCTCTTTTATCCTCAATCTGAAGGGTACAATAATGTAAACAGTGAAGATACAGAGAATGACATAACTCCATTTTTTAAACTTTCATCCTCAATTTCCTCATATGTAAAATAATAATAATAATAATAAGTACCTCACAGTGTTGTGAGGATCAAATTAGAAAATGTATGTAAAGGTGCTTCCCAATCTTTAAAGTGTGACATAAATGTTAGCTGTTATTAGTATTGCTATTGTAATAGTATCATTTTTACTACTCTTATCAAGGCTTGTACCTTGTCTCAGCAATTATTCAGGAACCAATAATTGGTGGTCTCTTTGGTCTTTATATTGAAAGAGTTTTGAGATATCGGGAAAGCTGTCAATCACTCAATCAATCAGCAATCAATTACACCTACCATGTTCCCCACATAGTTCTAGGTAGTAAATGAAAGTAAGACAGTCACTGCTATCCAAGTTGACAGTGGATTCAAATAAAACAATGCACACATATACAGATATGAACAATATATATAAAAATGATACATTATTTTGAGGAGAAGTCACCAATAGCTGGAAAGTGGTCAAGAAAGGCTTTATGCCGAGGCGTTTGAATGAGTTTTGAAAGTAAGAATGCTAAAAGGTAGAGGTGAGGAAGGAATGCATTACCAACATGAGAGAAATTAAGAAGGGAAAGATGCAGGAGATGGAGTGATGAGTGTATAGAACAACATAAGACTAGTTTGCTTGGATCATAGGATTAATAAAGGGGAGTAATGTGAAAAGGTAGGTTGGGTACATATTGTAAAGAACTTTAAATGCCAGAGTTTGTTTGACCCTAAAGGTAATATGGATATAAAATCAGTTAAGAGGAGAAAAAAAAAACCCAACAACACCTTGACAACTACTTGGAGGATGGATTTCAATGAGTAGAAACTTGAGGCAAGGAAACTCAGTGGTTCCAGGCCACAGGTGATCAGGAACAATAACTAGGGCGGTGGTTGTATGAAAGGAGAAAAAGAGAGAGATGACAGAGAAGTTGTGAAGGTAGGTAGAAACACCGCACAGCTTCTGAAATGCATGATGATGGAAATGAGCAATAATGAGACATTGAAGATGATACCATGGCTAAAAAACTGGATGACAAAAAGATGGGTGGAAACATCAACAGAGATAGGAAAAATTAGAGTTTGAATGAGGGAAAGGATCATGAGTTGGTTTGGGGCATTTTCAGTTTGAGATGTCTTTAGCACACCCAGTTTAAAAGGTCCAACAGGCAGCTGGTGATGTGGGACTGGAGTTTGGAAAAAGAGTAGGTATGGATAGCTGGTGCAGTGGATAGGGTGCTGGGCCTGGAGTCAGGAAAATCTTCTGAGTTCAAATCTGGCCTCAGACAATTACTAGCTATGCAACCCTTGAGTAAGTCACTTAACCCTATTTGGTCTCATTTAGAGTTTCCTCATCTATAAAAAATGAGCTGGAGAAGGAAATGGCAGACCACTCCAGTATCTTTGTCAAAAAAATTCCCAAAAGGGGTCACAAAGAGTCAGACGTGACTGAAAATGACCCGACAACAACAAATAGATACATAGGATTATAGATTGTGACTACAAGAAACTTCGGAGGCTTTCTAGCCTACCTTCTTCATTTTTAGATAAGGCAACTGAGGCCTGTGGAAGTTAAGTGATTTGCCCAATGTCATATAAGTGGTAAGGACAAGATTTGAACCCTGACTTTAGAGTCAAAATGTTACAAAGTATTAAGAAATGAGTGAGAGAAGTGGAAGAAATAGAAATTGGATTTTTCTATCTTCTCCAAGAAAGGGAGGAAAGGAAGAGGATAATAGCCCGAGACCATGATAAACTAGGAAGGATTTATTTGTTTATTTTTAAGGAAAGAGACATTTGGTCATATTTCTGAGAAGAAAGAAAGGAACCAGTAGCTAGGGAGAGATAAAAGAAAGGTGAGAGGAAGGAGGAAAGAGAAGAAATCTAAGAGACGAGACAAAAAGAAAAGGGGAAAGAGATGGAGAAACAGATGGAGAGAGACAGAAACAGAGAAAGAGAGAGACAGAGGACAGAGAGAGACAGAGAAACAGAGAGAGGAGGAGTGAGAAAGGGAGAAGGAGAGGGTGAGAGAGTATAGTAGCAATAATATGCTGGAGAAAACAAGTGAGAATAAGAGTGCATGTAGAAAGAAAGCATGGTCATGGTGAAGAGAAAGGCCATTAAAGACCTTTCATAAAATACTGGAACAAATAAAGAAGGTGTGGAAGATGATGTCAAAAGATTATGAGAAGAAGAAGAGAGAAGATATGGCCTGGATTTTCTCAGTAAAATATAAAGTGAAGTCCTCAACTGTGTGAATAAGAAAAAGAGCTACAGTGAAAACTTTAAAGGAAAAAGGAATGTGAACCAGCTATTGTGTGAAGTGTGATAAAGAATGAATTGTTGGAAATGACTGAAAATGACTAAAGACCAGTAAAGAGAACAGATCCATCTTCTGTACAACTTACTCTTTTGTTCAGTTATTTTAATCGTGTCCAACTCTTCATGACCCCATTTAAGTTTTTCTTAGCAAAGATACTGGAATGGTTTGCCATTTCCTTCTCCAGTTCATTCTACAGTTGAGGAACTGAGGCAAACAGGGTTAAGTGACTTGCCCAAGGTCACACAGCTAGGAACCTAGGAACTATCTGAGTCCACATTTGAACTCAAGATGAGTCTTCTTGATTCCAATCCCAGTGCTCTGTCACCTAGCTTCCCAAAGAATTAATTAGGGAGGAGTAAAAAAAAACAAAACAAAACAAAAAATCCCTTGATTCAGTAAGGTTCAGTTGAGATTAAATAACAAATTTGTTGTGGATAGAGTCAGAACCGTTGTATGATTCTACAGTTCTATTTAGCATCATATGAGAGCAAGCAGATTAGGCATATTGGGGGTGTAATCCAGGGTTGAGGTTTAGGACAGTGAGAGCAACGAAAAGAGAAGGGACCAAGTACTTTTAAGTTTTTGTTAGAGTTGAATTGGTTAACTAAAGGGTAGAGATTGAAAAGAGAGGGATGGCAAGAGTGATGTATTCCAGTTATAGCCAGCCAGTATATCATGGAGTGGCAACAATGGTCACAAAAGTGATATAGGAGAAAATTTATTCTTAATCATAAATTTACAAAGGGTTCCCCTGTATCAAGATATTTCTTTCACTCTCTTTTTTTTCCTTTTTCTTTATTGGATGCTTTGTAGGGGTGTCAGGCATATCTGGTAGTTACACTGTTAAAAAACTCTTTAAAACCCAAGCAGAATCAAAGCCAGGGCCAGCCCCTAGCTCTGAATCAGAGGCAGAAGGGGAGAAGAGAAACAGAAGGGAAAGGAGAGGGGAGGAGAGGTTGGAACCTTCCTCATATCTCTAGGTTCCCTTTGTTGTGGCCCAACTCTAAGGGTCAGGACCACAGGGCTGCCCCCAGGTGGTGATGACTATATCAACATCCAGGTGTGGATAAGGTCAACAATATAGAAGTGGGGGAGGGCAGTTAACTATAGTCCAGACATAGATAAAGGTAAACAGAGGAAAGATGGGAAACAGACTGGTGTTGTCTGCAGAGACCAGTGCTGCTAAGGCAGAAATAGGGAGTTACTGGGAGAGGAAAGGGAAGAGAAGGCAAGGGATGAGGAATATTGCAGTGATGCAAGAGCATAGCCCAGGAGTCCAGTCCTATGTGGCTGGTTGAGGTAGCAGATGGTTTAGTCCCCAGACCAAAGTCCTGCCCCAAACCCATGGTAGCTAGCTCATACATTGTGGGTCCTCTTCGTGAGCTGGGGTGCCTCATCCAACTTGGACTTAAGATGTTCTTTATAGGATAGGACTGTCCGCTTCTCACAGACCCAGATCTTCTGGGCAACCTGCTGGATGAGCTGGAAGTTGTGGCTCATGCACCCTCAAAATTCTTGATGGCATCAGCCAAAGCATCTATTGTCTCAATGTCTAAATAGTTGGTAGGCTTGTTCAGGAAGAGCTTGTAAGGGTTCTGCCAAACCAGTCATGTCAGGCACATGCTATACTTCTGCCCATCTGAAGGGTTCCAGATTGAGCCCACCTGGGCTTCCCAGTTAGGCCATATCAACCAATGATCTTCCTCATTTCCTCTTTCTCTTTGATCTCTGGGTAACACTTCAGCATATTTTCTAAGGGAAACAAATGCAAGTACAGTTGATCTTGTAAATGCTGATAATAGTAGCCAATCTTGACATGAGAGTGTTTTCAAATCATCCCATCTGTGGGCAGCAGTTCTCCTGTTAGCAGCTTCAGGAGGGTTGACTTTCCAGCTCTATTGGGTCCTACTAAAGACACACATGTATCCAGGTCAATTCCAAACTCCAAGTTGCTATAGATGCAGGGCCCATCATCTGTGTACTTGAAGGTCACATTCTGCACCATGATGACAGGTGGAGGAATCTTCCCACATGGCAGAAAATAAAATGAAAGTGTCTTATCACTGAAAACACTCTCTTGTCAGCCATGACGCCATCATCTTCTGCAGTCTTCTCTTTGCTCTGGGCCTGCTGGGCCAGCTTGGCACTGCCATGACCAAGTCAAGCAATGTAGTTCTTCATGTGAGCAATCTGATCCTGTTCCCAGTAGAAATGCTTCATCTGATTTTCTTACAGTTCCAAATGTGTCTTCACATGCCAGTCATAATTACCTCTGTAATGCTTGAGTTTCCGATTATGCATGTAGATGATATTAATACAAACAGCCTTCAAGAAATCCTGGGAATGGGAGACGGACCAGAATTTGCTTGAAGGTCTTCAGTTCTTCTTCTAACCAAACACAGGCATCCGGGTCCAGTTGGTGGGCTCATAAAATAACAGCATGAAGGGCCATATAAAAAGGGCTCTTGCAAGAGCAACTCTCATTCTGCAAGCCACACACTCTTGAATTTCTTCAGTTGGATGGCAGGTGTGAAGCCCAAACCATGTAGAATTCGAGAGGCCCTTATCTCTGCCTTGTCTGCATCCAATTCCTCTAATCATTCATATAACTCCATCAGCTTCTCACAATCTGCATTCTCATGGGCAATTCACTCAGGCTTTCTTTCTAACATGGCCCACTCTGTGTCCACCTCCATCATATGCTGCAGGAGTGTCTTGTCACTGGAGGGGCATCTCCCTAGTCAGATGGTAGATATCAATGTGCTCTGGAATAGGTACTTTCCACTTACCAGTGGAAGACAGCAGCATGGATTTTCCAATTCCATTCACACCAATGAGGCCACAGTAATGCCCTGAGTTCAGTTCCAGCTTTGTGTTGCTAAGTAATTCCTGACCATGCAGGAGAAGTTAATGATGTGGAAGTTAGTGCTGTTGGGGGTGAGAGGCCAAAACTCCAGTGACAGCTTGGGCAGTGGCTTTCTTCATTTCAAAGTCTTCCAGCTCATTGGTCAGCAAATCCACTTCTAAGGTTTCTTTACCATTCATTTCCTCCTTTTTCTCCTGTACCACCTGTGACTTAGTGACAGCATCTCCATTTTCTTCATGCCCCTTTCTTGACCTCTGCCTGGCTTTGGAAGCTTCCCTCTTAGGCAGATCAGAGGGCATGACTATCAGTCACAGGTGTTACAATTACCTCAGCTTAACCGGGCCTTGCTGCTTAGTGTCCTATTTCTTTTACTCTTAGAGAAGAGAATGAATCAGTGCCAATATTCTTTCTGCTAAAGTATAAGCTTTTAGAAGATAGCAGAGTAGAAGGACAGACCTGTAGAAGCTCTCCCCAATAGCCCATAAAATACCTATAAAAAAATTACTCTAAACAAATTCTATAGCAGCAGAAGCCAAAAACCAACAGAGTGAAAGAGATTTCTAGCCCAGGACAGCCTGGAGGGTCAACTGGAGGTGGGGAGGAGGGGTCTATTGCACCAGGAGTGGAGCAGAACTCAGCCCAGCCTTGGCCATGAGATCAGAGCTGGAGCGGGCCTCAGGGGGTAGAATCTCCAGGAGCAGCTGTAGTTCCCAGATTACTCAACCCACAAATGCCAAAGATAGTTTCAAAGATCAGTGAGAAAGTTCTTTCACTTGGTTGAGAAGGGAACACAGCCTGTAGTCGATGTTTGGAGCCCTCGGCCTAATGACCCTGGGGGAATTGAGTGGTTCATCTGTGTCTCAGTCCTGAGTGGTGGTCCTGGGATGAGGAAGAATGCTGGTAGTGGAGCTGGTGGAAGCTCTGGAGAGGGAATCCTATTAGCACATCCTGGACAGATCAGAGTGCTTATGGTTGCTGACAGAGAAGAGCACAGGCCAGGAGAGGAGTAAACTCAATGTAAAAACAATTTACATGTCCCCAGAGTATATATTCCTCTTGACAAAGGAATCAAAAGTCAAGTAACTGGGTGGGAAAATACCCAAAAAAGGGAAAAAATAAGACTATGAAAGGTTACTTTCATAGTGAACAGGTATTTTCTCCCATCCTTTCAGATGAGGAAGAACAATGCACAACATCAGAGGAAGACCTAAAAGTCAAGGCTCCTGCATCCAAAACCTCCAAAATAAATATGTAATGGTCTCAAGTGATGGAAAACTCAAAAAGGATTTTGAAAATCAAGTAAGAGAGGTGGAGGAAAAATTGGGAAGAGAAATGAGAGCGATGAAAGAAAGTCATGAAAAGTGAGTCAACAGCTTGCTAAAGGAGACCCAAAAAATGTTGAAGAAATACCACCTTTAAAAATAGACTAACTCAAATGGCAAAAGAGACCCAAAAAGCCAATGAGGAGAAGAATGCTTTAAAAAGCCAATTTGCTAAATGGAAAAGGAGGTTCAAAAACTCACTAAAGAAAATAGTTCTTTAAAAATTAGAATGAAGTAGATGGAAGGTAATGACTTTATGAGAAATCAAGAAATTACAAAACAAAACCAAAAGAATGAAAAAGTAGAAGATAATGTGAAATATTTCATTGGAAAAACAACTGACCTGGAAAATAGATCCAGGAGAGACAATTTAAAAATTATGGGATGACCTGAAAGCCATGATCAAAAAAAAGGGCCTACACATCACGTTTCATGAAATTATCAAGGAAAATTGCCCTAATATTCTAGGGGGCAAAATAAATATTGAAAGAATCCACTGATCACCTCCTGAAGGAGATCCAAAAAGGAAAACTCCTAGGAATACTGTAACCAAATTCCAGAGTTCCCAGGTCAAAAAAGAAAATATTGCAAGCAACCAGAAAGTTCAAGTACTGTGGAAATACAATGAGGATAACACAAGGTCTAGCAGCTTCTACATTAAGGAATAGCAGGGCTTAAAATATGATATTCCAGAAGTCAATGAAACTATGATTAAAACCAAGAATCACCTACCTAGCAAAACTGAGTATAATATTTCAGGGGAAAAAATGGTCATGCATTGAAATAGAGGACTTTCAAGCATTCTTGATGAAAAGACCAGAGCTGAATAGAAAATTTGACTTTCAAACACAAGAATCAAGAGAAGCATGAAAAGATAAACACGAAAGAGAAATCATAAGAGACTTACTAAAGTGGAACTGTTTACATTCCTACATGGAAAGATAATATCGGTAACTTTTGAAACTTTTCTCAGCATTTGGGTAGGATTATGGAGGGATTATGCACGTATACACACACACACACAGAGGGCATAGGGTGAGTTGAATAGGAAGGGATGATAGCTAAAAAAATAAAAGAATAAGAGAAGAAAATATTGGGAGGAGAAAGGGAGAAATGAAATGAGGCAAATTATCTCTCATGAAAGAGACAAAATGAAGCTTTTTCAATGTAGGGGAAAAGCGGGGAGGTGAAGTTTACTCTCATCACATTTGGCTTAAGGAGGGAATAACATGCAAACTCAATTTGGTGTGAAATTCTATCTCACACTATAGGAAAGTAGTGGAGAAGGGGATAAGTGAGGTCAGAGAGGGCAAATGGGAGGAGGGAATAATTAGAAGTAAATACTTCTGAGGAGGAACAAGGTCAAAAGAGAGAATAGAATAAGTGGGGTGGGCAGGATAGGATGGCAGGAAATATAGTTAGTCTTATACAACATGACTATTATGGAAGTCTTTTGCAAAACTACACATATATAGCCTATATTGAATTGTCTGCATTCCCAATGGGGATTGGTGGGGAAGGAGGAAGGGAGAGAAGTTGGAACTCAAAGTTTCAGGAACAAATGTTGAGAAATGTTTCTGCAGGCAAGTGGGTAATAAGAAATACAGGTAATGGGGTATAGAAATCTCTCTCGCCATACAAGAAAAGAGAGAAGATAGGGATAAGAGAAGGGAGGGGTATGACAGAAGGGAGGGCAGATTGGGGGAAGGGGTAATCAGAATGCTCGGTGTTTGGGGGCAGGGGAGCGGATCAGAGATGGGGAGAAAATTGTAACACAAAATTTTGTGGAAATGAATGTTGAAAACTAAAAATAAATAAACATTAAAAATGAGAAAGTATAACCCTTTATTGTTGTTCAGTCAAGTCTTACTCTTCATGACCCCATCTGGGGTTTTTTCGGCAAAGATACTAGATTGGTTTGCCATTTCTTTCTCCAATTTATTTTTACAAATAAGCAAACTGAGACAAACAGGGTTAAGTGAGTTGCCCAGGATCACTCAGCTAGTAAGTTTCTAAGGCCAGTTTTAAACTCAGGAAGATGAGTCTTCCTAATTCCAAGCCTGGAATTCAATCAATTGTGTCACCTACTTATGTCAGTATAAAGCATCCACTGAGACAAATGTTAAATATTTCCCCAGAATTTTTCTATGACTCTATCATTCTTAAATTCCCCATCATTGATTTTGGTACCTAAATAATTTTTTTTTCCTTTTTTTTTTAAATTAAATCATTTTATTTGTTTTCGGTGTTCTACAACCACTTCCCTGTATTTTAGATTTTTTCCCCTCCCTCCCTCTCCTCCCCCACTCTCTCCCTGAGATAGCATACAATTTTCTGTAGGTTCTACACATACATTCCTATTACATACATTTTCACCTTAGTCATGTTGCAAGAAATTAAAATGAATGGCAGAAATCATAAAACAAAATAAGATGTGGTATAGAAGAAAATGATCTGGCTGTATTCTGCAATCAAATTCCATAGTTCTTTCTTGGGATGTGGAAGGCATTTTGTCTCAAGAATCCATTGGGAATTTTTTAAGTCCTTGCATTGCAACGAAGTACTAAATCTACCAGAAAAATTCTTCACACACTATGGTTGTTGCTGTGTACAAAGTTCTCCTGCTTCTGCTCCTTTCATTCAGCATCAGTTCATATAAGTCTTTTCAGGTCTCTCTGAAGTTTTCCTGTTCATCATTTCTTATAGCACAATGTATTCCATTACATTCATAAATCATGATTTATTCAGCCATGACCCAATTTATGGGCATCTCCTTGATTTTCAATTTTTGGCCACCACAAAGAGAGCTTCTATAAATATTTTTGTACATGTGCGACCCTTTCCAAATTGCTCTCCAGAATTGTTGGATCAGCTTACAGTTCCACCAACAATGAATTAGTGTTCCAATTCTCCAATATCTTCTCCAGTACTTATCATCATCTTGTTTTGTCATGTTAGCCAGTCTGATAGGTGTGATGTGGTACCTCAGAGATGTTTTGATTTGTATCTCTCTAATCAATAGTGATTTTGAGCATTTTTTCTTACGACTATAGATAGCTTTAATTTCTTCCTCTGAAAACTGTCTGTTCATATTATTTGACCATTTATCAAATGGGAAATGACTTGTATTCTTATACATTTGACTCAGTCCTCTATATATTTTAGAAATGAGGCCTTTATCACAGATACTAGTTACAAAAATTCTTTCCCAGGTTTTTACTTCTCTCCTAATCTTGGTTGCATTGGGTTTGTGCAAAACCTTTTCAATTTATTGTAATTAAAATTGTCTATTTTGCACTTCATAATGTTTTCTATCTCTTGTTTAGTCAAAAGTTTCTTCATTCTCCATAAATCTGATAAATGTACTATTCCTTGCTCCACTAGTTTGTTTATAGTATCAATTTTTATACCTAGATCATGTACCCATTTAAACTTTATTCTTATATATGGTGTCAGGCATTGATCTAGGCTCAGTTTCTGCCACAATGCCTAAATTAAATATTGTCTTGTCTTCCTCATTAAGACAATTAACTCCTTTATAGGAGGAAGAAAATATCCAATAAATTTACTAAAAAAGCTAGCTGAAAAGTAGAATTCCATATGCAAATTTTGTTCAGAGGTTTTGTTGTTTTTCAAGTAATAGATTCTAAAACTGAAATTCTATTATTAACTTCAAATTACTTGGATGTTTTTTTTTGCATAAGTATATATGCATAAACCATAATTTTAACTATTCTAATCAATAATCCAGAAGCAATATGATAGAATGCTCTCTGTTTTCTGATTCCTCTCCAGTGTTGCATCTTTGTTTTTGGAGTGGGAAAGGGGGGTGGTAGGTAAGTCTATTATAAATAAAATGAATTTGCTACAACAAAATTTCTGATGAGATTTTGCTTTAGGTGGGTTTTTGTTATTGTTGGTTTTGTTTTTCATATTTTTCCTAAGACTACACAACCATAAAAACATTCAACATCCATATACCCAGCTTCAATACTTGTCACACAATGTTCTTATTTCATAGCATACTAACAATCTTTAAAACTATTTTTCTTATATGTCAAGTAACATAAAATTTCAACTTAAAGCAAAAATTATTAGTTAAATAACTCTATCTAATCCTGTAAATATGTAAAAATATTTTAATATATAACTTTCAAAATTACTCAAAATTTTCTCTAATCTTCTGTATAATTTGCATTACATTAAATATGAACTCTCTGCCTTAACAGACCTAACATTCATTCTTATCAACCTAGCTAATTTTCAGCATTGACTTCAATTGAATATCTTGGGTACAAAATTGATTTGTTGACTCAATTGATTTTTAAATCCTCAATTTATCAAAACTTCAAATTCTGCTTTAAAAAATCCATTCACCCTAGATCACAGATTTATGGATTTGAAACTCGAATGACCTTAGGAGTCATCTAGTTCATCTCCCTTATTTTAAGGTGAGGAAACTGTTGCCCACATGGGGATGTACCTTGGCCAAGGCCAAACAGGTAGTTAACTAGCAGAATACTAAGTCAAATCTGAGTCCTCTGCTTCCAAAGCCATGCTCTTTCTACTACACCACAAATCAGTAAACCTTTCTAAATACATTTTATTCCCTTAGGCAACTACTGTTTGTCTGACTCAAAGAGAGAGCTGAATTGCATACACATGGGTACCCAATATGGTCAATATGAAAAAGAAGAGTTAGCTTTATCTCCATAGAAAACAATTTTAGCAGAGCTACTGCAGAGATATGATTATCATGGACTTTTTGGAAAAGATGCAAGCCCCAGGTAGTTAGGACCATTAAAATAACCACAACAACTAGGCTATTCCTAAATATATTGATTTGTCCCTAAAAAAACAAACAAACAAACAACTTTTGGATGTTACAAATACTCATCAAGACCAAACTGTTTGTTGGGGGGAAATGTCATGATTGCATAGCACATCTGTTGAGAATTTTTCAAACCTATGCTTTTTTTCTTTGTTTTTCACTTTCCCAAAGCCAAGTTGCTTCCAAAATCTCATTAGCTTAGAGAAATCATCAATTTATTGGTAGCAGATTTGTCTCTTTTTCTAAGTAAATAATTTTAGATTTTACTCTATCATTTTAAACTCAGGATCATAGAATTATAACTGGATGGAGTCTTACAGAATATCAAGTCCCAAAACCTTAATTTTACAAGTGAGGAAACTGATGTTAAAAGAGGCTAAGATACTTGTACAGGGGTAAATTTCCAGAGAAGTACCTGAGCCAGGATTTGAAAATTATATTTTCCTGTAATAATTATTAATTCTAACTCCTTCAACTTAAGTTGGGGTAATTTAACGTAGGAGGCCAACATTTTGTCATCTCTTTTTCATTTCCAAATTAGTTATTGGCTACTATTTAGACACCTTGTAATGATAGGCTAGGAAAAGCTGCAGTAAGTATGAACCTTCCCCCTTCTCTGTTTCAATTTCCTTCCCACCAATGGCATTTTAAAAAATGTAACTCCTTAGGTCATCTGGCAAATATTAACTTGCTCAATGAGATTATCCAAGTTATGCCCCTGTACTTCCTAGGAAGGAGAGAGAAAAACAACAAAGATTCTATTCTGCAAAAGGTGAAACCTTTTTTTTTTTTATGATATCTTTGGGTTTAATTCCTTTTCTCACACTACACAAAATTTGGACTTATGCATATATTTTTCTTGTGAAATATTCTGCCTTCATTTACCTTAAACTAAATTAAAACAATCAGTATTTCATGTAAAGATATGTTTACTGTTTCATAAACTCTTCCATTCATGAACAAAATCCTTTTTATCTTTAATACAGAAACCATAACTACATTTTCACGTGATCAAATAATATTGTTTTTATGCCATTTTATCCCTCTCTCAATAAAATTAAAACAGAAGAACATTCCATATTTATCTTCTCCATCTCTTACTCTATGGTAAATTCACTGAGTGTCATTTCACAAATTAGTTTTGTTTCTCCACAGTCACATGAAAAATAGATTTAATAAGGAAAACATGTAACCTTCTGGTAGAAGTCTTCATCACCATTACACAGAAGCACCAAGCCCAAAACAGTTTTATGGGTAATACCCTACAGCTTAAGGGCAGCATCACCATTTCCCATAACTAAATTTTGTTATCAGAATATACAATTCTATTTCCTAATTTAATCTCTGCCTGTACTCCCAGAGTTTTGACCTTTTTACTCTCATCATTTCACAATCTTTTCTTAATCCTAATAAATATTACAGATATATAAATATTACTGATATACCTTCAATCTGAGAGAAAAAATAAATAAAAATAAATGCGTAATTGTCTAGGAAAATATGTCTTTGTATGTATAAATAAATACATACATATACATATGTATATCTATATCTAGATAGATAGATGGATGGATAGATAGATAGATAGACAGACAGACATTGAGGGAAACAGATCTATGAGTAAACAGTTGTCTTGCATTCAGTATACAACATTTGTATCATAACGTTATGGTGTGAAAGCAGTGGTTAACAACATTGTAATACCGGTCTCTCCTAATGTTTTGATTAAATTAGATAACATACTGGAGATAGAATAAGTACTTTACACCAGAGAAGAAAAGCAATTTTACATTAGAATCAGTACTTAACATAGGAAAGAAAAATGCATTTCTCTTTGAAAATTTCAAATATTTACATGGTCATCTAAATCTGACAAGATAGTTAAATTGGTGAATATTTAATATACTTAAGAATAAATGGATAAGAAAAGGAAACACAGATTAGTAAAGAGATAAATGGTTTATTTTATGTTTTATCACTAGAATTACTACTAAAGGTTACTAATAAAGTGTGAGAAAAAAAACTACCGTGTATTAGGATATTTTCTGTTCTTCAGTCATTTCAGTCATGTTTGGCTGTTTGTGACCCCATTTGGGGTTTTCTTGATAAATATAAAGAAGCGTTATGCCATTTTCTTCTCTGGCTCATTTTACAGATGAAGAAACTGAGTCAAACAGGGTTAAATAACTTGCCCACTGTCACACAGCTAGTGACTATCTGAGGTCATACTAGGACTCAAAGTCTTCCTTACTCCAGGTCTAGTACTGTATCCACTAGCTGTTTTGTTGCACTACCTTACATTTATTTTTAAAGTTTTTTTTTCTATTAAGCATTTATTCTCCTTTTCCTATGACATCCTTCCCACTGGGATGGTGTGTGTGTGTGTGTGTGTGTGTGTGTGTGTGTGTGTGTGTGTGATGGAAACATGTAGCAAATATACATAGTCAAGCAAAACAAATGTGCACTTTGGTCTTGTCTAGAAACGTTCACCTCATTCTGCCTATTGAGTCCATCTACTCTCTGTCAGGAGATGAACAATATTTTTCAATTTTGATATTCTGGAATCATATTTGATCATTATAGATTACACCAACACAGTATATCAGCATTTCAAAGAGCTTTCATACACATTTTATTTGATTCTCATGAGTCACCCATTTTGCAGATAAGGAATCTAAAGCTCAGAATATTTGAATCAAGGCTAAAAGGGATCTGAGCCTCCAGTGGGACCATTCACTCATTTACAAGGCACATGATTAATTTCATCATGTCCAGAATCCACTCAGTCTAAACTCTAAGGCAATTTAAAGGCTTTGGGAAGACTAAGGGTTCTATAAATGCCAAGAGAAAGACATACCTCACTTTTCTACCTGTCCAATTTGTCACTAGGAAGTTGAAGCAAAGGGCTTTTAGAAGGATATTGGACCTGAGTCCTGATAATCAGTGACTTGCAAATACCACAGAGCATTCCACATGATTTTATTTTATTTTTTTTAATTTATAAGCATCTCTTCCCTGTCCCTCTCCCTACTGGAAAAATAAAATGGAAAACAAAACCCTAGTAACAAATATACATAGTTAGATAAAATAAATTCCCATATTCACCATGTGCAAGAACTGTATCTCATTCTGTATATTGAGTCCATCACTTCTCTGTCATGAGAGTCACAGATAGTCATTGTACTGATTAAGAGTTTTTAAACTGATTAGTTTTTCATTTTTCAATGTGTTGCAGTATAAATTATTTTCCAGGTTTTGCTCAATTCACTGCATCTGTGCATATAAATATTTCCATATTTTTTCTGAAACTGCCCTCTCATATTTTCTTACAGCACAAATTATGCTACTATGGTCAAGTAGTATACTTTGTTCAGCCATTCTCTAACTGATGCACATATGATGGAAACTGGAATCACAGGTAGATATCAGCAATTTCTTTATGGACTTGAAATAAAACATTTTGCTAAGAATAGCAACATGAAATTGTAGTTTCCGTCTTTTATAATACAACATACAATACATTATTATGATGACCAAATCCTCTAAAGTTTATTTCAGACCAAACATTTCTTATTTAAATTTCTTAGCATGCTTTAATAAGAGACTCCTAAATACCAACCTCTCTCCCTGATTAGCTATCTTAGAAAACTAATTAAGTAATCAATAAACAGAATGAGTCTAAGTCAATAGCCACTCTGATAAGCATGCATGATCTTAAACCCACAGCAACACAGTTGTCAGCAATTACAGGGGAAGCTACATCTTAAGGTTCATTAAGACACACTTGTACGTCTATTAAATGTCATCTAGTAATAGTTTCTTACTACTTATACTGAAATTCTCTATTATTAAGCCTCAGTGGACATCCAGGATCTATTTCTTAGCAAAAGCACAGAACAGATAAAATATTTGCTATCACTTGAATAACATAATGAAAAGTAATAAACATATTCTGTATTAAGAATAATCTTAACCTGAAATATTTAATGTTGGGCTATAAAGAACTCAAATACCTCCTGTAACAGAGAAACTGGCAATGTTCAGGGATACAGGTAAGGTAAGAGTAAAGGTTACTTCTCTATCTATGCTTTGTCTTCAAACATCTGGACATTTTGTGTTCAGATTTGTCCTCATCTGCAACATTAAAATATCATGTTCTTGTGAAAGAAAATTGTAAGGGTTAGTCTATAAGGCTACTTAAGAATGTTTAGGGATCATCTAGGTTGCTTAGGCTTAATTGCTTTGAAAAGAGGTTTCTGGTAAAATTTTCAAAATAGTAACTACCTCAGTCAGATCTCAGAGGATTTGACTTGCAGGGAAGAGCCTACTGTGGATTCAGACAAGGGATATGCAATGGTAATTCACAATTCTTGGAGGTATTAAAAAACTCCTAGCCATCCATAAATAAAATCTGTGTGGATCTGATCTAGCCTTAGTGAATGAAAGAAGAAATGCAATAACATCTTAGTAGTGTGACTATCCTACAGGTACAAAATTTGGCATATGAAAAAGGAAAATTAGTTGTCCAAAATGTAGCCTGTTAAATGAACCAAAAGGATGTAAAATATTCATGCAGATATGTCATTCAACCAAAATGCTGTTTTGTTTTCTTAGAAGATGTTCAAAAAATACAATGTGTCACTTCCATCAACTTTACCTCAGACCATTTAAATTATTACCTTGCCCTGGTGATATATTTCATGAATAAGAGCATAAATTTATATACTAGTTCATTATGGTATATAACACTTTTCTCCCTCACCATTCTCCCAAGCAAGTAATATAAACATTATTATTCCTATTTTGAATATGAGAAAACTCAGGGTCAATGAAGTTGTGACTCACTCAGAAACAAGAGCTTGGAATTTAACTTGGTTCTTGTGATTTTTTTTTCCACTGAATTTTTCCATCATACCATTATGCCCTAAATTCCAATTCTTCATTGATGATAGTAGCTGAGGTTTACAGCATTTTACAAAACAAGTTTACATATGTTTCATCCAATTTTACAACCACCTTTAAAAAGTAGCTGCTATAGTTATTATTACCCCGTTTTGCAGAAAAGGAAACTGAGACTCAGAGAGATTTGATAATTTACTCAAGCTCAGCAAAATAGTATCAAGAGGAAACTTCAAACCCAGGTCTCACCTGACTCTGGGTCCAAGGCTTGCTTTCACTACTTTCTGAGTCAGATTTTTTAAAAAGTACTACCAGTGACAGCTACATGGATAGCTTAATTCTTATATCTGTTAATTCCATCTACCTTCAATGAAAACATTACCATAAAGCCATCCTTGACGACCTCTACTCTCTCCATGTGTCATGACTCAAATACTCAAATGGATCTATGATCATATCAATCTGGATGTCCCTTCCAATGGCAGATTATATCCTATTCATGTCTACCTATCCCATTTGTAAACACAGTCAGCTCCTATTATCTTATTCCTCACAGATAGTCTAATCAACATGTTAGAAGCCTTTGTCTCTTTCTCCTAACATTAAGACAGTACTATTAGAGAAAATGGGCTATCTACTAGTTAGTCCTCACTTTTAACCATATTTTAAAAATAACATCCCATCCTTTATTTGCTTTTAAAATTCCTTAAGTTTATATGCTACACCCTGCTCACACTGATGATGTGTTCCTTCATTTCGCTTTGAGTGATTCTCATTTTTAATTTTTTAGAAACACTTTTTCCACATTTCAATCTATACAACCACAGTGGTAGAATATTGGTTCTAAAAATATTGACCATTGATTCTGAGAGAAGATCACAGTCATTAATTAAAGGAGTTCTGCTATTTTCCAAAGGCAATACAACCCCTCTCCTAATCCTCCTCCTTGATCCCAGCTCTGGCTATTTGTACTATTTGTGCAAGATATGATATAATAGGCATGCATATATTATATATGTGTACACGTATACAGATACAAACATACATACATGAGTATATATAGGTGGGTTTGTATAGCTCCTACACCAGGGTAGGTTGCAGTATGTTATGAACAATATAGACATAGATCCTTTTACAGTTTTTCTTTCTGCTTTTCTCCAACAGTTCATTCGTCTTATTATTCTTCAATTAATGAATGTGAAGAAATCTAGAAGAAGCCCTTCAGCAGGTTGTATCATCTCTCTATAGATTTATACAAGACCATAAATAAAAGTTATACAGGATAAGCACACATCATCTGGTGGTGATCCATAGTCATAGATGGGAGTTGACTCCATCTGTGAGATACACTGAAGTATCTTTGCAGCCTAATATTATTGGCAGAGATCAGCAATTCATGAAGAAAACATTTATTTACTAGTATCAAATTCTAGTATTATCCCCTGTATTGATGGGGAATTCAAGAATAACAATTAGCTCAGTGTTATAGCAGGGGAAAGAAGAAAGGGAGGAAGCAAGAAGGGAAGAAGGGTGTGTCAGTTAATGGTACTTCAGAGAAACCTAAAAGACAGCACAGAAAAAAAAAGAGAATTTAGGTCTTCTTATTTATGAATTCATTTGATTCTACTTTATTAAATGGTGATAGAATATGCAAAATTTAATCATATATATGTGTGTATGTATATGTATATATGTATACACACAGAGAAAGAGGGGGGAGGAGAGGTGCAATCCTTTCTTTCAGGGAGGGATGTGGAGAGTAGAAGGTTACCTTTGTTAATGTTATTCAAGGATGCCTTTATAGGTAGGGTGTGAATTCAGACCACAGTTAATAGTATCCTATCTGAAGAACCATCTCTTCTAGAGCTACATTAGATTTGAGAGTAAGCAAATTTCATCATTTATATTCATCACATAATATTTTATTAGTTTTAATTATTCTCAATCAGCAATAAAGCCCAATGATACTATTAACTAATCATTAAAGTGTCAACTACAGCTCTTTATCTATGATTAATAATCAACAATTTTATAATTAATATTTATTAGAGAACATGAGTTTAATTTATCTGCTTTTTAACGTCCACAAAATCGTTGAAATGTAATATGATATGTTAAGGATTTTTTAAAAAAATCAAACAACTGGGGACCAAGTAGAAAGAAATTGGATGTGGGAGAAAGGAAAGTCAAAGAACTCCAAAGTGGCTAATTTTGTCTTCTAGCCATAATCTTTATACTATGTTCCTAAATTTGTCTTTTCCTGACAATATGTTGATGCTCCTTGACTTCTGGTAGGCATTTTAGAGATGATGGCTTCTAAAGTAACTTCAATAGCTTAACTAGAAATGAGAAGTACAGGTAAAATACAGAAAATTTATTGTAATAATAATGGATATCTATGTAGTACTTTAACATTTACATTCACATATATAATATCATTTGATACTCAAAATATTTATAGCTATAATTATCACTATTTTATGTATAAAGAGATTGAGGGTGAGGTAAATGACTTATCCAGGGTCATAAAGCTAGTTAGTGAATGAAGTATATTCTGAAGTCAGGTCCTCCTGAGTCCCAATTCAATACACTATCCATGAACAGGTTGTTTGTCTCAAACTTGTTATTTCTTGTTCCATTGTGTCTGATTCTTCTTGATGTCATTGGGGATTTTCTTGGCAAAGATACTGGAGTGGTTTGCCATCTCCTTCCCCAGTTCAATTTACAGATAAAGAAACTGAAGCAAACAGGCTTCAGTGACTTGCCCAGGGTCACACAGCTAGTAAATTGATGCTGCATTTGAACGCTGGTCTTCCCGATTCCAGGTCTGGGGCTCTTTCCACTGTGCCATCTAGCTGCTCCTAACAAAATAAAACATTGCCCAACTTTGCAGGAAAATTATATTTATTATTCTGACCTCTTGACCTATTCTAGAACATGTAATAGCTCAAGATGATATCCATATACGTGAAACTAGTTTTCTACAGCTGATGAACAGCAGTTCATTTGAAGAGCAATCCTCCTTTGTTTCTAATTTCAAAACTGTTAGAGTGCATATGCCCACACAAGTGTATGTAGAGTAGGCAAGCCTACAAATTCAAATCAAAACTTCAATTTAAAGATGATTCAGATGTGGGATCATCTCAGTAATTCTGAAGCTTCACTAAGTAAATCAGTATTGATTCCTTTGAATCAGAATACAGAAGAGGTAACAGAAAATGATTTTAAAAGGGACAATAAAGTTGGTGCACACAGAGGTAAGAAGGAACAGTAAATGAAAGTATAATTATAAAAATCTTAGACAAGAGTGTCTTTCATTCAGTATATTTTCACTCTATTTGGTATCATGTTATTTTTCAGGATTTTTTTTCTCACATCCTCAAAATACTAAATAGTTTTCCTTTGTCAGTTAATTTTATTATATTTAGACCCTCATAAATGATGCCAAAAATCATAGAAATTTTATAAAATAAAGAAAACTTTTCCCTATTTTCTAGGTGTATAAATATTTTAAATAGAATCTGAGTAACATTTTAAATTTTTAATTAATTGGTTTTAAATCTTATGGGGGGGTGTTCAAAGACTGTGAGGTGGGTTGGTGACTATTTATAATAATATTGTTCTGAATAAAGGAAAAATGCAATTTAAGTAAATGACCTAGACTCTTTAGCTTTGTTCTGGCTTAAATTCATTTTCATGTCAAATTCAAAAAGGTTTGGGGAGTTTCTAATCCTTAGTCAGTTACTTGGGCAGTACAAAAAAACTTGGATTTAAGTACCAGACATAGGCAGTTTAAAAAAACAGCTTAATAACATCCTGACCTGTTCTTGCCCCTTAGCTGTAGCAGCTTATAAACTTTTCCTTTGATTAAAGTGTTCATCTGATTTTATCAGAAAGACTTTCTAGTTGTTGTATCCTGGAAGCTTTGAGCCCAGATGACTGATAGATGTCTTAAAAAGTGAAGTCTAGATGGTAGTAAAGATAAACTCAGAAGTCATAAGACCAGCAGAGACTCATAAGACTAGTACAGTCCAGCAGGAAACTAGCAAAACTCGTCAGAGAAGCTTAAGGAAAGCAGTGCCATGACATCACGAGAAGACATCTACAATTCTGAAGAATGAGAAGCATGAATTGCTTTTCCAGGTATATTCCTTGGCCACATCAATTTCTTACGTGTGTGCCCTCCTCGTGTATTCCCTAGATATGTGGGGCATATATATATATATATGTGTGTGTGTGTGTGTGTGTGCCCAAATATACATTATATTTATGCATATACACATATTTTACATTTTTGAAAGTTAAAGTATGATTTGATAAAGTAAATAACTGAGGACCTCTCTAACACAGGTATGTCATTGAAAACCAAACACTAACACAGGTATGTCATTGAAAAGCAAACATCTTACCCTTTAAGATTAATTGGCTAAAAACTATTCACATTTCAAAAAAATGCATCATAGAAAAATAAATTGCTCATAGGATTCCTTTAAATATTATGTTTAAGCATTTATAAATCACTCACTAATTAAAAGAAACTGTAAGGAACAGAAAAATATTGTTAAAAGGTAAAACAAAAGTAAAGATAAAAACGTAAGTCAATACAGGACTACAAAAATAAATCCTAACCATGTTGTGCATTTATAGAATAGCACCTTAATTTTTGTGCCCTCTCACATGTGCTATCTTACTTAATTCTCACAATAACCCTTTCTTCGAGACACAATTCAGATGCTGCCTCTTATGGGAAATCTTCTCATCCCTCCTCCACCATACCTTAGATTAAAGCCATCCTTTCAAAAATTCATCATAACATTTTACCTGGACATATCCCTTGACTTTACTTTCCTCCTCTCATATCAGAGTTACAATTCCTTTTCCCTATTGATTTGTAATCCCTTTCAGTCATTCAATGTCCTATTCATCAGTCACAGTAAGTCCAGGCTCAGCCAGTACAATTTCTTACCAATAGCAGGCACCTAATAAATGTTTGTAATACTGAATAAACTATTTGTTGTTGAACTAAACTGAATCATATAGGAAGGGCAGGAGTAAAATTTAACAAAAGGCTTCTCCAGAATCTCAAAATCTAACATTTAGACAACTCTGATACAATATATGATATATATTCTGTCTTCTGAACATCTGAGTGTATAAACAAGCAATTTGTTTGAATTAAATATACCAAGTACTTTATTTTATTTTGAATAAAGGAAATATCTAACCCTAAAGCTTTTTCTTGCAAGGTAATAAATCTTCTGGGATGAGAAGAGTGAACATGTCAAAGGAAATCAGCAAAGAATAGTTTTTACAAATAGTGTAGCCACAATTGTAAATTAATGCAGTTCAAATAAATGTAAAAGAGTGTGGAGGCTCTGACTAGGGAGGTGTACAATATCTTTGTTTAGAAGAATATGGAGGTCATGTCTTACTACAGAGGGCAGAGGGAGGCAATTCAGTGATAGAAAATAACCTGAGTTTTAAAGAAAACAGGGAGGAATAAAAAAAACAGAATATAGGTATAGATGATATATTAGTTTGACTGGGAAAAAATGATACTACAAATATATTAGTCAATCTACTTCATTTGAAGGGAAAAACTTGAAAGAATAAAATACCTATTTCTTTGTTTAATGATTGTATATATTTGTAATATCTCAAAACCTTCATATGTGATGACTCAGCTATATTATACCTATTATATAATGATATTAATTAATCCATTCAATTAAATCATTTATTCAATAAACTATTCACTAAATACTTAGAATATGCTAAGCACTTGTGTCAGTCACTGAGGATACAAAGATAAAAGTGAAACTATCTCCTATTAAGGAATTAATATTCTCTTTCTACCTACAAGAAACTCGTTTGTCAAAAGTTGTCTGCCATATTTTGTTTTTAGAAGTTTCACAATTAATGGAGACTAGGTAGGATGGCAATAGAAAGGAGTAATAAGGAGTTCCAATGACAACCACATCCACAAGGCTGGTGGTTAAGGCCTCAGTTTGATAGGTAAGGTTTTGACTTTAGATAGGAGTCTAGTGGAAAACTTTCATTTCAGGCTGAAGAGACTGGGGAAAAGGGGATCTATAGTCTATATCATTTATAAAGGAATAAGCGAGACAGCTAACAATATCAGCACTTCCTTCCTTTATGTCCACTTAATATTTTCCCCTTTATAGTCAGAAAGACACTGAAAAAAAGAAAAGTCAATTGATGTTTTAATTGATAATTGAATCTTAGATTGTAAGTTCCATGAATGCAAGGATCATGTCTTATTTTATGCTACATTGCAAACAGTAAGTACATAATAATTTTCTGTTGAATTAAAGCTTAATTTCAGCCTATTCTGAGGTATTAAGGAAAGGAGCCTTTTCTGACCTGGAGGATCAAAAGTGTGTACTATAGAGTTAATCAATGAGGGATGAACAGTACATTAACTGCAGGGCAAATTTTACCTTCAAGTTTATTTATTTATTTATTTTTAAATATAAATTTATTTATTTGACTTTTTACATTCATTTTCACAAAATTTTGGGTTCCAAATTTTCTCCCCATTTATCCCCTCTCCCCACCCCAATACACCAAGCATTCTAATTTTCCTTATCTCCAATCTGCCCTCTCTTCTATCATCCCTCCCTTCTCTTATCCCCATCTTCTCTTTTGTCCTGTAGGGCCAGATGACTTTCTATTCCCCATTAACTATATTTCTTATTTCCTAGTAGCAACAATACTCAACAGTTGTTCCTAAAACTTTGAGTTCCAAATTCACCCCATCCCTCCCTCCCCACCCATTCCCTTTGGGAAGGCAGGCAATTCAATATAGGCCATATCTGTGTAGTTTTGCAAATGACTTCGATAATAGTCGTGATGTGTAAGACTAACTGTATTTCCCTCCATCCTATCCTGCTCCCCAATGTTTCTATTCTGTCTTTTGATCCTGTCCCTCCCCGAGTGTTGACTTCAAATTGCTCCCTTCTTCCATTGCCCTCCCTTCCAGCATCCCTCCCTCCCTGCTTATCTCCTTCTCCCCCACTTTCCTGTACTGTAAGATAGGTTTTCATACCAAAATGAGTATGCATTTTATTCCTTCCTTTAGTCGAATGTGATGAGAGTAAACTTCATGTTTTTTTCTCAGCTTTCCTCTTTTTCCCTCCACTAAAAAGTCTCCTGCTTGCCTCTTGAATGAGAGATAATTTACCCCATTCCATTTCACACTCTCTCCTCCTACTACCTTCAAGTTTAAGGACTATTTGAATCAGTTACATTTATATTATTGCCAAGATTTGTTGATTTCACCTTTATAAATATCTCTCAAATATTCCCCCTTCTCTCCTCAGATCCTGCCACCATCCTGGTGTTAGATCTTTACTACCTCATTCCTCGACTGTGGCATATGACATATGACTATTGCATATGGCATATGACTATGATGGTTGAGCACTATACTACAAGTCTCTCCTTATTCAAGTTCATCTACCATTTAATTGTCAGTTATTCTCCTATACTTCAAGTCTAAGCATGTCACACTACCGTTTAGTCTTCTGTCCCTGTACCTCCACCCTGAAACACTCAAAATCCAGTGCCTGCCTGTAACTTCAAGGATCAAATATAAAATATTGTTTAGCATTCAAAACCCTTTATAACTCCCCTCCCACACATACCCTGAACTTTCCCTTCTCCTTAAACCTTAACCTTCTATATACCCCTCATATATTCCTTTACTCTTTGATCTAGTGATAGTGACCTCCTTACTGTTCTTCAAACAAGACAGTTTAGCTTTTGGATTCTAGGCATTTCCACCAACTGTCCCCCAGCCTAGAATATTCTCCCTCTGCATCTCTACCTCCTTGGTTCTGTCAAATCCCAGGTCAAATTCTACTTTCTACAGGAAGTCTTTCCCAATCCTTTTCAATTCTACTGTCTAGACTCTGTTTATTTCCCACTTGTCCCGTTCATGGCTTGTTTCTACATAGTTCTTTGAATTTTGTCTCCTCCATTAGACAGAACAGGGAACATCTTTGACCTTTCTTTGTATCCCAGCCCTTAGCATACCCCCTGGCAAACACTGCTTTCTTAAAAATGTTTATGGAGAGGTTGGTTGGATTCTCAGGTATCTTTGAATATCAGAATTCCAATTTCTAACACTCTCAAATGCACTGCTATGATTTGGTTAAAAAAATATTTCTGGCAACAAAACGTATCACTGCAATTTATCCCCTTTATTAAGAAAAGGCATTATAGTATAGGTGGAAAATAATTAATCCTTTTTTCTGAGTCATTATAAACTTGTGATTTCCAACACTACATATAGCCTACTAAGCATCAATGACACAGAATTAAGTGATATAATCTTTCATGACAAGATTTAACAATGAAAAATCAATAATAATTGTCTATCTTTACATCTGATTCCCTTCCCCTTCCTCTTTCTCCTCTTCCTTTCCACCCTACTTCCCTTTCATTTTGTTCAAAATATCATGAAAGTAGGGTCCTGGACATAACAGTATCCTATCGCTTTAAAATCTTTCATAATTAGAATCACAGCTTATTTATGTTGGGGTTTTTCCTTTGCATAGCCATAAGTTGAAGAAAAAGACTATGTATAATTTTTGACTCATAAATTCATTCATTTCAAGAAAGCTATATGTATTTTATTCATCCTCTCTCAATTTTCTTAAAAGGAAAGAAACAGAATTCATTAGAATTTTTAGCTAAATAAGAAAAGATTCATGCAAACTAAAAAGGCTCATGGTTAAGCATGCTCCCATCATGAGAAGTGACACTAATTTTAGGTTTCTGGAGCATAGTATCCTTTACTGCAATTAAAATGATTCAGAGTAGATATTTTAACATGTATTTAAACATAATGGAAAAATACTAGTTACACAATAAAAGCTGGCCCTAGCTATCTTTTGTCATTTTCATGGAGTAAAGATATGAACATTCTCTGCCAAATGATTTTTGACCCAAGCTATTTTTGTCTAATGACTTCATACTCTTCTTTAATCCAAAAATCTCCAGGGTATGTCTAGGCTGTCTTTGATAAGGTTAAAATGCTGCTAATGTGTTAGAAGTTCCTTGTCTCTAAAATCTCTCCAGGTTCCTACAAAGCTAAGTACTTCAAAAGCCCTTCTACTGACTAGCAAGTACAACTGTAAACTATGGGAAACTGAAGTACACATAATTGATCCAAAGGCATCATTTGTTGACTTTGTTCAAAATCTCAACACTTCAATTTTTTGTTTAAAAATAAGCTTAAAAAATGTCAAGGTCATTATTACCACAGAAGAATGAAAAAATAAGTTGTATATATTACAGTATTATATAGTTTCCAAATACTGTCCTACATATGGTAATAAGAGCTAAAAACAATCCTCATTGAAAAAGAACAATATCTTTGCATTTTTGCTTAAGTTTCTATGCCAAATAACAAAAATAAATTTTAACATTGTGAAAAACAAGCAAATAGCAGAAATAAATAGGTACTAGGGCAGAATAAATGGAATATATATGTCTATAATTGAAGTTGCTTTATATTGTAATGTATTCTACTATGATCACAGTATAACATGTAACACTAAAAGAGTCTCTGAAGACTTTGTTTCTACACAGTTGGTCATTTATTCTATCAAGAGCAGTTTTAAAGATTTATTATTAACCTCATATATTTTTATCTTAAGCTACATCCTTACACATATAGAGAGGAAACAGTTAATATATACTTTCTGAGAACAATGTTGACAATTGTAAAGTGAGAACTACTTAGTGAGAAACTGGAGGTGAGCCAACTGCAGTGTATGAAATTAATAAAGATGCAAAGTTGAACCAGAAACAGGTGGCCAGTGGTCAATGGCACTAGTTTATCTGTCATCTCAACAGTTAATGAACCAGAGTATAAGGATGAAGTGTACAATACTGAAAAAAAAAGTTTGCCTCTGAAAGAACTTGGTACTAGGAGAAATAGGAAGGTAACATGGATAATTAGTGTTTTGTAGGCAGGAACCCACAAGGCTTATTTCTTGTCAAGGGAAATAGTTCAGAATGGCAGTTTCTCCACCAAGGACAGAGGAGGCATAATTAAGGTTGAAGATGCTTCAGGCAGGCCAGTCAAGAGAATGACTCAAAGATAAGAGTTGGCCTCCTTTGAAGACAATAATCCAACTGAAATCCAGTAGATAATATGAGAATGCAAGCAGAACCTTTCTCCTAAACAAAGTGTAAGAAAAATGAACATTGCCTGCTCAGGTCCATGACCAGCAAATTAAAGCAACATAATATAGGAGAGAGAAAATGCTAATTATACAATCAAATGACCCAAGTTTGAATTATAATTCTGCCATTCATACCCTATCTGAATTTTTATAAACTCATTTATCCTCTCTAAGATTCAAGGTCTCCTTCCTCATCTTCACCTCTTAGCTTCCCTGGTTTCCATCAAGTATCAATCCAAGTCCCACTTTCTACAAGTCTTTTCCCATCTCCATTAATCTTAGTATTAGCGTTTTTCCTTAAGATTATCTTCAATTTATTCTACAGATGCAGATATTGTTTTTACAAAGCTGTTTGTGTTGTCTTCCCCATTATTCTCCTTGAAATCAGAACATGTTTTCTCTTTTCTTCTTATCTCTAGCACTTAGTACAAAGTTTTGCACATAGTAGGGTCTAAACAAATGATGACATTGTTTTGCTGATTTTTGTTTCTTTCTCTCTAATAAAGGTGATTAAATTAGATAATCTTTAAATTGCTTGGGTATCATGAGATTGGCATTGTCATTTTAAGAAAAGCCACAAAAAATTAAAAACAAGAACAATAAAATGAGGGGAAAGCTAGGAAGGTACATAAAAGGAAAGTATTTGATGTGACCCTGATCTCACATAATACCAAGACGCGGGAAATTATATTTCCAGAAGGCTGAAATACCAAAGAGTCATGTCAATGGTTCCTCAATTGTTCATTTGAGATGGAGATGTTTCTAAATTTTCACATTTCAAGTTTCATTTGAGCTATTGAAATTCTGCTTTGCTCATGGAGCACAGTACCTTCTTTGATGTGGGCACATCATGCTGGACAGTCCTGTGCCAGTGTTTCTATGCCTCATACTCAGTATCAAAGTCCTTCAGAGAGACTTGGAGAGTGTCCTGGTATCATATCTTCTGACCTCTGTGTGAGCATTTGCTTTTTGAGAGTTCTCTATAAAATACTATTCTGCAAAACATTCATTGGGCATTTCAACAACATGGCCAGTATATGCCAATTGAATAAACTTGCTAGGGAGCTGGAACAAAGCTAACAATGACCTAATTGAAAGCAGTCAGTCAGTAGGAAAGAAGGTCTAAGTAAGAGTGATGCCTAGTTCCCTCTGGTTAGAAAATATAACACATAAACATTCTGGTAACTTGTAAATATTAAAATTTAATTAATTATATTGTATTTCTGACCTATAGTTTCCTTTAGTGTAGTATAGTAAAGCTTGCTTAACAAAAAGAGCAAGACAAGGAAAAAGAAATAATGGATATCTTCTCTCATGCCAAAGATGGAAGTTGTAGGAAGCCAAACAAGGAAGGAGACACATTAACAGTCAAAAAGCCAATAAGAAGCACAAGGAACCATGTTCCAAAAATGTGAATGAAAAAAAGGAAATTAAGTCTATGAAACAATGAGTTGCAATAGGCCAAGGGACCAGGAGCACTATAATTTGGCTCATATTATCATCATGTTCAGTATGATTTTGATATCATTCGAGGATCAGAGACATAGAAGTCAAAAGCTACTAAGAGGACATCTAATTTGCTCCATTCACTTTGCAGAATTAATTTGTTTCCTTGAAATATACTAAAAATATTTAGGTAATCTAGAATAATTCCTCCCAAAAAACAGTTTCTTGGTATTTTAGCACTGTTTTTAATTGCATTAGAGTTGCCTACTACAATATTAAAGAGGTTAAAAGACTTGGCCCGGGGCACATAGATGATATATATTCATTGAGAATTTGAACTTATGTCTCACTGGCTCCAAGGGAGTTTTTTCATCTGCAAATGGCCAATGTCAGTGAAATCACAGGTCAAGTCCTAATTCTTATTTATTAAATTATGTTACAATAATGACTTCATAGGGTTTTTTAATCACACTAAAGGAGATGGAATTTATATTAGCACATAAAAATAAAAAACTTTTCCCCAGAGTAAATTTTGAATATTTCTGTATTTTAATACTATGTAAAAGATAAACATACACATCATTTGCTTTCATAAGTAATAAAAAGGTTCTGTCAAAATATAGATAAATTAATCTATGAATCACCTCAGTCTGTCACATTCTCCTATAAAAAAGCTCTCTCAGAAAACTTGCTTCCAGAAATTTGCTGAACATTTAAAAGGCTTAAATAGACTTCAGACCAAATAAACAGAATTTAACAGGAACCTCTGACATTTCTTTTTAAGTGCTAATGACAGCTCTACACAGCTATCTCCTTGGAACTCACATGTTAATTCTGAACATTCCATTTTACAACCAGGTGTTGATAAGCATCATCCTTAGGCACACAGAAGTGTGGGAAAAGAATAGTAAAATTTTTGTGCTGAAAGTTAAGGCAAGGAGAAAAAAAAGTTGACTTTAAACTCCTAGTCAATATTTCATTTCAAGAGACACAGGAAAAATAAATCACTGCTATTTTCTATTTATTTTTTATTGAGCCAGAATATTTATATGGGTGAAAACAAAACTCCTCTATGAAGTCCTATAAAAGCAACAACAAAATCAATCAATTGGCCAATTCCCTTTTTGAACAATTTCAATCTTCTAAATAGAAAGGAATATAATGTTGTTAAAATATTTTCTTAAAAATGTTTTAAACTTTTACTGAAATTTGAAAAAAAAGAGCTAGGAGAGGTAGGAGTTTCTACTACAGTTTTCAAATTAGAAAAACTTTATCTGAAATGAAGGAAATGTTGTTTTTGTTCTAGAAAAGGACTAACATAAAACATCAGTATACAGTGAAGGCATCAAACATGCCCATGGGCCTTGCCTTGATACTATGGAATGCTGTCTGACACAGATTAAAACGCCATTAAGAAATAGTTTTAATAAATAAATTAAAATACAATAAAACAGATAAAATTATTTTAAAAAAATAAGTCAATATGCAGCCAGTAGGTATTCCAATTAGTGCCCTCCTCTCATTTCTTCTCTCACTTCTATTTTGAGTTTGACACCAGAACAGTTGAGTTAGTTTTACAGAACAAGGGATTCTTTTCCACATACCACAGTCACATCTTTTCCTTTTTACCTGGCAGCTTTAAAAGTCAAGACAGCATTTTATCTTCACAATTACTTGTTTAAACATGGCATGCATAAGGGAGTAATGGCATCTGTCAGTTTCTCCCTTCACAGTGACATTTTAAATGTCAAAGAATCACCATCAGGAACTGTGTATATATTGTACAGTAGGATAGTTGCAAAGATGTCCCACTTTTACCTTATTTCTCTTGGAGTCAACATTTCTGAATTCCTAAAGGTAAAGAAACTTAAAACTAAAGAGATATCACATCAACTTTATAAAATTATAGTTAAAAGGATGATGCCACACTATAAGGACCACATTAAGCAAAACTGAAAGTGAGTGAGTATCACAAAATCAGAGTGGCAGAGTAGGAAATTATAGTAGGGGACAGTGGAACATCATGGACTAGATTTTATCTAATCTCTACTTGAAAACCTCAAGTATGGATGAAGCAGCCATCTCTTAAGGGAGCCCATTCCATTTTTTGGCTAGCATGAATTGTTATTGTTTCTTTCAACATCTTCTCTGAACTTTCCCCTAATTTTTAAGAGTCCTATTACTTGCATTATTCCTAATTTTTCCTTTAGTTCTTAATAAAATGTCTACTTCCTATTTCACATGACAGGCCCTGAAGACATCTTATGAGTCTTTACCCCCAAAGCTTCTTTTCTCCAGGCTAACAATCCTCGATTCATTAAGCCAATTTCACTAATAAGATAGCACTACTACCTGAACTTTTCCATCCTTAACAACTGCCCTGGAATTAAGCATAGACTTGATAAAGTCATTCAATTTTCTTTAATGCTCTCCTTCTTGATGGGAAAGAAACTAATAAAAATAATAATAACATCTTACATTGGCACAACACTGAAAAATTTCAACGTGCATTCTGATATACTCATTTCCCATGATGATGATCATGTATTTGTGATCTAAAAATACTAAAATAGTAGATTGTACATAAGTACAAATATCCATCTTTAGGAAGCAACAGTAAAAAAAAATAGTAGCAGTATGGAATTACTTTTTCCTTTGAAAAATTTTTAAAGTTATAAAGTTATGTACTTGGCACTTTCCTACTTTAATTAAATGGCAAGGAATTCATTTCAAGGGAAAAATGAATTTTATTCTGCAGAGTGCATTTCAATTTCTCCCAAACACCAAATAGCTTCAAGTTGTGAATTCCTAATCACTGAACCCAATATTTTCCAATCATAAGCATAGATGGGAATTTATATTTTTGTACTAGCCATGCTAACTTAGGGTTGAGTTTATACATATTCTAAACTTTTATATACTAATTTTTTAAACATTTATTGATACCTTTTTTGCACTGCCTAGATTGCCCCATGTCTGTTTTTTTTAAATTGCCGTCTCATATCAGTGTCAAAAAAATGGATCCATATATCATAAATAATCTGACGCTATAAGGAATGTTCTATATCAATGGCCTCCACAAAGGAGGGAGTAAAGTATCTTTCCATATCTCTTTTGGGGGGACTAAAAGAGTATAGACAAAGTAGTACAAAGTATACATATATGTGCATGTGTATACATATATATTATATTTATATACAAAGTCTATTCTTTGTAAATTTACAAAATTCAATGTTAATAGGTTTATAGCTGTAATTTCCATTCTCATTGTTGTAATCATTGTATCTTTTGTTTTCCTGGCAATGTTGACTTCAATTTGCATCACTTCATGTAAATATTTCCATGCCTCTCTGCATTTATCATTTTCATCTCTTATTGCATGGTAATATTATATTCACATACTACAATTTGATTAGTCGTACCCCTCTACTAATTTATGGTTCTTTGGTACCATACTAACAAATGCTTCTATGAATATTTGGTTTATTTTGAGCCCTTTTTCCCCAATTACTTTCTTAGAGGTGGGGTATAAACTTAGCAGGGGAATCTCTAAATCCAAAGATATAAATATTTTGACCAATTTATTTATTCCAAATTGCTTTTTTCTAAGAGTTGTACTAATTCACAGTGAGGCAAAGTAGATGAACATGAGTACTGTAATCTTTGGGAAAACATCACTCCAGATAAAGAAATCCCCAAGGCCAAAGAAACTGAGCTATGGGGTGTATCAAGAGAAACCCTCAGGCTGTATTTTATTCCTATCTTGTTGTCTTGCTGGCAACAAAAAGATGAGTCAGACTGATTCTATCTTGAAGGATTCTTCCACTAGCTTACAGATTACCAACCACAGAGAAATGTATTTTCCTACAAGAACAAAAATGATCTCTATCAACTTTTGTGACTCAGATTTTCACACTCCCCCCCAACCTCCCTTTCCTTTCTACTGAGGAATACTGCTATTTGGCTGTATTCTGAGTGAGCCTAAAAAGTCATAAAAAACCAAATATGGACCCTAAGAAAATGAATCTACTACCAGATGGCACAGTCTTCCATAGAGGACTAAAAATAGATTCCTCTCCTCAAGTTTGACTACTTAAGATATTTGATCCCCCACCATCAGCCAATCTAGCTGCAAAGCTGCAAAGTTGGACTGTACAGATACATATATGTGTGTGTGTGTGCATGCACACACACACACACATATATATACACACACATATATATACATACATATATATGTGTATGTATGTATATATATAGATAGATAGACATATATAGGTATAGATATATATACAGTCTAAGAAAAATCTCCACAACAGTGGCATGACCAACAATGCAATAGTTACTGTGCCTGTCTTTTCACAGACTATCCAACATTAACTAGTCTCATCTTTTCGCAGCTTTCCTGGATGTGAGGCAAAACCTCAAGTGGCTAAAGCAATTTCACAGAAATCTTGCCTAGACATTTATGTGTTTTATTTAGCAATTAATAAAGAACAACAACAAAAATGCTCTTACTATATAATTGAAAATAAAACCTGGATTTAAAACAACAGATATAATAGGAGGGATTAGTAAAGATGCTGTCTAGTGTAGGAAAATTATTTTCCCTCATATCCTTAATGCCCTGATAAACAATCCTAGCATTTTATAAACTGATTTGATTTTGGCCATTTCAACCCAGAGATCTGTCTTTTGAACTATAAAGATTTGAAAAAAGAAATAGACTGAGGAACCAAACAGACCTGAGGCATATTATTACTCAGATCATGTATGCAATGATATATCTGCAGAAAGCAGCCCTAGCTCTCTAAATAAAATGTTTTTGTTTTTTAAATGGCAACTCTGGTCTTAAACTTGAAAAATTGCAGGCCAGTGTACCAAATATGACATTAAAGTAGATTTCAATAGGAGAGTGTTTGTAGGTCACATCTCCATTGCCAAAGTGTTGTTTTTATGTCCTGCCTTTTGAAGAAAATAGAACTGCTTTGGCAATCAAGGTTTAGTGCAACCATAACATTTTCCCAACTTCAACGATAATTTACAGAAATGAAAAAATATTTGCAGAAATAGAAAGAGGAATTTGAATTATTTCATTTTCTCCTGTCTGTCAAAGAAAAGATAATGTAGGATATAGGTGTAAGCAAAACTCACTAGGCTACCAATTCTATATCAGCGGGATGGGGGATTTTCCCCCAAATGTCAGCTCCTTCAGGACTAGGGTTTTGTTTTGTTTTTGCTGTTGCTGTTTAGTTTTGTTTGGATTTTTAAATTACCAGGGCCTAGCATAGTGCCTCCAAGATAGTAGATGCTTAATAAATGATTATTGATTACTGTCTGTCTGAAAAGAGTGTGGCATTTATGCTTGTCATGGGACAAAGGATGTGACATTCTCCTTTAAGCAGTTTTTGAAGATTCAGTATATTTTGTGGTTGGATTTGACTATGGTAATTTGAATTGGTTGGATAGAGAACTGGGTCTAAAGTCAGAATGACTCATCTTCCTGAGTTAAAATTTGACCTCAGCCACTTAACTAACTGTGTGACCCTGTATAAGTCACTTAAACTTGCTTGCCTCAGTTTCCTCATCTGTAAAATGAGCTGGAGAAAGAAATGACAAACCACTCCAGTATCTTTACCAAGAAAACTCCAAATGGGGTCACACAAAGAGTTGGACACAACTGAAAAAAATAACTCAAATGAAACTTGAGTTATATTACAGCATCTGAAAAAGAATGCATAGCCCAAATTTATACATTAATTAAGCAATAAAAATTATTAATCACCTAATATTTACCAGACACTGAGGTATACAGTCCTGGGTATACCAGAACGGAAGTGGAAGAATCTACTCCCTCTAGCAACAGTTTATTCTTGCACCTACAAAACACATATATAGTAACCATGATGGGGGCAAGAAAAGAGCTAGTGGGAACAGGAAGAGCCTAATGCAGAAGTTTCCTTAAGCTGAATCTTGAAGGAAATCAGAGATTGTAACAGATGGAGGTAAGGAAGAAATGAATTCCAGGCAAGAAGGGCAACCAGTGGAGAGTCAAGTCAGTCTGTAAACAAGCGTTTATTAAGTGCTAAGTCGCGGAGATGGGAGTGAGGAACAGTATGAAGGCCAGTTTTGATGCACCATAGAGCCAATGTATGAAAGTGCTGGGTGCTGTTATTCTATTATCTTAAAAGAAAATGAGAGCGAGAACTCTCCCTGCAAGCAAGATTTTAGTTTTATTTACTCTTAGGTCTATTATTACTGTTGGTTATTAATGTTTCAGCAATGTTTTCAAATATTACTATTCAGCTTTCACTTATGAATTTAGATTTTTAAAAGGTCATTTTCAGATTGTGATATTTTTAGATAAAACATAAAATAAGCACAGCAAATTTTAATATTTCTATAAAGTTGATTGTGTACCAGTTATATGCAAGAAGAATAAGTGTTAGATTAGTTTTTCAAGTCTGCACTCAATTTTGATTTCGAACCTAAAAAAGAAAATCCCCCCATAATGTTGCTTGGATGATGTGCATGTATATACAGTTCAAGAGGTCATAAAAAGTTTTAGATACCTGGTTAACTTGGTAGAGTCAATTTTCTCAAGAACTTTTTAATTAGCTGAAGATATTTTTAAAGCCACACACAAACACTGTTTCCTCCACACAACTCTTCCCTCTCAGAGCACACAAGGTACTTTATTTTTTAATTCACTTATGCATTAATCATGTAATATACTGTATCATATTTATCTCATTCTGAGTTTTATTCCTGACTACAAACTCCATAAAGGCAGAGAGAATGTCTTAGAGCTACTATTTTTATTGCCTTCAGCTGATATTAGGGTTAGAAAAAAGAAAAGGAAAAGAATGGGATGAATTGTCTTTGGGAGCTTGCAATGTTCTCTTGCTTCTCATGAAAGTAATAGCCCCATATTTATGACTCAAGCATTTCACCACTATTGCTGTATGATATCAAGACCTGGACCACCACTGCCTTTTAGGAATTAGAGTAAACAATTGCACACTAGGCAAGAAAAAGGTGCATGGTAGGTGTGGGCTATGAGACATAAAACCATATAACCAATGAAGAATTCTGAAGACAAAGAGGAAAGATGTAACAATTGTGAAAAGAGTCAGGCACATTGTTTCTTTGAGTAGTTACCAGGAAAGACAAGAACGGAAGAAGGAACACTTTGTTACACTTTAATAAAGTACAGAGGGTTTAGGGGCAAATGGCACAGAAAGTGCAGAGACATGCAGTGAAAAAGGATACATAGGTAGATGGTGTGGGGACAGGGATGGGGTAGGGAAGGAAGTCCGGCAGCATGAGTAAGAGGATGGGGAGGGAGAAAGGCACAGAGAATAACTCACATAACTACAGATCAGAGTTGAGGACACTAGGAAGCGTGGACCCAATGGAGACAGAAGAGTGATCGGGAGACAGGAGTTTGAGGTATTAATTTATCGAGTTTTAGGGGGGACAGAATGACTCTTACCTGTGCCATCTTGAGGTTAGCTCACTAATATATCCAAATCATCTTAAGATTATCAGTGTCATTTGGGGTTCTGCTGGTCTTACTGCGAATGTCTGGAACTTAGGTGAGATTTACGTATCCTAGGACCAAAAGGTTCTGATAGAAAAGCTTAGAGGGCTTCTCCTGATTTAGCACGTTACCAGGATGTGACTTTGCTTAACAAATGATACAGTTTGCAAATTATACTCCTTTGATCTTTGGGATGGTCTGCATGTGACTTCTATGTTACTCTTCTCAATCTTATTCCTGCTATTCTTACTTTTATAATGGCTATTTACTATTCTGATGGGGAGTGGGAGGGGGTAGAATTGTCAGAGGGCTAAGAACAAGATATAATTTTAGCAAAAGATGTTATCAAAGAATTGTATGAGGAAGAGAAGATGGACTGGCTATAGAATTAAATGGCTACAGAAAAGAATGCTAAGCAAAGAGCTGGAGTCTTCCACTGGTATTCTTGGACATTAGGTCTCTAGTACAACAAGTGAGCTTCTTCTGGTGAACTTTTGCAAAAGCAAGAATTATGAGTCCTAAAGGATAAGTGGCCAAGGATGGGTGATGATCTGCTATCTTTGGCTGGAACTTCTGAATCCATTAGAATATCTTCCTCAGCATTCTTACTTTCCAAATGGTTGTTAAATGAAAAAATCAATCTTGGAAGGCTAATAAAGTTGCTTATAAAAAACAACAGAATTAAGATTGAAGATGAAAGGTTTAGGAGTTTGAAACCCAGATTTTATTGGCAACTTTGGAAACTCCCTCATAAATGCTGACTAGCAATTGCTCTATAACTTAAAGTCCTATGGAACTGCCTACAGTGCTGAAATATCAAAAGACTTGTCCATAACAGCACAGCTATTAAATATCAAAGGCAGAAATTGAACCTGGGTCTTCCTGCCTGTAATTTCAACCCTATCTCCATTTATATCATGATGATCTCTCTTAAGAGTAATGCTAAAACACATGGGTTAGGCCAATTTCCTCTACAGTTTGGGGTCATGGATTTTTATGTTGTTATCATGGAATAAATCATAATTATATTGTACTCTGTAGCATTTTATTCACAACAACCTTGCACAGTAGAATGAAGCTTGACCATTTTCAAATCTACCTGAGCATATCACACAAGAAATCACAATTTAAGAACTGAAATATAGCAGCAGCACTCCAGAAATGAAATATAAGGGAACTAGTTTCTTATTATTGTCAGTAAAAATCTCCCAAATGTAAGATACTAAAAATCCTAAAGTAATTTATATAATGAGCTCTGTGGATCAATGAGTATAATTAAACTGAAATATTACTATCACTTCGCAGGATTAGATTTGCAAGAGCAACATATGAGATGTTGTTCCTTTCCTCTGCTATTTTCACCTCCACAATGGTGAGAAGAGCCATCTCTCTCTAGTGGTAACCAGATAACATGCAGTTGTCATATGACATACCGCTCAAAAGTTCATGGAAAGTTTTAGACTATTTTTCTTCTCTCAATCAAGGGAAGTAATTTGCTGTTTGTAACTAATCAAAGGACAGGTATTATCAATTCAGTCTTTTAAAACCTTGCTGATTTTCTCACTATCATAAGGAAGAAATGAAGGAGAAAATATTTTTAAATCTCTTCTAAATCTTGTAGTTCCTGTTTTTTCTACCGCTCCTTACATGAATCTGTCAAAAAAGAGAACAAGAAAGACAGAGACAAGAGAGAGATGACTATTTAGGAAGCACCTAGAGTAATTTACATTTCCTCTTATTTCCACCAAAAGTCAATCAATACTAACAAGCATTTATTAAGCACATGATAAGTGCCAGGCATTTTGCTTAGTAAGAGAATGGGGAGAAATACGATAAAAAACAAAAACAGTCCCTGCCCTCAAAAAACTAATATTCTAATGGGTAGAGAGAGGTAGGGAAGATATGTAAATAACTGAATATGTGTAAGATATATTTATTTATTAATTTACATAGGCGCTGAGGCAGAGAAAAACAAAGACAGAGAGAAAGATAGAGACAGAGAGACAAAGAGAGAATAGAGAGAAAATAATCTCAGGGAGAAAAGCACTAACATCTAGTGGGACACTGCAGTGCAAGCACCCTGACATATCCAGGATGGCCTGCTAGCACAGGTTGTTAGATCTCTTCCAAAAGGAAAACAACTTTTGAGGGGTCAACAATCTTCTTTAATCACATATACCAACACAGAAAATACAAGTAGAGAAATAGAGATGAACAGACAGGGCTTCTAACTGTCTGACCATAAGCGATGCATATATCACAGGTCAACAGACAGATCCAGCTGTCTGACCATTACATACATAGTTACCAGAGAAAGAAGCACCAACATCTGGGGTTTAAAAGTCAGGGGCTACTTAACAGCTACTTAGAATCTCATTTGGCACACAAACCATCTTCCAATGAGTAAGCCCCAAAGCAAAATCTCACTTCAGAGTATATATACACTTTTCAGAGCTGGAGAGCATCACAACTTAGTGCCTCATAGAAATTAAAAAAGGTGTGGGCCTTCCTACAAAACAACCCTCCCCTAATCAAGTTTAGCTTAAAAGAGTCTGCCTAAGTCCATCTGAGGCCTATTAATGAGTGGAGAAGATCTTTAACTCTCATTACAGACCCAGAAAAGCCCCCTACATAAAGTAAGATATGAGCTGAAACTTGAAGGTACTCAGGGAAACAGAGACAGAGGTGAAGGAGAGCATTCTAGGCATGAGGACATATAGTTCAAAGGCAGAGGGATGGGAGATGGAGTGCTGTGTGTGAGATATTAGAATGGAGAGGAATTTGGAACAGGCCAATTTTAAAGCTACTGTAATGCTCTCAGAGATAGGTGATGAGAGCACCTGGGGAACCTGCTTCCTAAAACCCACATGTGGCCCTGTAGGTCCTCAAGTGTAGCTCATTGACTTTATCCAAACTTCACAGAACAAACCCCCTTTCTGGGAAGCTGCAGGTTCCCCTCCCCTTAACTAGCACTTATTAAGCACCTATTCCAAGCCAGGCCCTGGGCTAAGACCTAGTTAGGGATAAAAAAAAAGTAAAAGATAAATCAGTTCCTGCTCTTACAAGAACCTCACAGTCTAAGGCGAGAGAACATAGAAAAAACTATGTAAAAACAATCATACAAAGGAAAAATTGGAAATAATACACAGAAGGAATCAGAAGGATTGGAAAAGGCTTCCTATAAAGGATAAGGTTTTTGTTGAGACTTGAAGACAATCAGGGAAATCAGAAGCTATAGATTAGAAGGGAGGGTATATCTGACACGAGGCTGGCCAGTGAAAATGCCCAGTCTGGAGATGGAGGGACTTGTACAAGTAAAATCAAGGAGACTGGTATCACCAGACAGTAGAGTACATGTGGGAGTGGAGGAGTGGTGTAAGTTGTAAGAAGACTAGAAAGTGGGGTAGGGTGGGGGAAGGGCAGGTTATGAAATGTTTTGAAAGTAAAAGATAATTTTATATTTGATTCTGGAACTGATGAATCGCTGGAGTTTATTGAAAAGGGGGGCAGTGATACTGTCAGACCATGCTTTAGGACAATCATTTTTAGCCAAGTGGGGGACAGCCTGGAGTAAGGAGAGACTCGGGGTAAGGAGACCAGCCAGCACCCTATTGTATTATTCTAAGAATAAGGTATTGAGAGCCTTTACCAGGGTGGTAACAGTATCGCAGGAAATAATAAAGCATATGTGAGGTATTAAAAAGGTAAAACCACAACAGGTTGCATATTGTGAGAATAAGTGAGGAGTTGAGGATGAAACCTAAGTTGTTAGCCTGAGTAATAAAGAAGATGGTGATGCCTTAGACACTAAGAGAGAAGTTTGGCAGTTGGGAGAGTTTTCTGGGGGCGGAAACAATGAGTTCAGTTTTGGACTTGTTGAGTTTAAGATGTCTAAAGGTATGTACTATAGTGGTGACTAAGTAAATGGAAAGAATGTGAGATAATGTGAAGGTAGAAAAGGCAAGATTTGGCAACAGAATGGATACTTGGAATGAATGTATTGAGGATAGGTTTGCTAGAAGGATTGTGGTGCCTTCAACTATAGGGGAGGGAGAGAGGTAGGTTTGGGGAAATGTAAGGAAAACTATATTGGACATGTTGAATTCGAACTGCCTAGGAGAAATCCATTTTGATATATCCAAAACACACTTGGTGATGTAGGACTGTAGTTCTTAAGAGCTATTAGGATTAGGTATTGAAATATGAGGATCATGTGCATAATGATGATAATTGAACCTACAGGACTTGATGAAATCACCAAGTGAAACAGACAGAAGGAAAAAAAGAGAAAAAGTCCATTGTTGGAGTCCCAATTCCTCAGTTAACATTATTAATTCTTTCTAAATTTGTTCTGTCTCTTTTGAACCCTAGCTTTTGTGAAATGAAACTTAGATTCAAGCATTGTCATAATATATACAATCCTTATGGGTGCTTCAGATGAATGAATGAATATGTTTACCATGTGTCAGATACTACATCAGAAGTACAAGCAAGCAAGTCACACACAGCCCTATAGCTGACATTCTAGTGAGGGAAGACAAAAGACAACACATAAAGGAAATCTGAAAGTGTGTAGGGGTGGAGAGCATGGCACAGTTTTCAGAAATGGCCAGGAATGTTTTGGACTTGGGCAAAATAAAGTACAAGGCTTTTTAGAAGGATAGCATTTCTCTTCTGTTACAAACCAAGCCTGCACTTATTCCTAAGGTCATAACAGTTTGACTTAGCAGTTCTGTGACTCCAGAACTGAATATTTTTTTAAAACTAAAAGAGGGCATTCAATCTCTGGAGCAATGGCTGATTTTACTCAGCATTTCCTCACTGCCAAACACTTGTAAAATCTAAAAAATTGTGATATTGATCATTTTCTGTCATCAACACTTTCAGTAAAGTGGAAGAAGATCTGCCATGTTTCTCCTGGTGTTGATAATAGAGAGGGAAGACATGAAGCTGAAGAATAAAGGAGAATAACATCACTTTGAAACTTCTCAGTGATAACCACATTCTTCACCTTGATGATCATTGGATGACTATATACTTCATATCAAACATATGATATTTCTCTACAATTATATGAGATATAATCACCATGGATAACCAAGAACTATTTGACATGATAATTAACATTACAGGTAGTTTAGGTTTTAGGATATTTTTAAAAGTATAAGAAATCATAGTTGAGGCTATTTCTTATACTTTAAAAAATATATACATCTGCATCGACAGTTTGGACAGCTGAGCATTTCAGATGAAAGATTAATGTTTGAAAGGTGTTTTGCAAACCTTAAAGTGTTATATAAATGTAAGATATTATTATTATCATGCATAAAAAAATTAGAAGAACTCAGATCAGGTACCTTTTATAGCTATAGGCAGAGTATAAATTCTTAACAAAGCAAAGAGATGATCCCAAACATAAAACAGATAATTATGACCACATGAAATTGAAAATCTTTTGCACACAAAAAATGAACAAAATTGAGATGAGAAGGAAATTGGTCAAGTGAGAAAAAATAATTGTATCAAGTATCTCTAAAAAGTATATAAGATACATAAAAACTAACAGAAATGCATATATAAGGTGGTATGCTTTGAAACTCAAATGTGATAATAGATATAAAGCACTTTGCAAACTTAAAGCACTATGTAAATAAGCTAATTTTATTATTAGCCTCCAGTCCAGTGGTGACTTCATTTTCTGAGTCTTCGGCTGCACTCCTGCTGAGCTCAGCGTTTGCAGAGAAATATAGATAGGTGTTTTAGTAAATGTTAACCTGTTGTGAGGCTGAGGCAGGCAGGATACATGCAAGCACGTTGCTAAATTTCGTGTAAATTATTAACACATTTTTTTTTTATCCTAGACAGTCAACAGAACAATGAATCAAGTCCTGATTGATTGCATGGTATAAATGTTCACACTGGAAAGTTAACAAGGGGCTTTTAAAGCTGAAGCATACCCCAATAATACAAGTTATTCAGTTGTGTCTGATTCTTCACGATCCTATTTGGGGTTTGCATGGCCAAAATACTAAACTGGTTCGCCATTTCCTTTTGCAGCTCATTTTGTAGATGAGAAAACTGAGACAAATAGGGTTAAGTGACCTGCCCAGGGTCACAGAGCTAGTAAAGATCAGTGGTCAAATTCGAACTCTTCCTGACTCTAGGCATGGTGCTTTATTCCCTGTACCACCTAGTTGTCCAAAAATATAAGACCAAAAGTAATTCCTCCATAGGTAATTGGTTAAAGAATAGGAACAAATGTTTCTCAAAAGAAGAATTATAAACTGTTAAAATGATATGAAAGAATACCCCAGGGTGGTGCAGTGAATCAGCCCTGGAGTCAGGAAGACCTAAGTTCAAATCCAGGCTCTGCCAATTGACACTTATTAGCTGTGTGACTTCAGGCAAGTCATTTAACCCCATTTAGCCTTGTCTTCCCCCCTCCAAAAAAAGAGTACCTCAAATCACTAAGAAGAGAAATGCAATAGCTTCCTTGAAATCTCAACTTCTGAAAATTTTCCCTGGTCGTCCTTAATCTTAGCATCTTGTCTCTTAGATTACACCTAGTTTATCTTGTACATCATTTGTACATAGTTGTTTGCCTATTGTCTCCCCTCTTAGACAATGAACAAGTTAAAGAGAAAGATTTTTCCCCCCCTTTGTTTGCATCCCTAATACTTAGAACAAAATAGGTGCTCAATAACTGACTAAATGAAAATACAAATTATTCTAAGGTTTCGATTTGCATGCAGCAGTAAGCAATTATGACAAACTATGGGAGCATTCCAGTGATGGATAGGTTGTAGAAAGACAAGCAGACTAATAATATGTTAGTGAAGGCTTTCAATTGATCCAACCATTGAAGAAAATCATCTGAAATTATGCTGACAGTCACTAAAAAGCCTGTAGTCTTCAACCAAAAGATCCCATTGCTAATATCACAGATATTTGTGAGAAAAAGAAAGGTTCCATACACACAATATATAATAGAAGCACTTTTTTTTGGTAGTAGCCAAAAAAACTGAGAACAAAACATATGATCATTAAGTAGGGGATAGCTAAAAAAGTCATGTGACATGAATGTAATAGAGTATTACTGTTCTACAAAAAATACTTAATGTGATTACTACAAAGAAGCATGTGAACACAATTGACTGAAGCAAAATGAAATGTGGCAAAACAGGAAAATATGTACAATATACACAACAGTGTAAATGGAAAGGATAACAATGAGAAAATTGAAACGGAATGCTACAAAAATTATGTCTAAGCTTGCCTTGTCCTCAAATAAAAGAACACCTGCCTCCTTCTTTTTGGATAATGAAGGGAAGAAAAGAGGGGAAAGTATTGGTATGAAATTCCTTTTGGAAGGTATGTTGGTTAGTTTTGCTAAATTGCTTTTGTTCTTTTATAAAAAATCCTCTGGTACAAGGAATGGCTCTGTGGGAAGTGGAGGAATCTATTGAAAATGCATCTGATATAAAAACAAAAAAAAATCAATTAAAATGTTAAAAATAAGGATACAAATCAACAAATTATTTTTAAAAAAAAGACAAATTTTTCTTATGCAAGTTCCATGGAGCAGAGCCCCAACTGTCTTTTTGGACATTTACTTATATAATTCTTTAGAAATTAAATGAAAAAAAATGAGCTGAGAAGGTATTAGCATTCAATATTTGCCCAAGTTTCCAAAGACAGAGAAAAAAACATACCTATAATTGTAGTAATGAATTATCAATTCTCATGTGGATTATCTTACTTAAAAATAATAATTAGAATGTTTGGTACACATTAAATACATTACTAAAGTCACTGATATTATTCAACCATTGCTAATCAGTCTGCACTATTAATTAAAATTTAATGGACTGCATCTTCCTGTCATTGACAACATGTGGTTTATAATTACAAAAGAATCTAAATTAAAATGGATATATTTAAACTGAAGGGATAGTAACTCAAAAGAAAGTGTGTTTCCTTAAAATTATTAAATAAAAAGACTCAAACCTAAGTATTTTATTAATAGATAAAATAAGACTCCCTAAAGAGAGCTGTGCTCTGTATACTTACCAATCAGTCCTACAAATACTTCTCTTGAATAATGCAGATGCTTGCTAACCCACTTAGTGTGCTATGGCATAAGTGATCAGTAGTACATAAATTTCAAATTAATTAGCTTATTAATCAACATTCACTGCTATATATCTTGCCTTATTATGCACTAGAACCATTCTTTTATGCATTAATGATATCATTTATATTGGCAAAAATAAGAATTGCCCTTGAAAATACTACAACTTTTAGAGAAAGAAATATTTAAAATATAATTTGACGTGTCTGTTAAAAAGAAACAGCAGCAGCTCATAATGACTAAAATCTTACTCTATCACTTAATTTGAGTACTAATTACATTGTATTTTTTCTTCACTATGAATTAATTATACTTAAATAGCATCTTTGAAAATATGTTCTTGCTTTGAATCTTGATGTTAATATGGTATAATTATGCTATTCAAGACACTCCCACCTCTCCCCAATATACATCTGCTTGGTTTCTAGAAATTTATATGCTAAAATGTGAGACAGAATACAAAATATACTTATTTTTCATGCTTTTTCAGGAAGATGAGCACAGAACATAGTTACTAATACATTGTACTAGAGATGACACCTCTTGTATGAGCAGATCAGTATGAAATTCACATGTAACTTTCCTGTACAATTATGGTATGAACTATTCTTAATAGGCTGTGATACTATAACACTAGCAAATTACCATTTGAAAAAATATATTTCAGAAATGGGAACTTCCCCATATTAATTCATTAAATTCAATCAATCACATAACAAACCGATATTTATTATCTTCACATTACTTTCTTGGTGAGCAAATATAAATTCCATACCCTTGGTCCCAAATAACATGGGGAAAGGGAGAAACTAAAGCTGATGAGAAGGCTAAAGTCCCAGAAAGGTCTGAGATAATACTTCTCTTTATAAAGAAAGAAAGGTATGTCTTCAACTATTTTTCCTTTTAAGCTATTTTTGCTATATGATTTCCTGGCATATTTCAGTATCAATATGTAACCTTCTAGCCATGTGGCCATAAACAATTCATTTAATTTCTCTTGAGTTTTAATTCTCTCACCTATAATAATGTCTATAGTAGCTCACCTCATATGTTGTTATGTGGCTCAAATGTTATAATATGTTTAGGGTGCCCAGCAAACTTTCAAGCACTATATATATGTCCTTTGCTAACTGGTAGATCCCTATCTGGTTTTAAAAACAAGTCTGCTGATGGCGCAGGTTAGAACCGATACAGAATCCACTGTCCTTCACACAGCACATGGGATACTTTCCTTGGTATGTGACAATAGCTGCTGGTTAGAAGAACTTGAAATTATGAATATCTGGAAGGACCAAGCATTGTCAACTGATACAGTGCATTTTTTTGGACAAAGAAAATGGAGGAGAATGGAAATGTTTATTTCACAGTAAAATTATATTTCTTTTGTTAATTGTTGTTCCTTATCCTTTTTAGTGTTAAAGAGCTCATTATTGTTAATGACTACTTTCTGAATTCATTTCTCTTTGAAATAGCTGCAAATTAGACAAATCTAAAACTATATTCCTCAACTATGCCAGATTATGTAAGGCTACTTGGCTAATGGGAGGGTACTTAGTGAAGCATTTTTTTCCCTCCACTCTCCAATGTCAACTTCTTTCACAGCAAACATCTGCTTATTCTATTATTACTGGTTTTTCCAGATCATCAGCCCCAACTGGTTTTATCCTAGAACCTTTATGTTGCTGCTATTAGTAAAATAAAGTAAAATAACATAGGTAGTACAATAGAAAGAGAATTACACCTTGAAAAAGGAAAACCTTGCCAATCATGATAGTAGTCATAACAGTAAAGATAGCATTTTATAGTGTTTCAAGCTTCGCAAGTCACTTTACAAACATTATTGAATTTTATTGATACAACAACCTAGAGAGCTGAGTACTATTTTTATCATACTCATTTTATAGATGTGAGTTCGAATATCATCTCATACCATGAATATGCTGGTAAAGGTTTAACAACTGGTTTTCCAAATATACATATTTACATTATTAACATTTTCTCCATCACTTTCTTAAGTACAGACAATCAACACAGTAATAACTCAAACTCTGATTTGTAGCTTTAGTTGGGGTCCAAGGTATAAAGGCTAATACTGAAAATTTAACAATCAGCTCATCTGGCATGATAAAAACTGATGGCAAAATACCCCTACCTCAGAACCTTTAGAGTTGTACAATAACTATACAAATCACTTCTTTCTGAATAAATTTCCTTATCTATAAAATCAGGATAATAATAGCAGCTCCCTCTCAGGGTTGTTATGATGCTAAAATGAGAAAACATTTGTTAAGCACTTTTCAAATCTTAAAATCCTATATAAAGTCTAGCTATGATAATAATAATGATGGAAGTGATGATGACAATGAAGAATTGGTATTTATAGGGAGATACTAAAAAGTATAAGGCATAGTCCCTTCCTTCAAAGTGCTTATATTCTAACTGAATAAGAATACACATAGGAGAATTTAAATTAAAAAATCCAAGATTTACGTAAAGACTCCAGACAACAAAGGAAATACCAGTCAGTAGTATATAACTAGGTGCCACATGAACAGTAATTGCACTGAGTGCACCAGGAGGTCAGGAAACAGAAAAATTACTCAAGCAGGGATCCTAGTCTGGTCTGGGTTACTCTTGAGGGGTAGATCTGGCATGGCAGAAAAGATATTTCCCAAAAGTGAAATGGCATCAACAAAAAGAGGCCAGTCATAAGATTAGAGATCTATGTAGAACCTCACAAGCCATCTACTATCTTCTCCAAGCTTTACATTTTACAGTAAACTGTGGCTAAAGAAGAAAAGATGACTTGTAGGTCACACAAGTAGTCAACATCAGAGGGTACCTTTGAACTCAGGGCCTCTGGCATTCTTTCTATTGTACCACAAGTTACATTCAAGAAATAGTGAATAAACCAGTTTGCAGCTCAGTGGGGGTGAGGCAGGAAACTTAATTTTTTTTAACAAGGAAGTGAGATTTTAAAAAGTTGAGTTCTTAGAAAAAATCATTTGGCAACAAGCACAGGATGAATCTGAAGACAGGGAGACTTAAGAAGCTATTGAAATAGTTCAGGCATGAAGTGACAGAGGCCTGAAATAAGGTGGTTGGCAGTGGCAATGGACAGGAAAGGACAGATTGAAGGATTACTATAAAGAGGAAATTGACAGGACTATGTAGCTGAATAGATATGGCATTATGAAAGAGTCAAGGTTTCAAGCTTGGGTGAACCGAAAAGTCTAAAAGGGGAGATGGTTTGGAGAGGAAGAAGGGAGATGACTGTTGCTACAACAAGGCAATTGAGCTAAGGGGATAGAAAGGCAACAGCTGTTAGTAATGGGACTGAGGTTTTCATCAGCTTCTCTCACATGCTGGGACTACACGCGGCCCACACGTAAGATCAGAGAGAATCTGGGTAGCCCACTGGTTTGTTTGCTTTTTATTGCTGTTTTTTGAAGATTGGCCAGATCATACTGCTGTTTAGAGTTTATAATCTTTAGAGAAGTGAGAGTGGGAGACTGGATCTCACTGTAGGGCATCAATAGTCTAGAATTCATGGGTGGCTTTCCTTCTATGTTGTGTCTCTGCTGGTGTTCTCTTACAATGTGTCTGATTTGCAATGACTTGGAGGAAAGCCTCCTGACTGTTGGTTGAACCTCCTGTGAAGGATCTGTCAATATGACAGCAGCAGTGCGGGACCATTGGGGCACACGATTGTGATAAATCCATTTAAGTTTGGAGGTACCTCCCATCAACACAGCAACAACTGAATATAAGTTATGACATTTGTAAAACAACTGCCTAGGGATTAGTTACTTTTTTATTTATTGAAATGTTCAAGACACCAATCAGGATCCTATCATGCTATCTCTCTTCTCCCTTTCTCTGGTAAAGGCTTAAAGAATGCCATCTACACTAGACACCTCCACTTCTCTCCTTTCAATCACTTCTAAACCTTCTGCAGTCTGACTTCCTATCTATTCATTGAACTGAAACTATTTATTCAACATCACCAAGGATCTCTCAACTGCCAAAAAGAATGGTCTTTTCCCAATTCCAAGTCTTCTTTATGCTTTTGCTGCAGTTGACACTGTTGATCAACCTCTCCCCTTCTGCAAATTACTTCCTCTCTTGGTTTTCCTAACAAAGCTCTCTTTTGGTTCTCCTATTTGAATAGCAGCTCCTTCTCATCCATCCTTTCACCACCATTCTTTCAGCTCTTCTGTGCCTGTTGATAACAGGAGTTCCCAAAGGCCCTGTTCTAAGCCATTGTCTTTTCCCCCTCTATAGTATATCACCTTATCAGTTCCCATATGTTCAATTAGCATCCCTATGCAGATGATTCTTATCCTTTTTTATAGTCCTACTCTCCCCTGAGTTAAAGAACCATGTCACCAAATGCCTTTTGGACATCTCAAATTCAACATATCCATAACAAACATCGTACTCTTCCCAATTTCCCTATTCCCTGCCCTTCCTGGGCAGCAAGGTGGTGGTGGATAGAGTACTGGGCCAGGAGTCAGGAAGACCTAGAGTTCAAATACTGCCTCAGACACTTACTGGCTGTGTGGCCTTGAGCAAGGTGCTTGACTTCTATTTGTCTCAGTTTCCTCAAAAGTAGAATGGGGTAATAACACCACCTACCTCCTAGGGCTGCTGTGAAGTCACCTGAGATGATAATAAGTGAAACAGAAATGTTGGCTGTCATTATTAGTTCTATCAAAGACACCACTATCCTCCCAGGTACGAGGCTTACAATTTCAGTATTTTTCTTGGTTTCCCACTTACATACTCCCCACATATACAATCCATTGTCAAAACTTGTACTTTCTAATTCCACAATACTTGTCTCAAAGGTGCCTTCCTTTCTACTTATATAGCCCCCACCCTAGTAAAAACTATCATTATTTCTCTTCTGGACTGTTATAAAAGTCTGCTTATTGGTTTCCTTGTCACAAGTATCTCTAAAATATAATCCATCCTATAACTCATCTCCCAAAGTGATTTTCCTAAGGTCTAAGTCTGACCAAATCACGTAACTTCCTACTTAATTAATTCCAATGGTTCCCTGCTGCCTTCAGGATCAAAAATGAAGTGTCATTCAGCATTTAAAGCTCTGCACAACCTGATCTCTTCATACCTTTCCAGCTTTCTTACACTGATTTCTCCTACACATATTCTGCAATTCAACTAAACTGTCTTCCTTGCTTATGCTCTAACATAACCCTCTATCTCCAAGTCAGTTTGCCACTAGCTGTTGCCATGCTTAGGATGCTCTCCTTCCTCACCTCTGCCTGTATTCCTGGTTTCCCTTTAAGATTCAGCTCAAATCTCATTTTCTACAGAAGGCTTTTGGGGGTAACCTAGTGTGTTCCCTTCTGAAATTACATTTCAGATATTTTGCTTATATCGAGTATGTACCCAATTATATACATATGCTCTCTCTCATTAGAATGTTAACACTTTAAAGGCAGAGAATAGTTTTTTTTTATTTTTTAACCTTTTTTTAATCCCCAGTGATTATCACAATATATAAAACATATCCTGAGTTTAAAAAAGCTCTTTAATTGATTTATTCATTCAGTATTTATTGAGTTCAAAATAAGCATTTTGATGAAGATTAAAATATTGTTTAAAAATATTGTTAGTCTAAAAACTGTCTGCAAATAAGTTACCTATAAGTAACCTTGAAATGTCATTTTGTGGATCCTTTATAAATCAGAAAAAAAAAAATTGTGTGTCTCTAAGAGCAGTAATAAAGTAAGCCGGCTATATTTTTCCACTCGGAGAACATCACTGTCAAAAAGATGTGTTAAATCATAGAATTGGACTTTAGTTTCTTAAAACTAATAATTTCTGCAGCCACAGAGTTTTACTACAAAGTCCTAAGCACTCGAGGTTTTTTATAGTAGGATCACATCGATGGACCTGGAAGGTACCTCAAAGGCCATCTTGAGCAACCCAGTCATTTTACAGATGAGGTAACAAATCCTGGAATGATAAATGCCAGTGATGTGGTCAGTCAATAAAAGAGGTACATGATTAATAAACAACAGAACTAGGATTTGCACCCAGGTTCTCTGGCTCAAACTGCCCTGGGTAGATGTGATTCTTTTATTGTTATGTAAATTTCCTAGTTTCTCTACACTTTAGGTTTATTTTGAAAAGTGAGAAAAAACTTTCTCCTTCATATAAAAAAAACCGTGCTGCTGAATTGTCAGGAATTTTTATTTAATAATGCCTTTTAATTATTAGTATTTTAATGTGGAAAAATCTTTTAAATTATAAAAATAGATATTATAATAATCTCCAAACTTCAATATAGATCCTGAAATTGCCAAGCTGGTGAACTTGAAGTTGGAAAGAAAATAAAATCATGGCACTGATCTAAAGAGAATACATGTAAAAATAATTTCATATAATTACAAAAATTACCTAAAACCATGAAGAATAAAGGAAGCTATTGTTATTAAAGGGACTACCTCAGATATACTAGATATCCCAATACTCTTAGTAAAGTTTTATGCTAATGAAACTTGAAAATAAAAATAAAAAAGCTTTAATAGAATAATTTTATGCCTTCGATGTTTCCTTTCAATGTTTTAAATTAAGTGGGTAAAAGAAAAATAAACAATCTTACATACATAGCCACACAGGTCAGCAAATGAAATTCAGAATTCTGCCCAATGGTCTTAAAAATCTAATTAACCTTTTAGTAGACCATCTGATTATCAAAATGATACTTGAGAAGTCAGTCCAATTTAATTTGAATGAAAATGCAAAAATTTACCAAAAGCTAAATGAAAAATAAAAAGGAGTGATGGTTCTGCTTAGGAAAGATGAGAGATCTCTTATGGCGCTAGATAAGTTTTAGTAAGGTTGACCATATTTAAAATGTTTGTTTAACCACGTTAGAAGAGCACAGATAGCACTGGAAATTTAGAGGAAAACCAAACACTATTAGATACAGCTACTCAACAAATATATGAACAACAAGCAAAACTTTAAAGGAACTCATTTTACCAAGGTAAATTGGGAACAAATTGCTGTTCAGTCATGTCTGACTCTTCGTGACCCAGTTTGGACTTTCTTGGCAGATACTGGAGTGGTTTGCCATTTCCTTTTCCAGTGATTTAATACAGATGTTAATTGACTTCCTCTGGGTCACACAGCTTGTAAGTGTCTCAAGTCAGATTTGAATGTAGGTCTTCCTGACTCCAGGAACAAGGACTCTCTATCCATTGCACTACATTGCTGCCTTCAGCAAACAAACATCTCAGAGAAAAATCAGGCAGAATACGAAGTCACCCAATGTATCAAACTTCAAAGGTGTTTAATAAATCATATCATAAGTCCTAATTGGGCATTATGGTAGGCTGATGATTTAAACTGGTATACATCAAAAGGAATACATACCAGCCTTAGCCTATTAATTTTCCAGATTTTACTCTTTTTTTTTCATATGGAGAAACAATATTTTCCTTGCTAGTGAAAGGACAGAAAAGACCCACCCTACTGGAATCAACAAGTCTCAGGTTAGATGGAATATCTAAGCCAAACTCATCCATCCCTGAAATCCCATTCCAAATTTTTATAAAAAGCAGTCCTTAAACAAAAAGCAATTTAAAAACAGTATATCTCTCACCTCTCTCCTGACAAGCAACAGTAAATTTTCAGTTATATAATGGGTATCTCTATGTACATGTCCTGTGTGCACCTCAAATGAAACATCTCAATTGATCTCCCTCCCCTCAACTCTGCTTACCTTCCAGGGTTACCTGTGTCTGTTGATTGCCACAATATTCAAGCACTTGCAGTTGAAACCTGAAAATCATTCTTACTTTATTTCCTCTTGACTAATCATATGTCTAGGTGTGTTAATTCTGGCTGTTAGTTTCTTATCAACCTTGACATAGACTACTGCAATGAATTCTGTTGCACACAGATACACAATGTCCCTATATCCAAGTGGTCAACTTTCTCCTGGGACAATAATAATGTAGGAAGACAAAGAAATGCAGAGTATATACAGAAATGAAGAGAATATGCAAGAAGGAGAGGAAAATCAATAAGGGGTATCAGGAAAGGTCTAAAGACCTTTGAGTTGTGCTCTGAAGGAAGCTAGGACTTAAGAAATGGTAATGGTGAGAAAGTGCATTGCAGAAATGAGAAATAAATTGTTCAAAGGCTTATCCCTTTATTCTCAAGTTAGAGAAGTTGCATCTGATGGATTTGCATTTTGAACTGTACTAGGAACTGTAATAGATAGAGCGCTAGACCTGGAGTCAGGGAGATCTAGGTCCAAATGTGGCCTCGGACATTTAGTAACTATACAGTCCTGGACAAGTCACAACCTCTAATTAAGTTTCCTCATCTGTAAAATGGGGAGATATTTTATATTATTATGCTAAATAGCACCTATTTTTCAAGGTTGTTGTGAAGATAAAATGAAATAATATTTGAAAAACACTTTGCAAACCAAATAAAGGCTAAGCTAGTATAAAATTTCCTCAAAAGTCCATATTCTTGTAATATGTAACCTCTCTCTCTGCCTCTCTCTTTCTCACACACACACCCACACTCACCCACCCACACACACACACACACACACACTCCCTCCCTCTCTCTCTCTCTCTCCCCCTTCCTTCATTCCTGTGTCTCTCACCATTTCCATTTCTCCTTGTCTCTGTATATATATGCATACGTGAGTATGTACCTGCAAGTGTTGAGCAAATTTTTGTATTTATTTAGTGAGATTCAGCCATCCTACTTCTTAAATATTAAATTAAATTCACTTCTTAAATATTAAATTTAATAAGCACTTACTGAGATTCTATTGTCTGTTAGGTTATGCTAGGTGCTGGGAATGCAAAGCAAAAAATGAAACAATCTCTACCTTTAAGGAATTTGCATTATACTGAGGGAATCTGAAATGGTATATACAGTTTGAAAAAAGGAATGATAGCTTTAACATTCACCACAGATATCCCTCTTTTTATCATCCACCTCCATTCCTTGTCTCACACTGGTCCCTATGCCATGAATGCCTTCTCCTGTTCAGATCCTGGACATTCTTTAAAACCAATTTAAATGGCATTTTCTCCATGCAGCCTTCTCTCATTCTGCCCAACTAGTAAAAATTTTTCCCTTCAGACCTCACACATAAGCACTGCTTTCAAATATCCTATGAACTCATTACATATTATCTCACATTACAGTCATGAGGGCAGAAATCATGTCTTGTGTTTAAACTATTTAATTCTCCAAGCACTGAGTACAGTCCTCTATGCTAGGTACTTAACAATGCTCATTGAATTGAATTGAATTCCCCAATCTTATATTCCTTTTCTGGTAAACAGAATGCTCCAGAAAGAGAAAGGAATCTTTTTATACCTTTTTCTAAACATTGTATTAGAGCCTTTCCAAATTCAGGCCTTTAGACTTTCTGATATTCTTGCAGGTTTGCATTTGTACTTTTATAAACCTTTTCTTCTGTTATTAGTAAATGTTGTTTTAAACTTCAAGATTAATGCCACAATTGTTTTTTTAAATGGCTTCCCTTTCTCATTTTCATTATGATTTGTACAGATGCAATTTCACTTTTACACCCTCTCATTCTTCTTAAATTTTATTTTTTTGTGAATCTCTGGTTTTAGGAATGCATCATCTCCATGAATGTTAAAGATCCGATTTCTCAAAATTTAGGTTACATTGTCTGAATATATAAGCAAAAAAAAATTGGCTATAAAGACTGGTTATCAAAGTAATTTTCCTTATGAAATTATTTTTTGTCAAATAATATTAGATTGCAAAATAACATACAACTACAAAATATTTTTACAATTAAATTCTTACTTTACAAAGTATATTTCTATAGTGTTAGGTAGTAATCTGATGTTTTTAAAGGACTGGTAAATGTCAACTAATGGCATTTTTTCCACCCATATATGGCACAGGACAGTTACTACTGATTAAAGAATTAATTTAATGAAGATAGGAAAAAACTTGGCTTTTTCTGAGACAGGCTAGGACCATAAAACAAGTGTGTAAGAAATTTCTTACCTGGCATTATATGGCATATGTCAGTACTGTTTTGAGGATCCCGATGAAAATACTATGTTATCAAAAAGTTGTTATGCTCTGAATCTGTAGCATTTTACAGCAATATGTGGTATTTTGTAGTCTCACTAAATAATTAAATGGTCCTTCCTTTCTTCAAAGTATCACTGCTCTAAGTGCCACCAATCAACTCTAACCATCGTCTTTGATAATTGACCTTTTGGTAGGTTAAAAATAAGGATTCCTGTATAAATGTTCCTCTTTAATTCTAAGATTCAATCATCTGTGACCTAATGCTCAATAAAAGTGATTCAGGCTGAAAGTAGACCCCTACAAACTATCAGGAAGTTTTTCCATTTAGCTGCTTCAGCCAGATTGCTAGCATATTATATTTTTTCAGTATTTTCTGTCCTTTTATCAGGAAAATCATTATTTTTGTTCTTTCTACTTCCTGAAAATTTCCATGAGGCAATGATGTCATTATTTATTAAAGGAAATACAAGAAAGAAAAAACAACACAACAATATAGTACTAACTCTAGGGACAAAAAGTTTAATCTATGGCTGCGAATATTACTATATGCATACATGGGTGTATATGTACATATGTGTGTATATATGTGTATTATATGTATTATACATGTATATATGTATTATACATGTGTGTATCTGCATACACGTGTGTATCTGCATACACACATGTATACGTCTCCACACATACACATGCACAAATCTTTTAACATAAACCACTACAATCACATGACAGGGCTATGCCCCTCAATACTAGTTTAGTAAAAAGATACTTGATATTAACTCTATTTTAATATTTTTTTTTCTATTTTTGGTGTGGTCTTTTTCAAGAGAGCCCCCTTTTATTTCTTCATTTTATTTGCACCATATAGTCTGTATATCTGTTTCTCTCTCCTTCTCTCTGTCTCTCAAGCACATAAACACACACACACAAATAATAATACTTGGAACTAAAATGACATAAAACTGCAAAATCATTTTTGCAAAGCCCTATCTTTAAAGGAACATTTTTCTTCTTCTGGCAACTACAGAATCTGACTCAGAGCCATGAAATGTTGTCTTTCATGATATTTGTGCCCACAGCAAGATTTAAGCACACTTCTGCACAATTTTCCTTAGGATATCTTGCTTAGGTAAATCTGAAGGGTAAATATGAAGCTGAGGTTAAAATCCAATATAGAGGACTGTGGGGCCCTGAAATAACTCAGAAGACCTGGCAAGCAGTTCTGTACATATGCCTTTTCCCTAACTGTGGGATAATTAGAAAATTGGCTAATGATCACACTGGTCTATTGGAGTTCCGGTCTTGGGTAGAAATAATCTTGGCAAAGTACCTTGTTTGAAATAACATTAGGGTTTTGTAAAATATTTAAATCAGGATTGCATTAAGGATAGGACCTCTGATGTTACAGGAAACTCTGAAGTGAGGAAATTCCCTCCACCAATGCAGGTTGGCACTTTCTCCACAGTTTACAGTCTTAGAGAGTTGCTTAGAACACTGAGAGATTGTCATTTACCTTGGTCTCTTTGTGAGAGATAAGACTCAAAGTCCAGGCTTACTGGCTTATAGGCCATCTCTTTATTCACTATGCTTATTTAAATTAGATTTACCAAAATGTTTTAAACTTTGGTTAAGTTTTTAAAAGTTATTCATAATGATAAACATTTTACTAAGCATTATCCTTAGATGTATTACCTTTAAAAAGAAAAATAAAACCTTTGCAAAAAGCTTAGCCTACAATGTAATCCTATGTAATATCCTGTTCACATCCCCAATTTAATGATAGAAAAGAAATTCAGTGAAACATATTGGCAAGTATACTTAATTTGTATATAGACATTTTTCATAATTTTGGTCCAGATTAAAAGCCCATTATGAAATCAAATTTAAAATATCCCAGACACTTACATTTCAAATTGAAAATTATAAACTGCAACATATTTTGTTTGCAATCTAGTTACAGTTCAAATGAAAACAGCAAAACAAATGCATCTGGAGAAAAAAAACTAAAAATGTGTTAATAGGTAAGGGATTTTTAAAAATTTGATTTTTTGCTCAAAAGCATTCTGTCTGAATCAATCTGAATTGTAATGAATTTGAGCATAACTTAACAAGAGAGCAATGTTATAATTGCGTAGATGATAGATTACTTGGGAGCAAGTTCTCTTGAATGGAAAAAATCGTATAGATAAGGATAGACACTCATAAATTAGAAAGCAAAGAAAGAAGGTCAACCAAAATGCTCAAGGTCATGCCACATAAAGTCTAGATGAAGGAATCGGACAGGTTTAATTTGAAAAAGAGAAAACTTAGCAGGAACATGATAGTGTATTCAAGACCTGGTTTTCAGAAGAGAGATTTCATTTTTAATTGGGCACAACTAGGATTTACAACTTCAAAGAATGTATTTAGGTCTAATAGAAGGAAATTCTTGCTAACTCTTAAAGAAATGCAAAAAGTGAATGAGCTGCCTCAAGAGGAACAGGGGTTGCTCCTCCATACAGGTATTCAAGAAAAGACAATATGACTACCTATCAGGTATCAGAGTAGGTTTTCTCATTCAGTTGTTCATGGCCTGTGAGGCCCTTTCAATTCTGAAAGTCTGTGAGTCTAGTCTCAGTGCAAACAGGGAAAGAGAAGGGAACAAGTATTTACATAGCACCTACCATGCACTCGGCACTTTACAAATATTATTTCATTTGATTATCACAACTATCTGGGGGAGGTAGGAGCCGTCTATACATCCATTTTGCAGTTAAGGAAACTGAGGTAGACCCACAACTATTAAGTATCTGAGGTCAAATATGAACTTGGGTCTTAATTCCAAACCCAAGGTTCTTTCCATTGTACAACCAAGCTGCTGCCTCTTCACCACCCTCCATCCAAAGCAGAACAAACAAAAAAAGTTAAGCAATTTACCTAAAGTCATACAACTAATTATCATCAAAGCTGATACTGTAATTTAGGGATCCTGCCTCTTAATCCAGTATTCCCTCACCTCTCTTGCACTACAAATTCACTGCAGAGGTAATTTTCAAGAAAATATTAAATATTGTTAGAAATAAAATGTTATAACTCAAAACTTGTGTCAACAGGAAAATCTTAAAACTTGTAAATCTTGTTTGGGAGAAGGGTATTGACAAATTCTTTTACATTTTTATTTGCTAATGATCTATTTTTATTATAGTAAAAGGACAACATGGTTCACTCAGCTATAATCAAGTGACCAAGGTTTCAATCCTACTTCTACAGCTAGGAGCATGTCTTACTATATTTAGATCAATCGCTGAACACTGTGGTGTTTCAGTTCCCTCTTCTAAAAGAAGGGTAATAATATATGCCCTACCTATCCCTAAACCATTGATGTAAAAATAAAACAAGACTTCATAGATGAAAACATTAGGGGAAAAAATGTGAACAGCTTTTTCCTGTAATGTGATATTTTACATTGGAAAATAACTTTCAAAAATTACTTCCTTCAAGAACTGTTTCAGAAATACAGAAACCCTAAATAACTTTTCGAATGAAGAACTAAAACTAACTGAAATGTTACAAGTTGAACAGAAGATGCTACTTTTCCAAAGCATGTCTTTTGAATGGTTACTTTGCAATATACAAAGGTCATGAGAACTGGAATTATGCCAGCTAATACCTTAAGTTCTTATTAATTACACACAATTTTGTCTTTAAATTGCCTATAACTCCACTATAAAAGTGAATAAAAGAGGGTATGGTAGATTGTGTTTGAAAAATTATTTTCAAGGTCCTCCACAATCTGGCTCCAATCTCCCATTCTAATCTTATTCCATACTATTACCCTTCATGAACTTCACACTCCAGTCATACTGGAATATTCACTGGACTCAGATATTATCCTTCTCTTTCCTATGCCCATGTTGACTAAATGTGAAATGTTGCAATCCTTTTCATGGCACAACTCACTTTCTCCAAGAAGCTTATCCTTAGACCTTCTAACTAGAAGTGATTCCTCAACTTCTCACATCTCAATCTACTCCTTATGACATTTCCCATAAATATAATTTTAATTTTGCATGAGTTACTTTTTTCTTTTTTCTCTTCTCCTTTTTATAAATTTATTTATTTTTAGTTTACAACATTCAGTTCCACCAACTTGTGAGTGTTAAATTCCCCCCATCCCATCACCAAGATAGTGTGCAATCTGATTTAAGCTCTACATATATATTCATATTAAACATATTTCCACATTATTCTTGTTGAAAAGAAGAATTATAAGCAATGGAATAAACCATGAGAAAGAAGAAATGAAATAAAGCAAAACAAAAAAGAGAGAAAGCAAGCAGCATGCTTCAATCTGCATTCAGACTCCATAATTCTCTCTTTGGATATGGACAGTATTTTCCATAATGAACCATTTGGAGGTGGCTAAGAACCTTGCATCGCTGAGAAGAGCCAAATCTATCAAAATTGTACAGTGTGGCTGAAACAGTGCATAATTTTCTCCTGGTTCTGCTTCTGTCACTCAGCACCTGTTCATATAAGTCTTTCCAGGTTTTTCTCAAATCTACCTCTGTCCTTTTTATAAGAATTGGACTCAACCCAGCCCATGAATCTAAAACTATAACCATAGAAATTAATGTGCAGGTAAGGTAATGAAGAATCAGATTAACAGATTATGTACCTTTGTTTTGCTTAAAAATACCTTTTTCTAAAATGATTTTTGTTTTTATTTCTTTCTCAAAGTGGGGGAGGGGAAAGAGGAGATGGAGAAAATTGGATTTTACTGATTGAAGTAAATGAAATTTAAATTTAAAAAAAATATGCATCTACTTTTTGTTTCCCCTTATAAATTGTGAAAAAGGACATCAAGGTTCTGCAGTGTCAGAAGTGTGAGATGCCTTGGACATATATGCTGATGTATACCCCTACATGTACTCTGTGCTTACTTATCCCTTAGATGCTTATGTATATTTGTGGGAAAGATTACATAGACATATGAGCTAAGTGGTTTGTGGTTTGCAGCTACTGTTATCATTTCATTAAGTATTGTTTTGAAAAAAATATAACACAAATAACCACACACAGAGAAAAATGTAAATGATAAACTCCTTGAGGGCAGCTTTATTTTTCATCTTTGCACTCCTGGTATGTTGGAGGGGGCGAGGGAAATCAACTGAATAAATCAGTTGAATTATTCCACCCTAACTAAAGTGATAAAATGTTATTTTCTGGTACCTTAATCAGGTTAGAACAAATCACAGTTGAATCAAATCAATCAAATGAAAGTGATTTTGCACAGAAATAATGTTCAGACTATATGGGGAAAGTTACTCTAGGGATTATCTATAACAGAGGTTTCACTCAAAAATGCAACCAGAACTAAACTAAAATGTAATAAGGAAATATTTAACAAAATAAATAAAAATGCAATGATAGAGATGTTTTGAAAATGTAGTTTTTAAAGTCAATAGGCAGCCTACTAAGATCCTTACGCGAGGTTCAGTAACTCCTGCTTCTACTTGAGTTTGATACCATTGATCTACAAAATATCAAACAAGATCAGTTCAGAGAGAGATTCATAGCTCAGGAAGTATCTACCTGTAGAGAGAATACAGATCTCTACATGGAAAAGGGAATCATTTGGAGAAAAAGGGAAGTGATTGGGCTTCATCCTTGGGCTCCTCCTCTCTCTGCCTAACTTACAGGAGAAGAACCTTTCAAATGTATATCCAGGACTCTTCTGGGTCAGGATTTGTCCAGATTTTTGCTTCTGTTTGTCCTTCATTTTCAAAAAGGACCAAAGACATTATGGATGACATCTTGACATGAGTGTGAATTGGATTTAAGTAAGTCAGTGTTGCACAAAATTGTCATCCTCACTCTCTTTTCCTGTTTCATCAAATTCCAACGGCAAGACAAAAGTCAGGATGACTAGCAATGAATGGCCTGAGATGTACTGGACAACCTTGGCGTCTTCAACATCTGACCAAGCTTTCAGTGCTTCACAATGCCTGCGTCAGTCCCCTTTACGGCCGTTGGAGCAAATTGTTTTTATCTGCCTATTCCCCAGGGAAAAATTTTCACATGCTTGGAACCCCTAAATCATCTATAGGTTTGAGGCTTGTAGGTTACCTCACCCTGTGTATACTATAGCTTCTTGAAGCCACAAGTGAGAACTGGGGCAATCTGGAGGATCCCGAAAATGGATGTGCAACCCTGAAAAAGACTAGGCAAGTCCGCACACCAGAGATCCTTGTAGTCCTGAACAAGGGTCAAGGGACTGGAAGTCATGTGCAGATGAAAAGCAGATTTTGTAAGGAAAGGTAGACAGAGGTGAAAGATCAATAGATTACTGCAGATAAGAGAATTTCAGAATTCTTAAACAAAAAGGTGATAAAATTATGGATGACAGCAAGATTATGGATATGACCATCTTTGTGTGTGGCTAAGTTGAGGTGAAAGAGTAGCTTATGGGAAGTGAACAGGTTGAAGAACCAAGTGGCTAGGGTATTTGATCAATAACCTATGTTTAAGTCCCTGAGAATGAGTCCCAAGAGTTAGGGAAGAAAGAAACATTTTGACCCAGGTATTAAACTGACTGAGGAATGAAGGAGGGTATATAGACCTTGAAGTCTATGGACAATAGTTACCAGGATTTTTATTAGATATGAATAACATGAACTCAAAGGAAGAGAGGTTACTGAGTGACAGAGAAAGGGGGAGTAAGAACTAGTAGACAGAAGAAGTCAGAGAGGACAAGACTTAGTATGGAAGGAAGTTGTTAGTTACAGAATCAGAATTCCAGAAGATACAGTAGAAGGGTTGGGTAGAGTTAGGTTGAAACTTTGGGGCAGGAATTGGCATTGAGAGAGATGGCAATTAAGAATTAGGTGCTAGGGGATGCAATGGAATTGGGATGATGGTCTATAGGAATTCAGACACATAAAGAGTATGGCCAGGTGTGAGAATGTTCATCACAAGGAAAAACATTACTCTTCTAGCCTCAAAGGACAGATACAGGGAGAGTTGCTCTTCTTTGCAATAGTGATTCTCTAACACCCGAGTTGGGAGTTTGGGATGGCAGCAGGAGGTAGAAGATGGCTTGTGCTGGTACAGATGGGACTAGCTGTTTCGGTGCAAATGGAAGGTGCTCCACCCCTAACAGCCTTTCCTCAGGGGACAAGTTGCACCAAGCAGGGGATGGAAGGTATCAGATAAGGGTCAGATTAAAACAAAACAAAAACAAAAAAAACAAATTTACATAAAAGGTCACCAGTGTCACGATTCTAGGGAGAGAAATATATTGAGCCCACAAACATTTATAATGTATCTGTTATGTTCAAATATCCTGCATCTAGCACTACAGGAGATAACATTCAGATAAAACACCAAGTACTTCCTGCCCTCCTATCTTCTAATTAGATAAAATTTCCCAAGCTTCAAAATTCAGGAGAATTATTTATTCCTATGTCTTCTTAAGAGAATTAAAAATTATATACGAGAAATAATGGGGAGTAAAAATCATTGTGATACTATGGTTCAAATATGTACAAATTGGTACTTATTTTTATAAGTAATGGATAAAGAGTTGAACTCAGGGCTGAATTTAATTTCTGCTTCTAGAACAAACTGTAACACTTATGTAGTCATTTAACCTCTCTTTGCTATAGCCAACTCTCTAAGTTTAAAGAAGATGGTGACATATATGTAAAAGGAATTTCTTTATCCAGGAGTTCTCAATGCTCATGAAATAACATGGCCATAAACTATCTCAAAAAAGAGAGGGAAGAGGGGCACAGAGAGTACCATTCTTCGTGATTACCAATTAGAAATCTGTACAGTTAGCAAAAAGTTCTTTTGAATTTTAAAAACTCATTTTTGACAAGATTAAGTATTCTCCTAAGGTATAAGTTACATAAATGCTTAGGGACAGTAATAATAGGAAGAATTTCATATAAATATATCACAGAATGATAGAGATCTAGTGGCCATGCACTAAATGAAAACATTGCACAACTGATCCAATGGCCACATTCTTTAGTGTGAAAGTATTCGTTTTTAAGTTGCCAGGTCAGTAGTAGAGAATAGCAGATGCAAAGAGCAATCCCATATAAAATCCTTCATCTCTGTCATTTGCTGGAGAGGTTTAGAGATAATGGCACAGATAATGTGGGATATAGTACCATAGCCCAGCTGATGAGAAACAGGCTGTATGGGATTAATACCAACAGCTCTGGATGAAACTGGGGCTAGGCAGATAAACTGAGAGAAACTATTGCTCAGTCATCAATGTGAGGTCAAGATCAAGTGGAGGGAATATAAAGTTAAGGAGAGAAAGAGATAGGCTGAATCTAAAGGGGTAGAGAAGAACAAATATCACAAGCAGAAATGAAAGAAATTGACAAGAAGACAAGGAAATGGATATGAAAAGATCAGGAGACTAGATTTCTGAAGCCACAAGTACATGAAACTCCATCGCAGTGGAGGTAAATTCTCTGAGAGGGCTCTAGCTCATGAAGACTAAGCCCATCCTTGCCACTCTAAACAGGAGATTATAAGGAGAAATATGATGACCTGAGAATTTTGGCTTGATACAATTTTTGGAGATAACTACTTCAATATGTGAATGTGGGCACTGGAACAGAAACAGGTTGGGACCCCATTCAAATTCTAATAAATATACTTAGCAAAGATTTATAGTCACTGTTAAAAAACAAATAAATATTTCTTATTGATAACTTTAAATTTTACTTATCTGAACGATGGAATAAAAAAGAACCTAAACTTAAGCAAGTGTATATGGGAAATCAGAATACAAGAAAAGCTACAAATACAGTTTAAACATCTTTTAACTACAAGTAAGAATCATTTCTCAGAAAATTTTGCCTTTGAAAATATTTTGACCAGGAAAATAAAGGCATAAAAAACAGAGTATCTGGGACAACATTAACTTATATCTTATAAGTATAACAAAGGGTAGTGAATATAAGAAGATGTGGCATAAAATGAAATATAAATACACCTATATTTTAGGCAGGTTGTCATGCATAAAAGGCTATGAGAATCTCTGGGTTATATAAACAATTTGCATTGTATTGTTCTTATTAACTTTTGTTAAGTCTATATGAGCAGAAATGTAAAGCATGTTTAAAAAGTAAATCTTAGCTCCAGAATTACTATTTGAATATTAGAATTTCCTGAAAATTATGAATGCTAAAAGCTTATATATTCAAATGATGAGAAATTATATACACACACAAATATATATATATACATATATATATATATATATTAACTCTTCCCCTAGGTGAATGGAGAAAAATATGTTATCTTTCATAATAACATCTAAAACATGAATAAATGTTTTCTAATTGTGAATAAAATGTATCTAAAAATGATTAATTGAAGAAGCTGATTTTTTAAAAGAATTCTTGTGTGTCTCGGGGAGGGACAGGATCAAAAGACAGAAGAGAAACAATGAGGGGCAGGTTAGGATGGAGGGTAAATCAGTTAGTCTTACACAACACGACTATCATGGAAGTCATTTGCAAAACTACACAGATAGGGCCTATATTGAATTGCCTGCAGTCCCAAAGGGAATGGGTGGGGAGGGAGGGATGGGGAGAATTTGGAACTCAAAGTTTTAGGAACAAATGTTTAGTATTGTTGTTGCTACTAGGAAAGAAGACATACAGTTAATGAGGAATAGAAAGTCATCTGGCCCTACAGGAGAAAAGAGAAGATGGGGACAAGAGAAGGGAGGGATGACAGAAGAGATGGCAGATTGGAGATAGGGAAAATTAGATTGCTTGGTGTATTGGGGTGGGGGGGAGGGGAGAAAAGGGGAGAAAATTTGGAACCCAAAATTTTGTGAAAACGAATGTAAAAAGTTAAATAAATAAATAAATATTTTAAAGAAAAGAATTCTTGTGTGTGTATTATCTGTCATGTAATGGAAGAGCACAAGCTTTGGAGTTTGGAAGGGAATAAGTATCTATATAGTGCCTACTATTTTCAGGGACAACTAGGTGGCACAGTGGGTAGAATGCTTGGCATAGAGTCAGGAAGACTCATCTTTGTAAGTCAACAGCTGCCTCAGACGCTTAGCTGTGTGACCCTAGGTAAGTCACTTAAATATGTTTTCCTCAGCTCTCATCTACAAAATGAGCTAGAGAAGGAAATGGTAAAGTCTGTCAATATATTTGTCCAGAAAACCCCAAAGAGAGTCATAAAGAATCTGGCAGGATAGTAACAACTATCGTCAGCCACTAGGTTAAATGCTGTGTAAATTTTGTCTCATTTTGATTCTCACAACCACCCTTTAAGGGAGGTGCTGTTGTTATCTCCATTTTGCAGTTGAGAATAGTGAGGGAGATGTTCTGGTTGTTGTTTATGATTTGTTTTCAAAAAGGCCCAATGTATCATGGGGTGATGTCCTGACTCAGTAAAGCAGAGCTACATAAAGTCAGCCTCATTCTCTCTTCCAGAGTCACTGAACTCCAGTGGCAAGATAAAGGTCAAGATGACATGCCCTGGGCTGCCACTATTTCTGAGAACAAATCCCAGAACATGGGGATTAAAAGCAGCATGGTATACTGGAAAGGGCATTGGACTTTACCTGACTAATATTCCTCCATGCTATTGGTGTTCTCCTATGGGTAAGAAACACTTAGAGGTGGTATTTGTAATTTCCATCTACCACTCAGCATCTAAAGTATCTAAAGTAATCTTAATGTACAGATCGGATCATGTCCCTCCCCCTACTCAATAAATAGCAATGGTTCCCTATTACATCCAGGAGAAAATATAAAATTTTCTCTTTAACCTTTATCACCTGACCCATTCCTACATTTCTAGTGTTCTCACACTTAACTATAATCCAACAACACTGTCTTTCCATTTCTCACAAACTGTCTTACATTTCAATCCAAGCATATCTACCGTACCAGAAATGTTCTTTCCAAATCCCATTCTTATCTCTACCTCCAGAATTCCTTGGTTTCCTTCAAGATTCAACCCAAATCCTATATTCTATAAAAAAAGTCCCCAGTTCTCTCTCTCCCTGCTATTTACAGCAAGATTACCACCAAATAAGCCTGTATATATCTTGTATTTCCACAGATGGACACATGTTCTCTTTTCCATCTGAAAGTAAATTCGTGAAATGTAGGGCTTATCTTTGCCTTTCTTTGTATCTCCAGAATTTAGAACAGTGCTTGGCATGTAGTAAGTGCTTAATAAATATAAGGTGACTTGATTTCTGCTGAGCTGAATGAGTTCTTGGGCAAGACAGTACTTGATTACAATAAATCTATGCCACAGTATCAGCAAAGGCTGGACAAATGTCTTGGACAGCATCTTCTGAGCCACTTTCTCTTCTGAGTGTGCAGATATCAATAATTCCAATGTACTCACCCTTACTAGAGTTATCATCCCTGATACAACAGAAGCAGTTAATCTATTTTAAATGATTTTTAAAATCTTAGAGTTTTGACATCTAAGAAATATCTTCATGAAGCTAAATATTCTGTAGAAACTACAAAATAGGAAATTTTCAACTAATTGTAATAAATTTTCTTATGGTGGAGAGGCTCATTTCTCAGATCAATAAGAAAAAGGCTTGTGATAAACCTTTTCCATGTATCATATTATTCACTAGAAAGTCAGTGGAGAAATCCTGTTCATTCCCAGAGGAGGATGTTTACATGACTACTATGGATCTTCCAAGTTGGACAAAGTAGGACAAAAGCGATCCACTGTCTTTTCTGCTAAAACACGTGTATCTTCTTTGGTAACCTTCACCTCTTTTGGAATTACTGTTTCTCAAGATCCTCTTCTGTAAATCTGTCAGTATGGTTTACATATGTAGTACTAGCTAATTCAGGAGAAGGGACCTCTGGATGCTCCTTTTACCCCAATCCCTACTCTTTGACCATTAAATCAATTCAAAAAACATAAATGCCAACAAATATTGCTTTATTGTGGTTAGTGCTGTAGTTTAAGTTATATTTGAGGTACCAAACCTTATCTTTGCATTTTTAGTGCCTATCAAAACAACCTGTACACAGTAGGTGCCTAACCAATGCTAGTTGGATCCAACTGAATATAGCCATGAGCCAGAGAGTATGTTCACCTGTTTTTTTTTAATATCCATTAAAACCCAAAGCATATTTTAGATTTCAATAGATAACAAAAATAGTGATACAAAGTGGCATAAATAATTCATTTTCTGTGATACTCATGAACTAGACAGAAATATAATATGATTTTTAAACATAATAAATATACTAAATTAATATAACTAATATAATGCATCTATTAAGGTCACAGTAAACTAACGGCAAATCAAAATCCCTCATTGAAGCTCTAGCATCCTCTAAAAAAGCAACTGGAGAAAGTGGATCTCATTTTCCTCAGAATATTAATTAGGCATGGGGAAAGAGACATAGCAAATTTAGTCTGCGTATTACTGTATTAATTCTAGAAGACTGCAGAGGAAAATATTCAACAAGAAAATTAGGACAGTAGCAGGCAGAAAAGATATGAAATACAGGAACTAATGGCATTTAAAGGATATCTCTTCACAAAGTAGTCCAGTCGTCAGACCCCATTATGCTCACAAACATTTGCAAGGAAAGGAAAACCTTTCCAGCAATGCTGTATGTACTTTCCCCTTACACTCCTACATCACGCTGTTACACAGAATTCTATTATAGGAGAGTGAAACTTAACACACTGCCATGTTTTAAACATGGCATTAGTGGTGAAAAAGTGGATCTGAGTAGTTCCTGGGGTATGTTGCTCTTACCACACCTCAGGCTCCAACTTCACTTTCTAAAGGTTTAAAGGGGGAATAAGAAAACTATTTACTGAACAGGTGAACTTCTGGGGGTTGGGGGAACAGTAAATAGGAGAAGTCAAAGGAAGGAATTGCTTCCTTCTACTGTAACAAAGCAACTGCATGGGCATGAACAATATAAATTACAAAAATGAGACACAAAATGAAACAAAATAGCACATGAAGGGTGGTTAAGTCACCTCTCTGTCAGATTCTGATTATATGCCCATGCTCAGCACTTTGGATCAAGATTACTGATACAGGGTTGAATGTAGTTCAACTCCCTTAATCTACACATTAGAAAACTGTGGCCCAGGAAGATCATAGGATTTGTCCAGGGCAACACAGGTAATAAGCATCAGTTGTTGAGTCATTTCTCAGCTGTGTCTCATGCTTCATGACCCCATTTGGGATCTTTGTGGCAAAGATGCTGTAGTGGTTTGCCATTTCTTTCTCTAGCTCATTTTATAGATGAAAAAACTAAGGCAAACAGGGTTAAGTGACTTGCCCAGGGTCACACAGCTAGTAAGAATCTAAGACCAGATTTGGACTCAGGAAGACAAATCTTTCTGACTCAAGACCTGGCACTCTATAAACTGTGTCACCTGGCATCAGAGGCAGGGTTTTAATCCAGGATTTTCTCCTTAAGAAAAGACTTCTGAAAAGACTTAAAAGTTCCAAACTAAGAAATCAAACACAAACACACACACACACACACACACACACACAGTCATCACAGTGTACCAGTGTTTTGTTCTCTAGTGTACAGTGTCGAAGCTCATTAAAATTTTTTGAATAATTTTTGGATAAAAAAAAACTAAGGGTAGTTTTTTACAAAAATTATAAAAGCAGTATCTTCAATTTCTAGTGTTACTTGTTCACTGGAATCCTGGGTCTCTTTACCTGAAAAAGGAATCTTTAATTTCTGGCCCCATTTTAGGGGTCTGATTCTGATTCCCCCTCACTTGAGGCAAAAAATGTTTATGTGACTTGTCCTAGATCATGTAACTCATAAGTGTCTGAGACCAGATCTGAAGTCAGGAAGAAGTCTTCCTGACTCCAACCCCAGCACTCTATATCCACTGCACCACCTAGCTACCCTAATCAGAAAACCAAACAGTCTATCCATCAGCTGCCCGTTCATTTCTCTATTTACTCTGTGATATGGTATACTTGCAAAAGCAATTAGACCACCTTCTCCTCCCTATTGTTTTCTAGGCTTTGCCAGTCAAAAACTGGAAGTCATACATAGGGATTACCAGTGCCTTCACAGGGATGTTATTCATTCTCAGATAGTCAATAAAATTACATAGGAAGGTGAAGTACTAGAGTGACTGGTCTTGGAGTTTCTCTCATGTGCCTGACACTCATGCTGTGGCTGACTACAACTCACTACAGCGAGAGAGATCACACTGCAAATCATTCTGAATGATGGTGTAGTATATGTATCCAGTTTCCTTACTGAACATACAGTCTTTCAGCAATTGGTTCACAACCACATTGGCCACTTTCTCCAAATCTACAGCTCCCAGTTCTTTGAGGAAAATCTTGAACTGTCTTTGGATCAGAACATCAAAAAATGGACTTTCATATGTCTCTCTTCCCAGCCTCCCCCTACATGGGAGCTGAAAGACAGAGCAAAGGGTCCATGTCCCCATCCACAAGATGAGCTCCTCAATGTTCTTTCCACATTACCATGACCCCTCAGGTTGTAAGTTGGCTTTTGTTATCTGTGTAGGAAGTTGAACTGAATGATATATATGAATCTTTTCAGCTCTTAAGTAAGGTTCTGTAACTGAGAATGTGTGATAAGTAAATGATATGCCTGAGCTTTCTATATTGAGAAAAAAACTACCACATAACATGGTAAAACTGAAGAAAACTATTGATAGTGTCAATAATGATGCACGGATATTGAGAAATCTAGAGGTGTGTGTGTGTGTGTGTGTGTGTGTGTGTGTGTGTTTATGTGTGTATGTGTGTGTATGTGAGAGAGACAGAAAGACATACCAAAGTTTTTGGGGATGAGTGATACTCTAGATTGTCAGCAGATTTGATGAGTAAAGCTGCTTAGTAGGATGACTGCAGCTTAATCTTCAATTATAATTACCCCCATGAGCCTTTCAAGTATTTCCTACAGCTATATATTCAAATACAGTCAATTCTTACCTGAGCATTCTAAGGAGAAATAATCATCTCAGAATATTGACTCTAAGCAAACAAATAAAAATGTAATATTTTAGAAAGCAGACACAGAAATATATACAACCTGTTTCTCCCACTAAGTACAAGATGATATCTCCTGAGAAAATTGGGTGAAAAAGAAAATTGCATACCTTCTTTCAATTATCATTAGATTATTAATTGATATTAATAATAATCTTTTATGGCCCTTTATACTCTTCAAAATGCATCATAAGCAATACCCTATCCCCATAAGTTATATCACTTATTTCAGACTATTAAAATGCAATGTTTGATGTCTTATTTTATTATGATTTTATATATAATATATAAATATGTATACATAAGTAAATATACATATACACATGTAAAAATATAAATACACATACATATATATATATATATATATATATATATATATATATATATATAAATTCCCTATTAGATTGTAAGCTCCTTAAGGACACATTATGTCTCTCACTCTTACTTCAGATCCATCAAAGAGTATGGTACAATTGTATTCTTTCATTATAGGCATTCAGTAGCTATTTATTCAATGAATGAACACTGTGACCTAGATATTTCAATTTGCTAAATAAGTAAAATTTTCCTTCCTTAAAGTCCAACTATGTAGTAAAATAACAAGTCATAACAATTTCTGGGGTTAAGTTCTGCTTCATACTTTCTCAGTTATCCAAATAAGATAGAAAAGCTTGGGTAAAATTTTTCCTTTCTACATTTATAGCACTTAAATCAAAAAAGATTCCTACCCCTGAAATGCCTTTCAATTCTTGACTATCATACATATCATCATGCATTTAAATAAAAATCTACTGACACCTTCATATATATACATGAATAACTCATTTTAAGGTTTACAGAGCTCTTTCCCCAAGTCAATTCTGTAAGGTGGATAGTGCGAGTTTTATTGTCTCCATTTTATAGATAACCATTCTGTAGCTCACAGAAGTGACAGAGTTCTACAAAATTGTGAGCTAGTAAACGTGGAATTTAAGGTTATCTTTTCTGGGCCAGGTCTAACTTGGGCCAGTAAAATAATTCTGGCTCAGGATGTGAATGCCATGAAATATTCGTGAACTAGAAAGAACCAATAAAAACAATTTTACTTAAGATCAAGAAAGACACATTCAGATAAACTTTATTCTCCCCTCCATCTTCACATTCACCTTTGCAATTGCTGCATTTGGCAAAAAATAAGTCCCAAATAGGGCACAGAGAATTGAACTAAACCAAATAGACTAGGTCTTTTGTGGCTCAGGCTACAAGGAAGTCAGTCCACGATAACTGTGAGAATGATTTCTACACCCCCACACAGGAAAATCAGTCCTACTGACATAAAATAGTTTCAACTTCTACTGTGCCATCTCTACTACAAGTTCAATATGCTCTCTATCCCATTGATTATAAAAGATTCATACCAATCTATATTATCAAATGAGATAATGTTCTGCTTTTATGATTACTGAAGGACTGTGTACAAGTCATCTATAATGGTGACATATAATGCTATAACCAGATAACACAGTGATAATTAAAAAGTTATGGCATCAATTTTTCAATCAGTTATTTAACTTAGTTCACTTTTTATTCCATGACTATAGATAACAACCATAATCTCAATAAACCATCCAATAACATTTTGTTGTTGTTTTTCAGTTGTTTCAGTCATGTCCAACTCTTTGTTACTCCATTTGTGGTGTTCTTGACAAAAATACTGGAGTGGTTTGCCATTTTCTTCTCCAAATCATTTTATAGATGAGGAAACTGAGGTAAACAGGGTTAAGCGACTTTCCCAGGGTCACACAACTAGTAAATGTCAAATGCTAAATTTGAGTTCATGAAAATAAGATTTCTAACTCTAGACCTAGTGCTCTATCCACTGTGCCACCTAGCTGCTCCAATAAATAGTCAATCACTCTAACTTCTCGGTTCTTCAACTTACTCATTTCCCATGACATACTCCTCCCCTACCACAGCTATGTGCAGATACATCCATGTTCATGAAATCTAAAATTATTTTATGTTATAATTTGTTATCATTACATGTCTTCTCTTGGTCTTGCAACAACAAGCCCTGTTTTTTGTCCTCACCTACAACCATCAATCCCTCCAATCCTCAGTTCTTTCCCAGAATCCCACCCCTGCACTGGCTACCTTTTCTTCCTCCCCTACTTTCACCTCTCAGTAAATTAACTCAATTTCCACTACTTTTTTCTCTTGATTGTCTTGAGCTGACTTCTTATTCAAGATCGTGTGTTACAAAACTCCAAACCTAGGTCACTCTGACCATCCACTGACTTTACTTGTACTCATGCTACTTAAAGAAGCTTGAAACAAAATCACAGTTACTATGTCCACTTCAAGTATATGTTACCTTTCATAAGCCATCACTGCAGCAAGATAATCTTTTTATACTTCCCTAACTGACTCACCATCCCACTCACTAAAATATCTTTCACAAACTGTTTAATCCTTCCTCAAACCTATTATAACTCTTTCTTTCCCCTCAGACTCCCAGCTAAGAAATTTGCCTTCTAAGATGGCAGAGTAGAAAGACACACGTATGGAGGCTCTCCCCACAGAACCCATAAAATACCTGTAGAGAGGAACTCTCAACAAATTCTGGAGCAGCAGAAGTGAAGAACAACAGAGTGGAGGAGATTTCCAGCCCAGGGTGACCTGAAAGGCCCACAGGACACAGAGCAGAGCCCAGCCCAGCCTTGGCCACAGGGCGCAGTGCAGCTCTGGGAGGAGGACACCTCAGGGGCGGAATCTCCAGTCGTGGAAGCTCCAGTTGCAGCAGCAGCAGCGGGTTCACAGATCCCTCAACCCACATGCACCAAAGGTCAGTGACAGGCTTTTTTCAGCTGACCAAGAATGGAGAAGTGCCTTCTGATAGCTTCAGCCTCAAGCGGCATCCACTGAGGCCACATCTGGCAGGCGCAGTTCCCACAGCAGCCTGCATACATTGTTGGATCATAAAACCCCTGGGGCACTGAGCAACCCATTCTTACCTCAGCCCTGTGTAGAGGCCCTGAGGGAGCTGATTTATCTCACACTGAATAACAGTCCTGCCCCCACAGTTTAACTGAATCTCAATGCCCCCAGTGCTGGCTTGACAGAACTGGAAGTCAGGTGGCTGTGGAGAGGAATCTCTGCTAAGATTCTGGGCAAAAAAATCTCTCCTTGCTCCCATACTGTGACTGGTGGCACTCTTGATTGTGCCATCTAGTTGGAACTGAGATCTTACAGATTCCCAGAGTATACCCTATTCTTGACAAAAGACCCAAAAGTCAAGTAACTGGTTTGGAAAACGCCCAAAAAAGGGAAAAAAAATAAGACTATAGAAGGTTACTTTTTTAATGAACAGGTATTTTCTCCCATCTTTTTGGATGAGGAAGAACAATGCTTACCATCAGGAAAAGACATAAAAGTCAAGCCTTCTGTATCCCCAAAATCAAAAATAATATTCAATGGTCTCAGGCTAAGGAAGAGCTCAAAAAGGATTTTGAAAATCAAATAAGAGAGGTGGAGAAAAAATTGGGAAAAGAAATGAGAGAGATGCAAGAAAAGCATGAAAAGTAGGTCAACACCTTGCTAAACGAGACCCAAAAAAATGCTGAAGAAAATAACACCTTGAAAAATAGGCTAACTCAATTGGCAAAAGAGGTCCAAAAAGCCAATGAGGAGAAGAATGCTTTAAAATGCTTTAAAAAGCAGAATTAGCCAAATGGAAAAGGAGGTTCAAAAGTTCACTGAAGAAAATAGTTCTTTAGGGGGGAGGAGCCAAGATGGCAGAGTAGAAAGACTTATGTATGCTAGCTCCGAATCCACAGCTCATAAATTTCCTGTAAAAAGAACTCCCCACAAGTTCTGGAGCAGTGCAACCCATGCAGAAACACACTGGAAGAGATTTCCAATCCAGAGAGCCCTGGAAAGCTGTCCAGGGGAGTCCGTCGCGCTCCGGCCGAGGAGCCCAGCCTTGCATTGCCCTGGCCACGTGGTCCCAGAGGAACAGATCTGAGCAGGCTTCAGGGACAGAATCTCTGGTGGCCGCAAAGGTCCCTCCACCCACAGGTGCTACAGGTCGGTGAGGGAGACTTCTGGCCTGGCCGAGAGGGGAGTGGGGTGTCTCCGTGGCTCGGGCCCCCTCGGGAGGTAGCAGCGGAGGGAACAACAGAGGCAGTGGCAGCCCGGGACTCCCCAAGCAGACAGGAACTCCATTACCAAAGGTCTCTGCATAAAACCCCTGAGGGAATTGAGCCTGGGAGGCAGCCCTGCCTCCAACTGCTCCATTACTGAAGGTCTCTGCATAAAGCCCCTGAGGGAACTGAGCCTGGGAGGCGGCCTTGCTCCCACCCAAGCGCCAGAACTTAAGCTCACATTGAACAGCAGCCGCGCGCGCTGTGGATAGCCCTGAGACTGGGAAGCAGCATTTGAATCTCAGACCCCAAGCACTAGCTGGGCAGATCTAGGCGGGGGTGGAGAGGAATCTCAGAAGTCAAGTAAGTGGCTGGGAAAATGTCCAGAAAAAGGAAGCAAAATGAGACCATAGAGAGCTACTTTCTTGGGGAAGAGATGCTCCTTCCTCCCATCATTTCTGATAAGGAAGTACAATGCTTGCCATCAGGGAAAGATGTGGAGGTCAGGGCCTCTCTATCCCAGAAATCCGAGGTGGATGTCTGGTGGGCTCAGGCCATGGAAGAGCTCAAAAAGGATTTTGAAAATCAAGTTAGACAGGTGGAGGAAAAACTGGAAAGAGAAATGAGAGAGATGCAAGAAAAGCATGAAAAACGGGTCAATACCTTGCTAAAGGAGACCCAAAAAAATGCTGAAGAAAATAACACCTTGAAAAATAGGCTCACTCAATTGGCAAAAGAGGTTCAAAAAGCCAATGAGGAGAAGAATGCTTTCAAAAGCAAAATTAGCCAAATGGAAAAAGAGGTTCAAAAGCTCACTGAAGAAAATAGCTCTCTCAAGATTATAATGGAACAGATGGAGTCTAATGACCTTCTGAGAAACCAAGAAATCATAAAACAAAACCAAAAGAATGAAAAAATGGAAGAGAATGTGAAATATCTCATTGGAAAAACAACTGACCTGGAAAATAGATCCAGGAGAGACAATTTAAAAATTATGGGACTACTTGAAAGCCATGATCAAAAAAAGAGCCTACACATCATCTTCCATGAAATTATCAAGGAAAACTGCCCTGATATTCTACAACCAGAGGGCAAAATAAGTATTGAAAGAATCCATCGATCACTGCCTGAAAGAGATCCAAAAAGAGAAACTCCTGGGAACATTGTGGCCAAATTCCAGAATTCCCAGCTCAAGGGGAAAATCTTGCAATCAGCTAGAAAGAAACAATTCCAGTACTGTGGAAATACAATCAGGACAACACAAGATCTAGCAGCTTCTACATTAAGGGATCGAAGGGCGTGGAATAGGATATTCCAGAAGTCAAAGGAACTAGGACTCAAACCAAGAATCACATACCCAGCAAAACTGAGTATAATACTTCAGGGGAGAATATGGTCTTTCAATGAAACAGAGGACTTTCAAGCATTCTTGATGAAAAGACCAGAGCTGAAAAGAAAATCTGACTTTCAAACACAAAAATCAAGAGAAGCATGAAAAAGTAAACAGCAAAGAGAAGTCATATAAGGGACTTACCAAAGGTGAACTGTTTACATTCCTACATGGAAAGACAATATTTGTAACTCTTAAAAAGTTTCAGTATCTGGGTAGTTGGTGGGACCACACACAGACGTACACACACACACACACACACATACACATGTACATGTGTGCATGCACACACACATACACACATGCACGCATATACAGAGATAGAGAGCACAGAGTGAATTGAATAGGATGGGACCATATCTTAAAAGAAATTAAGGTAAATGGTGAGAGAGAAATGTAGTGAGAGGAGAGAGGGTGAAATGGAATGGGGTAAATTATATCTCATTCAAGAGGCAAGCAGGACACTTTTTAGTGGAGGGAAAAAGAGGAGAGCTGAGAAAAAAACAAGAAGTTTACCCTCATCACATTCGACTAAAGGAATGAATAAAATGCACACTCATTTTGGTATGAAAACCTATCTTACAGTACAGGAAAGTGGGGGAGAAGGAGATAAGCAGGGAGGGAGGGATGGTGGAAGGGAGGGCAATGGGAGGAGGGAGCAATTTGAAGTCAACATTCAGAGAGGGAGAGGATCAAAAGAGAGAATAGAAACAATGCGGAGCAGGATAGGATGGAGGGAAATATAGTTAGTCTTACACAACATGACTATTATCGAAGTCATTTGTAAAGTACACAGTTATGGCCTATATTGAATTGCCTGCCTTCCCAAAGGGAATGGGTGGGGAGGGAGAAATGGGGAGCATTTGGAACTCAAAGTTTTAGGAACAACTATTTAGTATTATTGTTGCTACTAGGAAATAAGAAATACAGTTAATGGGGAATATAAAGTCATCTGGCCCTACAGGAGAAAAGAGAAGATGGGGACAAGAGAAGGGAGGGATGATAGAAGAGAGGGCAGATTGGTGATAGGGAAAATTAGAATGCTCAGTGTATTGGAATGTGGGGAGGGGATACATGGGGAGAAAATTTGGAACCTAAAATTTGTGAAAATGAATGTAAAAAGTTAAATATATTTATATTAAAAAAAAGAAAATAGTTCTTTAAAAATTAGAATGGAAGAGATGGAGGTTAATGACCTTATGAGAAACCAGGAAATCACAAAACAAAACCAAAAGAATGAAAAAATGGAAGAGAATGTGAAATATCTCATTGGAAAAACAACTGACCTGGAAAATAGATCCAGGAGAGACAATTTAAAAATGATAGGACTACCTGAAAGCCATGATCAAAAAAAGAGCCTAGACATCATCTTTCATGAAATTATCAAGGAAAATTACCCTGATATTCTAGAACCAGGGGGCAAAATAAATATTGAAGAATACACTAATCACCTCCTGAAAGAGATCCAAAGAAAGAAACTCCTAGGTAACATTGTGGCCAAATTCCAGAGTTCCCAGGTCAAGGAGAAAGTATTGCAAGTAGCTAGAAAGAAACAATTCCAGTATTGTGGAAATACAATGAGGATAACACAAGATCTAGCAGCTTCTACATTAAAGGATCGAGGGGCATGGAATATGATATTCCAGAAGTCAAAGGAACTAGGACTAAAACCAAGAATCACCTACCCAGCAAAATTGAGTGTAATACTTCAGGTGAAAAAATGTTCTTTCAATGAAATAGAAGACTTTGAAGCATTCATGATGAAAAAACTAGAGCTGAAAAGAAAATATGACTTTCAAACACAAGAATCAAGAGAAGCATGAAAAAGTAAACAGCAAAAAGAAATCATAAGGGACTTATTAAAGCTGAACTGTTCACATTCCTACATGGAAAGACAATATTTGTAACTCTTGAAACTTTTTTCAGTATCTGAGTAGTTGGTGGGCTCACACACACACACACACACACACAGAGCACAGGGTGAATTGAATAGACTGGGATCATATCTTAAAAAAATGAAATTAAGGGGTGAGAGAGACATATATTTGGAGGAAAAAGGGAGAAATGGAATGGGGCAAATTATCTCTCATAAAAGAGTCAAGTAAAAGACTTTTCAGTGGAGGGAAAAAGTGGGGAGGTGAGAGAAAAAACATGAAGCTTACTCTCATCACATTCGACTAAAGGAAGGAATAAAATGCAAACTCATTTTGGTATGAAAACCTATCTTAAAATACAGGAAAGTGGGGGAGAAGGGGATAAGCAGGGTGGGGGGAATGATGGAAGGGAGGGCAATGGAAGGAGGGAGTAATTAGAAGTCAACACTCTTGCGGAGGGACAAGGTCAAAAGAGAGAGCAGAATAAGTGGGGGGCAGGATAGGATGGAGGGAAATATACTTAGTCTTACACAACACAAGCATTATGGAAGGCATTTGCAAAACTACACAGATATGGCCTATATTGAATTGTTTGCCTTCCCAAAGGCGAAGGGGGGGGGGTAGGGAGGGAGGAAGAGAAGTTGAAATTCAAAGTTTTAGGAAAAACTGGTGAGTATTGTTCTTACTACTGGGAAATGAGAAATACAGGCAATGGGGTATAGAGTTATCTTGCCCTACAGAACAAAAGAGAAGATGGAGATAAGGGAAGGGAGAGATGTTAGAAGAGAGGGCAGATTGGTGATAGGGGTAATTAGAATGCTCAGCGTTTTGGGGTGGGGGAGGGGAGAAATGGGGAGAAAATTTGGAACTCAAAATTTTATGGAAATAAATGTAAAAAGTTAAATAAATAAATTTAAATTAAAAAAAAATAAATTTACCTCCTACTTCATTGAAAAAAACTGAAGTTACTCACCAAGAGATCCTTATTCTCCCTTCCTTACTTTTTTCAGATGTCTTCTTCCATGATCTTTTCCTTCACTCGTTTATCGTGAAGAGATGGCTCCTCTCTTTGTTAGGGTAAATTCTATTGCATATACAAGTTTTCTGATTCCATCCTTTCTTCTTCAGCAGATAACCCCTTTTATCAAACTTATTCTCTCACTATCTTTAATCTGTCCCTGCTTGCTAGTTGTTTCCCTGTTACCTACAAGGATACTCATGTCTCCTGCATGCTCAAAAAATTTATCATTTAATCTTTCCATCCTTACTGGCCACTGTCATACTTCTCTCCCCACTTCTGTGACTAAATGAGTTAAGAAGGCCTTTTATAACAGTGGCCTTCCTCTCACTTTCTCTTACTCTTACTTTCTTTTCCTCCTTAACTCTTTTCAGTCTGACATCCAGCCTCATCATTCACCCAAAACTGCTCTCTCCAAAATTACTATCTCTTAGTTCTGAAATCTACTGGCCTTTTTTCAATTCTCATCCTTCTTGACCTTTATCTGATAATCAACCCTTCTTGTTATTCTTCTCTCTAGGTTTTCCTGACCCTGCTCTCTCCTGGTTCTTCTCCTACTTATCTGAATACTCCTTCTCTGGCTTTTCTGCTTTATACAGCCACTAACCATAGAGGTCCTCTCAAGACTACCCTGGACTTCCTTCTCTTCTCAATCTATAATATTCACTTGGTGATCTTACCAGTTACCATGGTTCAATTAGAATCTCTTGTATAGATGAATCTCAAATCTACTTGTCAGGCCCTAATCTCTCTCCCAAACTTCAGTCCCCTAATTCCAACTATCCAAAATTGAACTTGTTATCTTTCCCCAAAAAACTTTCCCTCTTCCAAACTTCCCAATTACTATTGAGGGTACCATTATCCCACCAGTCATCCAGGCTTGCAAATCTAAGAATCACCTTAATGTCTCCCCTGGTTTCCTTCAAGTCCCAACTATATCCTAAAGATAGCATTTCCCACCTCTTATTCTAGTACCTTCCCTCCATTAATGCTTGTTGTCTTCCCCATTAGACTCTGTACTCCCTTAAGGCAGGGACTGCCTTCTGTCTTTCTTTGTATCCCTAGCATTTAGCACAGTGCCTGGCACATATTGGGCACTAATAAAAACTTCTAAGATGACTAATTCTCTCTCTCATATCCCATCCAATCGGTTGTTAAGTCCTTTCATTTTCTACCTTCATATCTCTCATATATGCCTCCTCATCTCTGGACACTGCCAACACTCTGGTACAAGCCCTCATCACCTCACACCTAGTAAACTGCAACAACCTGCTAGTTGGTGTCCCTGTCTCAAGTCTCATTCATTTGTCAAATTGATCTTCCTACAATGTAAGTCTAATCTGTCATCCCTCTACCCAGTAAATTCATAATGTCTCCCTATCAGCACCAGGGTGAAATAGAAAATCCTCTGTTTGGCTTTTAAAGTCTTTCATGACCTCTCCAGTGTCTCATACCTTATCTCCACCCCCATACTCTGTGATACAGTGACCCTGGCATCCTTGCTGTTCCTCAAAGATGACACTTCCTTTCTAGTTTCCAAGCACTTTCATTGGACTTAGGCCTAGAACTCTGAAATGAGATTTTTGAACTGTGACACTCATATTCCCTAATGGTATTTTAAAAACTAACCCAATGTAATATCATTAAAGGGAGAGTTAACAGTAATTTTTCAAGAACAAAGTTTGGCTACATATTAAGTTCTTAACCAAAAGGGAAATGTCTAGTTAATCTAGAAAATGGCATCATTAATTTCCTCCAAATGGATACTGTATTAACAAGGGCATAGATAAACTATAAAAAAGTAAATTAATGGGATTTGTGAGAACATATTAAAGTTAAAATGCAAAGAAAGCTATTTAAAATATGAGTAAACAGAAAAAGAATATATCACAATTATACTAAAAGACTGGAAATAATAACACATAGTCTATTCCTAACCATATGTGAATGAGCGTGCATGCGTATATACATATACAAAATGTGTAAACACATAATATACACGTATTATATAATTGAGAGTGACAGAGAGACACACACAGAGGCAGCATATGTCAGGCTTTTTTTATCTGTTTTTAATTGGCATTGAGTCTACATTACAGTAAAAGAACATGAGTGTGATATGCCAGGAGAATTCAACAAGTCATGACAAAAAATTTTCCAGGGTAAGTGTCAAGCAGACAAACCAAAATTGAAAGGACTTCTATTACAATACAAAAGAGTGAAGGGAAAGGAATAAGCAGTGTGCTGAACACTTTACAAATATTTTCTCATTTGATGCTCACAACAACCCTGAGAATAAGTGCTGTTATTATTCTTACTTTATAGTTGAAAAAACTGAGGAAAACAGAAGTTAAATAACTTGCCTATGGTCACAGTGCTAAGCAAGTGTCAGAGGGCTGGATTTGAACTCAATTCTTTCTGACTCTAAGCCCAGAGTTCTATCCACTGCACCACCCAGCTGTCACTATGGCATTTATTTGTCTAAGGATTTTTAGAAGCTCTCTGCTTTGTAAGCCCACCCTGCCCACAGTTTTAATGAGTTTCAGCTGGCACTAACTCTTGTGTGTGAGTATGTGTGTATATGTGTATACACATATCAAGTAACTGCATGCTTTTCTATTGTCTGACAAATTTTCCCATGTGTATATATGTTCAGTTGTTACATAGGCATAGTGCACCTCTAATCAACTGACTTTAATGGCTCCCTCTTTATTACCTCTAGGACCCTCTGTTTGGAATGTAGAGTTCTTCGCCCTTTTCTATTTTTTCAGTCTTTTTACACACTGCTTGCTCATTTCTATGTACTTTACATTCAAGCACCACCAGCTTCCTTGCTGTTTCTAATCCATGATCTTCAATCCCCTGTCCACATGCCTTTGCATGGGCTTTCCCCAATTCCTGTAATGCTTCCCTCCTTTCCTCTGACTCTCAGGGCCTCTGCGTTTCCTTGAGACTCATTCTGATGCCACCTCTTATAAGAAGTCTATCTTCAGTAGCTACTTCTGTCCCTTCTGAGGTTACCTTAAAGCTTTTCTGCGTATATTTTGCATGTCCCAATTTATGTGCATGATGTTTCCCCCATTTCAATCGATAGTAGAGAATACTTTTACTTTCTCTTTGTATCTCCAGCACCTGAGTGCTTGTTCATTTATATTAAATTCAGTATGTGTGCATATATAGATATATTTACATATTTATTATGATTAGGGACTATTTAAAAAAAATAAAGCCAGCCAGCATTTACTGAGCATTTATTATGTGCCAGACACTGTGCTAAGCACTAAGAATACAAAGAAAGGTAAAAATTGTCTTTTTCTGCAGAGAGTACACATTCTGATTGACAAGACAACATGGAAATAACTTGCTTAATTTTCAATCATAACCAACTCTTTAAGACCCCATTTTGAGGGTTTTTTTCATCAAAGATATCAGAATGCTTTGTCACATCCTTCTCTAGCTCATTTAACAGATGAAGAACTCAGGCAAACAGGGATATGTGACTTGCCCTGAGTATCATAGCTAGTAAGTATGTAAGACCAAGCTTGAACTCATATCTTCCTGTGTATGTATGCATACATGTATATATGTCTATATATGTATATGTATATATGTATGTACATACACACTGAGAGTGGACAAAAGATAATATATCAGAGGAAGGTCCTAGTAAGTGTACATCTGGAAAAAAAGCCTCCTGCAGAGGGTGGGATTTGAGCATATCCTTGAAGCAAGGAGAGTTAAGGAAGGAGAATATTCAAGGCATTGAGAGCATCCACTACAAATGTAGGGAGCCCTGGGATGGAGCATAGCTTGAATGGAGCCAGAAAATGGGACAGTGTAAGAAGACAAGAAAAGTATGAAAGGGTTATATTATGCAAAGCTTTAAATACAAGGAGTAGACCTTATATCTGATCCTCAATGTAGGATTAGGAGTCACTGGAGTTTACTGAGTAGAAGGATGGTATGGTCAAACCTATGCTTTAAAAAAATAAATCACTTTGGCAACTGAATGAAAAATTGATTGGATAGGAGAGAGACTTAAGGCAGAAAGACTAATTAGGAGGCTATTGCAATGGTCTGAGAGAGAAAATGAAAGGGAATATTGAAGCATTTTTTTTAATGAACAGAGAGAACAAAAGGAAAAATCAGAGACAAGCAAAGCAGCTTTTAAAGTTATGTGTTGAATTTGTTACATTTTTAAAAAGAAAGCAAGCTGTACATGATAGACATTTGTAGTTTCATTTTAATTCATGTTTGTTGAATTTAATTTTTTTTTAAATGTTGCCCAGGTGAGTAATGATAGAGGACCAGATCTCAGGAAGGTTTGTGGCTGTGTGAGTGAAGAAAAGGATATATATGTGAGAAGTTGTGGCAGTATAACTAGCAAAATTCGGGAATAGGAAATTAAACCAATTCCAAGTTCCAACTAGGGAATGACTAAATAAATGTAAACAAAAAGTCTAAGAAACAAGTCCTAAGTACTACTGATGATGCCCAGGTAGTGCTACTTGGCACATGCCTTGCTCTCCCCTGTGCATTCTCACTGATCAGCTAAACACTCTGATGTCACAGAACAACCGTACATCAATAAAACCTTCAGTAGGCAAGAGTGAAACAATGACTTTCCATTCCTACATAAGCAGGTACTACAAGAACCAGCAGATGGCTCCCATTCATTTGCTATTTATCACTTCTGTCAATCAGGCCATCCTAGCTCACTGATTACTTTCTGGTGGTTCAGGCAAAGAGTCTGACATGACCAAAAGAAACAGAAAAAACAAAAAACAAAATAAAAACAAAAAAACAACAAAAAAAAACTTTCCCCTGAAACTATGGGTTATCTGTCCCTTTTTCTATTGAGATTAGAGTTGTGCATAACCTAATACCAGGCTTTTGCCAGAAATCAAGAAAGATGTCTTGCTCCCTCTGTCTTTAAGGATGAGCAGAGCACTGTTGTGGTCCTTGCTGGTCTCCTTGTGCTGTCAACTGTTGTAGATTAGGGCATAATTTATGTTTGTAGGGCCATCAACAAATAGATAAACCTCTGTCTTCCTTACTCCCAATATCCAAACCATTTGCCAAATTTTGCTAATTCTACTTTCCCAAAATATCTTCAAACTGTCCCATTTCATCCACTCACATGTTCACCCTGTTACTTAAAGGTTACTTCTCATGGCAGTACAATCACTTTTTTACGAGTTTTTTCTAATTCTAGTTTCTTTGATTTTCTTTTGCACTACTGCCTAAACAATCTTCTCCTAAGGCCTAATCCTGACCATATTAACACCCTTTGCAGAAATCTTCACAGCCCCTCCATTACTTGTACTAAAAAATGTAAACTTCTCAGTTTATTATTTAAACCCCTTTTTTCCCAGTCCTTTTCCACTCTACCTTTCCAGATATATTTCATATAATTTTTCAAGTACTTTAGATTCCAGAAAAATGGCCATATTTTCTCTGCATTTTACCCTGCATTCCATTTCATTTCCATTATTTTACACAGCTTGCCCCTCATGTTTCGAATTCATTCTCTCCTCATCTCTATCTCTTTGAATACTTTATTCAAATCTGAGCTCCTGTAAACTCCTACAGGAAACATTTTTTTTAAATTTTCTTTCTTTGAATGCTTTGAATTCTATTCTTTAAATGAAAACTATTTGAGGGTAGGAGCTTTAAAAATATTCTCTATATCAACAATGCCTAGCATTGTTGGCAACTTTTTAATGAATATTTGCTTAAATTAATTGAGTTGAATATGATGAATGCTTTTGGCATTTAGTTTGAGACACAATAATATGGGACCCTTCTCATTTAAGAACAGAGAGAAAAAAAATCAGTCACTGGTGACAATTTTTTTTAAAATTCCAAAACAATGAATTAAAGTGAAAAAAAATTTTAAATATTTAACACATATAGTCAAAACTCAGATAGGTATTAACTAGTAATTTAAATATTAAATTAGTAGATCAATTTTTTAAAAAAATATTTTAAAATGAGTTTTCAAAAGTCATTATTTAACAATCTACTTTCTGATTTTAACTGTACTTAAGAATAGCCCTTCTGCCATACTTGTTATATACAGGTGAATAACTTTTAAATGAACTTTTTTCTATATAAGAATATGTGCATGTCATTTAACACTTTTCTATGCTACAGAACACACTGATAGTCTAATAATAGTCATGAGGACAGAGGTATCAGAAAAATAAGTAAAACTTTAAATTAAGAACAAAGGGGCTTCAGCATATCGTGAATTTCTAACTTTCTAGAACATGATTATTAAGCAGATACTTTCAAAAGAGAGAAAAAAATGAATTATCATTAGGCCACATTGGTTCTCATTCCAAAATCATTTTTATTTAGCAAGTACTAGACAATTAAAGGAAGAAAACACTCAAGACATATTCTATCTTTATTTCTTCAATTTTTGACAAAATCTCTCATGCAAAACAATGTGATGGTAAATAATGTTCACAGAAAAGAACATTGGTATGAGGTTGGAAGACTTGCATGTCAATCTGGTCACAACTGCATAGTAACTGTGAAAATTGGCAAATCATTTTCCCCCTGACTGCCTCGGTTTCCTTACTTTTAAAATAAGAATTCTTTATTCTGTATTGCATATATCAAAAGGGTTCTTGTGCGACCTGAGAGAATCAATACAGAAGTGCTTTCTAACAGGTTAACTAATAGCAGATGCTTAATAAATACTTGTCGACTATGTTTCTATACTTAGGTACCAGATGGAAAAATATAAGCAGGTTATATAGACTGAGGGATTTATAGCCAGTGGAAAAACCTCACCCAAAGAATAAAAATCATTTAAATTTGAAAGGAATTCTCCAACAATATAGCACAAAACTTTAGATCCTGTCCTATTTCTGTTAACAATTCAGATCAAGAGATAGAAGTCCCGTTTATTAAATCTTCAAATATTCCTAAGCTAAGATAGATAGCTCAATGTGTAGCAAAATAATATTCAAAAGCTTAACAGGCTAGAAAGTGTTATTCATTCATTCAAAACATATTTACTGAATCACTAAAATATCCAAGGCACTTTGTTATTCTGACCCTAAATTAACAAGAGTGAAGTTAGTAGGAATAAACTCAAAAGGTCCTGCATTCAGTTGTTGTTGGGCTTTTTTAATCAATTAAGGAGTGGTTAAGCAATTAACATATAGAAAATTTGGAATTTTAATTAAAGACTCAGTATAAGCCAATGTTATAACATGGCTATAAATTAATCTAAGACAATATTAAGGTGTATTTTACAAAACATAAATATACAGGTCAAGGGAAACAATAGCTCCCTTTTACTCTGAGTTGATTAATTCATATTTAAATTTTGTTTTTATATTTCTGTGCTACATTTTATTAATGAACAGGTGACCAGTTAACCTCGTTAAATAACAATGGCAATGATGATAATGCCAAACAACTTCTGTACATATGATACATTAAGGTTTACAAATGAGTATAAAAATTATTTCACTTGATGATCATAGGGACCTTAGGTAGGAACTGGAGGTACTATTGTTCCCATTTTAAATATGGGAAACCATTGATTTGCCCATAATGGTACAGTTTATAAGCATTAGAATCAGGATTCATACTCAAATATTTCCCAGTCCTGGGGTCCAGTGTTCTTTGAAACATACCACTCTGTCTTTCTAAAAGGAAAGATCTAAAAATAATTTCATCTAAGGAATGGTTATGTGCACTAGAACACTTCAGCCAAGAAGAGGGATCTCAGTGGCTACATGGTAGCTGTGTACAAATATCTAAAGGGCTACAATGTGAAAAAATGGAGTAGACTTACCGTATATTTCAGAGAAACTCAATATGCATCAGTGGTATTTATAAATAGAATGGCTATTTCAAAAAGTTATAAAAATCTCCCTCATGTCAATAGTCAATCAGAGACTGAAAAATCACAAATCAGGATTGAAGAAAAGGATAGATAGCATAAGGATGTGGCTCCAATGATTATCCCGCAGAGTATAAAGTAATTACTTTGGTTAAGGAAGAACACATTTTGACAGATGGACATATATCTCAGAGGACGTTAAGCCAAAAGAAACCACCTGCCAGTCATACCAGGTCTAATTGACTGAAACAGTGGCTCAGAAACAGATATTTCAAACAAAGACGACCTTTCACACTGTATCTCAAGAACTATTAACACTGCTGGGCAGTGCGGACCCTCTGCAGGCTCAGGTTTAGAAAGGCTAGCTAACAATAGTTCTGATGAGGATTATGATCAGCTGGCTAGCTGATCAATATTCCATAGCACTGGAATCAAGTCCAAGAGTTCCTCTCAGTTACAGAAGGGCAAGGGCTATCTAATCCACCTGACCAACATCACAACATCACAATCTAAACTAGGGAATGTTACACATGTAGCTCTCTGGTAATACCAATGCTCACCCATGCAACACACATTTTCCATATAAATATGTGTTCATGAATGCATATATTAATTAGCATATGTTCCTGTTTTATTATTTTTTATCTCTGAGCTAGGCAAAAACTAGGTAGAAATATATTCAAAGAAATGGTAGAATCTTTTCATAACTTTCCTGTAGGATGTCTGTGTATCTGTAGACACTAAAATATAATATGTTGTTTCATAAACTAAGTATTTCCAGTAAACTAAATTTTACTCCTACTACAAAGAGATCAGGACTTAACCAAAGATAGATATAAATGTAAAGTTAGGCAGAGTCTAATATCTACCTAAATAGGAATTTTCCTAATTGGAGGTTTGGAATGATTGTAACTAAACACATAACTTTGCCTAAAATAAACTCCCTAAATCAAATGAGGAGAGAACCACATAGACTCTAGGGGCTGTTTTAGTTGCCAACAGACTTAAATGTGTTAATTACTCTATTAGTATATTATAACAGGAAGGGACCTTTCCAACGAGGAGTGTGCATGATTTGAATAGTGATGAACACAGATTTCAGCATATCCCCAAACAACTCATTATTTCCCTCAACCCCTCCCTGCCATCCCAGACTTCACTATCACTGCCCCGGGCACCTGCACACTCCCAGCACTCAGGCCCAGTCTAGGTATCATCCTTGACCCCTCATTGTCTCTTACCTCACTTATCGAATCTATTGTTTAATCTGGTTCTTTTTACCTTTACCCTGTTTCTCTTATAAAGCCTTCTCTCCATTCACCCAGCTTCCACTTGAGTTCAGGCCCTCATCACCTCTCACCTGTACTATCACAACAACCCCTTCCAGTCTACCTGCCTCAAGTTTCTTATCTCTCACATCAGTACTCCATTCAGCCGGCCAGGTCACCCGTCTAAGAATCAAAGAACACATATAAGTACTTTGCCTTTTAAAGCTCTTCATTGCCTGACCCCTTCATACCTGTCCCATATTCTTGTGCTTTTTCCCCTTCTTTGTCCTGCATACTTGTTTAGGGACTCCACCTTAAACATAACATTCTATCTCATATCTCTCTGCCTTTTCACTGCTTGGTTCCCCATGCCTGGGATGCTCTGTTTCCTCCCCTTCAACTTTTAATTTACCTGGCTTGCCTCAAGACTAATTCATATACTACCTCTGGTAAGTCTTTCTTTCTACCCTCCCCAGTTGCTAGTGCCTTCCCCTCTGAGATTACCTTCCATCTACTCTGTATGTTTTTTGTTATTATTCAGTAATGTGAGACTTTTTGTGATCCCATTTGGGGTTTTCTTGGCAAAGGTACTGGCTTGCTATTTCCTTCTCCAGATCATTTTACAGATAAAGAACTGAGGAAAACATGGTTAAGTGACTTGCCAGGGTCATACAACTAATAAGTGTCTGAGGTCAGATTTAAACTCAGGAAGAAAAGTCTTCCTGACTACAGGCCTGGCACTCTATCCATTGTGCTACCTAGCTGACAAACTATATCTAGTTGTGTGTTTTATAAAAATCTTTTTTTCAAGTTTTACTTATGGAATAAAGGAAGCATTTTTATAACATAGTAAAGAAAAAAGATGATTGTACATGTAACTGCAAATCTACTAGGCACAACTTGTTATTCCTTTCAACAAAATTATCATGTAAAATTCTTTTTTTCCTTCCCTCATCTCTACCTAATTGGACACAATTAGGTACACATATATAAAATGTTATATACATACTTCTATTTAACGATTCTTTCTCTGCATATAGATAGCACCTTTCTTCATAGGTTCTTTATACTTAATTTGTCTATTTTTAATAGACAAAAAAACTTATTCACTCAAAATCTCTTAATGTTTTCTTTTTTTTAAGACTAATGTGTTACTCTGCTTCTGTTTTATTTCGAAAATAATCTGTAACATGGGGTAATGTGTTCTGGGTAGCTGTATTTACGCTTTTTGTTGTTTGATGTGTTGGCATGTTTAACATTATCCTGCTTTTTATTTCAAAGAATGTCACAAATCCATCTCTTTTTATCAAGTCCTTTTTTCCCCCCATTGGTTATTGGGTTCAGGGTATATCATTAGGGGTTGCATTTTCAGTTCCTTTATATTTCAGAATATAGTATTACATTTTCTTGCATTTTCTAGTGGGTGCAGAATAGCCTTGTGTTATTCAAATTTCCATTCCTTTATATCTAAAGGTCTTTCAATCTGATGAATTACATAATTTATCAGTCACTGGAATTATTAATTTATTCACCAAAAGTTTTGAATTTTGAAATACAAGGGTTTTGTTTTGTTTTTCTTGGAGACAATCTGTCCATTCTTTTGGTTTGTCCTTTGTTTTCTGTATTTTAAAGTTCTAGGCAGTTTCCTTTTCTATTTTTTCCCCTGAATCATGAAGATTAAGCTTTTTTTTTTCTTTTTTAAATGTCATGTTTTTTTCTTCTGGAAGGCCTCTGATATTTAGACTTGTTTCTACACATTGTTTCTTCAAGATCTATGTCCTTTACTCTATAGCTACAATGTGTTCTTTTAGCATCATTGTCTTTTGCTTCTCTTCTAGGCTGTCTTTCACTTCAGCAAGTTTGTATTTCAGAACTTTTTCCCTCATTCTCTCTATCTTTGTCTCTCCAGCCCTCCCAGACCCCCAGAGAGACACCATCATGTATTGAAATTTATCTATTTTGCTGTATAGCCCATACTTTCTGACATTTGTCCCTTTTAATTTCTCTTATGGTTTTATAATCTCCTTTTTTGAACTATTCTAAAACAGTCAATTATGCTTCCACATTCCCTAAGGATTCTACATATTAGACACTGATTTAATCTCATTCATCTTACAATATATATATTTACAAATATTTATAATATTTTTGATATGTTAGTATTCATTTTTTATTCAAATTTTGAACACTTCCTTTTCATTTATCTGCTTTTACTCTAGGTTTACAATTTAATTTTCTTCCTCTTGAAAACTTTGGAGGTTTAGGCTTTCTCCCCTTATGTTCCCCTGTCATTCAGTTTCTGACTCCTATACACTTGATGGCAAAAACCCTAAGGCTGGATGAGGACACTGCCTCAGCCTTCTTTTTACTGACCTTGGTTTCTGTCTCAGGTATATTCTAGTGAAAGAGTGTCACTCCTGCTAGTATTCAGTTACCTTCCTTTTAAACTTGATGAAGTCCAGCACACTGACCCTACTCCAGTCATGTCCCTTGAGCTGTGCTGAATCACTCCCTACCAATTTTTGGAGGGTTAGTTGAGAGAGGAGTAGACGTCTACCTTTGGGATTCCTTAACCGAGGATTTGCCCCAGGTAGAAGAAAGTCTGATTTGTCTGCCCTCCCTTTTCATGTAGTAGTCAATGTCTGCTATTTGTTGCATTAAGGTGGGGACAGACAGGGGACAGCATGTGTCAGTAGAATCTATTCATCAAGAGGGGAATCCTTGAGTTGGTCCCAAATACAAGCCAATGGGTCAATTCGTAGGTTCTGTCAGGGGAATGATGATGGATTTAAGGTTTGCAAAGTCCTTTATAAATATCACATTTTATTCTCACTACAACTCTGAGAGGAAATTGTTATTATTATCCCCATGTTACAGCTAAGGAAACTGAGGCATACATTAAATAATTTGCTTAGAATCATGAAACTAGTAAGTATCTAATGATACATTTGAACCTAGGACTTCCTTACCCCAGAATCAATGCTCTATCTACTATGCCATCTTTTTGTCTCTAATAAGAAAGGAATACATGTTTATTAAGCACGTATGTACGAGGCACAGTACTAAGCACTTCATAATTATCACATCATCTGATCCTCACAAGAACCAGGGAGAGAGGGGTAGATTCTATTACTATTTCCATTTTACAGTTGAGGAAACTGAGGCAGAATTTAAGTGACTTGCCCAGGATAACATAGTTTGGAAGTGTCAGAGGCGAGATCTGAACTCAGACCTTTCTGACACTAGGCTCAGTGTTCTATCCATAGTACTAAGTGAGGCAGCTATATAGTTTTTCAGTATTTATTCATAAAGCTATTATGTTGCTGGGTTTTTTGCTTTTTTTGTTCTTTAGATTAAGTTGTAGTTGTTCTGTCTCTGATGAGTAGTAGGGAACAGTGGTATGGAGAAGAATAAACTTGAAAATTAGGGAGAAACTGGAGAAAATCTTGAGTTCACAATATTGTTGTTCAAATCATTTTTATTGAATTTCTCTTAAAGGATCCAGCAAATTGGAGATTTTTACTCATTCTTTTCCTTCTTCTGCTGTACTAATGTGAAATCTAGGATATTTTCTTTCACTCCCCATTCATGAATAATCCTTTTTTTTTGGTTCTTTATGTTTTTGATGACAATGAGTAGGATAAATAAATTGTGGCATGGATTTCAAAACAAAGGTGAAGTAGAAAGACTATCCCAAAGATCTGTAAGTGGCAATAAAGAAAACAGACAGGAACAACCCTAAAAGGAGTTTTAGTTAAGTAGTATCATGGGAAAGTGTATTTATATTTTCTAAGAAATTCTGGTATTTGATATGCTGGGACATCAAGCTTTGGTCATGCAATGACAAGCACAACCTCTGTCATAATTTTTTGATAAACTGATTTTATGTCCAGAGCTCAGAGTAGCCAAACAGACTAAATCCCAGCAAGGAGACCAGAACTTCCCCTGCAAAGCTAAGTACTGTAGCTCAGACCTGTGAAGATTACAAAAGTAACCCAGTAGCTAAAGCAAGTTTTGCTACTTCCATTTACAAAGTAAGTAAATTTTCATAAGAGTCTTTAGCAATATGGATGCTAGTTAATATTACAAGCTAGACTACTCTTTAGGTCCACAACATCATAGTTCCTCTCTTACTCTGATATTCTACTTAAAACTCTGTATTCTGTGGTGCTCATGGGTTTCTCCACATTTCTACTTATCCATTATGAAAACATATTTTACTCTATCTACCTCATTGTGTTTTTCTTAAAGCTTTTTCACATAACTGACATGGCAGAATAATATAAATTCAAATGCGAGATTGAGAGGTGTCAGAAATGCCTCTTGGTTAAGAAGACAGAAGCGCAATTCATTGTATTAGAGGATTTTTCACTGTATTAAGTTACTGGGGGTTTTGTTCTGTGTTATCCACTGCTCTACATAGCTACCTCAGGTAGCACAGTGGATAGAAGAATGGGCCTAATGCTAGAAACATCTGAGTTCAAATCAAGCCTCTGATGCTTCATTGCTATGTTACCCTGAGTAAGTCACTTAAATTCTGCCTCAGTTTCCTCAACTGTAAAATGAGAATAACAGTAGCACGCACCCCCCACCCCCACCTGGTTGTTGTGAGAAATGAGGTGATATTTGTCAAGTGCTGAGGACTGTGCCTGGCACACAGTAGGTGCTTAATAAATCTGGATTCCCTTTTTCTTATTATTAGAGGCAGCAAGATAGTACAGTGGCTAGAGGACTGATTCTGGGGTAAGGAAATTCTAGGTTCAAAGGTAGCATTAGATACTTACTAGTTTTGTGATTATAAGCAAGTCACTTAACATATGCCTCTGTTTCCTTAGCTGATAATAACAAGAATTGCCTCTCAGGGTTGTTATAAGGATAAAGTGAAATATCTATAAAGGACTTTGCAAACCTTGAAGCACTATACTCATGCTAGCTATTTTTATTACAGAATGTGCTTAGTTTTAGTTTCATAATAATCATTAATAAATGAATCTTTAATTTTCACTGGGCATATCTCACAGTATGTTTTTCTGATAAAACAAGACATATGTACATGGAATAATTAAATTAACATAAGACAACTAAATAATCAAATAATATATTAAAATATCACTAACAATCAACAGTCTTTAGAATCCTATAATAATTTTGTTTTATCCTATCTGAATAGGTAATATAGTAGTCTAAATAACAGTATTACTGCATTAAAGATTACTCTGATATTTCAAATTTGAATCACTGAGGATCTTTTTAGATTTATTGCTATTATTTTGTCTAAAATATTATAATATGTATGTATATACACATATGTCTGTGTGTATAAAATAGGTCATGGGGCCAGCTGTGGGCTACATGAGGCCCAAAACATTCCCAAGTGCAGCCTGACTCAGATTAAAATGTACTTCCTATTTGATTTTAATTTGATATTAGCAAAAGCACACACACACACACACACACACTCACACACATGTTTTTTTAAGTCAACATGTGGCCTGCTTGGGATCCTTAAATACTGTTTAGTGGCCCCTACCTCAATTTGATTTGATTCATTTCTTCCATAAACCTACATCTACTCCTCTCCCCCTTCACATTCATGGTCAAATTAGTCCTATCTCTTGGGAGAATTTTGGAGCAGATTGCATGTCATGAGAGACCTTGGCAGAGGACTGCTCAGAACGGCATGTCCAAATTAAAGAAGGTTCTATGCTCTGTAAGTGAAGCAGAATTTCAATATTTCAAAAGAATTGTGAGATGCACAGATTTAGATTCATCTCCTCTCCATATGTTTATGTACACTATCTGTGCCCAACCATTGGTAGAGCCATCCAAGCTTGTACTGGACTGATCAGCCACTATTGAACACACTACACCTTGACTTCATTACAGTGATATCATTTTGGTCCTCTTCGAGAACACAGGACAAGAACCAACCAACCAAAATCTAGTGATAGTCCTACTGAGAAATAAACTCATACCAAAGAGCTCTTAAAACTTAATAATAATTCCTCCCTCCCTCCCTCCCTTCCTTCCTTCCTTCCTTCCTTCCTTCCTTCCTTCCTTCCTTCCTTCCTTCCTTCCTTCCTTCCTTCCTTCCTTCCTTCCACTTTTTCTCCAGATCTAACTTGTGATTTCATTGGTGTAGGACATTTCTCCCCCCTGTGCAGAGCATTATCATCTTCCCAATACACTACGAAGTTAAATAACATATACAGTGTCACACGAGCAGCATATATCAGAAGCAGGACTTAAAGACTCCGAGGTGTGCCTTTTATTAACTGTAACATACTGCCTCCTACTCTCCTATTAAAAACTGTTCACTGAAGCATCCAAAAGGAACAATGTTAAGGGAAAGTTTTGTATGAAGGAGCATCAGATACAAATAAGCATACTTCAAAGAAACAAAATACTAGAATCTCTTTATTCTCTAGAGGAAAGCTACTATCTTCCTCCAGATACAGGAGGTAGGACTGCTTTATCACCTAGCACTGGTGTTACAGAATGAACTCACTGGAGAATGACAGAACCCTAGCTTGATTCTTAATAACCTTTGCCAGATCTCCTTCTTTAGAAATTCCCAGTTAGTAAAAGGCATACTACCCCACTCCTACCCTGACTCTCAGACCTGATGTCACAAAATAAGGACTAGGTCAGGAAATGGATGGTGATTACTACAGACCTCAATCAACAAAGACAACACTGAGCAACCTGCCAATTTGTTTCTGAAAAGAGACCTTCTTATTCTGGCACTAGAAGAGTTAAGTAGCTAGTCAGGCTCCATTCATCTCTTCCAAATGGAATGTTTGGTGTTCACATAGCTTCCCCACTCTTAGAAATTACTTTTAGAAAACCCAGGGCTGGCAGTAGTAGAAGAGAGCTAAGGATTTTAGAAGAGTAGGATTTGTTTTGAGTTCTGTTTGATTTAGCTGTTGATTCTTCGAAGACCATAGAATTTATTTTCCCTAATTTCAGACTGTCAGAACAAGAAGAAATTATTTTTTTTCCTTTTAGCATTTACATTTTACTTTTGCTTTATTTAAAGATCTGAAAAGGAAGAACAGCTATACCTCAGCAATTGAAACAGTGAGAACATTGTCCAGGGTACAAAATACAATTCTCCATTCTAGTTTCTTATAAAAAATTTACCTCTTCATTTAATAAAGTATATATGATTAGCACTGCTAAGTAAATAATAAATGGATCCTGGCCTCAAGGAGCCTACAGTCTAAACACAGACATATACTCAGAAAATTAATATCAGAAAAAAACACATATCAAGCACCAAAATGTGTTGTACAGACAAAAAGCATAATAAAGAGTTAAATAAAGAGACATTGTTTCAAGCTGGAATGGCCAGGGAAGGTTTAAAAGATAGAGTTAAGAACTATGACTACAAAGAAGAGTAGCAAGATTAGTGGACGAAAAGTAGATACTTGCTAACTTGGGCATTGCTTCTAAGTAGCCTCCTAGAAAAATAAGACCTGGAACAACCCATTCTTGGACTGGAACCTGCAGCACAGAATCATAAATAAATAAAAACCAGAAGGCAAAGCAGAAAATTCCCTCTGTGAGCAAATTGCCTTGACACTGGTATATTTTTTTTTTGCTCGTTGTTAACCTATTCCCTCGACTTCTACAGAAGTCTCTGATTCCAGCCATGAAATTCTGATGATTCTCTGCCTATTCTGTTTTTATGGAAATATCCTTCTGTATCTTGCAGAAATATCCTTCTGTATCTCTGGCTCTCTCTCCTAGAGTCAAACTAATGCATCTCTCCCCTCAAGATACTAGAATACTCTTAGGGTTTGGAGTGTCATCTTTACAGCCACAGTTGAGCTCTAAAAATATGCATCCCCCCATTGTTAGGGGCCTACAACTAGTATTCCAATTCCATTTAACTATTCAACATCAATTAGCTTTTTACCAAAGGCTATATCTGCCTTAAAAACACAGGAAAATACAAACTTTCTTGTAATACCTCTAGAACATCCTTTCCCCTATACTAAGTCTCTGGGAGAGTAACATAAAAACTTAGTTTAATTCCTACATAACCTTGGTCCCACCAAATTCACATCCAGTGCTTGAAGCTTCTGGGTAAATTCTGTCTCATTCACATTTGGGCTGACCCCTCTTGATACTGATTCTGCACCTACTATGAAGTTGGTGGAAGTAACCTAGACTTAAACCCCAGATTCCTGTGGCTCCCTCTCCCAGACTTTCAAAACCTCTAAGGTCAACATGGTCTCCATCCAGCATGTGGTCCAGGCCCTGATTAGACCTCTGAGCCCTAACTTCCAACCCTGACAGGGCTTTCTGAGTCCGTTAACTTTATATTTTGCTTGCCCATTGTTTTAGAAGCCCCATCTCTTCCTGATGACCTGCCTCTCTTTATGACCCCCAACTAGTTCCAGAATCAAAGAATTGCATAATTAGAAGGGACCACATGATAATATATACTAAGATGGAAAAGACTTTGCAGAAATGGATCCCTGCAGACCACATATTGACTTAGAAAACCACAAATTATGCCGTATTGTATTTTTATTTGTTTTGTTAAATGTTCCTCAATGGCATTTAAAGTGATTCAGGTCACTCAAGAATTTTCCTTACCAGAGAAGATAAGTAGCTTAATCACATTAGTAGTATGTGGTAGAGCCAGGATTCAAAACCTCACTTTCTATCCTAAAACCCAGTGCATCACAGTGTCCTCTTAGAGACCATCTAATTCAATGCATATTTATATAAGGATATATTCTACAAAACTATCAAGTGGTGACCCAGTCATTACTTCAAAATCTTTGAGTAAACAGAAACCTACCAACTACCTTGAGGAAACTCAATTCTATTTTCACATGACTTTCTTTAATGGATAGGAAGTTTTGACATAATGTACATGAGCATTTACATATTTCTGTAATGTGTGCCTTTAGTTCCTACTTTGTGGGCCTTCTGTAACACTGTAAGTCCTCCACCCCATTCCACTGCACTATCCTCTCTATTCAAGCATCTCATTCCTTTTCCCATGGCAACTGCAATTAGTCTTCAGCTAAAAGACTCTTCTTCCTAACTAGAACACTTATTTTGATGTCTACTATTACAGGGTAGAAATTTGAGAGTCAGCTGTATACAGTTGTGACAAACAACAAACTAGTTGATTTTAAGGTTCAAGTTAGAAAAAACATTGGAGATGTAGTTGGAAAGTTATGTAGAACCCAAGCTATGGAGGGTTTTGGATGTTTGCCTAACCCATGCAAGGCCGCAGGCAGCCAATAAGACTTCCAAGTATAGTTGGAACCACATTAAAATGTAACTGTTAAATGATTAACACAATAAATAGAAATGGAAAATAATATAGACAATGTTAACTTGTGGTTTTTTTTAAAGTCAAAATGTGACTAGCAAGGATCCCTCTCTATTTCAGTTTGCTGAAATCTGTTGTTCATAGGGTACTAGTGCAAGGATTTCAGTATGGAATTGACAAGACAAAGGTGACATTTTAGATCTACTGAATAGGTTTGAAGGGAGAAAAATGGATGTCAGGAGACAAGCCAGAAGGCAGCTAGTATAATAATGTAAGGATGAGGTAATGAATTACTTAAAATGATAAGGAAAAGAACAATCTGCAAAAAACATGAAAAGACTAGGTAGGTCTTGGTCATTAGCTTTAATATAGAGAACTAAATAAGGAGTCAACGCAGATTCAGATTTCTTAAATGGAAAATGCGGAGAATGGTGATACTCCCTACCTAAGCAGGGAGAATTTTAAGTATGTTTTGTGGCAAAGATAATGGTTTTCTGTTTTAAATATACTGAAATTAGTATGATGGCTGGCCAACCAAGAAGAAATGTCACTGGGCATAAGGAGATATATGACTAATTTAATCCAAGAAATATCTTCAAGTGCTGTCTACAAGCACTATGCCAACTGCTAGATTTATAAGGACAAAAAAATCACCATATGGCGTAAACAAAACAAGCATGTACTTTAAGCACACAAATTGTTCAACGTTGAGTAAATTTCTGTGCCTTGATTGTTTCTATAGAAGGAATTATACCAGACTAATTTTATAAACATTTTCATCTCCAAAATTCTAGGATTGTGTGAAAAATAACTTCTAGTGTTATATATTAATCAATAAAATAGTGAAAAATTCTTGACTGAGAATTTAGAATGTTAAAAAAAAACACTTGGGAATGATTTAGAAAAATTCCTAGTTTCCAACTAGAAAACAATTCATGTCATATACCAATTGCATTATATAATTTATGTTCCAATATCAGCTTCTACATTATGTAATTTGCTATTTAACCATTTTATTCAAAAGACAAGGGATGAAATTCTCTAAAATATTAAGATTATGCAGATGAAAAACTGATACATATGATTTTTAAGCACTATTTTCTTTCATTCAAATAATAAAAAAGGATTTGTATATTTCCACAAACAAGTCTGCAATATCTGATAAAACTAAGTAGCTTATTAAAACTCAAAATTCCCTACATGTAAATTATCTTGTGAATTAACTTAAATTAATAAAGCTAAATTTGCACATTATTAAATTTGCTAACCATTAGTACTTTTGTGAATTATTACATATTACCTAAAAACAGAAATATTGAAACAGTTATATTTTCAGGTGGTCTTCTGAAAATAATCATTGAAGAATTTTCAGTGAATTCACTTAACTCTGTCTAAATATTTCTGCTCACTTTGCATCCTGGTCCATCTTCTGATGAATATCAGGCTACTGGACCCATGATGGCTCTGGAGGAGACAGTGAGGCTGATGACCTTACACAGTCCTCCCTCACTCAAATCAAAGTCAACTGCAAGTCACTTTATCGTCTTGATGTCATGGTACTCTTTGAGAACAAGGACAAACACAACCTATGAGTGAGTAGCAGCTCCTCTCTTCTCCTCTGCTCTCTGTTCCTGTCCTCTGGTGTACACTCCATGGCCAAAAGCTGCCTTCTTTCCTTTGGGCTCACTAGCTATATTTCTTCCTCAAAGATCAAACCTTAAACTCAATTCACTCTGGAGCTTATAGACTAGACAAGTCCTCATACACTTACAATCACTACAGAGTGAATGTAATTACTAAATAGTAATTGTTTCTCTTTTACTCAGGAACCCTGAGGGTCTTCTCATCGCAGTTTGATTTTGTTTTTATTAAAGGGGCCATCCCTTGAGCAACTACTTAAAGAAGCCTATTCATTGAATGGGTGTATCTCACTCAAAGTGAAAATGTGGTAAGACCTTAGCCGGAAAGGGCCAGGGTCTCCCATTGCATCCTGGGTCATCTCCAGTTCTTCTGATGAATATTAGGCCACTGGACCCAGATGGCTCAGGAGAAGAAAGTGAGGTTGGTGACCTTGCACAGCCCTCCCTCACTCAAATCAAAATCAACTGCAAGTCATGTCATTATCTTGATGTCATGGTCCTCTTTGATAATGAAAGACAAACACAAATAATTCTACTTGGATATCTTGTTGTTACCTCTTATCATTAGCAAATCTGAGAAACCAGGCCAACCTTCAACTCCAATGTCCTTAATAGCAGTGCTACTACTCTTCCAGTCGCTTGAGATTGAAAGTTTAGGGTTATTTTTAACATTGTGAAAGAGGTCTCTAAAACTTGACAGGGGCAAGAGAAAGTCAAGTATGACTTTAAGGTTTTTAAGCTAAGAGTTAAAGATAACTTTAAAAAAAAGGCCAGACAGGTTACATGAATGGATAAGTGACACAGAGATAGAATGGACCTCAGAGGTCATTTTCCTCCACTGTCCATCTAAATAGAAACCAATCCTACAAAGTACCTGGCAATCTCAGCTTGAAGACTTTCATTTTATAGGGAAACCAATACGTTTTGAATTAGCTAACTTCATTATTAATTTGTTGATTAAGAAATGTTTCTTTACAATAAGCCTAAATCTATCTTCTACCCACTGTCTCATTCTACATTCTATAGCTTAAGTAATGAGGTGGAAGAGGGAAGTTTTAGCCAAAGAAATGACTAATAGGCTAGTTTGTCTTTGCATGTCTTGGAGCCGAGCACATAGTAAGTGATTATTGATGCTTATTTGATTAAATAACTGCTCTGAGACTCAGTTTCTTCATCTGTAAAAATGGGTACAATAGTATTTACCTTAAAGGATTGAGATGAATGTCAAATGACAATGCATGAATGTAAGGTGTTTTGCCAAACTTTAAATTGCTATATAAATGTTAGCTATTCACTAAAACTTCCATAAGATCCACAAGCTATACATAGTTTTGTTTTTTTTAAAATCATTTTCATGGTATAGTCCCAGAATAACAAGTCACCATGCATTTAGACAATATTCACCGCTACAGAGTGGATGAAATGGAAAGACTGTATTTTTTGTCTTCAAAAAACTAGTACCCTGAACCCCAAACAGGCCATCAAAACTAGTTTAAACAATCTTCCAAAATTACAACCTTGGATTTAAAGCAATGTAATCTGAACTTCAAGCCCACCTCTGATACTTCATAGCTATATCAACATGAACATAGTTGAACCTGCACCAACGTTTCTTCATTTGCAAAATGAGGAAAATATCACTGATTCTGCCTACTCTGATCAGGTATAAAACAGAGAAAGCTGGACTTGAAGCCAAGAGATCTGGGTCCAGATACAATCACATACATATTATATGATCCTAGGCAAGCTTTGTTTAGACAACTGACTACATTGTAGGCACTATAACTCTGGGAAGGTCACTCAACCTCCTCAATGATCCAGTCAAATATTTTAAGATTATAAATTTTAGGGGAGGTACCAATTTGTATTGATAAAAGGATATCCTCATCTGAAATTCCTGGCATCACAAGGAAGCCTCCATATTTATCCCTACTTACCTCCCATAGTTGTCAAGATACCATTTTGTAAACTATAAAATACTATGTAAATCTGAGATTATTTAACCATAAAGATGAGGCATTGGTTTTAGGAAGAAGAGATTGCATTTCATTTTAGACATTTCAAGTCAGAGGAAATGCCAAGGCAAACTGGAAGAAATGTCTAGTAAATGACTGGAACTCAAGAACTGCCTAGAGCACACAGTAGGTTTTGAATAAATACTTGATAACTGATCCCCTCCCACAGCTATAAACCTTCTTTAAGGAAAATGCTAGTGAATTCCTTTGTAACATATGCTAAAAAAAAAAACCCATCAAGTTAACTTTATAAATGTTGACTATTTTTATCCCCATTATCCTTCTGATCCACATTGTCTTTGAGTTTGGAATGTCACCCTTCAGAGATCTGCAGTCTCTCAAAAGCCATTTCATATTTCAAATGGATTTTCCAAACTTGAAATTATTCTCAAAATAGACTGTATGGAACATAAAATTTTCCTTCAAAATTAAAGTCTAATTTTCAAACTGAACTCTTTATTCTTCATAGCAAAGTTTAGAAGTTAGGTAGAAATAAATTAAACTATTTTCCAGTTTACTTCTTTTGATTTTATATTGTTCCTCTTTATGCTCACAATTCTATTAGAGTCAAACTGGTCTGCCAGCTATTTTCCATATACCACATTCAATCTTGTGCCTCCATAGCTTTGCACAAGTAGTCTTTGAAGTCTGGAGTCACTTCCTCCTTCCTTTCACTCCTAGAATCCAAAGGTTCCTCCAAGGCACACCTAGGCTGACACTTTCCACAAGGACTCTTTCCTGTTTGTTATTAGCATTCTCTCTTGAAATTATTGTATTGTTTTCTGTAACACTGTAATAGAATGGTAATAGAATTAGGGTAATACTCTAATAGCCTTCTTTGAAGACAGTGACCATTTTGTTTATATCTTGGAACTGATAGAGCCTTAGAAGGTTATTAATAAATGAATTTACCTGAACAGGAAGCTACTAAATGGATGCATATTAGATATTAGTTTCTTTTCCATTCCAACAATTTTCCATCCAGCAAGATTTATTTGTGTGAATACAGGGTATTCTTAGAGTACTAAATGATACTTGGCTAGTCATTTACATTCATTATATCATAATCCTCACAGAAATGTATTTGTATACATTTGTATACATATATGTATGTATAACTTTGACAGAGGTATACATAACTATCTCCATTTTACAGGTGAGGAAACTGAGTGTCAATGAGGCTAAGGGGCTCATCATGATCACTAATAATTTTCAAAGGTGAAGTTAAATGCAGTTCTTCCTGACTACAGGTCCAGCATTCTTTTTACTTTTCCATACTACTTATTCCAAAATTCATTTTTCATAAAGTTAAAACACCTATATTTTCACCATATTCAGGATTAAGGTCATTGGGAATATGAAGAAATTTATATTTTCTTAAGGGAATTTTGAATGATCACTTGTGAAAATTTTAATAATCAGTCAATGGTTTCATCATGTCATCACAATTTTTAACCTTGTAATGTTTCCTTCATGCCCATAATTCAATCCCCAAAGCAGATGAGTATACTGTGAGTATAAAACAAAACAAAAAAACAGAATGAATGAGTTGTATTGTTCAAGTGTTTCTTCACTGAACACAGAACCTGAAATTCCTCAATATAAACACTAATATAGAGATAGTTAGCAGCCACAGTACTTTGAGGAGATTAGGGGACCTCCTTTTAGAGATACTTGTAGCATAAAGAAGAATTACAATTCTCTGTCATTTAAAAAATATTTTTAATTTATAACATAAAACAAGCATTTTCACAACATGGATGATTGCAAATGCAACTGAAAATCTATTATGTATAATTCGCTATTCCTTTTAAATACATAATAGTTATTATGTAAATTTCCCTTTTTTCCTTCTCTCCTCCCCAGAGATGGGCTACATTAAACACAAATGGGTGAGTTTGTATGTATGTATGTATGTATGTATGTATGTATGCATGTATAAAATATATATGTAAAATTATTCTAAACATATTTCTATTTATCAGTTCTTTCTCTACATGCAGATAGAGTTTTTCCTCACACGTCCCTTATACTTATTTTGTAATAGTAAAAATGACTGATTCACTCAAAGTCATTCTTTAAAAAAAGTATTGCAATGACTCATTTATGACACCTTTTCTATCATGATATGTTCTCAGGTCAGCTAGGTACATAACCTCTTTTGTTTACCCACGTTGCAAGAAATGATTTATTCTTGATCTATATTCTAGTATATTAATATTTTTCTTACATGATCTACATAAATCTTTTCCATGTCAGCTCAACTGTTGTCCTCACAAAACACCCTACCATCTATTCAATGATAAGAAAAAGAATAAATCTTTATACTTCACATATTTTAGACCCTTAGCAGTGTGTGAATCAAATTCATTTTTCTCCCTGAGAACCTGGAAATAAGCCTTGAACATAGTACAAGCTTATTAAATATTTAATAATTGATCCTTGAGAACTATGTTCAAGTTACTTAAACGTGAAAGTCAATTACTTCTGATGTTTTAAACACTGGCTACTAGTTTTGGTTAATTACTGTAGAACATGCATACATACAGATGTGCTTACATAAACTTAGCTATGCCCATAAATATATATGCATCCATACATACTGAGTAGTGCCTATGTGCAAAATAATCCTCTGAAACTAATCGCTCCCTTTTTTTGCTGTATTGGATAAAAATCTAAAACGATATTTATTTAGGAGTAATCATAATTCAGTTCAACATACATCATTTATATACATTATTTGCTACTCTTTTAAGGTTCTAGGGATAAAATGTCAATACGATACGTACAGTATAATGTAAAGTAGGAATAAAGACCAAGCATGGTGTAGTAAGGGAAAGCTCACATATACAAATAAACTCTGAAAGTGAGACATGATGGCTATTTTGATGTAGCGAGGTAGAGCAATGGCTAGAGTGTCAGATGAGTCAGGAAAACCAAAATTCAAGTCCTTCTAACACTACCTGTATGACTGAACAAGTCACAAACTCTTTTAGCCTCCATTTCTTCATAAGTAAAATGGGGATAATAATTATGCCTATCTCACAGAATTGTTGTCAAGATCTAATGAGATTGAAATACTCTTCAAACCTTGAAGTGTTTCATACATACACATGTCTCCTGCTTCCTAACATTTTCCTTTCAACCAGAACTATACTTGGGTAAAGAAAATGAAACAGTAGCTACAGCTAGCTTAGATCCAAGGCGAATAGTTATTGAGACATGCTAAAATATATGCTTATTTCCAGTGTGTGTATATGTATATATGCACCCATGCACATATACCATATATGTATGTGAATACATATATACATGCATGCATATTATATTTGAAAATCATAATTTAGGCAAACATGTATCATAACTTTGAGGGGAACATAAAATTGAGAATATACATTATTTTTTTTGACAATTCTACTGAAAAGGGCTATCATATTCACGATGGCATAGGAAGACTGCTAGCATCTCTCCCCTTGATGTCACGTATCATCGTCCTCTATATAGCTGTCTATCTATCTATCTATCTATCTATCTATCTGTCTGTCTGTCTGTCTGTCTGTCTGTCTATCTGTCTGTCTGTTAGGAAATCAAAGATTTTAGAGTTGCAAGAGATCCTGTAGGTCATCTACTTCAAGGTCCCTATCTTTAAACTAAGGCCAGAGAAGTGAAGAGAACTGATGAATGTCACAAAGACCGTAAGAGTCTTAAGCCTAGATCTAAGCCTAGATTCAAATACAGGTGTTGCTCCTCTAACCCTTGTACTCTGTCTAGTTCTTCTATTTACATTGGAAGAATTAGTTTCAAGATTTAACTTCCTTAATTATTTCTACAACTATTTTTCTTTATGAATATCATGTATGTATTAAACTGTATTTTAATTTTCATTCAAGATTAATGCATTTTTAAAATGTACTTTATAATGGCAGTGGAATCTCTCTCTGGAATTAATTAAGGGATAACCTTTTTCACTTTATATTCTGCAAAGCAATAAAAAGTCCTTCAGATTACCTACTGTTATTATTATTGTCAAAGAAAAACTAAGGTGTTTAATGAATCTTAAAACCCATTTAATGCAAAACAATAGATTATTATTACTATGATACACTAAGCCATAACATAATAAATAAATACAACAATATTTATTTCCCCTCTATCTGGTGATTAATCTAATTTTCTATGTTTTCACTGTATATATCTTTAAGACATAAGATGATAAAAACATGTAGCATCATCATCTTAGAGCTGCAAAGGACCTCCGGGGTCATCTGGTTTACTAACAAAATCCTAAGCTGGAATCCTTTCTGCGTTGTCTCTAAAAAGAGCCTGTGCTGATGAACTCTGGTGAGAAGGGCACAAATCACCTCCTAAAGCAGACCACTATAATTTTGTGGTTGTTGCTTGGTTACTTTCAGTTGTGTCTGACTCTTCCAAACTCTTTTATAGTTTTCTTGGCAGAGATACCAGCATGGTTTACCATTTCCTTTTCTAGCTCATTTTACAGATAAGGAAACTGAGGCAAGCAGCTAGTAAATGCCTGAGGCTGGATTTGAACTCAGATCTTCCTGACTCCAAACATGACACTCTATCCACTGCATCACCTAGCTGACCCCAGATTTTCAAATACTGAGCAAAAATCTGCCTCCCTGAAGTTTCCACCCATTGATCCTAATGGTGCCATTTGGGACAAGCAGTACACGTCTAATCCTTCCTTCATATGACAGGATTTCAAATATCTAAAGACAATTATCATACCCTCTCTAAGTTTTCCCTGTTCTAGGTCAAACATTCCAAGTTCTTTACACTGATTCTTCTGAGGTTCTATTTCTGGTCAACCCTCCTTGGTTATGCTCTTGCTTAGCAATGTGGCACCTTAAATGTGGCACTGACACTGCCATATAATACTCTAGATATGGTTTGACTAAGAGGATTTTAGTAGAACTATGAACCTTTATTCTGGACACTAAATTTTCATTAATGTAGCCTGAAAAATCCCATATCTTTTTTCCCACTTACATTTCTGCTTCATATTGTGTTTTGCAATCACTTAAAATTCCCCAGCCTTTTTTCCAATGAACATGGCTCTAGTCTCATCTCTCACCCATGCATTTTTAGTGTTTTTTGGAACCCAAGTGAAAAATTATTTCTATGAATTTTAGATTTATAGATTTGGTCCATGAACCTAGTCTGTTGAAATCTTTTAAATCCTGACTTTGATATCTAATGGATTGGCTATTCATCCTGGCTTTGTGCCATATGCACATTTAATGAGAATGTCATCTCTGCCTTTATCTAAGTCACTTACAAAAATTTTGAGTGGAAAAGAATCAACAATCAAACCTATAGCCTCTAGCCATGGAGCTGAGTGATTAAATTCCTTTCTTTGAGTTAAGTCATTCAACCAGGTCTCTATTTAACCCATCAACCCATCTTTGCAACTCATAAAGAAAGACTTTTTTCAAATACCTTATTGAAATACAAGTATATTATCTATGACATCTCCCCATTGTACATCCTAGTAGTGCTTTAAAAAAAGGCAGGATTTTTCTCTACCTTGACTTCTTGATGAAGGCATGTTTTCTTGCCCCCATTTTTTTTTCATTTTAATTACTCACAGACTAATGATTTCTTAATCATTAATGATTTCTAGAATATTCCGACAAATTAAAACCAAACTCAGTCAAAAATGTGAAGAACACCCCTGCTTTTTTGAAAATAAGGATAATTTTTTCTCTTTCCAATCATAAAACATCTTTCCTCTTTTCAGTTTTTCAAAAACAACCGCAGCTCACTAATCACAACAGTAAAGTCATTTCTGAATCCTAGGATATAGTTGTCTGGGCCTGGAGACCTGAACTGATTAAGGACAGGTTAGTGTTCTTGGGCTTCAGCCCATCAAGTCTAAATGATATTCAGAAAGCTATCTTTTAATGTAAAGATCCCTTGTTCACTTATTTTTTTTGTTACCCTTATTGCTACTTATATTCCAGGCATTTTATTTACTGTCAGAGGCCCTGAGTATCATCACTGCTCCTTTTCCCAGCTATTTTCTCCTGTGAAATACAAGACACCTTCCCTATTCTTCTTACTTTTGTTCCTTCTATACTCTTTGGTATTTTTCTTGGGGGAGGGATATAGGAAGTTTTCTCACTGCCCCTTCATTTTAAATATAAAATTCTCTTGAGAGGATACAGCAGCCTCCAGGAAAACACATCTTTTTTTTTCCTCTCTATACTTCATCCCTAAAAGCCTTGATCTCAAGCCATTACCATGAAATCTAAATCTCATGAACCAAAACAAACCAAAATGAACCAAACCAATCAAATTCGAGACATCTTTCCCTTCTAAAACTCCTACCCTTAACTGGAAGCAGTAATGAAAATACAACTGTGTCCCCAATTTCTTAAATTTCTGCTCAGGAAGTTAGAATCTTTAGAGATGCATTCTATGTTCCTCTTTGCATGATTTTTAATACCCACCTGAATCACACTACAAATGGGTAGTTGTGATCTTAATTAAGAAATATTGAAATCTTTTTATCACTTCCTGGATTTATGCGTCATGAAGGCAGCATATTTTCCTCCTTGCTCATCCTGGATGTACACTTCTTTATATTTCATGACAAAGCCATCAACCATCAGGACTTGTCTCTGCTCCTATAAGCAGTATTAGATGTACTCTTTTCTGGTGCTACATATATTGTTATCATTATTTCACAGTGTACATGAATTTGCTCCTGTCTGATGGTGCAGTAGTCCTTTTTCCCCTACCTTATATTCTTCTGTTCTTTAAAATCAGTACGTTTGGATTTCCCTTTGCCTTCTCTGATTTTTCTTCTGGCTTTTTATGAAATATTTAATTCTTACAGAGAAGCATAAGAATAAAGAAGCATTTTTCTAAGCATTTCATGTTCTCCTTTAGTAGGAACACCCATCTACATCTATGCATATGTAGTTCTCATTTGATTCTGGAAGAAACACAAATATAGTACGGATTGCTCTAGTCATTTCAACATCCCCTTGACTTCCTTACCTGCTGAAACAGATATCATTAGTCCTCTGTGGATATGTTTATGACTAATTCTCAGAGTTGGGCTTTTTTTTTTTTCAGCAAATTGACTTTTTAGGCGGTGGAGGTTGGGGAAAAGGGATATCTATTCTTTTGTTGTATGTACTCCTATGCCAGGGATCTTTTCCATAGGGTATTTTTCCAGACTTTATTACATCTAACCCCACTCTCATCCCATTTTCGGGCACTTCTATCCCAGGTACCTCTCATCTACAATTAACAGATTATTACCAAAACCCTAATGCAAAGAGCAACTATAAAAAGGTGTAGTATGAGGGAAGGTATTCTGAAGAAATCTATCTGTTCTATCTTCTCATTACTGGTCAGATACTTAGTTGATATATGTTTGTGCATTGTGTCTTTTCTCAGCTTTCATCTTTGAAACTGTAAATAATATATGTATCTAAAAAGTCAGTATATATAACAATATTTTCTGTGACTAAAGGTAAAAGAGAAAAACTGATTTGGGAAGAAAACGAATTGGAAAACACAGATGGAGGCATCAGGAAAGGACTAAGAAACATTTACATGTTATATTTAATTTTGATGAGATGTAGTTTTATGCAAATTATCTTTCTAATTAGTTTAATTGCATGAGGCTCACTGCAACCTATTTATCCTTTATATATCTTGGGTAGAATCAAATCAATTGCTGAATGTCATCACCTCAGGAAAAAATAATATTGGTTAAGTTTAGGTATTGTTGCCATCTGTGCTTCTGCCTATGAGCATAGGCTCGTGATTGTCTAGATATGTTTCTTTCCACATCTCACCTTTCTCCTCCTAACCTTCAGAGCCAAATGTCCAACTCTTAGGGAAGTTGAATAATAAGTTAACATTTATAAAGCACTTTAATGTTTGCAAGTCACCTCACATATATCAATTTATCTGTTTTTCACAACAACCCTGTGAGAAAGAGGCTATTATTCCCACTTTTCAGATAGGAAATCTTGAGATATATAGAGGTAAAGTAACTTGCCTTTTCCCACAAAGATAGTAAATATCTGGGGCAAGGTTTGAATGTTCTAACTTTAAATCCTGCACCTAATCTACTACTCTATCTAGCTATTCCACTAGTATCTCAAGATCAATATATTCAAAATCTAACTTAATGACTTTCTCTTTAATTTTTTTTTCCCTTGGGGCAGCTAGGTAGTGCAGTGCATAGAGTATCAGCCCTGAAGTGAGGAGGACCTGAGTTCAAATCCAGCCTCAGATGTTTGCCCCTTACTAGCTGTTTGACTTTGGACAAGTCACTTGACCCAAACTTGCCCCTCCAAAAAGCATTTTTTTTTCTTCTTGCCTTTTTTCTGTAAATAAAGAAATCCATTTTCTAATCACTCAACCATGAAATCTGTCTAACTCTTAGCTAGGCTATTATAACTATCCATGTCCTGCTCTCCACAATTCAGCTTCTTCCCACTCCAAACCATATTACTTATGCACCAAAGACTGTTAAATCATTTTTTAAATTTTATTACATCACTTTTCTGCTTGCATATGTCCAGTGGATCCATTAAGTCCCTCCAGGAAACTTTCTATGATTCCTTCTCTTGAACTTTCATTCTTTATACTTTCTTATGAATTTTATCACATTTTCATGGCATCTTTGAATTAGAAAGAACTTTATTTAATCAAATTCAGGGATTCTGAACCTGAGGTCTGTTCAAGGTCACATGCCAAGGTATGGCAGCACCAAGGCTAGAGTGCACATCATCAGACTCCAAGTTATTTCATACTGCCTCTCCATGTTGCATTCTACAAAGGGAATTCATAGGCTCAAAGATAAGAAAATACTGGATAAATACAAAATTTTTAAAAAGTGATTTGGTGGCAGAAATTGGAATAATTTTTATCCCTCACCATCCTGTTCTTATGTCTCTGTGCCTTTGTTCACATCATCCTTTAAGCCTGAATAAACATTATACTCATCTCCATCTCCTTTGGAGAGAGCTTTCTTCAAGGCTTAGTTCAGGTATCAACTCTTCCAAGGAGACTTTTACCTCCCCCACCATATTTATCCTTGATCTTTCCTTCTCAAATTTCCCACACCACATTTCCCTGAGCTCTTACTTAAAACATTTTCCTGTATGCCACAATTAAATATGTATATGTCCTTTTCTTTCTAGTAGACAGGAAACTCCTGGGAACAAGGTCTATGCAGAATACACTTACCAAATGAGTCAACTTTGCAAGTTTAAAGTGCTATGTCAATGCTAACTATTACTGTTGTTGTTGCTACTGTTATCTGTAAGCCAGGGACTGGCACATAGGGCTTTAATAAATGTTTGTTGAATGTAATATAATTATTAAAACAAAATTTTAAACATTTTTATATGTTCAAATATTATACAAACATTAATCAGAACAGGGGCTGTTAATTACACTGGGATACTTATTGTAGTAACATATATCTGTGAAACTAAAATGTTCCCAAAGTCATAGGTACATGAGATTACTGATGAATTAAATTGGCAGTGCCATTAGTCTCATAATTTAGCCAACTGTAACATTTCTTTTAAATGGAGACAGGAAAAGAAAATGTAATTAAGGATAGTTCTACATTGCTGAAATTAATTAGATGATAGTATAAAATTCAGGTAATCAGAGCCTTTATCAGGAGGAGAGAATTTTGTACTTTTCTCTTAGGGAAGAGTGAAATATTCCCTCTTTCTTAAATATCAACACAGAACTTCCAAACCAATTTGAATATGATGATTGTGTGGAGTATTTGATTTCTTTTGCTCCTCTTTTCTTTTTTTCTTTTTTTTTTACCAAATGTCTCAAGAAACTTTCCTGCCAGAAAGTTTCCTAAAAGGCATCAGATTTTTCTACACTAAAAAATTCTTAGAAAAATGTAAGTAGGTCAGGGAAGATTTGGATGTAGATTTAAACTCCTGCTGTGGTCTACCAGATATTTCTGGTTTCTCAAACACATTTCTAACTTTGGAGGATGCCTGTTTCAGAGAAGTTAGGAATCAGTCACTGTGCCCATCAGGTAAGGATATGAAGCAAACCATTTGGAAAAATACTTTACACTAAAAAATTATGTATTTCACACATTTTACATAGATTTAAGAATGTGTCTTTAATGCATAGGAACAACAATAAGAAAGTTAAGGAGAACATATGCCCTTTCCCTCTAAAAGGAAATTAAAGGCTAATTTCATATATAAGTCGTATAAAATTATATTCTTACCTTAATTTCTACTTAACTTATTTCCACTGTTTCTTACTACAAGTACTAACCTTGAATGATTCACATGTGCTATTTCACACTATATTATGGTTCTCTTATTTCATGTAATCCCATGATAGACAAAATTTTAAGAATAATAATATTTCAGTGAATCTCGTATTTTGTAAACTCCCTGAGGAAAAAGTTTGGGGTTTTTTTTGGTATTTTTGCCACCTGGCCAATTACTGCCATACACTCAACTCCTGATGTCTATTGAATGACTAATTGGTAACTGTATATGTATAAGTTATGTTTAGGAAATCATAGTATATATATGTATATATATAATATATATGTGTTTGTGTGTCTATGTATATGTACATACATATACACATATGCATTTGTGTGTATGTGTATGCACAGAAAATTAGTATTCAAAATGGACACTTCAGGAAGACCATCTAGGCGCGTTCTATAAAAGAATGCACTGGGAAAAAGGACACAGTAAGTGAATCAAAGTTCAGACAAAGGAAGGATCCTGTTGCAAGGAAAATTTGCCTAGACAGAATACAAAACATTCACATAGGCTCAGTGTCCAATTGCTCTTCAACAATTTTATATATATATATATATGTATATATGTATATATGTATGCATTGCACACATAACACATGTATGTATGCACTAATACAAATATATTCTCACACAAAACGCATACACATAGGCAGAGAGTTATTTAAGCATGTTTATAATATGTATGTATATATGTATACACACATACATATGTGTGTGTGTGTATGAAATACTGGTATTATATAATGTTAGTATCAGAGATACTAGCATCACCAAAAATTTTAAAAGATACCAGCCTATATAAGATGTTTCCATTATTTGTTTGTTAAAGTCACAATCCAATATTCAAAATTTGTATTCTATCAATTCTCAGTTCAGAAGAGATTTTTATCTGACATTTCATGATGTACCACATTAGGATGGAGGAAATTTTGTGGATGTTGCACAAATTACTATTACTCAATTCTTAAGAGTTATTATCAAAGAGGGATTCCAAGTAATGACAAGAAATGTGTGTTCATCCTTTGTTGCCAAGGAAGACCATGCCATCAGAGAAATAATAACATGATTTGCACTTGACTGTATTTTGAGTGAGGGAGAGCCGTGCAAGTCACCAGCCTCACTTCTTCTCCAGAGCCATCTGAATCCAATGACCAGATATTCATCAGGATGAGTGGAGATGACCCAGGATGAGGCAATTGGGGTTAAGTGACTTGCCCAAGGTCACACAGCTAGTGAGTGTCATCAAGTGTCTGAGGCGAGATTTGAACTCAGGTCCTCTTGACTCCTGCACTGATGCTCTATCCATTGCACCACCTAGCTGCCGCCAACAAGAAATGACAGAGTTTGAAAGAAAGACTTGGAGAAGAATAAAGCATTTTTCGTGGTCATGGCTTCAAGCAAGTAACCCTATGGAGAGAATCTGAACTGAATGCTTCTGGAATTATCAATATTTAATAGAAACAAAGTTTTTCAATCTTATTGCTAATTGTGAGATATCTGATTTCCCCCACCATTACCTGACATTTATTTCAGATAATTATTTAATGAACAAGTGTTTATTAGGTTGAGGCAATGGAAATACAAAGACAGAAAGAAAACTGTCACTGACCTTAAGAAACTTACATTCTCCTCAATGATGAAGCACATCAGTGCTTTGAGATAGACTCAGGAATTAAACCTTGGGTATTGACCATTTTCTAGACAAGAGATTTATACTAATAGTTCCAAACTCTCATTACAATGATTTCAATGCCCATTGTTAATTTAATGTGTATCTAATTCTCTTAAATTTGTCCTTAAATGATCCACATATTTCTTGTAAGCAATTTACTGGCATTTAAAATCAATAAATAGTATGGTGTAAAACACTTTCTTCATAAAAGCATACGTTTTAGCGCCTAAGACTTGAGGAGATTAAATGCCATATACAAAAAAGTATTTTGTATCTAAAACTTAAAAAAAAAATCTTCAGCAACATGATACTTAAATTCATGACAGGCATGTCTTCCTAATTAATTGACTTCACCGAACAGAGATGTACAAAGATATAGCAGTATATTTCTTTGTTGATGTACAGAAGTTCCAGAATTACAGTACCAAACAAATCACATTTTTTTTCTTTTTAGAGCCAAATAGTAGCAAATCCACAAAAAAATTACTCACAGTTTCTGAAATTTAGTAAGTCTTACATTACTTCAAGGATTCATGATTTAATGAGCATGAGTACTTTCTTAAGAGGGGCTGAAAGCTAGTCCCTTCAATGTTAGTACATGATATTCTGAATAAAGAAAACATCCACTAGTGTCCAGCCATCTCAAGATGAGCTTCTCTGAAGGCAGGGAGGGTTTCAGATATAAGGTGTAAAAATAGTAGTCATGTCCATACTTTTTGGCTTGTTTCAACCTACCACAGTTTATACTTTGCATCAAGAACTCAGTCAGCTTAATTTGAGAAATAAAGCAGTTTATCCATTTTACAGGGAGAGCAAATACAATATGTACTCAGATTAAACACACACACACACACAGAGTAATTTGAAGTGTGGAAAAGAATTCACAAGTAAGGGGCATAAGGGAGTCTAAATCTAAGAAAGTTAAATATATATTGAGATTTAAAAGAAGATAAGGATTCTATGAGGAAGAGGCAGAGTAAAACTTTAGTGGAATTATTCATTAGTATTTCTATTAATACAAATACATTAAATTTTTACCACTTTTTAAAAAACAGATCAAAACAACAAATATTCATTTTACACAGCTAAAAATATAAATAGAATGAAATAAAACTTAATAAGTAATTCTGACATTTGACTCATGTATGATGTGCATTGTAAAACACTAAGTTCCACTGTATTCAGTTTTTGTATATTTCACATTTCATAGTTTGTCCTCATAAGAAAATGCAAGTTTGGTACTCTAAATATCCTTATATCGTCATCATCATTAATTATGGACATGCTATGTCCATAGAGAGAAATATATCAAAATGGTAGGTCTTTGGGTACAATGACAAAAAATAAAATGGTCCCTACTCTCCAGGAGCTTACATTCTGGTAAAGGAGAACTTCACCATAAGAATGTAGCCTGTCTTACAGGACCATGCTAATTCCTCATATACAAATTACCACTGATCATAATTCATGGTTGATTTATGTGCTGCACAATTTACCTTGCCTTATCTTTTTCACCCAAGGGTAACAATTCCAATATGACCTAATTTAGGATATTTTCTACAGTAATTGGCTAAGGTATTAGATACAGGTTGTAACAATTGATAACAAACAAGGTGTTGCCGCCATAGCAGAACAAATTAGTTAGAGACAAAGCAAATTGAAAAGTGATAACTATTTAAGAAAAAAAGAGTATTAATTATTGGAGGAAACCTATGTTAATTGTTTTTAATTATAATTTTTCTATATTTTGTGCAAAAAAACCTTCCATAGAAGTTAATGAAAACTCTGTTTTGAGAGATGGAAAAATCAGGCTCATATTATGGAAGTTTATTAGGTGAGAAAACTAATTAAAAACCAAATCTTATATAGACAAAGTAGAGCATTAATAAAAATGCATGATTTTAGATGATTTACATATTCTAGAGAGTATTCTGAAATTAAGACCTGAAATATAAATATTTAAGCCTATTAAATTGATGAATGTGAAAATATTGGAACGAAATTGGTATTTTCATTTTTAATGAAGAAATGTGGAAACAGCGTGCTCTGATTCTATTGATGTTTTTAGATACGACCTATATAATAAGAACTTAGAAAAGATTTTTAAAAAATAATCTGTTAATTCCAAATAAAAGCTTTGGAGGGTAAAAGGATTTTTAATTTGGATCTACTAACATCTTTCAAGAGAGGAATTATATAATTTAAGCCAAGAAAAAAATAAAAGGATTTGTAATCTATACACAGCTGTTTTCTTTTGTTGCATCATAAGGTAAATGCAGATTACAATTTAGTCCCTTGAGAATTACTTTAGAGGAGAGAAAATTAACATAATTTATGGCTTATTTAATAAACAGTTATCTCTAATGACAAAACACAAGGTAATATATCTTTATAGTTTTTTTTTTTAATTTGAAGATTAAATTTGTATTACTTCTTTCCTCTGTAAATATCTAAATTGAATAATTACCTTTTAATGGTTTTAAAAAATCAAAGTTCAAAATTAAAAAAAATAAATTGAAGTCTATTACAAATGAATTTTCACTATCTTTGATGGTTCATAGTAATTTTAGGTGTTTATGTTGTCCAACTTCTCACCCAATGCATAAACTGTCTGAGTAACTTTCACTACAGGAATACTGAAAAGAAAAGAAAGAAGAAAACATGGCCCCTGTATCTTTGCCAAAAACAAAAAATGCTTCTGGGAAAGTTATCTGGCAAAATTATCATCAGTAGACAGAGCTCTTCAGTCTCATCTTGCTTTTACTTTTCCTTGTTTTTTCAGGGGGCATCTATTTATGGTCCTCACATCGTAGTCTGCCCTTCTAACCACCATCACAGGCTACACTAGAAGATCATAGTTTTACATATTTAGAGTAAGAAGAGAACAGAGGGGTTTTGGGGGATTACAAAAGACCTCAAAGGCAATCTAGTTCAACCTTCTCATTTTACAGAGAAGGCAACTGAGAGTCAGAGAGGTTACATGATTTGCCCAAGGTCATATGGATAGTAAATATGAGGAAAATATAGCAATAAAATAATATTTTAAAAATCAGGTCCTTCTAACCCCAGAGGGAGTGCTTTATGTCACTGTACTAAGAGATAAATCTCTGTATATATGAGTATGTCTGTCTGTGTGTATTCATATATATAACACACACACACACATATGAAGATGACACACACATACATACTCAACTATGAATACTAGAAATTATTTTATGACCCATTCCTAATGTGGTTCTTTGTATACAGTGAATGCTTTAAACATACTACTTCAATTGAAAACAAGTTGAAAATATAGTGGCTAAGCTTCTTGACTGAAATTTTAAAATTCAGTATAATATTCCTTAAAAAAAGATAAACCTCTCATTTCCAGATGTTGCTTTGCAAGGATATCAATGAAACTTGGGCTGGATTTTTGTTTGATAATATAACAAATTAGCATAAAGTGAATTGTATAAATTTGTGATGCTACTACCTACCAGAACATACTGTGAGCATAGAAATCTATTCAAAGTAATTATTTTGCTAAAAATAATACATTTAGCAACTATTCTTAGCAAAGTAAAAAATAAACTGTGAATGATATATTTCCTTGCATTCAAATAAGATTTGAGCAATATATAATGTCACATATGCATTCAGTTGGTGCTATGATTTATTGTTAGAAGCAGTGTGGTGCTGACCCAAAATAGTCATTGAGTCAGCAAGATGTACATATGTTCTTATTGACATACATTAGCTGTGTGATTGCGGTCAAGACACTTAACTTCAAAGTGCCCTTAACTTTGAAGTAATTCTCCAGAACCATATGTTGCCTAAAGTAGTAGATCTTCCTTGGCAAAGGGGATTTCCTAAGTGGGAATATCTGATACCAAGGAAATCACATACATATAATATAGTATTTATTATCCATAATAATTAAATGTTTAATCCCAAATAACTGATAGTGATATCACTCCTATCTATTGAGATTTGCAATGTATTATATCAGTTCTTTCAAACCTGTGGTACATGGAAACTCAGTGCTCTATAGAACAGAGATTCTGTGAAAACTTTGATGTACATAGTAATTTCCCACCAGAATATTAAATATGAAATTATGTATATTCCAAAACACTATAAGCAACAGTTTTCTGGCATGAAAATGGGCTTATTTTCTCTTACTTCAAAATTTCCCCACTCTTTCCTTTATCCTGGAAGTAATCTATACCCAGGCCCTTCCAACACCACCTGTACTTATTGGTTCCATTAATATATTTGATGCTGAAATTATGTTGGAAAATATTGAATTATGTGACTTTTTGGCAGCCAGCTTGCTTTCTTATTTGTTTTTATGCGGCTAATAATAAAATTCATTTTCATTCCCTGGTCACCCACTAAGTGATTAAGCAAAAGGAGCTCACAAACACATTAAAGCTAACATTGTATTTGAGGCTTGGGGTTATTAAAGCTTCTGCCAAGAAAGTGTCCATCAAGAGAAATCTTTGACGCTATCAGTGCCATCCAAAATGTTAAACATAGGACTCAAATGCATTCTAGCTGAAAGTATTAAGTAGGATTTATAAGCATTATAAAAAAAGCTTTTTTTCCAGGACTTAACAAAATGACATTTTGAGTACTGCACAGCATTAAACATTTATAAGCCTATAGTTTAATGTAGGCAACTAAATGTGGCACAGTGGATAGGATGTCAGGTCTAGAGTGAAGAAGACTCGTTTTTCAAAGTTCAAATCTGGCCTCAGAAACTTTGTAGTTGTGTGACCCTGGACTAGTTACTTAACCCAGTTTGCCCCAGTTTCCTCATCTGTAAAATGAGCTAAAGAAGGAAATGGAAAACCTCTCCAGTATTTTTGCTCAGGTGACCCCATTTGAGGTCACCAAGAGCCAGACACAACTGAACAACATGATTTAATGCATGAAATACTCAGGTAGTATAAATAGGCATCACTTAAGCATGACTAAAAAATATTTAGACTTTTTTTTTGCAGATATGCCCACACACACACACGCACACACACACACACAGACACACACACAGAACACAAATGAGTATTATCTTTCAAAAGAAGTCACCGTGAGAGAAAAAAAAAATGTTCCAAATACTCACTGTCTTCCACCACACATTTTCTAACATCAGTCCCTTGATATGTCTTTGGTACAGAAAGCCATTTTAGGGTGTTTGTTTATGGGCAGAGAGGGGGAAAGAAGGTCAGCATTAAGAATGAATTAGCTCCCCTTTTATGAAAAAGGATCTCAGAGCTTAAAAGCTCAGCAAGGCATGATTCAGAATAGGAACAGTCAGTTTAGATATGAGAAAATGAATACTAGGGAAAAGTTCATGGTCTGAAGCATCTTACTTTCATACCAATCTGTAAAGCTGCAGGGACTATATGTGGGAGTCTAGATCATAGGGCCCTCCCTCAAAGCTGCTGGGGTAAAGAAAGGAATAACAATAATGGTAATGGTTGATGTTGATATTGCACTTTAGGTTCTGCAAAGTGCTTCATGTATATTACCTCAGTCTGATCTTTACAACAACCCTACAAGGTAGGTACTACTGTACCTGTTTAAATGAGAGGGATCTAAGCCCAGAGATGCTTGTTAAGTGACTTGTTCAGGACTTCACAGTTAGTATCAGTGGCAGGATTTGATTTCAGGGCTTCATGACTTGAACTCAGCACTCCATTCACCATACCTCAATATTATGTTTAGAATATGTACTTCTAAATGAAAAATTTCTGAGTCCCTCTCCTGTATTCTCTACTGAAAAAAAGGGACTGGTTATGTCAAGAAAGATACAAACTGACACAGATGGATCTGGGGTAAGAATGAAGTAACTGACAATAGCTCGACAGACAGTGCGAATGGTAGATCCATGACGCCTATTAAATGTAATACATTGTAACTGTAAGCTCTTCTAAAGCAAGAACTATATAATATGCTTCTCCTGTATCTTGAAGATGTTAGGTGACTCAGTGCATAGAGTTCTGGGCTTGGAGTCAGGAAGATCTGAATTTAAATCCAACCTCAGACACTTTCTATCTGTGTGATCCTGGACAAGTCACTTATCTCTTCTTGTCTTAATCTACTGGAAAAGGGAATAATGAAACACTCCAGTATCTTTTCCAAGAAAACTGTCCATAAGATAACAGTAAGACACTACCAGAGACTGAACAGCAATCTGAGCTGTGAATGTCAACTGAGAAAATATTTGTAAATATTTTAAAAGGAGTGACTGGCATATGGTAGGTGCTTGAAAACTGTCTGTTCTCTTCTTTTCCTTTTTCCCTTCCTGTATCCCCTACATAGTAAGCTCCCGAGACAACAGGTTTTCAACAAGTGCTTGCTGAATTGGGTTGGACTGAGTTAGGTAGGTTAGGGAAGGTTCAGGGACTATTAATTACCCTACAATTGTATGTCAGACCAAATTTGAGGCAAGACAGTATAATCTTTTCCCCTCACTTGAAACTATTTTATTTTTTTCTAATTACATGTCAAGATAGTTTTCAACATTTACTTTTATAAAACTTTCAGTTTCAATTTTCTCTCACTCCCTCGATCCTCCCCAAGCAATCTGATATGGCCTATACATATACAATCACATTAAATATATTTCTACATTGGTTATATTATGAAAGAAGAATCAGAACAAAAAGAGAAAACCATGAGAAAGAAAAAAAACAACAAAAAAAGAGAAAGTAGTATTCTTTGATCAACTTTCAGATTCCATAGTTCTTTCCCTGCATGTGGATAGGATTTTTCATCTGAATCTTCTGGAAGACAGTATAATCTGGAGAGGTAGCATGATAAGCTGGCCTTTCTGGAAGGAAGGTCTCCCTTCAAGTCCCATATATGACTCATATTGGTTGTTCCATCAAGAGCAAGTCACTTCACTAAGTGCCTCAATCTAAGAGTATGAACTTGAAAAAAGGTACCATTCCAGCCACAGTGACTGGGGCTTTCTACACCAGGAATCTGCTTACAGTGAAGATACATAGGTTTAGACCATAAATAAATAGATTAATAATTTTTAAGTTTCTACATACACATGTCTTTTAAAAGTAAGCATAACCAGCAACCTAAAAAGTGAAAAGAGCATGTTTCTAAGAATTAATTGTTCCCTATATACATAGAATATTTTCTTCTGGGATAAGCCATTTTAGGAAGATGACACAAGAAAATCTGTTTTAGAAGGAAAATGTTCATCTAAAGGAGAATTATTATACAATAGAAAGAACTGCCTTTGAAATAAAAGGATTTCAGTTCACATAGTACCTATGGTACCTAGCATTTCTTTTACTTGTCCAAGTCCCTTAACCTACTTAGGCCTCAATTTCCTCATCTTTAATACAAGCTATTTTAGCTAAATGGTCTCTAAGGTTACTTTTAGCTCTAAATCTAAGAAAAAAAAATAAAAAACCAACAAGCAGCTTCAGAAGGAACATACATTAAAGAATTCATGAAATAATGGCCTAAAATAATCTGATCATTCTAAATGTGTTTTATAAGCAAATAAGAGAAATTTTCCAGAGGATAAGACACTCAAGAATTGTACCAAATTACTTCCTAAAATAACAAGATCTCACAGTTGAAATAAAAAAAAAAAAACACCATTAAACCAGAGCATTATGTGCAAGGCACAAATGAAAAGCAGACTACTTTAGTATGGATAAAATGTATGTCCATCAGCAAAGGACAGAGACTGGAGAAAAAAGTGACAGGTCCGTGGGCAGTGGTAATAAGAGCTGATAAAGAATGTAGTTTACATTCAATCAACATGGAATGGGTTTCAAATCACAGGGAGCATCTTCAAGAGCATCATTTTTATGAAGAAAAATGAGCCTCCTTGTCCCTTATTTTCTCATTTTAAAAAAAAGATCCAGAGAAGATTCTTTAGACTTTAAAAGAAACTTTTTTTTTTTTTACTTATACTGCGCTGGTTTTTCTTACCTGAAAAAAAGAAATATGAATCTTCTGGCAATTTGTTTCTTTTGAGCTATTTCCCTCTATCACTGGTATCACTAAAATTTTCTCCGAGATGCTAGCTTAGCTTTTGGGCTTATCAGAAACTTCATCTATTATAGCCTGAATCATTAATTGACATCAAGTATGACATATGATTTTCTAATGAAGATGAGCTCCTTTAAAACAGGTAGGTAATCAAGAACACAAAGTTTTCTCTTCACAGAAAATTAGTAATATAATCTTTGCTGCTTATAGCTTTAAAGTTCAAAGTATTTTGCCCACAGAAAGTCTGTCAAATGGGTAGTATACCTTATGTATATTATCAACACTTTATAGAAGAGTAAGTTAAGAGTCAGAGAGATAAAATAATTAGATCACAGTCACACAGGTAGACAGACATAAAATTTGGAATGTAAGTCCAGGCCTTTGGGCCCCTAAATATGAGGTTCTTAGCTGACAATGATAGGGGCAAGTGAAGTATGGAAAACTTTAGGAAAGATGGAAGGAAATGGCCAATGTGGGAAATGAGATTGAGAATCAGTTAGGGAGGAATAAAAAGATTAACTTGCTGTTGTTGAAATGAGATAACATAAAGTTTGAAGCACTGAGAGTCTTCCTCCAGCCCCACTTGTCAGCCCAATAAGGAGCAGAGGAAGTAGACAGTGGGAATAAATCAAGTCTGAGGTTTGGCAAGGAATGAGTCAGAACAGCACTATGAGGCAAGAGATTAGAGCATAATGTAGAGTTGAATTGGTTCACTACAGTGTTAATTTCTAGAAGGAAAGAAGCAAAATATTAACAGGGGTTGCTGGTGTTTGACTTTTGTCATTGAAGACCAATGACATTATGATGTTAGGGTGAGGGTATGGTGTGTTTGGTTGTGGCTGATCAGTTCAATATTAGTTTGGAAGACACTACCACAGACTGGACACAAATGATCCATTAGCACATTTAGGGTGGAGGTGGCTCTGGATCTGAACAGATCATGTTTTCTTTGTGCTTCTACAATTCCACTTTGCTCATGGAATACATTGCCTTCTTTGATTTGGGGACATCAAGCTGGGCGTAGCTGTGCCAGCATTTTCCATGTCACATAGACAATGCTTAAGCTCTTCAGATACACTGAAAGTGTCCTTACACCACTTCATCTGACAACCATGTGAATGCCTGCCTTGTGCAAACTTTCTGTAAAATAGTCTTTTGGATAAGTGTAAGTTGGTATCCAAACTACATGGCCAGCCCATTGGAATTGCTCACTCTGCCACAGAGTTTGAATGCTTGGCAGTTCAGCTCTAGATCTCTGTATCCAGTGCCTTATCTTGGGAGGTAATCTTCAGGCTCTTCCTGAGACAATTCAAGTGGAGGTGCTTCAGTTTTTTGGCATGGTATTGACAGACTATCCAGATTCCACAGGCATAGAACAGTGAAGTCAGCATAACAGTTCTGGAGACCTCCAGTTTGGTATGCAGCCTCTCCTCTCCCACACCTTCTTTCAAAGCTTACCAAGCACCAAACTATCTCTGGAAATATGTGCATCAAACTTATTATTCATGTGAACAACCATGCAGTAACTACCAAGGCAAGTGAACTTATCCACAGCATTCAAAATTTCTCCATTTACTGTGACCAATGGTTCTGTATATGTAGTGTTGCCTGGTAGAGGACCTTTGTTTTCTTGGTGTTGATTGTCAGGCCAAAACTAATACAGGCAGCAGAGAATCAACCCACATTCTGTTGCATCTCTGCCTTACAAGCTGCACTGAGTGCACAATCAATTAAAAGTCATGCAACAACATCCCCTGCACTTCGGTCTTAGCTTGTAGCCTTTTCAAGTTAAATAGTTTACTGTCAGTGCAGCAACTGACCTTGATGCCTCTTTTCTCATTGAAAATATCTGTCAACATACAGAAAACATATAAGGATGTATTAAAAGGTGGAAGAACCGGAGGTCAAGATGAGGGCAAAAAATAGATTTAGGAAGAGTGAGCCAAAAGTAAAAGTGGAACAATCAGTTAGATGACAGAATGTCAGTTTTTAATACACATGTGAGATATAAGGTGTGGCCAATCCTGTGTGTAGCTGACGTAGAAAGGGAGGGTAGGAGGTAATGGAATCTGACGACACTAACAGGACTATTTGAGGGCTATCTGAAGGAGCATCAACATGAATACATACTATAAAGGCAGGAGTTGGAAAGGAGCGGAAGACAAAGATCTAGGTGTTGAATTGCTTGAGAAAATAGGAAGAATACTATGTGAGGGTAGGTAGACATAGACATCCTATGAACTATATAGGTTAAAACATATTTATCAAATTAACTTCAAAGAAAGAGATATTGCTAATTAATATATTTTGTGGGACCCTGCTCTCTTCTTGTTCTCTTCTTACGTGTATGACTTTCCTATGAAATCTCCTTCATTAGCTCATCATTCATCTCATACCCCTTTAACTGTTGTTATAACCGATGACTAGGATTTCCTAAGCCATCTTCTGTTCTGTAAACACTTTCAGTGATTTCTTCATCTTCCATGGATATAATTATCAACTTTTTGCTGCAGATTTACAGATGTCTAGACTTACAGATGCCTACTACAATGACCTACTGGACATTTCAAATTGGATGTCCCAGAGTCATCTTAAATTTGTCGTATTCAAAAACAACAAAAAAAATTACCTTTTCCCTACTCCCTAAAAAAATTTCAGAAATAAAAAAAATCATCTGTGACACTTCATGGAAAAAATCTATGTCCTACATGAGCAACTCATTTTTAGTCAAGTTTAAAATAAAACTGTTAGATGATATATGTTGGATGATAATACTAAGGAAGAACACTAGGATCTCAAGTCACTAAGATGGTCCCTTAATTTTCTGTATTTTGCTAGGGGCAAAAGAGCATTTCTATCTTTTTTTTTTGGCAACTCTAATAACATGTATTATTTTGATTTCTTCTCTATGCACATAGCATGTTGGTAACAAGAATAATCTCACATTTATTTAAAATGCTTCACACATTTCATCATCACAAGAACTCTGGGAGGTAGATACTTTTATTAGTCCCATTTTACAGATAACTAAACAAAGACCTAGAGAGGCTAAGTACCTTGTCTAGGATCAAATATCTAGTCAGTAATCTGAGGTAAGATTTAACTTTGGTCCTTCCTGATTTCAAGCCTCATACTCTATCCACTATGCCACCTAGCATATTTTCATTATATTTTATTGAGCAGGTAGTAAAAAATATTTTCTTTTTTCTTGAACTATTTTTATATTGAGTTTGAAGAGATGTTTAACTCTCTCTATAAATTTCTAGCATAATATCAGCAAGTATGTGTTAAATTCTAAATAAACTTTTAAACCAATTTTGAGGTCAAAGTATTACTGGTCAAAAAGTGAGGAACTTCAAAGTTATAGTTCCCTGAGCACCCATTGACCAGCATTTTGTTTCATGTGTAGGACTTGCTATTGCAGCATATGGTATTAACCTATTTTATGTTTAATGCATGAAATTTTTCTAATATGGTCATATTATGGTTGCAGTGGGAGACATAATTTTGAATTTCCTTACTATTATGTGATTAAAATATCAACTTCATCACTATAACAATTATAGTGCTACACAATCAGATTTACTGAGCATTTTTCTTTGAAAAATGAAAAGAATAATTTTAGGAGGAAATGTACTTGTTTTAAATTTTGGTTTCTTTAAATAATTAAAATTCCAGTATAATAGAAAAATGAACAAATGTAATAAGTGACAACATGTGAGTAATTCCTTAGAATAAATAATCTGTCTCTCCCTCTCACTTCTTTTGCATTTCTAGAATATTGCTAAATTTAATTTGCCTACAACTTTGTTTCTTTTTTTAATAAGAACTAAGATTAAGCAACAAGTCCCAAGTTATTTTTTCTACTATGTCTACTCATTATATATTCAAATTGACATTCTAGTATTCCACATTTGTTCAGTGCCTTCAATTTTCCCCTTGAAGGATAATGCTGAATGAAAAGGATATAAAAATAATCTCAATAAACCTAAAGTCTGACTGGAGAGACTAAGTTCATATACACCAGGATTGTTTGGACAAGGAAAAGCAGTAAGCATCTATTAAGCACTTATTATGTGCCAGAGATACAAACACAAATACAAATACAGAGATATTATGTGCAGATACAAACACCGGAAAAAGAGAGAACCTGTCCTCAAGGAGTTTACACAAGGGAAGGAGAGAGAGTATTTTTATCACTAAGCCTTAGCACAATGCCATGTACCCAGTAGGCACTTAATAAATTACTAATGAATTGAATGGTTATGGTTAATTAAACCAATTTTGTCTTTGAGCCGATAGGTCAAGTTTACCTTCCTCAAAGTACCATGATTACAAGAGTGTGATTGGATCACAGTCTTAGTGACTCTCATCCACTTGAGAACTCTCAAGAAATCATAACAATCTCAAACCAAAATAAAATTTAGATAAAATACATAACATACATATCTTGCCTAATATACATCGTATAAAGCTGGTGGGGAAGGGTCATGGAATCAAACACCAAAAAGCTTTCCTTGAGAATATAACTTCAATATCATAAACAGAATACTAATTTAATACTAATTTAAATATTTAAATGAATCTATGATTTTATTAGAGTGATTTCATCCCGTCTTCTATAACTTCTCATCCTATGTAATTGCTGTTTTGCTTTTCTGGTAGGTCTTCCATGGAACATTCCAACCTTTGGGAGAGCTTCCTGTTAGTCTTCTTTTATATCTGTACTCTCTTGATATGGCCACATGACCAATCCACATCCTCAGATTGTAAATTCCACATCAAGAATGACATGAGCATGAATAGAGTATTTTTAGAACTGTGTGTAAAATGCTACATAAGAAGACTTTCAAGTACTCAAGAAGGGAAGGAAGGGGAAGGAATAAGCATTTATGTATATACTACTATGTTACAATTACTGTATTAAGTGTTTTATAAATACTACTTTATTTGAAACTTCACAATAGCTCTGAGATCGATTATCCTCATTTTACAACTGAGGAAACCAAGGTTAAAGGATGTATCCAGGTTTCTGATTTCAGGTGGAGCACTGTATCCTCTGCACCAGTACCATCACTAAAATTGAAGGAATCCTTTTAAACAACTTCTCCTAGCACCCATCACTATCCTCAAAAATACCACAAACTACTATCCATATACAAAGAAGACACTTTTAAAACTAACACTGCAGTATAGTAAACATTTTTTTCAGGGTAAAATGAATACTTCAATTCAACAAACCTTTATTAGGTGCCATACATGTTCAAATAAAAAGACCCTGAAGGAGAGTCATTGAAGATGAAAAGAAGGAAACAGTCCCTCACTTCAAGTATATATATTTTACTGCAAAATTTTCTATCCCTCTTACAGGAAACCTGTTGGTACAAGGTTTGAGAAGTTAATTCTTAATTATTATATTCTTTATTTGCACAAATTCACTCACTATATACACTTGGTTGGCAAAAGCTAATAGCTTACTTGAATAGGGGACAGCCTAAAGGACGTTAACTGCAGAAGAAGGATCAAACATGTTAAAACATGTTTTATGTTATGAAACATGTTAAATCTCAAGACCCAAATTTTAAGAATTTTCAAGTCCATACCTGCATAATTAAATAAGAACAACTTCTAGGCTAAGAGGAGAATTATAGATTTTTTTTTTGGCTATAAGGAGCAACAGACTGGATAGCACTTTGAACATAGTAGGTCTCTATTAAAAGTGTGTTCAATGAAAAAATGAAGTTAACTGGTAGAGATTCTATAAATATTCCTTTTTCTACATTTTTCTACTTTGCTTTGCTATTCCATTCTGATCGCAGAATAGGAAAGCTATTAGTATGATGGCTCAAACTGTGAACAGGCTAAAGGATGAAATTATATCATTTTTCAAAAAAAGAAGTATGGGGCACTAGACATACACTATGTTGATATTTTAGTGTATGCTTGTGCCCATGTATATTTACTTAATTCAACAAAATAAAATTGTACTGAGTGCCTAGTGCATGCAATGCACTCTCTCCTAGGGATTAAAATTAAAAAAAAAGTTTTATGATCCTGTTACAGTTCCTTCCTCTAAAAACATCTTAAAATGTATTAGGGTGATAAAATAAGTACCCAAGTAATTTTAGAAAGAATATTTGTGCCACAACATATTGCAAAATGTGTGGGGGATGCTCAGAGAAGAGAGGGATCACATTTGATTGAATGTGATCATGAATTAGAGATTTCATGAAGTAGGTAGTATTTAAAATAGATCTTGAGGTAGTATTTAAAATAGATCTGGTAGAATTTCTAACTGAATTGAATAAGTGGAAACATATTTCAGCTACAGGACAAATCAAAAGCATAGGAGCAGAAGACAGAAAGTTTGGGTACATTTGACAGGAACATATGGTGCAAATATGGTTATCTGGACTGAACAGAAGGTATCCCTAGGGAATAGTGGTAGGTATATTCGGAAATATAGGATGAGGCTAGGTAATATATTTTTGGCCATTATGGCAGTGATATGTTTTCATAAAACACTAAAGTATTTAAAAGTATGACTGAATCAATATGTAATGTACTTATTACACTATCTACCCAGCTGGTAAAATAAGAAACATTTTGGGATTTGTTAAAAACCACCTTTGAGTAATATTATATGAATAATTAAATCAATTTTTGGCAACAACTTAGATGTTTATTTATGCAAGGCACTAAATGGGATCTTAGTGGTCTTTATGGATTAATGCATTTTTCTAAATCGCTATCTTACCAACAAACAATTTTTGGCAGGTATGTGAGAAAGAATATGAAAATAATGCATGTTTAAATGTATTTAGCATCAAATATAATTAACTCTCAATTATTTATATTAAGGAAAAGAAAACAAGGACCAAAAAAAAAACTCTCAAAGAATTTCAAACTATATTTCAAAGAAAATAATTAAACCAAATTGTAAAGTCCTACTTTAGAACAAGCTTGGAAATGTTTAGCCTGCCTATTTTGTACAGTGGTCAGTTTCTCACTTGAGATTAAGATGGCAAGGATCATCTCTCATCTATTAGTAATACCAGTCATCTACACCTCCTTGGACAGCCACTCTGTTTCCTCATTTGTAAATGAGGATATCAAACTAAGCAAATGATTTCTAAAGTTCCTTTGCAGCTCCAAACCTTCTGCGTTTACAAGTTGTTCACTTTCTCACAGTGTGCTACCTCAGTTTTTATTGGTTAACTGGATTTGAATGCGTAGAAGAAAATACAGTTCCTGCTAGGCTTCAAGTACTTAAGTAAGCTGAGGAAATTATATTGAATTTATTCATTAGAGCTGAAAGGGTGCTTAAAAATCATGGAGTTCAGCCTCCTCATTTTGAAGTTGAAGAACTTGAAGCTAGAGAAATTAAGTGCCTGGCCTACAGTAACAGAAGAACAAAACCCTGATTTACATGGGTATGTTCAAGGTAATGAATGACTATTTTGTTGCAATATTTATTTAATACTGATATGTGAAAATTACATTTGAAATAATAAAATATTAAATCTGCATTTAAATCCTCATATGACACATAAACGTGTTTCTCAAAACCCCTGTTTCTATTATGTCAATATACTACCTATATGAATTTGGGCAATTCATTTAACCTCTGGGCCTCAGTTTCCTCCTGCAGATTCATGGTAGACTGGATTAGAACTAAAGTTCCTTCTTGTTCTGTATCTATGATCCCTATGATCCTTTAAAAATCATAAACTGAATTCAACAAACATGTTAAGCTCTTATTTTATGCTAAACACTGTGTGGGATGTTGGGAAATATAAGAGCAAAAACATTCCTTGCCCTCAAGGAGCTGATGAGAGGCAGGGAGAGAGAAACATATACAAATTCTCAGCCCCGCTCTCATCCTCTTCTCAGCTTCTTTTCTTTCTCTTTCTCTTCCTCTCCTCCTTTTCTCCCTCACCCCCCCTCCCACTCCATCTATGCATATATATATATATATATAATTTCATTGCAGACCAGGGCAGGGAAACAGCTAACTACTGAATTCTGCCTGATTTTGAAGAGTTCATTTTAAAATCTGTGATAGCTAGATTCTCTTAGTAAAACAAACAAACCACTCCCTACAAGTAATATTCCATAGTTCATTCAGATACATTAATATTTTCACTGATACACCAAATCATATTGACCTGAAAAATTAAATACATCTTACAAAATACCAGAATTGTTCCTCAAGAACAGCACATGTCCTGAATAGTTTTATTTCCTGTGACAAAATGCAATCTTTTCACTCTCATTTTTAACAAAATGACTTTTAGTAGATTTCCATTTAGAAGTTTAATAAAAAAGAAAAACTAAAACTGAATCTTTCATAGTGGGCTAAAAGGAGTCACCATAGTTAAGTTTCTTGTAAAGGGAATAGGATGCTGAGCAAGAAAAACGGTGAATTGAGAACTCTGAAAACATCCCATAATCTACTGCTTTTTCTGAAACAGCCATTGTTTTTGTCATGGTCTCTGCCATCATTTTATTCTTTCTTTGTTTCTCTTTTCTTTATAGCTAAAATTATACTAAGGAATATTAAAAGACCATCTAGTTTTTTACCCTCGTATTACAGATGAAGAGACTTAAGGAATTGAATAGTTTTCAAATGAAACCCTGAGACCTTGATTCAAATTTATGCTCTACCACTTTTTACTTTTGTGATCTTGGAAAAATTACTTCCGCTGTCTGAGCCTCAGTTTCCTAATTTGTAAAATAAGGGGGCTGAGCTTAATGAGAGTATCCGGAAAGGTTTTTTAAAATTTTTACTGAAGACAAAATAGTTTAAAATTTTCAATTAAAAATCAAGAAATGTAACATTCCTACTCAGATTTTTTTGAAAGCCTGTAACTCAGAATTGTGTTAATGCAATTTGCTGTGCTGATAGTATATTTTTGTAGTTAAAGCATAGGTATTTCTGAATTCATTTTATTGTATTTAAAATTATCACATTTGTTTCTAGCAATATTTCCTCTAAAAATGTTGACATTAATCATATATCCAATTAATCACAAGATCTATACATTTCCAAAATGCAATATAGGGTGTTAAGAATTTTATTTCTATAACATAAATAAATATTTCTATTATTACTGTGTTAGCACTGCATTTTAGAAATGGACATTGCACATTCATAAAATTACATGACTGAGCTAGGAACTATTTTCACATTTAGCAAAAAATCCTAAAATTATTTATTAGTTCATTATTTCTTAACAGGTTTGATTCTAATTTTCTTACAAATACTATGTATTTGTAAATAATAATAATAATACTGTAATAATGACTAGCACTTATAAAATGCCTGCTTTGTATCAGGCACTGTGATAAGTGCTTTACAAATGCAATCTAATTTGATATGCACAACAATCCTGGCGGGTAGGTACTACTGTTGTCCTCATTTACAACTGAGGGAATTGAGGCAAATAGAGGTGAACTGTCCTACTCAAATGGATAATTAGAGGATTATTCAAAAAATAATGATTTAGGGATCAGACATAAAATAGGCAAAGTTGTCACTCGTGTGAAAACCCATGTTGAAATGGGTTTGCTTTCTTTTTTTGTTAAGTACAAAAGTACTTTCATTAAATACAAAAATCTCTAAACCTCATTTAAGAACAAATGCATGTTTAGGATGATTAACTACAAAATATTTCCCTTAATAGGCAAATGAATTGAACTGTTAGGTGGGTTTGCTTAAGATTAGCAATTTAACATTGGTAGAATTCTACTAAAATGTTTTAGTTGTGAGTAAAATGGTGGCATTCTTTGCAGCAAAAAAAAATGCACTTAACTACTTAGTCAAAAATGAGACTATATAACCAAGATGAAGAGAATTTTTTAAAAATTATTTTTAATTAACCTAATAATTTTACTAGACTGTTTTAACTAAGGAAGAAAAAAAAGATGAGGTGAATGATAATCTTGCTTTGATATTATTTAAGGTTCTGTAACATTCTTCTTTCCCTGATCTTAACAACAATAACAAAAAATGTCTCAACACACAGAAGTGTGAAATTTCAGATTTGGGAAGTCATTTGGTGATCCTTTAGTCTCAAATGTATCTGAAGAGAGACCTCTAATGGGCAATAATGTTTACCTTACATCTTTTAACTGAAGTGGTAAAGGAACTCACTACCTTGATAAGCTGCCAGTTAATTTTGGGACAGCTCTTTGTTTTACTGTGCAACCATTCCTATTTTTTCAGCTTTTTAGATTTGACGCATTGTATTAATACATCAAAATCTTTTGGTATCTCAATATTGTCATCCAACCAGTTAGCTATTATACCCAAGTTAATCTCATCTCCAAAGTGTATAAACATGTCATCAATGCCTTTATTCAATTTACTGATTAAAAAAAAATTGACTAGCACAGAACCAAGAACCAAGGACCAGAAGACTCTACCAGAGACCTACCTACTGGATGTCACTGACTCATTAATGTGAACACTTAAAATCTGCTCATTTGAATAATCCTGATCCATATAACTATGTGTCATCCATTCTACACCTCTCTATCTTGTCCCCAAGGATTGGATGAGAGATTGTATCAAATTCCCTTCTGAAATTCATGTACAGAAAGCTTCCTTCATTTCTCCAGTATATTAAACCTGTCAAAAAGGACATGACATCTTGTCTGCTATGGCTTGTTCTTGATCACTGTGAACCATGCTGCATAATAGTGATCGTCACTTACCTAAGTGCTCACAAAACATCCTTTAATAACGCCTTCTAGAATTTTGACATGCATCCAAGTCAGTTGCAGTGCTATAATTTTAAGAATCCAAGTTTTTTCCCATTTTTACAAAAGCAGAATTCTGTTTTTTTTTCATTTTTCAACCTGACATAACCTTTCTTTCCACAAATTCCAAATATTAACAACAGTTGCATAATAATCAGATTGAAAGTTTCTTTCAATATTCTGGTTCATATGAGCCTGATGCCCTAAATTCACTAAAGATCACACTGGTTGCTCTCTTGCTTATGTTTCAGATGCCTGTTTACCATTTCTTTTCGTTCTGTACTCCATAATTCAAGGATAGAGAAGATGCAGCCTCAAGGCCATATGTGACCTTCTAGGTACTTGGGTGTGGCCTTTTGACTGAGTCCCAAGTTTTACAGAAAAAATCCTTTTTTTAAGGGTCTTTTTTCTGTGAAGTTTGGCTTCAGTCAAAGGGCCACAGATGAGGATCCAGAGGACCACATGTGGCTTCAAGTCCACAGATTCCCCACCCCTGAGAGCTAATCTAAGGAAACTCAACACAAAATAAAAATTGAAGAACTTTGCCTCCATTTCATCATCCATTATAATCATCTCATACACATTCAAAAGTAATGCCTATTCCTTCTTGGTTCTTTCTCTTGTTCCCAGCATTAAGAAATCACGCCCCCCCCACTCCCGCCTTTATTTCCCACTCTTTTTAGCATTCATAGTTAAACTAAATTCACTCTAGGCTTTAGCATGCTTGACATTATTCTTATAAGAATTTACAATTTGTTTTGTATTCATTCTGTTACCTAACTTTGTGTCTATCTTCATGTCTTTTAAAAACCTGAGTTGAACAATGTTTCTTTTTCAGTTTCAACAGACAGTTACACTTTTTTCTTCCTCATCAGAATGTATTGTGTTTATCGTCAGAACTTCTTTCTTGAGAACATCTTATCTCTTTTTTGGCTACTTGCCCCCAAAGAATTATAATCTACATGTTTCTACAAATCCTTTTTCTTATCTGTGGAACCTATTCTACCAAAAATCTATGATGTACCTCAAATCATCTCCTTATTGATTAAGAAATCAAAGACAGTAAAGTCCCTTCTTCAACAGATCTAGGACTAAAATTGGAGTTCCCCCTCAGCTATTCTTTTACTTTTTGAAGTATCAATTCATCATCAAGCAACTTATGACTGCATTGCCTACTTTGCTTTTAGCAGAAATAGTTGAATTAGATGTCTGGATAGTTGAAATTCACCATTACTACTATACTACTTTCCATTTAGTACAAGTATCTGTAACTCATCCATTTTTCCCTTCTGTTTAGTTGGTTGTACCATATTTCTGCCACAATAACCCTTTACTTTTTTATTCCATTTAGGCATGGTCAAATCATTTCCACCATTCCCATGTACTTACCTCCCTAGCTATAAAATAGTATTCTATCATCCTTTTGAATAAAATATACCTTTCTAATAATCACTTTACACCCAATCTTAGTATGAAGTTAAATTTATCTCCTTAAATTAAGATCCCAGTTTACTTTACTACCATATATCAGTGTACATGAAAAATACATCCCAGATAACACATTATTATTTTATTATAATTATCTTCCTGGATATTATCTCCTTAAACTACTAAATTATTGCTATCCTTCCTTTGTCATGCCTGTTACTATCTATGGTTTCTGCAATAGTAGATTCAAGCGGGTTGTTCCCTCCCTCCTACTTTATTTTCATTTTAATCTCCTATTAATCAGATGGAGAAGCAATGTAGTATAACAAATAAAGAACTAGTCACAGAACCAAGGTGACATGACTTCAATTCCTGCCTCTGAAACATGTAAACTGTGTGACCCTGGACATGGCACTTAACTTCTTAGGGTACTAGGCGATGTTACAGAGAAGTTGCTCACTTATATTAGTAGAGGTAGTTTCCTTATCTGGAGTTCCCTAAACTAAAAGTCACTATATTTATACCTATTAATCAAACATGCAAATTTCTAGGCAAATAAGTACATGTTGAAAGAAGCACTGATAGCAGATAAATATCATTGTTCTATATATGTGCCCAAGAGCTGTCCCTATCTATTGAATTAAAGTGAAATATTTTCATTCATAATAATATATATAAAATGCCTTAAGTTGTTCCCATTTACTCAAGTTAAATAAACAAAATATAATAGTGATCAGTAATGGAAAAAAGTGTGCCTGCATGTTCCTTGTATGTGATTGTATTTTTCAAAATCCTGTCCTGAATTTTTTGAGCATGATTTTGAAGGAATATCTAATAAGCGTATAAGTCTGTAATTTGGGAGTAATAAATAATTTTTCTTTTTAGTGATGAGGTAATTCACAATGTGCATCCTCAGGGAACCATCATGGTAAAGTTAATTTAGGGAAATACTTCTTCAATAACTGGGCTAACCACTCAGGGCAGATTCTGAACAACTCTGGTATTACAGTATCTTCTCCAAGGACTTATTTCAGTTTTATGCAATTAATAAAATATTTTAAAGTAGATAGAGCTACTAGCTCCCCAGCTGGGAGAATATACCTATAATCTACAAAATGTCAAGACTATAGTAGAACTGTATAATTGAATAAATTAACTTGTTATCAATAGATATTTGGATATCTATTATCTCTACTGAGTAAGTAATAGTGATTTGTTCTCACTATGATCCCTCATAACAGAAACTAAAGTTGCCATTCAGAGTTTTGTTTGTTTGTTTCAGAAAACAGGTTGTATAAATGTTTTAATTGTTCAACCAGGGTGGAGAGGAAGAATTGGAAAGCAAGGCAAATAAATCCTTATGTAATGTATTTTTAAGTGCTATAATATCATTAAGTCTTTAGGAAATAAACTGAAGAGATACTAATGCTGTATTCCATCCCCCAAATCTCAACATTCCAATTGTGTGAACAGTTATACTGAGAATGAAAATAACTTTAAAGAGGAAATCATCACTTTCATCAATCAAATATGTTCATGCCTAGAGAGAATGCAATGCAAGCAATGAAGGACTGACATATAAAAGTCAATAACAATGGAGCTTTATTTATACTTCCTGAAAGATATTCTGTAGGTACAAAATATACTATACATAAAAGAATAAAATGTATACAGCTGTGGAAAGATGTTGCACATTTGCAACATTTACTTCAACTAGAGCCTTCATTGATATAAACTATAATGATTTTATAGAGTTTTACCATTTTCCATATAAATCAAACTTAAGGAGCACTCATATACCACTTTATTTCTTATCTCACTAGTACACCTGAAAGGTAGTACTGAAAGGTAGTAATATTGTTGCTTTGTTCCCTTCCAAGAAAATATTCTTTATTGTTGGCAGTCATGTCTCAGCTAAACTTTGTCTCTTTCCAAAACACTAGCTCAACAACCTAGCTCAAATTCTTTTATGAGTAATTAACAAATGAAGGAGAGAAGGAAAATTGGAACCCTTGCATAAACTGGACTTCTCTAACTTCAGTTACCACTAGCACTGGAGAATACAATGACAGCTGTTATGATGACAACACATGTGAGAGTGAGTTTAAATATTTGTTGCTGAATTAATTTCCATAATCTATGGTTGCACAAATAATTCTGAAAAATTAAATATTCCCTCCTTTACTTAAATCCCTCATCTTTTGTTCAATCCATTTATAAAAGGATAGTGCATGTGTGTGTACACACATACACACACATTTATATGTGTGCATGTATATATATATATATATCTTTCTTCTGAAAATGAATTGTACATTTTGATTCTAGAATTGACTTATATTGCTTTGCACTGATTTCCATTATGCTGTTTTATTTTCCTCCCTGGCTAAACCCATACATTCTACCACATAACTTTGACTTTAAATTTCTGCCAAAGAAAAGGTATGCCAAATATAAGCACAGGGTAAAATGCTGCATTTGAACAGCCACGATCTTCTGTAATCCTGTATGGAATTGAGTCTATACATTCAATGTACTTAACGAATGCACATCAAAATGCTACAAAGAAAAACACTCAACACATGCCTAATTTCACTGTGCTTGAGCTCAAACAACACATCCAATTCACACATGTCACAACGGACACTGTTATACAGGACCTTTAATGGAAGTGGCAGTATACCATTCAAGGTATAAACCACTTAATGCCCCCAAAAGAACTTATCTACTCCAAGCAATCACCAAGGCTGACCGTTTTTCAGTGCATCAATAATTGTATCCCAGTGTGGTTTACACAGTATAAATTTATTTTTTGCATTCTAAACTACATCTAGATTTTCCAATTCCAGGTTCAATTCTATGTTCTTAAAATGTTTCTAATAATATTTCCTTGCATTCTCATTTTTTTGGGTATGATTAATTGAAGGTTGCATTGCATAATGGCTAGCTAGCTGGACTTAATGTCAAGAATAAATAACATGAGCCTTGCATCAGTCACACATTCCTGTTGTGACTACGGGAAAGTCACCTACCCTCTAAGTGTCACTCCCCACCCCCCTTGAAAAGCCTCTAATACTGTAAGTTATAGTCAATGATTGATAAGTTCTCACTAGCAATTCCCTACATTGAACAAATCTCAAGTTCAGCCCAATATAATGTATATATAAACATAAAATAGGAAATCTATACATATATATACATGCATGCATATGTATGTATATAAACAAACATATTTTGTATATATAAAGATAAATATTTCCAAACTTGTATTTAATCAAAATTTTCTGGGAAACATTTTCTATACTGAGACAAAGACACAAAAGTCCAATAAGCAATTATTTATCCCATTCGCTAAATATTTTCCATTTAGGCACACATATGATTTACATTACACTTTAATCCACATAATCATTTGGAAAAATTAATGGAAACATTTAGATTACAGAACTACTTCATATCTTCTATGAACCCACATGAGAGTTTACTTCACAAAGAAAATAATCATCATTATGACAAAAATAATACTAAGATTACCATTGTAACTACTTATTTGCAACTGATACCTTCATGATACCAGGCCTGACACCATCCAGACTAAAAGTAAGTAAAATGTTCTTTGGCCATTCTCCTCTTTAAAGCATTCTCTAAATTAAATATGTTCACTTTTCTCACTTACATGAATACTGTTTTGTAATTCTATAAAGCAGCATCCTTAAGAAGTTAACAAAGTTAATAATGTGTGATTCTGTTAAAGGACAAACTATTGAAAATGAGCTTGAATAACTTCACACTTCAAGTACACATAGGAAAAAAAGGATGTTGAAGATCTGAAGCAATGTGAATGCTGGCAGACAGGAGCAACACCTACATTTATAGACACCTTATGCAATGAAAGAGTTATATCATAATGTTTCTCTATGCAGAAGGCAGAGTCCCACCTCCTGCAAGGCAAGCACTTCCTTTATATTATCCACAGTGACTAGCAAAGTTCTAGTATGTGGTAAACACTTGCTGGTTGATTTATTTCTAGACTCCAGATAGTTCCATTATGGAATTGTATTTATAATTTTATTTTGCTCCTTTTTTGAGGCAATTGGGGTTAAGTAATTTGCCAAAGGTCATATAGCTAGTGAGTATCCAAGGCCGGATTTGAACCAAGGTCCTCCTGACTCCTGGGCCACTGCTCTATCTACTGTGCTGCCTAGTTGTAGCACATTTATTTATTTTTTATATTTTTTATTTACTTAGTTATTTATTTTAGAGAAGTAGAGGAACTTGGAGTTCATGTAGTTAAAAAAGAAAAGAAGTCGCAGAGAAAATAAATAAATTGCCTCATTCACAAAGTTGGTTAGGGGTAAAATGGAAACCAGGTACCTATCCCATGGCTTCAATCACTACAGTCTAGAGATCTGTACCTATTCCAAAGATCTTTAGATCTGAGAAGACTATCAGAGCTCCTGCCAATAACACCTGATATTACCAAAGGGAATTGAGATGCTCTGTAGTTCCTTTATTTCTACTTAGGAGGCCCAGTCATGTTCATGCTGTTTCAATCATTCACAAATTAGGAGCACATTTTACTTTTTTTCACCAGCATCAACACAAAAGTATATACACAAAACCAGATATTTTAAGTTATGCAATAAGTACAAATATAAGGGAACCCATCTTCTGTATAGGTACTATGGCAGTACCTATGTAGAAGATGAACTCTCTATATTATATGTGCATACATATGTAATAACAGTACCTGTGTGGAGGATGGACTCCCTTATGTTTATATGGGACATTTTAAATATTAACTGTTCCCACCATCTTTACTCTTTTCTCAGTCCTTGCTAAATGGAATTTCTTTTCAATGAGAAAGTGGTTGGGGTTTTTTTTTCAGCCTTAGTAGCAAAGTTTAAATTGACTCTGCAATTTCTTGCCTTTTACTGTTTACTATATGTTCATTTAAAAAGATATAAACAGTGTCCCCAAATCCCAAGTTATTGTTGTTACTGATAAAATTTAGAAAAAGTAACATATTCAAGATATACAATGCATGCAATGATGAAGTAAATTTAACTTTTGTAAATTCAACATATTGCATTATATAGATGTTTAAGCTATCAACCAGATAAATGCACAAATCACTCTTCTTTATTTATATAACTCCTAGGTGCCCATGCAGAATGAGCACCTATTCTGAATATTGACTATGTCACAATCCTTCTCTATGTAGAGATGCTCCAGAAATTCAACTGATGGATCACTTTTCCAAATGACAAGTTATCTATATCACATAATAGTGAAAACTATGCCTTTAAGATAATTTAGTATCTTCCAAGAGAGGGCAAAATTTACAATCACAATATATGGTCATCAAAGCTCTATATGATTATAACCAAATCAAATTTAAAATGATCAAACTTTTGGTTTTACCTTAAATTACCACAGCTTTGCAAAAATTATGATTTCCTATAGTTAGGAAAACATTTATCCCACCTCACAATTACTGTGTCACCCTGGTCAAGACAATTACCCATTCTTGGAACTTCAGTTTCATAGTAATATATAGAGAGTAGATCAGGTGTGCAAGAATGCTTTCTGATAGGTATCACCATCAGCTTTTCCTTTCCCCCTCAGGGGAGACAGATAGATAGATAAATATGTACATGTGTGTGCATATGCATGCATGTCTGGATACATTTTTCTATCTATCTCTCTCTCTCTCTCTCTCTCTCTCTCTCTCTCTCTCTCTCTCTCTCTCTCTCTCTCTCTAATCTTATCTCTCAATGGAGAATGACACTGTCCAACTCCTGGAATGTGGGCTCATCTGCCACAAGTTCAATGTCCAACCATAGTCAATTTCCTCACTTGCAAAACAAGGATAAGAGCAGCACTGATAATGAAATGTAAAGTACTTGATAAACCTTAAAATCATATACAGTCTTTGCCACTGCAAATATTTAGATATATTATTGTTGTTCTTGTTATCATTATTACTTCTATGGTCCAAAATAAAAGGACTGACAAAACACAAAAGTTTTTGTCAGGATACAAATGAAAACCAATTGAAATTATAAATAGATAATATATACATACATATATGTAAATTTATTATTTATTTCTTACAGTTTTATAGTTTTTTCTTAAAGAATTTCTTAGAACAATCTTTTAGGAATTATTTTAAAAATATGATGTTAACTTTAGGATACTTAAAATTATTTTATTAATAAGTTTTACTTTACTTCACAAGGGCAAATTTTAGTACAACAAATTAATCGTCCATCTGCTTTCAAACTTAACAACTAATTTAAAATGCCACTTTGCTTTTATAATTGCTAAGTAATGATTAAATGAATCAAAGAATTTGATTTTGAAAAGAAGATTTATGGAACAAGAAATGAACCAAAATTCAAGTTTGTGCACTTTTGAAAGAACTGCCCTCAAATTAAAAATGTCCTCCCCACCAAAAATGAATTTTAAAATGAAAATTTAAAAATTACAAATAAAAGCCATGCCATATTGTTACATGGCAAAACTCAACAAAATAATCTTATTTTAATACTGCAATCCTGAAAGTTTAAAAAAATCCGAAGAAATAATAGCATAAATTTATGAAGTAAAGAGATAATTGAATTTGTTTTGTTGGCAAGGATTCCCAGATTCAGTAAAGAAAAATGAATTACCAAGTAATCAAATACTACTTTCAATATTACTTTCTTATGGAAACAATTATATTTTCCCTCCTAATTCTGCTGGGATGATTTCTATACAATGGTTAGTATGCAAGTTTATTTGATATACTGCCTAATTAAGTATTTTCATAGACACTAAACCATAAACAAAGTATGACCATCCTTTGCTGTAATCTTTTTTAAAAAATTTAATTTATGAAATAAAAGTAAACATTTCCATAGTATAGAATAAAAAAAGACTACGATGAAACTTTAAATCTATTTTATACAACTTGTTAGTCCTTATATATATGTATATATAGTTATTATGTAACTTTCATTTTTCCTTTTTCTCCCCTCCCCCTTGCCCTAGAGATGACTATCATTAGATATAAATGTGTGTGTGTGTGTGTGTGTGTGTGTGTGTGTTCAAAATCTTTCTATACATATTTCTATTTATCAGTTTTTTGTCTGGATACTTCCTTATAACATTTCAAGTAGACAGGTTTCAAAAGAATGGACTTTGGTATTAATGGTGCTTAATTTCATCATAAGCTCTTGGAACACTGATTATAGATGCATTAGCAAATTACTAATTTTGCCTAATGAACTATACTGAAATAGTATTAAATCAATAGTAAAATTTGTAACTTTGCAATTTACAGTGATTTTAAATTTAGTCCACAGGATTTACATTTTTAGGCAATGAATCTACTTTAAAATGGATATATTTTCCACTTACCTCATTTAAAACTATATTAATTGAAGGATTTAATTACCTTAATGCAGTAGCTCTATCACTAGTCTTCTGTGGATAACTGAAATGACAGCTTTCTTGAAGGGCTAGATATTTCCTAAAGCTCCAAATACATAAAATTACTGGATATCTTTATATATTTAAATGTGTACACCTCTCTATTAAGGTTTAAAACTTTTCTTTTTCCCTAGAGAAGATATTAGGTGAAATAGTATGAAGAGCAACTTTTAAACTGTGAAAAGATAATGAATAAAAAATAATACTTATAAATATGGCATTTCTGACTCTGATGTGAAAATAAACATATATTAAAAATATTTTATATTCTTTCCAACAATGGAAGGGGTGTTTATTTATAAAATAATTTTTAAAAAGTAGGGAATAGTTTAACATCCTTTCAGAATATTGTCTCTTACTGGGAATATCTGTCTACATGATTCCCCCAAAACCTGAATAAAATTCAAAAATTCAATTACTTTTCTGATATATTTCAAAGATCTTCATATTTGTGATTGTAAAACACTGAAAAACAGTACAGGGTTTTGAAACTGTCCTCTGTTTTTTTTGCTGTCATTGAGATACAGTGAAAAATCTCAAAAGGCATCACTGGTATTTATTAAGCTGGTCAATGGCCTCAATAATGGCCATTTTAATTTATCATGTTAAAATAGCTCTTTCTCTGATAGAAAATACATAAGGATATCGTGATTTGATCAAAATGGATAATTTTGCTAAATGGATAAATACTTCTACTAGTAACCAGTAGGTGGTGCTAATTCAAGTGTTTCAGTTTACAAGATCAAAAGCCCTGAAAACTCATAAAACAGATGAAAATATCAATACTGCATAGTTTACTAAATTGAAAAGAAAATTTTTAAAACATCTAGTCTGTAGAAAGAAATATTCAGAACTAAAAGGGTTCTAATGGGTGGGATAGGTATGAATATTATTACATCGATGCATATATAATGAAACCATGATAAACATGATTGAAGAGTCTCAAAATATTACAGTCACACACACACACACACACCTTTGGCCATACATGAACAGAATAAAATCATTTCTTTTCACTTCTTCATAGTTACAGCCTCACTTTGAAATATTAGCATTGCTGGTGTTTTTATTGCAATCTTGGGGATAAACTATTGCTCTTGGGGGATACTCAAGTTTTGATAACTTCCAGTATTCAGAGAAAGAATGAGATAACTTGAAGTCCAGTCATACTACAAATATGTATTATGACATAAAACCACATTATCCACCTCACCTTTAAAATATATAACAAAATGTAAATTAAAAAGCATTATCTCCGAAAACAGATAAGTGGCTAATAAAAACAGTTGTGACTGATCTGCTGTATTTTTTGTATCTTCAATTATTTGAACATTATAAAATAATGCATTTTAATATCAAATTTTCAATACATATACATTACATCTACATACATATACGTGTGTATACACAGTCTGTGAAAACATTAAGGTTGAACTGATGATGTTTATCCCCAGCCCTTTTTATGCTTATGTACCTCAGTACATTAAAGTACTGTCATACCTTAAAGTCCAAGTTATGGAATGTCTTCCCTATGTAAATGCAAAAGGACTAGTTTTAAATGAGAATTAGGCTGTATTTTTCAAAATCCTTAACTTATATTGGCTGTATTTTTTTCTAAAATCTTTAACACTCAAGTGTATTTGGACTAACAGCTTTCAGAATATTCTAAAATGTGTTTTAAACATCTGTGGAAAACGATGGGGCTGTTGTATCTATTAAGTCTTCACTATGAAAATTATAAACAAGCATGCACAGAATTTTAAAATTCCACAGATTACAGATGAAATATAACATCATTATTTTACATAAATCATTAAGCTTTATCTTCTCAAAGCACAGCTGAATGTCAAGTTAGTCTACAGTATAGTTATCCCAGAAGAAAATCTAACCTGAGGAATAAACATCTGCGATTCTACTGATTGTATGCATATCAGCTTTAATTTAACCAGAAGCATGATTCCAAACTGCAGAATCTGCACCGGAACTTTTTAGTTAAAGAAAAAAAGGTAAATGTTCACTTATACATAGAAAAAAATGCATCAGACACCTGAATTTTCATAAAAATTAACCCCTCAGTTTTAAAAATGTAGAATATTTCTTCTTCCTTTCAATTCCTTTAAGATAAAGGGTTCCCTAACACAGAACCTAAGTTTTGAAGGCAGAGAAGGCTTTTATGACTAACTGATAAATCTCTGAAAAGTGGTATTAGGTTATATAGGAGACGCTGAGCAATATTATCATAAGAAAGCATAAACCTCATAGAATATATCCAACACTCAAGACTTCAACTTTTATAAAATCCTGAAATACATCACCATCCAAACAAACTCTCAGGAGAAAGCTTTCCACACCACAGTCTCCTAAGGGCAGAAAAAAAAATCTAAATGCTGTCTCTTTAAATGAAGGACTATCTTGGAACTGTTCAGCAGTTAAGTATCATTAATGCAAAGTACCAGATTCTTCCTCAATACTGAACTCTAGGTGACCGTCATGGAAAGTAACTACTTCCCCATCCCCTGGCAGGCAGTAGCATTAATAATCATCAAAACAAAAAACAGGCAAAAAAAAATAATCTGAAACCAAGCACTAGGAGAGGCCAAAGCACAAGGAGGAAGACCTACTGCGTTGTTTACCCAATGCAAAAAGGAGAAGCAGGAGTTATGGGGGTTGGGGCGAGGGGAGCATCCTTAAGGTTCTGGAAAATGTCTCATGCTTCAGGTCCCCGAGTGGCAAAAAGCCAGCCCCTCTCTGAAAGATTGCTGCTGCCTCTTTCTCTCTCCATTTCCAGTATTCTCCAAATGGGCCATCCCTGCGCAGCCCTACGTCTGATTTCTTATCCACAGCCCGAATTCTTTTTTGCTCTAAAAGTGTCCCTAAACAGGACTTACATCGCCACCTTGGCAATCCTCTTTTTCCAACCAGCCCTCTACAGTAGCACAGAAACCACACGCAGTCTGGACGACCTGGGCTCAATGGAAGAAGGGGAAGGGATTGTATTTTGCGCACATCCAAAATGATCTGGAGGCAGTGGAATTTAGTTTTGCCTCCACTGGCTTGCAGACAAGGGCTTTCTCAAAATCTTGCTTAGTCTCTACTTGTATGTGCGTGGAAACACACATACATATACACACACACGCACACGCACACCCACATATTTCTTTCCCTTGACTAGTATTGTCATTACAAACAGTGGAAACGCCTACAAGGAGATGAAGTACCTGCACTGGGAGATGCTCAGTTGTTCACTTCATCTTCCGTTGACAAGGAAACCAAATCGCACTTCATTTTTTTTTTCCAGAAAAACCTTCCACTGCCATCATTTGAAAATTTATAGGGGGGGGGGAGGGAGAGGAAGGAGGGATTAAATAGATATAGGGATATCTATCATAAAATTATCTCGGTTTTTTTAAAATAAAAAAGTCAAATGAGCAAAAGTCATAGTTAATTTAAAGGGGGAAAAAGTATTTTGCTTAAAAAATGATCCCAGTAACCGGCTGCAAGAAAAGTTTCACATTATAAAAGGGCATCAAAAACGGAAGGGGGAAAAAACGGTTTGTTGTCATTGGCTTCAAAAAGGAAACAAAAATACAATTAACGTCTTGTGCTCAGTGGCTTGCACCAGTATTGCAAGACCACAAACTCTTGTAAACACTGCCGTAAAATGCATTCGCAAATCCCACCTATACAAAAATAACATCGGAAAAATAGTCTGCAAAAAGAGTTAGAAACGTGCTTTTTTTTTTAACATGGAAAAAATAGGCATCATACTTCCCATCGCTTTTCCATAAAACCAGTTGCATATTTTGCTGGACTTGGGAGTCTCTCCCGGAGGCACAGCGGCCGCGGACTCCCAGACACAGTGCCTTGTCTACAGTACCATAGCATGCTATAAAAACTTGTATTCAGGAAAAGGCTCAAAACCATGCTCCTCCAGGTTTCCCAATTTAAACAATAATCAAAGAGGTGGAAAAAAAAAGAAGAAAAAAACCAAAAAAACAAAACCAAAAAAAAGGACAAAAAAAAAAGAGAGGACAAGAATGCCACTGAGAAGGTACTCACCGAGCGGGAGTAAAATGTTGGAATAAAAATGAGATTTAGTATAAAATACAGTATGGCGGTGGAAGAAGGAATGAAGCGCTTTTTTTTCCTCTCAGTCTCTGCCTCAGGCACTGACACGTGACTCGGAGCCAGGCTGACTCGCAGGCAGGCGGGGAAGGAGCAAGGCAGCGAAGGGGGGAAGCCCCACCGATCCCAACTCACTCGCACGGCGGCGGCAGCGGCGGCAGCGGCGAGGAGACTGGCGCCGGGAGCCCCAGGAGCGGCGGCGGCAGCGGCAGCAGCAGCAGCAGCAGCAGGGGCAGCGGCAGCAGCAGGGGCAGCTCGCGCGAGCCAAGCCACGGCAGCCTCTGCTGTGCAGCCCCGACGAGCAGGTGCCCCTCACGCTGAAGTCGAGCACACACACACACGCACACACGCACACGCACAAGACAGTCAGGGCGCCGGGGAGAGGGAGAAGGAAGAGAGAGAGAGAGGACAGAGGGAGCAGAGCGGGAGCGGGGCCGAGACAGGAGAGGAGGCACATGCAGCAGCTGCTGATGCTACCACCGCTGTGTGTGTGCGCATCTGTGTGTGTGTGTGTGTGTGTGTGTGTGTGTGTGACAGAGAGAGACAGACAGAGACAGACAGAGAGAGACAGAGAGATGGATGGGGAGTGGATAAAGAGGGAGAGAGGAGGTGCCACAACTTGCTGCTCACCTCAAACTTGGTGGTGCTTTTTGCATTTATTTATTTTTCTTCCAGAGGGTTGAGAAGTTCCCATCTTCTCCCCTCCCTTCCTAAGTTTGAGTTTGAACAGCATCATTAATTCCCTACTCTTCTGCCCCCAACCCTTACCCCGACCTGGGCGGTCTACCTCGCCATCTCCCGTTCCTCCGGAGGAAGCTTCCTTACCCGAGTGGGTCTTGATTTGCTTTTCTCACTACTCCCCAGCTTTGTGTTTCCCCCTTCCGACACGCGGGGATGGATACACGTCCAGGGCGATGCTCTGGCCGTTGTGTGATCAGCCGGGGGCCCTAAAGTATCGATTGAAACCAGTACACATCGCTTTCCTCCCTGGGACAACAGTGGGGAGAGATGCTTTCAGTTTACAAGAAAAATAAAATATCTTGCAGAAAATTCATTGCAATAAAATGCCTGAGTTTATTTTGCGGGTTGTTGGTGACCTGGTGGAGGTTTTTATTTGGGTTTGGTTGGGGGATTGAGGTGGGAGTGGTTGGGGTGGAGGTGCTTGTTTTGATGGTTTTGATATTTGTATGGGGTTAAGTTCTCTGCACAGTCCTCTTTCCCGACTCTTCCTCGGGTGGTTAGCTGTGGTGTAAAGTGGAAGGAGAGCTTCAGTCAAATAAGTGATCCCATTGTGTGTAATGCAGGAAGGTAGGGAATACTTTGCACTAGAGAAAGGAAAGGAAGCTAAGGCTTGGAGCTCAGGTACTAAAACAGTTCAGCTTGAAGGCTAGGTATGAGCAGGATCCCACCACCAGGCTGCGTAGCTGACTGCCTGCAGCGGTTTAGGATTCGGGTTTCGTATTAGTTTACTTTGTTTTCAATTGATAACCAGAGAGTATATGCGATCAGCCAATCGTTGACAGCTTGGAGATTTTCTATTCGCTGCTTGTTCAGAGGTAGCATCCTGGGCTGAATGCACAACTCTTTTTGCACAGTGTTTTAAGTACACCTGGACCATCATGCAGCTTGGGGTGGGGTTGGGGGAATCATGGAATGACAATATGAGAATGAAGGCATGAAAGGGTTGGCGTTCACAAATTACTTTTCCGAGACGTCAGTTGCTGATCTTTACCCTAATAATACAAATGGAGATGTTCATGATAGAACGAATAGTGTAATGAAAGCTAAGTACACATAATTACAAAGAGCTTCAAAAGCAAATACTATGTGCCTCTGATAGGTCAGAATTCACTGGTCAAATAAAGTATTAATCCACAATTTAAATAAAACTGATTAAAATTATTAAAACATGAGTAAATATTTATTAAATGGTTCCCAACTCTTCTTATGCTTATCCCTATCTTGGAATTAAGAATTGCAGCTTGAGATCTTGACTGAAGGGGAATTAAATGCATCAATGATTTTTAGTGGCTTTATAACAACTGTTGGTACAGCTCAAGTGCATTTTCAAAGCACTCATATCTCATTTCTTTAAGATTTATTGTTATACTTTGTTCTTTTTCTCCATGACTCAAGAACTACTCTTCTTCAATATTTTGTTATGAACTTCTTGCCAATTTCCGTTGTTCTCAGTTAAAAACCTCCTTATTCTGGCCAGAAAAATTAGAAACAATAATTTATAGAATGTTTTCTTTTTCCAATTTTTACCCCTTTGGCTTCCTTCAATGTTTTGCTATGGAGTCACTCAAATATCGGGAGAGAACACTTTTTAAGGAAGGAATTTTGAACTTTCCAGTAGGTTGTAGAGAGTCTGGGTTGTAATAAGCTATTTATGAAGAACTTTCCAAACAAATCTATTTAGAATTGTACTGCAGTAATGGCTCTCAGCCAATCAGAGTGATTGTCAGACTTTTATTATTCAATAAAATGACTCCCCTTTATGTAAATTGCTGCTCTGCTGAAGAAAAGCAAAAGACATTAATGTATATATTTCATCTACATTCTCCCTATTTACTACATAATGATATTATATATTTCCTTTTTTTTCATCCATATGTAACTACCATTGTAAGTTGTATGAACACTTTAAGAATAGGTGAGAATGAAGTTAAATAAAAAATAATAAATTACTCCAAAGAAGATTCCTTATAGTAAAGATTCTGTATATTACCCATTGCTGTCTATAATGGCTGAGAAAACATATAAACTTACTAAGTCAAACAGATGAATTTTCACTGTATAAAAGAGTGCCATATACCATTCACTCAACAAATATACATTTAGTATCTCTCTTACATAAACTTTTGTGGTAGGCACTGCTGAAGATACAAAGCCATGTAAGTTATTGCCCTCTAAAATCTTAAGAAGGAGATTAGATAAATATGTCAGATAACTAAATATTTGCTAACCTTGTTTTGAATTTCATTGTTGTGTTTATTATAGGAAGGGAATATCTTTGGTATCCCATTTCCTTTAGTACAATGCTCAGCACAAAATAGGTGCTCAACAAATACTTGTTGATTCTGTGGGCCCATAGAAATAAAGAAAATCTTTCAAAGTGAAAAGAATCTATCTTGTCCAAACATTTACATGAAGAGTTAAGGAGAGATGGCTTTTTTGGTTAAATATCCTCCTTGGTAAGGAGTACTAGAAGGGAGAAACACTTACCCAGTAGATATGAGTTTTCCAGACTCTCTCCAGACCACCAAAAGGGTACCTGTATCAGATGTTATGAAATTTCTTCTTAGTAATGACATGGAATATATATGGTTCAGTGAAAAGGGCCAACATTTCCATTTGCCAAAATGTAAAAGTGTTTTTTTAAAACTTATTCCATGTTATTTCAGCTAATTTTGGTACAAAAATAGCAAAATACTTGTGAAGTTTTTTTAAATTTTAATATAGATTCGGTGTTATAACCAAATAACTTGAAATCACTTTTTAAAGACATACATTTCCCTCTATTTCTTTCCTTTTCTCTTTGATTCTTATTTTATTTTCACATATAACTGTCTATTAAAATATTTCACATGCACTGGCATCTTTCTATTTTAATTTTTGGCGATTTTCACTTAAAAAAGTAAACAAATCTATACATCTATTGCATCATGGGAAGAATGTTGGGTAAGAGGAACTCTGCTCAAATCACAGGTCTGCTACTTATTACCTATATGGTCTTTGATATGTAATCAGGCTTCTTCATGTATAATATTAGGGAACTGGACTACCATGACATCTAATAACCTTTATGTTTGTAAATCTGTCATCCTACAAACCATGAATACTACAAAATACTTCATAATTTTCATAAACTCCAAAAGAACAGAATATAGATAGTTCAGAAGTCACATATGAAAATATTACATAAATAAAGCAAAAAGAAGTATAAATTGCATTTTTTATCTGCAACCTCTAACTCTTTGATTTGAAATTTGTCTCTCTTATGCCCCCAGAGGAAAAAAAATAGTTTAAAAATGATTTTATGATAAAAATGTAGACAGAAAAATATAAACTCTATAACACTGATTTCAAGTTAAATACTAAAACAGCATCTACAGCAGAACATTTCTACCTATAAAAAAGTGAAACTAAGGCATAAATTTATATCCTTCTTAATTTTATTTTTTGCAATGTATACATTTTAAATTGAACATATTCACTATTTCTTTTTCTATTATAAATGCAGACACCATGGGTATGGCATAGTAAGTAAACAAGAGTAGCACTGATGAGTTTCACAATAAATAAGCTTAGACTCAGCGTGAGATATAGCTACACGTGACATTTCCACTGTTCTGCACCATCTGTTATTATTCATTGATTTCCTACCTGACAATCTCTCTACCTACTGTAAAAAGAATTTAAAATATAGCATTTGGTAATTTTTAGAAGCTGTGAGGTTAACACAAGAGGTTTCTTTGGGTATCATGACTAAAGGCTGTGAAAATATTGAAGGAGCCACAAATAGGTCCCTGAAAAGGTATTGAAAGAAAACAAAACCTTCCTAAAAATATGGAGGCAAGCATTTGAAAACTCTAAGCTCTGACATAGAGAAAAGGAAAGTGAAAAGAATGTCAGGAGCAGCAACATAAAATAGAAAAAAGTATATAAAACATCATCAAGGAAAATGCAAGAAACACAGTAGCTGTTGACAAAATATTTTCAAGCTTACAGGAAGTTTAGGTGTTAAGAAAGAAAAAAAATTGAATGTAGATTTTTAAAGGGAAAGAGAATGGATAGAAAACATAAGACCTAGAGCATTGGAGAGCCTGGGAGTGCACTAGAAAAAGACATTTCAGAAATGCAGACAAGTGCAAAAAAGGGACAGATCTGGGGCATACAGATGAGTACTAAGAGACACATGACAAAAGTATCTAAAACAACATTTTTGAAAAATATTGCAAACTTTATAATATGTTGCCTGAGTGAGAGGAAATGTGCCTGAAAACTCCAGGAAAAATCTTGCTAAGGCTAAATAGTGGTCTTTCTGGGAAAGGAAAACTAGAGAAAAAATCAGGCCCAAAGGGACCTCTTGATTTGTGTGAAATCAAGATAATCATCTGAATGATCTTGACTGGTCCAACTGCTAACCTCTGTATGGACCTCATTAGCTCTTCTTTGATTATTATAATATCATTAGTCTCCCATTTTCCACTGTCCCTCCATCCTATCCTTCACATAGGTACCAAATTAATATTCCTGAAGCAGAGTTTTGACCATGTCACTTACCAACTAAAAAATGTTCAGAAGCTACTGTTGCCTTTATGATAAAATACAAACTCCTCAAGTTGGAATTAAAAACTCTCCACAATGTAGCTTCCATCTAACTTTCCAGATGTTATGATATACACACCCTTACATGAACTCTAAGTTCCAGTTAGACTACTAGCTATTGTGCAAGGTCAACATATAATCTCCCATCTCTGTGCCTTTGAACAAAGTGCCCTCCATGCCTGGAATGTATTCCCTTCTTACCTCTGTTTCTTAGGATCCCTAGTTTTCCTTGAGGCTCAGCTCATATCCCACCTCTATGACAACTTTCTGAGGTCAGCCAATTGTTACTGTTCTTGCCCTCCTGAAAGTACTTTGTACTGTGACTTTGTACAAGTTTTATCCTTCTCTCATACCAGTTTACACACACACACACACACACACACACACACACATTATGTAAAAGAGTTGTCACCAGCCATTTAATAACAAGAAAAATGTGTTGTGTCCCTCCCCCACCCAGGTAATTTAATATACTATTCAGAATGTTCTTTTAGATCTATCCATTACATGCTTAAAATAACTAAGATAATATTTGCCCCCTGTATTAGTAACCACACTAGCACACAGGATGGGCTGCTAGCACAAGTTCTTTGATCTGCTTTTCTAAAGGAAAGACAGCTTTAAAGGGGTCAACAATATTGTTTTAATTACAGATAAGCAGAAAATACAAGCAAAGAAATTAGCATAGAGATTCAACAGACAGGGCTCATACTGTCTGAACAAAGTAATACAAACACCTACATTCACCACAAAACTGGGAGAGCGCAAACTTCTGAGTAGTTGGCGAGCTCTTAACAAACAGCTACGCAGAGTCCCAACCGGGGAATGAAAAGTAAGCAAATCTCCAAAGCAAAATACCAACCTCCCAGAATATATAACAAAGACTTGGTTCCTAATTGGCTCAGAGCCAGTAGGCATTAAACCTATGTAACTCAGCAAAGCTGTGAATCATCAGGGTTCAAAGGAGATTTCAACCTTCAGATGTTTTCAGTGAGCCTGGGAAACCAAACTCCAAAAAGAAAACAGCAAAAATCCTGCTTTGCTTGCACTCACATTCCCCGCCCCCCCCAAGCCCCTTCAGATTAACATTTTCAATATATAGCTATAAAATGCAAAATTTTATTCTACATTCAGTTATGAAGACTATAAATATAAAACTATAAAGATAATTATGAATGTATACATATGTATTGGATGAGTAGGCAGCATATGCTGTTAATGCTAGAAGAGAAGAAAGTCACTTCTGAAGAGACGCTGTCATTAGAAAGGGATCTTTGTGTGTTTATCCAGTGTGTGCCAGCAGTACATATGTGTGTATACGCACATACATCTATATACACACATATGTACATATGTGTATATATGTATGGATACATGTATATATGCACCTATATACATGTACGCATATACATGTACGCATATACATGTACGCATATACATGTATGCATATATGTCATTGGTACACACTGGGTACTTATCTACAGGAATTATAATGAATAATTTACTAGCATTACCAATCAGTTCAGTTGACAATCTACCAGGTGGAAGAAGAGTAACAAGTAGAGAATAAATTTAAATTTAAAAACAGCCTTAATAATACAATGGGATGTAAAATGAAACTTATTTCTGCAGAAAGTCTGTGGTAATCTGTGATGGTTTCAAGGTAGCTTGTAGTATGTAGATCAGTAATTATGGTTTTCAAACAGACTGATATTTGAACACAAATGAAATAAGAACACAAACATTTATATTATCTTGATCACAGGATTAGAGAGGTGATAAGATGTGATGAAAGGGAAACAAAAGAACAAAGAGACTAATGTGATGCAGCATACAGAATGCAAATGAGAGTATGCACAGGCATGTCACCTGTTGGGATTCAGCTTATGCTCAAATATTAAACTTTGTGGCAATTTGGAAACAATTTGATGTCATGTTGAGAAATTGCAAGAACATGTTACACTTATTCAGAAATTTTCAGTTTGGCATAATCACTGCCTGGACACCAAAATCATTGTGTACATGACTATGATACTTTCAGATCACTGCAGAAACAAATAGTGCTTCTAATATCTGCATGTTTATCAGAGAGGAAAACATACATTTATAAGACAATTGGATAATTATTTACTGCTTAAGGTATATATATCTGCATATGCATACAGATATAGACACATTCATATTTCTGTACGTAAATACATATACATCTATATGCCTCTATATGTGTTGCTGTTATTATTCAGAGCTCCATGAACTATTATCATGAATCTTCAAGGGGATCATGAACTGCTAAGTGTGAACCAGTGCTGCAGAATATAAATAACCTCATTCAAGAAGAAGACTTTCATTACATCTTTGTTTTCTATTCTCAGTTTCTAACATAGTACCTTTCATGTAGTAGATGTTGAATAAATTTATTAATCTCTCTAAAGTAAGAGATAACATGGAATAATAATACTAGGAAATCATAGCATTTAGTTTATTATCAATTCTGCCACTTATAAAATTATTGTAAAAAAAATTATCTCTGAACTACATTCTAACTCTAAAGCATTATAATTCTGTGACATTGGTACATTGATCAATATAAAAATTCTCAATTTCCTTTTAGACAAAAATGACCAGCTTTGGGGTCTCAAACAATTAACATCTCTTGTTTTCAAATATAAGGCAAATGCTTAATGATTTGTTGAATTTCTCAAAGGTTCAGCTTAGTTGCTACCTCCTCCATAAAACTTTCCTTGACAATTCCTAGCTGAATATATTCTCTCCTCCTTCAAATATTTTTATTGCATTTTTTTTAATCTTTTGTATTTCCATTTCATTCTAAAGCTACCAACTCCTTGCTAGATGTCTCCATCTGGTTTTCTCCAAAGAATTTCAATGTCAACGTATATAAAACAGAATTCATTATCTTTTCCCTAAAATTCCATCCTTCTTCCTTATTTCATTGTATCTGTTCATAACACCATCCTCTTTCATAGCCCCAGTTTAAGTTCACAACCTCTAAGTGTTTCATCTCTTTCACTTCATTGATCCCAATGTCTAAACTGCTTTAAATCTTGTAGATTTTATTTCCATAATATTTCTTCCATGCATTGTCTTATCTCTGTTCATGCAGCCACTATCCTAATTTAGTTATCACAGCCTCTCTCCTAAACTACTACAATAAGCTCCTGATTGATCCTCCCACATGCAACCTGTCACACACAGTTTTGCCAAATTGATATTCCTAGAGCATAAGTATTCCTCTGTTCAAAAAGCATCAGTGGCTATCTATTGCTTCTAGTGTAACATAAAAACTTCTTGGTTTTCCTGGAAAACTCATCATAATTTGGCTTGAATGTTTTCTTCCAAATTTGTTTCATATTTCTTCACCTAATGGACTTTATATTTCCAACAAAATTAACCTACTTCCCCCCACATGACATTATGTCCCGCCTCAGCCTCTTTGAACCCTCAGCTTGATTCAAGGTTCAGTTTGGGTGCTTTTCCTAATCTTCTCCTTCCCCCAAATGCTAGTCCCTCCCTCCAAAAATATTTTATATTTGCATATACTTTGTGTTACTATACCTATGTAGACATTGCTTTTTTGATAGTAGAATATAATCTCCTTGAATTCAAAGACTCATTTTATTATTGTGTTAATATCTCCAGCACCCATGAGATTTTTGTTCAGATAGAAGTTGAATTAGTTGATCTTTGAGATTTCTTCCCACTATGATTTTATCCTGTAATTGTTTAATAAAAGAATGTCCTTTCTTTAGCCCATTCAGAAAATGCTTTATACTTTTAGGTAGGATTAGATATAAATCTCATGATTTTTTCATGGAAAAGTGAAATTCAGAAAATGAATTGAGAAAGCTGACTTTTACATTCAGTATTTTCTTATTTGAATGCCCCAACTTATCATGTTGTTTTTATTAAAATGGCTATTTCTCAAGAAATGAATTCATTAAAATACTACAATGCTCATTTGATTAAATCCATTTCTAATTCATCTAAAATTCATGCTGATACAATAGTTCTAATAAAGAATTTGATTTTTAAAAGAAAAAATTAATTTTGATAGGTATGAAAATTTGAATTGAGTTCATTAATTTCTCATGTTCTTTCTATAAAAATGATTTCATGATGATGTGAAATCTTCTAATACTATATGCAAGTTTATACTACAAATTTTAGTCTTTATTTCCATGGGAATGGTTCTGCCAGAAAAAGCCTTATCATGGGGCTCTAACCCTAGATTCTCCAATCAAATACAGGTTCTGGAAGGTTCTTTTGAGGTAAAGAGGCTTCATATAGATGCGTTGGTGGCAGCCAGAAATTCTATGTTCTGAACTAGCTAAGTTCAGAGATGCTCATTACCAGAAGTTGGTTATCAAGAAAGGATTATATTAAAAGATGGCAAATAACAAAAACCAGATACAAAGGAAGAGATGCTGCATCAGTAAATTCATGGACATTATCATTATTATTCTTTGATCAAAGAATATTTAAGACCACTGTCCAAATATTATTTATTTTTAGTTTTCACAATTCACTTCCTTAACATTTTGAGTTCCAAATTTTTCCCCTCCTCACCCCTCTGCCCCGAGATGGTGTGTAACGTGATATAGGCTCCACATATAAATTCATATCAAACCTGTTTTCACATTAATCATATTGTAGAGAAGAATTAGAACCAATGGGAGAAACCATGAGAAAAAAGAAACAAAGAAAAAAAAAGAGAGAGAGCAAATAATATGCTTCGATCAGCATCCAGACTCCATAGTTCTTTTTCTGGATATAGACAGCATTTTCCCATTATGACTCTTTTGGAGTTGTCTTAGATACTTGAATTGGAAATCTCTAAAGAATTATTTAAGAGACTGAAGCAACTGAAAGTTCATCTTAGAATTTAATCTTCTTCACTACCTTACTTCTATTTTCTGAATTTATTTTATCATACTCCCCTTCACATACTGTTAAATTTAAACTTGAACACAGCATGTCATTAACATGCTACTTTGTATATTCACGCATTCTATTCACATGTTCCATTTTACATCAGAAATATCACTGCTTTTCAAAATTGTTATTTTCCTTCGAGGTTCATTTTAGTTGTGACTTCCTCTGCCTTCCTTACACATATTTCCCCAATCCCCAAGACTTACCTTGGGTTGAAAATATTCCCCCTTCTTTCAAATATTATTTTGCCATGAGAGAAATAATTATTAAATAACCAATTATTGGGAAGATAACAGATTTTTTCCCCTTCCTTAATCTTCATTCTTTACTAGGCCAAGTCAACATCTGAAGAACATTGTTGATGGATAATATTGCCAAAATCCCCAGGGTACGTGCCTTTCAATTTCAGGTGGTAGATGTTCTCCCACTCAACTGGAGAATCTTATAAAGAATTTAATCTAAGGGGAGTTTCAGCTCACTATGTTCTGCTCAGCCAGATCAGAGCAATGGTGGATTTTGTCTAGATTATGCCAGGCTAAGGTAGTCTAGGGTAGAGATAAATCTCTCTGTCCAAGACTTAGTGATCAGAATCAAATGTCCAAGTCCCTCATTAGAAGAATCTCACTTTATATTATAATGTTCATTCTTCTCATTAGTTGTTAACCTTCAGAGTGGATTGCCACTCTCAAGGACACCTACTCTTCCAAAGACATACAAGCTTATTGAGGGATCTTTGGCATTTGAGTGTCACTGACTCTTTTTTATTAATTACATGCTATCATGATAAACAAAATGATCAATTATTCAGAAACTATATATCTTGAACTTTTTATATGTCACAGTCTGATTACTTTTTCTGCCTCCAATGGTGCATACTTTTAGTTATATTTATCTTTGCATATGTTTATCTATCTATCTGTCATTTATCTGTCATTCACCCACTCGTAAAGAAGACAAGGTTCATTTGAGGGGGGTAAGAAAATATATTAACTTCTTGATTCTCTTTTATTTCTTTATACTTTAATATTTATCCATGTACAAGTAAAAATATATAAGAAGAACAGGGTAAACGTTTATAGGAAATGCCAGCAGAAGTTGTGCGTGCGGCATGTAGATATGTATTATTCCTTTCTTCCTATGAAGGTTTCTCAGCACATATATTAAAATCAATCTTGTTAAGATCTGAAAAGATCAGAACCTTTGGCTGTTTGGCTTCAGGATAGTAAGTTATTTGTTGTTTTATTCATTTAAATTCTTAGAGAAAACAGGAGCAAAGATCAAACACAGCCTTTCCAATAGCACTATAGGGCACTACTAGTAGGCCACTGGGCAAAATATTAATATTTCAAGTACAATTTTATATACACAAACATTTTGGTCAGCCTTTATATCATAGGGGGACGAGTAGAGAATACTCATTTGGCTGAAGATTCAAGTGAATGAAGAGGTAGAATATAAAATCAGGCCAAGGCCATAAGGTGATACCAAACTATGGAGGGTCTTCCCTGAATGTCAGACAAAGGAGTTTGAATTTTATTCCTTAGGAATAAGGAACCTGTTGAAGATTTTTGAGCTGAAGAGTTGAATGACCAGATCTAAGCATGACATATTTACACAAATTCATCTATATGTGAATTAGATTTAGGTGTATTTAATCTTAAAATGACAGAAGATAAATTTTGTGACATAGAAAAACTTTTTTATACTGCCATGCAAGTGTTTTAGTTGTCATTTGTTACTTGCTGTGAAATCAAGTTTTTGATTTCACAAAGATCACTATGACAGGAAAAGAATAAAGGAGAATTATCAATTATTTAGAAGGTAATTTCTTACTGATTCCTCATGAAATTGCTAAAACTACAATGTGTAATGATCCCCTCTCTTAAATTCCTGATATTTTATCTGCACTATTTCCTACAATGTGAAATAGTACTTATTTCCAAGTGAATCTATAAGAATTACATATGGTAAAGACCTTCAGTAGATAATATCTGAGTAGATGGCAACAAGTGGCAAATTCAAAAAACAGCTTGAACAAAAATATATTTGTTGCTAACTAAAATAAGACTTTATTTCTTTGTTATGCATATTAATTCCAGAAAATATTATCTTTTCTCAGTTGTAAATTCACATAAATAGCCTGGTTATAAATTTATAAAAGTATATGTTGTAAATATCAAGTTGTATACAAGGCTCAAAAATGGTTTTTGAAAAAAACATCTCAAATTGTAATTGACTAATATAACCAGTGAAAACAGAATATTTCACTTTAGTGAAGAACATGGTTAACAATGGAAATGTGAACAGGCTATATTTAAATTATTGACTTAGAATTGTTCTTAGAATCACAGAATAGTAGATCTTAAAGAACCCTTAAAAGTCATTGAGTGTCACTACCTCATTTTAGGTATTTAGGTATTATAGTAGAGAGAGAACTAGAAAGTACCACGAAGACTCATCTTCATGAGTTCAAATCTTGCTTCAGGCACTTTCTAGCTGTATGACTTAGAAAAGTTACTTAATCTCCTTTGCCTCAGTTTCTTCATCTATCAAATGAATTGTAAGTGGAAATGATAAGCTACTCTATTGCCTTTGCAAAGAAAGCTGCAAATGGAGTTGTGAAGAGTCTGACATGACTAAACAACCACCACCACCTCATTTTAAAAATGAAGAAACCAAAGCCTGTAGAGATTAAATTGCCCAACTTTCTTCTCTGCTTACAGACAGTGGCTGTTCTCTTAACTCTTGAACCTGAGATAACTATGGTAGGTTTTAACAAATTCTTGTTGATTGATTACTTAACTTAGATGTATCCACTAAAATAGAAATAGCAAACTAATTAAGAAAATCAATCAATTCTAGAGTCTTTATGGTAGGGATGATTAATTATGTTGTGAGAAATTATAAATATCTTACAGCATGAAAGCTGATAATTTACATTAAAACAATAACGACAACCAAGTACAAAGAGTATAATTCAAACATGGTAGGTATTAAAGAGTCATGTAAATTTAGAACTAATAGTTACCTCATGGATAATTTAGGTCCAATTCTGTTACTTTTCTGATTAGGAAACTCAGACCTAGAGAAGGTGGATGAGTTGGTCAAAAGTCACAGATCTAATAGATAGCAGAGCTGAGATTCAAACCCATGTCCTCCTATTCCAAGATCATCTCTAGTCCTTCTGTGCCAGGGTGAAAATTTTGGCACATAGTGGGTGACATGAACTAATGCTTCTCTCAATGTATGTCCAACATCTCTCTGGGAACAGAACTAATGTGTTGATGGACAAAGGCTTCTTGGAAGTTAGTAGAGTACGATGAGGAGTTGAAAATGATGGGTTCCATTGTGCCCTGGGCAAGGAGCTTAATTAAAATTCTAAAATTTAATGTAGTCTTATTTTTTTTTCTGAATAAAGGCTTATTTGCAAAATTTCCTTGCATGAGTCTGTCCAGTACTTGAAAATTTCATAAAAAACCAAGATCATAGATATAGAACTGGAAGAGAAATTATTTCACTGTCATTCCTCACTTTACACCCATGGAGGTGAAGTAGCCTTAGAGTTTCTCTAGTCTTTCCCCCTAATTTTCAGAAGAGGAAACTCATGCTCAAAAGAAGCAGCTTAATCCAACAAAGTCCATGTTTCTGCATATGTCATCAGAAGTTTAACAATGTTGTATCTAAGCATTACTTAGAAGCCATTAGCTTATTACTTCAAAGTAAATATTTTCTGGGTTATAAAAGTATCAGTGTTGAAATTTTAAAATAAAGCCGCATATGTGATATATTCAAGGAATTCTTTGTTAAGTAATGTAGTAAGATTACTTGATATCTAAACAGCAGGCTATAAACATTTGATCTGAAGAAAAATCTAAGGTCAGATGCTAAGTAGACATGATCAAAGATAAGTAATTATATTTCTCTGTGTTGAGCTCATACATTAATAAAATATTCAAAGGATCTGAAAACTATGATACAATATTTTTAATACAATTGAGTTTCTTTGAAAACTCAACTGTAACTAAGGAATCTTAGTTAACATTCAGATCAATCAACATAATGACATTTATCAAATTACAAAATTGCAGCTTCTCCAAAGTTAGATGATTGCCAACATCAAAGTAATGAGTCCAAAAGATTAATTGAACTCATAGTTTCTATCTACCTAATGCTAAGAAAATAGCTAACTCTTACAAAACAAAGAGTTAAACAAGAAAAACAAGTGAAGAATTAATCATTAGTCTCTGTTCAGGAGTAAAGTAAATATTGTTGGTCCCAACTACAATTAAACATATAAATTTGTTTTTTTTTTTTCTTCAGACATAAGGGATAAAAATTTTCATTTAACATTTTTACATTTAGCTATAAAAATTTAGAAATACTTTAGAAGTAATAAAAATTCTATAAAATTTTTAAGGTATATTAAAATGCTATATTTAATTTTAATTTTCCTTGATAGCAGACAAATAACACTAATGATAATATTTAAAGTAAGTGAATTCTTAAAATGTCAGTTGGGTGGTTCAGTAGTTAAAACACTGGACCTTCAGCAAGTAAGAGCTGAATTCAAATTAGGCCTCAGACACTTAATATAAGTGTGACCTAGTGCAACTTACTTAGCCTCTGTCTTCCCCAGTTCCTTCAACTGTAAAATGGGGATACTAATAACACCTACCTTGCAGGGCTGTTGTGAGGATGGAATGAGTTAATATTTATAAAGGGTTTATAACAGTGCCTAGTGCATGGTAGGTTCAATATAGATGGTAGCTATTTATGTTGACATTATGGTGAGATAGATACATTAAGGTGAGCAATATATGTTGAATGGTAATTTTGTTTTCATCACTGTATGATGACACATGGGGGTGGATATTGGAGAAATATAAAACATAATATGTATTATTCACAGTATTTACAGATTACATCTATTCATGATAATATAGAGGTGAAATGATGAAACAATTAGGTGTTGAAATGTGTGGTACAAATTAGAAGTAGTATAATAAGAATTTAGAAAAAAAGTGAAGTTACTAGATGTTTCATTGGAGAAGGTAGGAGTAGCACTTAGTACTGTCTAACACATAGTAGGTGCTTAAGAAATGAGGGTTGATAAGTAGAATTTAGAAAAAAAATAAGAGGAAGAGATTAAAGTAGTCTGAACAAGAAGAAAAACCTAAGTGATAATATAAAGGGCAGTAATTTGGGGCTCTTGATAGAACTAAGAACAGCCTGATTGAAATGAAGGACTGGTTTTGGAAAATACTTACAAATAGCCCTGGCTATCTAGAATAGGCCCTAATTACCAGATGCCTAAAAATCTAGGTAAAGAAGAATAGGTTTGATACTATAGCAAATAGCTGACAAGTGAGACAAATTTCCTTCTTTTGAAGAAAAGTCTATTATTTTTATGAAGATTTTCTATTCCATTAAAAATCTTAGCTGAATGTCTCAATTTTTTATTTGATTTTATAATTAAAATTTCAATTGGTAGCAGAGATTTTTTTTTGCATTTTCTGTATCTAGTTTTATAGTTCTACAAGACCTTGTATTGTCAAAATAGAGCAGTATTAATGACTTATTTTTATATTTTAATCCTGACATAAACTCTTGAAAACAACTTGTAAATAGAATAATAAAATAACTAATCAAGTTACCAGTAAGTGTGCCGTTACAGTTAAGGCATTTTTGGTATGATGCCATAGATTTTGAGGAGGGACATAGAAAAGATTAAGTATTATTCTATACCAAATAAATGGACCCATGACCTCCATGAATGTAGGCACCCAAAAGAATTCACATATGCTATTAATTGTAAGGACTTGGTGACTGATTGAGTATATGCACTGTGACCATATATCCTAGAAAAAAACAGAGTATTTTCAATAAGAAGATAAAAATTACTTTTAATAGAGCATTAGAAAAGGAAGTGGAGAACAGTGATACAATAGAAAGATACAGTATCTTAGAGCTGACTTTTCAGAGCTTATTTGGAGATATTAAATTTAAGATGGGAGTGAAACATGTTAGCTGAAACTATTTAGTCAGCAGCTAGAGATATAGGACAAGAATTCGTTTAGGCTTACAAGCCATGGAAGTCATCATGATAAAGCTGATGATGAAGGCACTGATGATCTTTCCACAGGGGAGAGAAAGAGAGGGACAGATAGACAGAGAAATAGGCAGAGGCAGACAGAGACAAATAGAGACAAAAAGATTGATACCAAGAGGAAGAGACAGAGAGTCAGAGGAAGACAGTGAAGGAGACAGAAACACAGGCAAAGAGAAACAGAGACAGACACAGAGACAGACAATGACAGAAGAAAATGTAAGCTCAGAAGTATAAGAACTAAGATTTGCCAAAGTCCAACAGTTAGGGTGGTAGGGTAGGAAATGGACAGCAAAGTCACCAAAGGAAACAGATACAGTACTTATAGAAGTAAGAAGAAAATTAAATTTTACATATCCTCTGTGAATAATTAGAAGACAAAATAAAAAATACCAGTGTTTCATTTGTACATAAACACAGATTCATATAGAGAATGGGAGGTGGTAATGCCTTGTATGTGGTTCATTAACAAACCATAAATAGTTCCGGTGGAAGTATAAGTGAGTTCTACAGGTCAAGACTGTATTCTTATTTTTTTTAATGGTACAAATGTCCTATTCTGCTAACATCTTAGGTATATGCTAAACATAGTGAAGATACTTTCTACCTTTATTGTTGGGATAAATGATGAGTAATAATAATACTGATGAAACATTTTTAGGGAGGCAGGTTTAGAGGAAGCAGACATAAGGAAGATACTGCTGAGATGCTTATGAAAGCTATGGAGATGTCCCATGTGATATGCTTTGTCAGGCAGAACTAATTATCTGTGAATGCTATAAAAAAATATGGTGAGAAATAGCAACCATTCCCATAGCAGGAGACTCCATTTAAAGACCAATGCTCCCTGAACTATGAGATCATTGAAACAGTACAAAGCTGATAAGAATAAAATTGACATATAACTTCTTTTTAAAGAAAATGATTGAATATGTGAGGAAACTTCCTTCAAATATGCTTTAGAAAAAATAATTATTTAAACTCCAGTTGATCAACGGCATCTAATTAGAGTCTATAGAGAATTTCAATTTCTTTGAACCTAAAAATTTATAATTGGAAAACTTGTTCAATATGTCCAAATATGCAAATAAGAGAACTGCATACAAATACTGAAGTTTAATACCCTATTGTGAACTATTGATATGAATATCATAATTTTTAAAATTCAATATTTATATTACTACTAAACTTTTTCTACCTTTAAATTTCTATACTACATGGAGTTTTGTATTGTATATTTAGAAACAAATGTTAAGCTTTAATAAAAAGAAATTGTAAACAAAATATCTTAACAAAAGAGAAATCAAATCTTAGCTTTAAAGAATCCCTTCAATTAAGTGCATGAAGTAGGAAGTCCAAAGTAAGTTAAAAGAGAATCTCACAGCTCAGAAAAACCAATTTCTCAACAATAATATCCTTTACAATATCTGTGATAAGAGACAAATTTAGTAAGATTTATATCTGTAGCACAAGATCAAAATCTTACAGAATATCAATTCTGTTACATTTTTGTAAATTAATTTTAGGTATTTATACATCACATAGTGTTTATTTTCAAAGCATTCACATGCATTATTTCATTAGAACCTTATGATAATAACCCTGTGCATCAGGTGGTTCAGATACTATTATCCCTATTTTACAGAGAAGGAAACTAAGAATTGAGTTGATGTATCTATCATCATAGAGGTCAAATATAATAGAGATGATATTGTAACCTAAATATTGTGTGCTAGGTCTGACTTAAATCTTTCCAATACTATTTGAGGTTGCCTATTTGAATGAAATGAAATGCTATTAGATAATTCAACAACTGAGAATAGGAGACATACTTAGCCACAGCAGGCAAAACATTTCAATCAAAGATATTCGCTTAAGACACTTGAGCAAAGCTTCCTTGTCCAAGTTGCTCATGGTAATTAAAGTTGTGTTAAAGGTCCTTGTGTCTATCTGTACTCAGAAAGTGCTGTCCTAGATCCAGCCTTTAGTCCCCTGAGCCAAGTAAATCTGAAGGATGGTTTTGGTGGTACTAAAGGAGAAGAATTAGCTCAACCTACATGGCAGATGATTCAGAAAGATACTAATTTACTAACCTATACCTCTATTTCTTCTTTCTATCCAGGTGTCTTCCATATACTCTGATGACAGTAACACTTTTCTGCTAAATGTACGTTTTTCATTCAGGCTATAGAGAACTCATACAAGACAGTTACTCACATGCAGGTCAGAAGAAGTGGTACAAGGATACTCTTAGGGTCTCTCTGAAGAACTTTAGAACTGATTGTGAGATGTGGGATTGAGAGCCCCTGGACAGGGCTACTTAGCATGGTGAACCTGCATCAAAGAAGGTGCTGTGCAATGACTAAAGAAGAATCTCAGTAACACAAAGGCAACATGAGATGCCCAGATCTTGAGTCTGGAGACATCTCTTCCTAAAATGATTAAATGGATGGTAACCCATGGTAGAGTCTTTCAAGCTCATATTGGTCTGATCACTCATGGTCAGACACACTGTACCTTGACCTTGATCTTCTCTGAGCATAATGGACAGCCACCGCCAACCCCATGACAACTCTCTAAGAGTATAAATTGCAGAGAAAGTGTCTTTCGGTATTGGTACAGGGAGATTCCACCCTAGGAGTTTCTTATGACATCACAAGGCAGGTCCAAAAGGAGACCCTGACAAGTAATAAAGAATTCAGAAGAGGATGAATAAAGTAGAAACCAAGAATGTGTTGTCTGGTGAAGAGAAGATTGAAGTTGAATGCACTATGCCTTGACTTGGTCATCGGTCCTCTGAGCACAAAGGACAGACAACAAGAACATGGCAATAACACCACTGTTTCTACACTTGTTGATGTTCACCTACTTTCTAGCCTAGTTCCCTCTGCTCAATATCATTACATACTCCAAAATGCTAGCCTCCTTTTCCTTTTTTACATATTGTTTTTGAGGAATTCTTCCTTCTGATGAAGCCAAATTGCATAATGTATTGAATGCTGGATCTAAAGTTAGGAAGACCTGTGTTCGACACTGGCTTCAGATACTTACTGGGTGACTGACTGAAATTACTTAACCTCAATCTGCATCAGTTTCCTCAAAAGTAAAATGGAAATAATAATAACACTCAGTTCCCAGGTTGGTTGTGAAAACAGAATGAGATAATATTTATAAAGTACTTTGAAGGCTTCAAAACACAATTTAAATGTTGTTTTCATTATCATTATTATTAACAATTAGCTTCAAGAGCCAGTCACATGAGAACCTAGGTTCAAATACTGCCTATTATACTTAGTAGTTTTATAAAACTAGGTCAGTCATTTAACCTCAATGTGCTTTCCCAAACTCTGCAAGACACCTAAAAAATCAGTGATGAATTGTGATCTTCTGTTGAAGGGCTTCATTCTGACAAAATCACAGATCCTATAGGAATTCATACATATTGGTTGTGTGACTGTCTCACAGCATATGAGTAGGAACAGAGGTTCTGATTATAAGGGATGGAGTCTGATAAAGTAAAAAAGTGGTGATTTTTTAAGAGGATCTTCTTATATGACATCATAAGTATTCAAGAACTGAGGATACTGTATGCTGTCCTGTTTGACCATAAGTGCTCAGAATTCTGTAAAGGGATAAAAGTGAGGCCAGAGCAGCAATGATGAACTAGAGAAGCGGGAAGGGGTGGAACAAGAGATCATAGTGAGAGTAAAAAGAGGCTTGAGAGTGTGATAGAAAGTAAATCAGGGAAGAATAAAAGGATTATAGCGCAATGAGGAGGGCACAGTTGAGATTACATAACATAAATTTTTAGTGGACCCAGTGGCTGAATGATTTTCTCTAGCAGTAGTCAGCAACTCTATATAGCGGGGAAAAGACAGAAGGTGGGATTTAAGTTGAATAAGACCCCAGGGGATGATGGAAATACAAGAAGGTATAATCAGAGAAGGTAATTTTAGAGTTCAAGATCCTAGGGCTAGAGCAGTTGTGGGTAACAGTAAGATATGTACCTGTTCCTGTGAATTGCAGAGCTGTTGTGAATATATAGATCAAGCAAGCTGAGGAGGTTGACTATCTGAATGGTCAGACATTCAAGGGACATCAAAATGTATTTTTAAGTCCTTGAATAGAACAGAGATTGTGGTTGAGAGGTGCTAAACTCTTTGCAGAAGGAGAAATATGATCCTGAAGCAAGGATAGTTACAAATTAATGTTACCTAATTTCAATTAGGCACTCCAGTGGTCATTTGATTCTGTATTTGTTTGCTGTCATCATCTATCCATAGCCCCCGATCCTGTTCCTCATTGCCTCTGCTCTGTACCATACCAATACCCTCCTACATGGTCTCTCTGCTGGTCTCTTCTCTCTCTGATTCATCCTTAGCCTCAAATAGAAATGGGCCACTAAGCCAGAAACAAAATTCCTGTGACTGAATATTGACTTAGAAAACTGAATATTAACATTATCTATTGTTGGGAGAAAAATCTTGGCTAGTGTTTCATCCTAATAAATCAAGCAAACTCAGGAAAATGAGGTAGAAAAAGGAGTTTGTTATAACATTCATGGCATATATAGTATATGGGCCGGGCCCCAAGCTCCAGTCATGGGCTGCTTTTGAAGACAGATTTACATCACAAGAGAAGACCATCTTGATAGGTTCAGCTTTGTAAAAGAGCATTGTCTGGTATTGTGTCAGAGCCCAATTTCAGACCTGATTTTACAACCGAGATAGGGTGTTGATTTCTAAAGGGGATCAATGTGTATGAGACTATTCTTTCCCACATTGGGCTTGACGCATACTGCAGACTCCCTTACAGCAGGGCTGTCGAAAGTACACTTGTTAAAGGGTGATGGAGAAAATAATTCAATAATTCTCCCAGTTGATAATAACCATTTTTATGTTGTAGCACTACAATTGGATTTACATTACTACTCCATCCTCAAGTGCATCAAGGGCATACATTGGCTGTAATTTGGGAATTGGCTTAAGAATCAGTTCCTTGCACAAACTGTAAGAATAAACAGCGCATAATCTTTATGAGGTCACACAAGAAAAAACCCACAAATAGATACTTTAGCCATGAAAGATTTGTAGCCTCAAAGAATATCCGTAGCCCATAGACTTTGACAGTTCAGTGTAGTAAATTTGTGGGTATTCAAATGATAGAACTCCTATTTTCACTTCCCCCTTTTATCATGGCTTTTTTTTGCATGGGAAGTTAGATTCTTGATAAGAGGCAGCTAAAGACTGCACAAAGGGCCTCATTTCCCTGCATAAATATTGTGGATAAACCATGACCAGCAAATGTGCAGTACAAAGGCTTTGCTTCCTGCTATGTCATCAGTACAAGCAAAAATGATAAGTAGCTTATAAGAATAGGTAACAGGTCCATAACATGCACACAGCTAACATAACAAGCTAAGTTACAATATATGAATAAGCAAACCCAAAAGAGCAGGAGTTTCAGGGGTGACAAGTCTTTTTTGCAACATCTATGATCTTCAGGGGTCTGTTAAGCATTCCATGCATCTCTTAAATAGCTGTGTATGGATCAGGGTAGGTTCATGGAGGCATTTTATTGACCATCTCCAGGTGGCAAGTCACTTGTGTAGATTTTCTGGATAATATTAGTAAGCCCTGCTAGTGATAAGGCTTTGCATAATTTAGTAAGCAACTCAAACTGTATGGATCTAGTGCCATTATCAACAGAGCTATAAGAAAAAATACAAATCAGGAACCCATAATTTACCTGAAACTTCAGGGAATTTCAGTTTTTACATACCATTTGCTCTGTCCTTTCCCAAACTTTATTTTTTATATGGACAATGTCATCCACAGATTGAAGGATAAAGGACCTAACTTCAAAAGTGAGTCCTCCCAACCCTTCATATCATTGCACTTATACTTTAAAATATGAAATAAAAAATGATTTAAGATTCTTTATTATTATTATAGCATTTAATTTATTATAACATTATTAGATAATATATTAGTATTATGTATATATTATTTATATAATATATATTATATAACAGTATAATAATACATTATTATATTATTATTACATCATTAATGCAACTTTATATGTAAAAAAAACTCAAATTTTGAGAACTTATTACTAAAACATACTGAAGGCCTGTATATACTATTAGAAACACTTGAAAGTCAATCATGTGTGTATACACATATATAATATGTACAAATGTATTTGTGTGTACATATATGTATGTATACACATATATATTAGTTCTTAGAGAAAACACTCTAATCATTACTTTCTCAAAGTTTATTAATCCATTAAATTTAAAAAAGAAACACTTTTGGGGCAGCTAAGTGGTGCAGTGTATAGAGCACTGGCCCTGGAGACAGGAGGACTTGGTTAAAATCTGGCTTCAGACAGTTGGCACTAGCTGTGTGACCCTGGGCAAGTCACTTAACCCAGATTGCCTTGCAAAAACAAAACAAAAACACTTTTGCATTCTTGTCTTAACCTTCTTTTTTAGGATACACACGTGTGCATGCGCACACACACATATATTATGCCCATATTACCCTGAAAGAATGGGGGTACTTTATGCACCTAGTTTTATACATGAAACTATAAATATTAACAAGGGGGTGGCAAGCCTAAGAATTGTTTATCTAGTTACCTGGGATATGTACTCAATTACAAATCCAAATTGACTATAGTAAGATCTTTCATACTTGTGCCATATTATAGTAACTCAGATGTTTTAATGTTAATCTATTAATTAATAGATTGAGCACTGCAATGACAAACTTCCATTGTTTACTTGCCCTGATTATAGAAATTTGTAATGAAAGGAGGAAGGAGGGCCATGGTCATGACAATATCAAGATTGTTCCTTCAGTTCCCAACCAATCTGGCACAATCCATAGCAGGGGTAAACACTCTCTTAACTCTGTATGATTCCAGAAATGAGCCACAATTAACAGTTAATTATGTAGCAAAGTCCCAGTTTATACATAAAGTATCAAAAACTATGCTCAGAAATAACCAGGTGGGAAATTTTCCTACAATGAGAAACTGAGTCAAGAGGATTTTGTCTTTGTCTATATGAGGTTGTCCTTTTGGCTTTTCCAGAAACAGAAATCTACCTGTAGCACTACTCAGACATCCCTCCCTTTTTTGGGAGTGAATTTGACATTCCCTTTGAATGATGAACTATTGGCATGATAACAATCTGGACAATCATATCTGAAATCAGAACTCTAAACAATATCAAATTATATTCCCAAAAGATTTTTACCTCAAATAGCAAAATTTCACTAATCACAGCTTAGGGCTAGGATAGAATTAGTTTTCTCATGTTTCCCTAACAGTAAACAATGATTAAATTAAGGATATTTCATCTTTCACTTATAAATTAAAAATAATTGCATTCTGGAGTTTTACACATATAATGAATTTATGATAATTGATATAAATCCCCCAGAAAATTGCTATTTTTTTTGTCTCTAGAAAAACATATCCATTTTTCCTATTAAACCTTTAAGGCAAAATGTGATTTTTGAATCTAAAGGTTATTGTTACTAAATTGGGTCAAAGATATAACTACAATACATAATAATTATTAACAGATACAGTTTTCATAAGTAATCTCTGATGGCACACCTTTACTTTAAGCAAATTTCACAATATATGGTTAGCAAGGCTGTTGAAATCTTGTAGCCCTGAAAATCCCAGGGAACCTCACAGATAACTTAAGGGGTCTGTGCTTCTTTCCTTCCAATAGAAAGTTATTATTATTATCATTATTCACTTTAAAGCAAGTATATCCCACTTAAATATTTATGTTTTCAAACATTTTTATCATTCTTTTACCAGTTCAGTTCATTATTCACCACCATCCAGATTTTGAAAAGCAGTTCCTTTTCTAAGAGTTTTTCAGATACAATAATTTCCCAAATTTCCCAAGAAAAAAATAGAAATATAATAATAGCATATACAATATCATGTATTTAAAACAGAAAAATTATTACTAGTTAGGTGACATTAACTAACTTGAATGCATTTCCAAATTATCTTACACAGAAAATAATTTTCTCTTTTTACATATTATGCTGACTATATTCAAAACTAATATGGAATAATTACATTTACTAACATTTGTATAGTGCTTTCCATGTGCGAGGCACTGAGTCAAACACTATACACAGTGTGCCAAGCATGTTAATCATGAGCCCCTCACAACATCCCTTAGAGGTGAGTACTAGTATACATCCCTTTTACAGATTAGGAAAATGAGGTAGACAGAGGTAACTCATGTAAGGTCACACTGCTAATAAACTTTTGAATCTAGGAAAGAGCAGCACACAGGTCAGTAACAGAATATGCTTTTGTATTGTGAGAAATTGGGCAGTTAGGTGGCCTAATGGATAAACTGAACTTGGGATCAGGAAGACTTGTATTCCTGAGTTCAAATCTGGCCTCAAATACTTATTAGCTGTGTGAACCTGGGCAAGTCACTTAACCCTATTTGCTTCACTTTCCTCAGTGGTAAAATGATCTGGAGAAGGAAATGGCAAGCCATCTTTGCCAAGAAAACCCTAAATGATATCAGGAAGAATTGGACACAACTGAAATGATTGAACAATGACATATTGTAAAGAAATCTGGTGATAATAAAAACCGGATTCAAATGACAGGTTTTGGACACAGGCAGACTATCATCATCCACCTTGCTCTTTCTCATGTGATTGGCAGGATACTGTCATCCCCAGGTGGCTATAATCAGTGATGAGTTTTTGAATAGCTACAACAGCCTCCAAAATGATATTCCATTGTTGAGCCTGAATCCACTGGGGTTAGCTCATTTCACAAAACTCATATTTGTGGGGTTCCAGCCCCACAAAATGGTAGGTAAGTTTTGTAATAAGAGAGGTAATTCATATACTAAGGATCCCATAATTTTTTTTTAAAATTCTTTAAAAATCTCCCAATGAGCCGAATCAATTCCTTTGTGTTCTAACCTAATCCCTGCTGGAGCACTGTGTGTAATCGTTTCACATTTTCATAGCAGGTCCTTCCCATATCTTGAAACATGGTAATGGGGTATTAATAAAGAACGAGTGAAAACACACCCGAGGTTTGCAGAAACTTTAATCAGAGTTCTTAAAGGGCACATCTCACTTTCTCCAAGCTTAGAATCCTTTTCCAAGGTAACCAGGGAGAAGGTTTCAGGTCAAGAAAGTTGTTCATGTCCACTAAACAAACAGCATTCCCTAATGAGCTAATGAAGTGGTCCCACCAGCTATTTTCAGTGTTTGAACTACATGCCTCTAATGCTCGCTCTCCTCATCTCTGCCTCCTGGCTTCCCTAACTTCTTTAAAGTCCCAGATAAACGATTCCTCTCTGCCCTTCCTTAATCTAGTGTCTTCCTCTGTTGATTATGTCCAGTTTATTCTGAATAAAGCTTATTTGTCAATAGTTATTTGCACTTTGTCCCCACATTAGACTATGAGCTACTTGAGAACATGAACTGTGTTTTGCCTTTTTTTATATTCTGTTTGTATTGCCTTATTTTGTATTTGTCAGCATAGTGCCTGACATACGCCTAGGGAGAATATCTTGAGCATTGCAGTTAGTGAAGGACTTCCAGATACTCTTAGACACATATGCTATGAACTTGATCCCACTTTCCCCTGGACTCTTTATGTTTTGGTAGGAAAAGTGTCAGTCTTTGGGAGTAGGGGAATGTTTTGTTCTTACTATACTACCTTATTAAATACCACTTTCTGAAAACTAAGTTTGGCTGCCAAATGGATATTAATTATGCTGGATATAATGGTGAGAAATTTTGAGCTATAGTATTAGAAAGACCACCCCCTCACACACACATCAGAGATAATCTTAGATACTTAAAGGGATATTGTAGCTTCCTTGTGATAATCTGACCTAACAGAGTGAGTAAGGGTTTGTGAATTAGCTCTAGAGCAAAGGTGTCAAACTCACTATTAGCTGCAAAACTCCAAGTCAAACCAGATTAAAATGTAACTGGGAAAGGTTTAACACAATAAATAAAAATATGCTACTACATATCTGCATATATATATATATATATATACACAAATACCACCATATTTACCTGTGTATATATACATATATATGTTAATTGGTTGTTTTCTAAGTCAATATGTAGCCTTCAGGGATCACTTTCTACTTGAGCTTAACATTACTGTTTTAGAGCATATGTTATCTTTGTATCTTCAACAACTAGAAGAGTATCTTGAACATAGTATGTTCTTAATGAATAGTTCTTGAATTGGATATTCTGTAACTTTCAGTTTTTGCTGCAGTATCCATGATAAGTATCCTTGAACTCTACTTGAAGACTTTCACTATTGAAGAACCAACTCCCTCTTGAAGAATCCCATTCCAATTTTGCATAGTCAGCTGAGAATCTTTTGTCCTTTATATTGAAACAAAATCTGCCTCTTCTTCTTACCCCAGTTGCTCATTGTTCTAACTTTGGGGAAAATACAAGTTTTATTGTTCATTCCTGAGGCAGTCCTCCAGATATCTGAATGTGGCTATCATCTCACTTCTAAGTGTTCTCTTCTCCAGTTTAAATATATCCCTAGCCCCTTCAATAAACATTGCATTTCATATAGCAATCCTTCCACCATCCTGATTGTCCTCCTTTGAACAAATTCCAGTCTGTCAATGTACTTTATAAAACATGATAGCTGGAATTTGCTATACTTCTCCATGTATGTATTGGTCAGGACATAATCATTCTCATAATGGAGCTTTTGCCTATTTTCTAGACATCAGGCTTCTAGTAATGCAATCTATGATTTTGATGGGGGGGAAGGGAGTCTTTTTAGACTTGGATTCATTATATCTGTATAAGAAAGATAACTAATGTGTTTAGATTGTGTTTTTCCTTTCTTGCTGAAGAAGACTGTGACATGAGAAAAGATGACATGATTTGCACTTTGTTTTGAGGGAGGGAGGGCTGTGCAGGTCACCAGCCTCACTTCTCCAGAGCCATCTGGATCCAGAGACCTGATATTCCTCAGGATGACTGGAGATGACCCAGAATGCACTGGGAGACGTTGGGCCCTTTAAGGCAAGGTCTTTGCAAGCACTCACTTAGGGTGAGGCAACACCCATTCATTGAATGGGCCTGTTTAAAAGGTAGGCAGAGCATGGCCCTTTTAATGAGGTCAAGAAAAGAAAGACATCAGGCTGGATGGGAAATAGCAACAGTTACTATTGATAATCACTCTCAAGCTAGGACAGTCCAGAGGAGCCCTCAGGCAGGTCCCCGATGGAGTCCCAGTTTCACAATGCAGTAGGTTTAAGTTTTTGGGAGAGGACAGGACAGGGGACAGGGGAGAGGAGGGGAGCAGAGGGGAGAAGAGGGGAGGAGAGGAGAGGGGAGGGAAATAGAAAAGGAGTCAGTAAAACTCAAGTCAACTGGGCATCTTTTGGTCATCCAAGTTTAACTTCCTTTGGAGAGGAGAAGGAAGGGGAGGTGAGGTAGACAGGAAAGGAGGAGGTGAGTTACCCAGCTAGCATTCAGCCAGTTGCATCTACTCACAGGATTGTGTTGCTCCTTTGTTGCCAAAGAAGACCATGGCATTAGAGAAATGTGGCTAGATAGATAGGAATAGAGGACTTGTCCTCTGGGTTTAGTTTTATCTCTGTGCCTTTCCATCTCTACCTTCATTCATCTGATTTGGAGAAAAGAAAGGGTGTCCAGTGGGGGAAAAAATCTTGCTGAACCTCAGTTATTTGACAGTTATTGCATGAATAGCTTTAACATAAGTGACGACCTAATATCAAATATTAAAATTGAGAAGTATTGGAAATACCCACCACAAATCAGTCTGAGGAAATCCAGTGACCAATAAATTCAGTCCAAAGAACAGATGAAAGCTGAGGCCATTAGTTTATAAGGAGGACCTTGCTCTTTGTTCTAAGCTTGAAAATCGAGGCAAATCATTTCCTGGTGGCACTGAAGGACTAAGCAGTCAAGAACTTGGAACACAACAGTTAATACTAAGGCAAGGGGACCTGGTTTTCAGAAAATAATATAAAACTCCTTTGGCTTCTAGACCAAAAGAATATTACAAAACACACTTATAAGGAGGAATTGGCACTATAGTAATAATTTAGTTGAACCAAAAATTGTAAATAAAGGAAAGCTCCCTGACCATGTGCTCAGTGAAGCTTTTTCAGGCAAAATCTGATGGAGACTGTATCTAGTGAAATAGTATTGGATCCAGCCCTGGTGGAGACCAGCAGGAAATGACCTAGTGGGAGAAGAAATGTGACATTGCTAGAAGACAATAGTCACTGCAGTCTCTCCACGAAGATGCCCTCACCAAATATTTCCTATGTATGAGCCTATCCACTGGTACTCCTTATATGTATTAATTTTTAAAAATTAATAGTACTTGATTTGTGGGAAAGTATGCCCTAGTGACAGAAGAGGAATTTTTTTTTTTACTACTGCTCTTACTATGCCATTTAATTAAATTCCTTCATTTTTTATTAGTTATTCTTCTCTGATTATTGACAATAAACATACAAATAGGGGTGTAATGGTAACTATGAGAGTTTAAAGATCTTCCTTACCCATTAATGGGCCTGCCCACTAAGGAAAACTTGATTAGGGGAAGCCACACTTTTGTTAATTTTCTAATGAGACACTGGTTTTCAAGCTTTGTGATGCCTTCTGACTCTGAAAAAAAATGTTTAAATGCTCTGGCATGAGGTTTTATTTTGGGTCTTACTGATTGAAAGTGTTTGGCCATTTGAGACTTTAGGCAGCTATTAAGGAGCCCCCTGGCTTTGAAAACCTAGATGTTGGTACTTCTCTCTCTGTTACCCATGTATGTATGTAATGGTCAGATATTTGGATCTGCCTGTTGATCTATGATGTATGTATTGCAGACAGTTGGAAGCCATGTCTGTTGATTATTTCCTTGTATTTTCTCTGACGTTTGGTGTGCTGACTTTTTCCCCTGAACCAAGTGAATGAAACATATGCTTGATTAAAGTGGTTATTAACTTCTTGAAAGTTGCTTTTCTTTAGGAAATACAGATCTAAGAACCTGTACAGCAGGCCCTCCTATGTATGTTTGGGTCCTTGCTTTTTATAAGGGATTTTTGTAAGGGATTTATAAGGAACTATAGCTTTAATGGATGAAGTCCTGTAGTATATCTTGAACCTGGGGCAACCCTCTTTGGAGGCCCTGCATTGTGAGATGATATTGATAAGGAGGAGGAAGAGGAGGATAGCTAACATTTATGTAGCACATGCTATGTGCCAGGCACTATGCTTAATGATTTACAATTACTAACTTATTTGATTCTCACAACAACCCTGAGAGATAGGTGCCATAATTATCCCCATTTTACAGATGAGAAAACTGCCCAGAGTCACACAACTATTAAGTATCTGAGGTCATATTTGAATACAGGTCTTCCTGATTTCAGGCTTGGGGCTCTATCCACTGTGCTACATAATTGGAGTTTGCCCCCAGGTACTAACAAACAATAATATCTATTCACAATCACTGGCCCCTCTTGCTTTCCTAATTTGAATGGAGTGTGCATGTGAAAGTAACAATGGAGAAGGGACGTGTTTATATACATAGATGCATGCATCCATTCCTAAAGAATATATATATATATATATATATATATATATATATATATGTATATTTGTGTACATAATGGATTTTTCAGACCAACAATTTTATGGAAAGTTTTGTTCCTCTTCATTTTACTTCTAAATGTTTTGCATATCTCATTAATCATTATTATTTTTCATTGGAAAGTTAAAGAAAGGTTATGAAATAGTTAATTTTTTAATTGCATATTTGGTAGACATCTAGATGGTAAAGATTTGAAGTTACAATTCAGGATAACATTAGATTTTTGAACTTAAGCAAATTTCACTTTTCCATTTTCATGGAATTAACTATAATTAGAAACTGTGATAATGTATATTACTTACACAAATGAAAAAGGGGTAGAGAAATTCCATAAGACTAATTGACAGTAATGTCAAAAATAATGCCTCTATGCACTTTCCTACTAAGGATGAAATGTACTATCATTTCTTCGTTTTCAAGAAATTCCTGAACAGAGCTATAGGTTATGTGGAATCCATTTCTATTCATGTATTCTTATCTTTTCTTCTACCTATCTATTTGTCTGTTCAAAAAGGCAGAACATTCTTTGGGTTTATAATGATAGTGATAGTTGCATTGCAGCTTCTAGGAAGCAATAGAAAAGAATAGAAAAGCAGTAAAAAATCAGTGGATTTTAGCTATCACTCTTCCAAATGATTAAAAAAAATAGGCAAAGAAAAATTGAAATTGCTAGAATATTAACAAACAAGAGTAATATCAACATTTTAAGCATGTGCAATAGAGAATTGAATTATTGATGGTTACTAAACTTGTAATTAGAGTATAAGTACTCACATAATTTCCTGAAACAAATAAATCTGTACTCTATAAATATGATGATCATTTGTCAAAAAAGAATACTTCCATTCCCATCAACACAATCTAATAGTTGACATATTCCAGGCATAGCATTTGGATATTAAATAATGGAGATAGCTTTCTAAGTATAAAATGAAAATTTCAAGCAAGACATATAATAAATAAAAGAAGCAACAAATATTAGCTGTGAAGAATCACATTTTTAAAGAATACTATTAAGAAATATTTTATTCTTCAATATTATATGTAAATGCAGTATTTGTCTCAAAATTGATTTTGTGCCTTTAAGAATGATGCAAATATTAAGAGCAATTATTTTTATAAATTATATGTTAATGTTGGTTGTTATATCAAAAATAATCAAGATGTGAAAATGTTAAAAACCATTAATGTAAAAGAAGTTCTCATTTTCATATTCATTTTGGTATTTGGAATTATCTTCAGATTAAAGCTATAAAATCAAAGTTTCCAAGAAACGGAATAAAAAAGCATTTGAGGTAATATTATGTGTGTATGTACATACGTTATGAAGATAAAAGTAAATGGACTTGGATTCTAGTAATCTGTAGTCAAAAACTGAAAACTTTTCATTGTTTAAAAATATACAAAGGATAAAAAAACTTACATCTTTATAAGAAATGAATATTTGATATTATTTAGGATATATAACACTACAAAAGAAGGCAGGCTATTCTGCTGGCAAGATTAACTGATAACAGATAGAAAAACTGAATGTTACATGAAATATTAAAAGATCTGATGGAAGGCCTCAAGTGTGGTTGAGAGATTCCATCTTGAAAGTTTATTTATGGATATGAATAAGAATTGTCCATTTTGAAGGCAAAAATTGACTATATCAATATCAATAATATCCCGATCCATTCATGAATATAAAAAAATATACTTAAAGCCTTCTGCAAACCTTGAAAGCACTGTGTAAATATTAACTATCATTAATTTTTTTTTATTATCAGAGTATCAGGGAAAAGCAAGATAGAGTCAAATCAAGTCAACAAGCTCTTATTACGTCAGGCATTATGCTTAGTGCCAGAGATACAAAGAAAGGCAAAAAAGTAACTCTTTTAAATTATGAGTAAGTAACAGGTGACACTCCAGATGAAGGAGCTATGAAAAGAAGTTATATTCATGAGGGTCAAGAAACAAGCGCCACCAAGCTGAGGATGCCACTGTTGTATTACAGAACACATTTCTCAGGGGAAAAAATGAATACTTCTATGGGAGATGAGCTTGCAATAATTTCTTATTGAAGGGATAATGAGAAACTCAAAATAATGAAGTAGTTATTTTAAAAGAAGTTTTGTTGTGCAAAACAAAAAAAGATGCATGATCACTATCTTGGATGTCAGTGAACTGGAAATTATGTGTTTTAACACAGTGTAGCTAAGAACTTACTTCTCTCTTTCCAAGTGGTCATGGAAAGCTTCAGAGAAGAGTTAAGATTAGAGAAGTTATTGAACAGTGTTCAGAAACGTTAAGAAACGGTCTAAGAAAAGTTTCAGGCAATTGTGCATTATTGCCTCTGCATCTCTGCTCAGGTTGTCTTCCATATCCTTTCCTCCTATAATTTATATACATATACATACATACATACATATGTATATATATATATATATATATATATATATATATATATATATATATCCTAAACTTCCTTTAAGACCAAGTTAGAGACATACTGCTTTCATTAATGCTTACTTGTCCATTCTAGTGTACAGTGGTTTCTCTCCCTCCATGAAGTTGATAGCTCTTAATATTGCTACTATATGTCTGGCTCTAAATGATATACTGACCTACTATTTTGTAACTATATTCCTGTTGACTCCGTATACAAACATTTATTTAATATCTTTTATGTATAAAGAACTCACTGTATTAGGTGATGGGAATTTGAAGTTTGTTTTTTTTTAATGACACAACGTCTGCCCTGAAGGACATAGTTATCTAAAAGGGGTATCAGACCTTCATATGAATAAGTATAATAAAAGATATAATGTGATACTATATGGGAAAAAGGAAACTGGATGAAATGTTATAAGAAACAAAATCATTTAATCTGGGAGAATCAGAGGATGTTTCATGGAAGAGCTAGTACCTGAACTGACCATTAAGGGAATAGATAGAATATAAAAGGGAGACATAAGGAGAGAGTGTATTTCAGACATAGGGAATAGTATGGAGGGAAAGGAGATTGGAAATTCCTGGTAATCTAATTTGGTTGTAGCTTATTACAAAGGGAAATTATAGGAAATAAACCTGGAGAAGGAAGTTGGAGCTACATTGTGGAAAGTTAAATTCCAGGCCAAAAAGCAGTTATGTTAGAAGATATGTGTCCATATGAGTTTTCTAAATGTATTTGATATGACTCACAGGTGATGTGGATAGATATTTCTAAAGTCTGACCCCTCTTCCAAGGTAGAACGCAAATTCCAACTTAAAAGCTATGAGTGAGGAACTGTGGTTAAACATTTCTTCCTTAACGTGTCTCCAAGGGGAATATCAGACTAAAATTATATCTGTCTGCCCTCTTCCCTCGAATACTGCTGGTATAGGAATACGTTATTTTCAGAACAAAATATGCTTCCCTGGTCACTGTTAAGGCAGTGAATAGCTCATAGTTTATACTTGCCAGCTTAGCTCTTCCCCACCAAACTTTAGTTACAAAAAACCTGATGGTTAAAAAAGCAAAATAACTAAAGAAACAATCCTCCCCCAAACAAATAAAAACTCCCAAACAAGTAATGAACAGTGAGTACACCCATTTTTCCAAGCAAGTGCCAAACAAATTATAAAAGTTATTTAGATTAGAATATGCCAAAGAATTATGAGTGAAAGAGCTCTTACACTAGCGAGAAGGTTCAAACTAAGAGAGGGCTGAATCTTTACCAAGGTCTATTCTAATGGTCTCCATAGAGGCAAGCCAGAAGTCAGGGATATATTGAGGAGTCAGTTTCCTCTACATGCCTACAGCTTCTCTTTTCATGTATTTTCTTCACAAAAGAATTTCTAGAACTACATTTGTCTCTCTCCAAAATCTGATACTAATTTTAACCTGTATGCCATATCTCCTGGATATGCAGTCACACATAAAACACTGCAGACTTGGTTTGAAAACCTGGGTTGCATGTATTTTATCTTACAGAGATATGAGAACTTCAATAACCTTTCCTAACTATTCATAGTCATATCACTCCTATTTTTTAAAATCTTCACCTGTTCCCTATATCCTCCCAAATAAAGTTCAAAGAACTTATCATCACATTCAGAACTTTCCAGAATATTTTGACATCCTTCCTTTCCACTCTTACCTCATTATACTTCCCTTCATGCACACTATGCGCCATCTAAACTGGTCTTCTCTTTGTTTCTTAACCTCTCTATGCAACGTTCTGCTGTTTGCTCATGTAGTTCCAAAGTCTAGAATATCCTTACATCCTTTTTTCACCAGTTGAATTCCTACCCACCTTTTAAAACCAAACTCAAATTCCTCTCCTCAACTGTCTTCCCTGAATCCCTTGGTCACAATAACCTTACCTTCTCTCTCAAGCTTTACCTATCACTTTATTTTGAAACTAAGACACTTATATAATGATTTTTGTTCTAATTGTCTGTGATTGTATCTTAACTTATTAGAATGTGAAGCTCCAGGAGTGTAGGGACTTTGCCTAATCTAAAATTTATACCTGGCCTCATTCCTACCACAAAAATGTAGCAAGGAAATATTAAGAAATAGGCAAGATGACCTAAGTCAGACTAAGTCTTATGTCAGGAAAGAAGCCCTTGGTACACAGGAAATAGGCCAAAAAGACAGATCAGAAGACAAATTTCTGAGGACTTTTGTAAACTATAGTGGCTTTGCCACTCTGTTCTCAAGAATTTGATTTAGGATAAAGAGTCTTCTGAAGATAAAACACACTTTTCCCCCACAGCTCTGATAAACAGAATTCTTTATGTGAAAAATCTCCTGAAGATTGTTTTCCACTGCAGTGAGATCAAAAAATCAGAAATTTAGCACTAGATGAGACTTTGAAAGCCATTCTCACATTTTGATCAGTAAATGGAAGCAAAAGAGGTAAAGTGACTTCCCAGGGTTCCACAGCTTATACAACATATGAGGCAGGATTTGTATTCAGATCTCCCTGTTATCAAGTCCATCAAGATACTCACCGTGCCACCTCCTTGTATGATTGAATATTTTAGAGTTTTTGCCTTTCTAAAGGAACTGCAACAAAATATGCTCCCCACACACAAACACTTCTGAGTTTTTATTTTTTGTTTTTTGCTTTTGGCTAAAAAGTACAATGACAGCAACAGCTGCTGCTTTGAGAGCTTTCAGTTTAGAGACAATAAGGAGTCAGACAACTGGTCAGAAAGGAATTATAAAGGACCATTTACTTTCACTGGGGCTACCTGGTGCTGATTGACAAGTCTATTGCTTACATACACTTCAGAGTCTCAGTTTCAGAGCAGAGAGAACACTACTGCTTGTAGCTTCACAAGAGAAGGAGTCATTCCTGGGTAAAGACCAGACACAGCCGAGGAAAGTAGTTACTCCATTTTTGTACAGATCACACCAACTTGGAAGCTCCCCAAACTTTCAGAACCTTAGAACTACCTCTGAAAACAGCAATGGGAAAAAAATAACCCTGAAGCTTAGGAAAATACCTTTATACCCCTAGGTGATCCACCCATATTCTATCCATTTATTTATTTATTCATTCATTCATTCATTTATTTATCTATCTATCTATCTATTTATTCATTCATTCATTTATTTATTTATTCATTCATTCATTCATTTATTTAACTTTTTACATTCATTTTCACAAAATTTTGGGTTCCAAATTTTCTCCCCTTTTATCCCCTCCCCCCACCCCAATACTCCAAGCAAGCTAATTTTCCCTATCTCCAATCTGCCCTCTCTTCTGTCATCCCTCCCTTCTCTTGTCTCCATCTTCTCTTTTCTCCTGTAGGGCCAGATGACATTCTATTCCTCATTAACTGTATGTCTTCTTTCCTAGTAGCAACAAAAATACTAAACAGTTCTTCCTAAAAATTGAGTTCCAAATTCTCCCCATCCCTCCCTCCCCATCCATTCCCTTTGGGAAGGCAGGCAATTCAATATAGGCCATATCTGTGTAGTTTTACAAATGACTTCCCTGACAGTCGTGTTGTGTAAGACTAACTGAATTACCCTCCATCCTACCCTGCCCCTCATTGTTTCTCTTCTGTCTTTTAGTCCTGTCCCCTCCCCAAGTGTTGACTTCATATTGCTCCCTCCTCCCTTTGCCCTCCCTTGCATCATACCCCCCCCCCCTTGCTTATCTCCTTCTCCCCCACTTTCCTATACTGTAGGATAGGTTTTGATACCAAAATGAGTGTGCATTTTATTCCTTCCTTTAGTCAAATGTGATGAGGGTAAACTTCTTGTTTTTTTTTCTCAGCTCTCCTCTTTTTCCCTCCACTAAAAAGTCTCCTACTTGCCTCTTAAATGACATATAATTACCCCATTCCATTTCACCCTCTTTCCTCCCACTACATTTCTCTCTCACCATTTACCTTAATTTCTTTTAAGATATGGTCCCATCCTATTCAATTCAATCTGTGCTCTCTGTCTCTGTATGTGTGTACATGTGTGTATGTGTGTGCATGCATGCGTGTACATGTGTGTGTATGGTCCCACCAACTACCCAGATACTGAAAAGTTTTAAGAGTTACCAATATTGTCTTTCCATGTAGGAATGTAAACAGTTCACTTCTGGTGAGTCCCTTAAGACTTCTCTTTGCTGTTTACTTTTTCATGATTCTTCTCATTCTTGTGTTTGGAAGTCAAATTTTCTTTTCAGCTCTGGTCTTTCATCAAGAATGCTTGAAAGTCCTCTGTTTCATTGAAAGACCATATTTTCCCCTGAAGTATTATACTCAGTTTAGCTGGGTAGGTGATTCTTGGTTTGTGTCCTAGTTCCTTTGACTTCTGGAATATCCTATTCCATGCCCTTCGATCCCTTAATGTAGAAGCTGCTAGATCTTGAGTTATCCTGATTTTATTTCCACAATACTGGAATTGTTTCTTTCTAGCTGCTTGTAAGATTCTCTCCTTGACCTGGGAATTCTGGAATTTGGCCACAATGTTCCTAGGAGTTTCTCTTTTTGGATCTCTTTCAGGTGGTGATCAATGGATTCTTTCAATACTTATTTTGTCCTCTGGTTCTAGAATGTCAGGGCAGTTTCCCTTGATAATTTCATGGAAGATGATATCTAGACTCTTTTTTTGATCATGACTTTCAGGTAGTCCCATAATTTTTAAATTGTCTCTCCTGGATCTATTTTCCAGGTCGGTTGTTTTTCCCATGAGATATTTCACATTCTCTTCCATTTTGTCATTCTTTTGGTTTTGTTTGGTGATTTCTTGGTTTCTCGTAAAGTCATTAGACTCCATCTGTTCCATTCTAATTTTGAGAGAACTATTATCTTCAGTGAGCTTTTGAACCTCTTTTTCCATTTGGCTCATTCTGCTTTTGAAAGCATTTTTCTCCTCATTGGCTTTTTGAACCTCTTTTGCCAATTGAGTGAGCCTAGTCTTCAAGCTGTTATTTTCTTCAGCATTTTTTTGTGTCTCCTTTACCAAGGTATTGACCCATTTTTCATACTTTTCTTGCATCTCTCTCAGTTCTCTTCCCAGTTTTTCCTCCACCTGTCTAACTTGCTTTTCAAAATCCTTTTTGAGCTCTTCCAAAGACTGAGCCCACCCGACATCCCCCTAGGATGTCTGGGATACAGAGGCCCCGCCCTCCACATCTTTCCTTGATGGCAAGAATATGTCCTCGTCATTGTCAGATCCGAAAGTTGGGATCATTTGCATCTGTTCAAAAAACTCTCTATAGTCTTATTTTTCTTCCCTTTTCTAGGCATTTTCCCAGCCAGTTACTTGACTTCTGAGATTCCTGTCCACCCCCACCTAGATCCGCCCAGCTAGTGCTTGGGGTCTGAGATTCAAGTGGGCTTTCCACACGGCGCGGCTGCTAATCAATGTGAGCTTAAGTTCTGGTGCTGGGGTGGGGGCAGGGCCACCTCCCAGGCTCAGCTCCCTCAGCGGCTTTATGCAGAGACCTTCAGAAATGGAGCGGGTGGGGCAGAGCCGTTTCCAAGGCTCAGCTCCTTCAGGTGGTTTATGCAGAGACTTTCAGTAATGAAGATCCTGCCTGCTGCTGGGGGAGTCCTGGGCTGCCGCTGCAGCTGCTGCCTCCGCCGCCACCCCCGCCTCTGCCTCCACTGCTTCCTGCCCCCGCCTCTGCCACCACCGCTTTCTCCCAAGGGGGCCCAAGTCATGGAGACATCCCGCTCCCCTCTGCCAGCTAGCCATCTCTCTCACTGACCTGTAGCTTCTGTGGGTGGAGGAACTTTCCCAGCCGCCGGAGCTTCCTTCCCTGAAGCCTGCTCAGATCAGCTTCTCTGGGGCCGTGGCCAGGGCAGCGCTGGGGTGGGGTCCGCTTTCCAGGGCACAGCTGACCCTGGGGACGGCTCTCCAGGGCTCTCTGGAACGGAAATCTCTTCCACTCTGTTTCTGCACACCTTGTAGTGATCCAGAACTTATGGGGATTTCTTTTTACATTAAATCTATGGGCTGTGGGTTCAGAGCTCGTAAACATGCATCTTTCTACTCCGCCATCTTGACTCTGCCCCCCTCAGCCAGGCGTAATTTTAACACAAAAGTCAATGAATAGATTGAGAAAATTATCAAACAACAAAAATAGAACTTGAGTATGGTGATAATGTGAAAATAACTATAAGGAAGGCCACAAAGAAAAAAAAATGCTAATTGAACACCAGCTCAATCAGACTTCCTGGGAGAGTTTAAAGAAAGGGATGAGTGGTCAAGGAAAAACTGGGAAAGGAATGAGAGTAATGCAAGAAACTTATGAAAAGGGAATTAAAAACTTGGTAAAAGAGGCACAAAAATCCTAAAGAAAATAACTCCTTAAAAAATAGATGTCAAATGGGAAAAAGAAATGCAATAGCTCAACTGAAGAAAGAAATTACTTAAAAATTAGAACCAGGCAAGTGGAACCTAATGATTCCACAAGACATCAAGAAACAATCCAAGATAAAAATAATTTTAAAAATTGGAGAAAATGAAATATCTCAACAGAAAAACAACTGAACTAGAAAATAATCAAGGGGAGATAATTTCAGAATCATTGAACTTTCCAAAAGCAACAATCAAAAAAAGAGTCTACACATCATATCATCATATTTCAAGAAATGATATTGGAAAGCTACCTCAATATCTTACATCCAGAGGGTAAAATAGAAATTTAAAGAATCTATCCAATACCTCTTGAATGAGAACCCCAAATGAAAATTCTCAAGAATATAATAGCCAAATTCTAGAACTCCCAGGCTACAGAGAAAATACTCCAAGCAGTCAAAAATAAAAATTAAAATATCATGGAGCCATAGTCATGGTCATACAAGATTTAGAAACTTCCAAGTTAAATGAGTAGAGGGCTTGAAATACAACATTCTAGAAGGCAAATGAGCTAGGGCTTACAACCAAGGACAACTTACCCAGCAAAACTGAATATAATCCTTCAAGGAAAGAAATAGATATTTAATGAATTAGAGGACTTTCAAACATTCCTGTTGAAAAGAACAGAAAATATGATATTCAATTACAAGAATCAAGGGAAGCATAGAAAGGTAAACATGAAACAGAAATCATAAGGGACTTAAAAAAGTTAAACTGTTTCTATTCCTATATGGAAGGTGATACATATAACTCCTACGATCTTTATCGTTTTGGGGGTAGTTATAATAAGCCTATATGGATGGAGGGCATGGGTGTGAATTGATTATGTTGTACTCATTGTAAAAATTTGAAGAGGTGAGGAAGAGGAATGCACTGGGAGAAAAGAAAAAGGAGGAATATAATTGCAAAAATTATCTCATATGAAAGAGGTATGCAAAGAAGAGTTTTTACAAGTGCAGAGGAAAAAATGGAGAGGGGTCATGGGTAAGGCTTGAACCTCAAACTAATCTGAATTGCTCAAAGACGGAAGAATATAGATGATAATCAGGTATAAAAATCTAAATTTCCCAACAGAAAAAGGAGGAAGGGGACAAAAGAAAAAGTGGGGTGATAAAAGAGAAGTCACATTAAGGGAGACAGAAACAAAACAGACTTTTGTGGAGGGACAAGAAAAAAAGCAAGAGAGGATAGACAGAAGAAAATAGGAGTCATTATTACTGTGAATGTCAATGGGATGAACTCACCCAGAAAATGGAAGCAGATAGCAGAATGGATTAGAAAACAGAATCTAACAATATTGTGTCTGAAGGAGATATACTTGAAGCCCACAAATAGAGTTAAAATAAATGGCTGGAGCAGAATCTGTTATGCTTCAACTGAAATAAAAATCAGGGGTAGCAATCATGGCCTCAGACCAAAAAAAAAAAAAAATAGACCTAATTTAAAACAATAATCAAAGAAAATACATTTTGTTAAAAGGTATCATAGACAATGAAGTAATATCATTTTTTTTATAGCAAGTTTGTATGAAAAACACCTCATCTCTAAATAAGTAAGGAAATGAGTCAATTTTATAAAAATAAGAGTCATTTCCCAATTGTTAAATGATGAAAAGATTTGGCAGTTTTCAGAAACAGAAATGAAAGCTTTATAGAATTATAGGGAAAAATACTCTAAATCAGTAATAATTAAAGAAATGCAAATTAAAATGACCTTGGGGTACCACCACACAGCTATCAGAAATGGCAAATGCTAGAAGGGATGTAGGAAACTAGGTACACTAATGAACTATTAGTGGAGATACAAACTGTTTCAGTTATTCTGAAGAACAATTTGGAACTATGCCCAAAGCACTATAAAGTTGTGTGTACATTTTGATCCTACAATACCACTACTAGTTCTGTATCTCAAAGGGATCTTTGAAATGGAAAATATTTAGAATAGTGCTTTTTTGTGGCAGCAAAGAATTGGAAATTGAGGGGATCTCTATGAATTGGGAAATGACTAAACAGGTTGTGGTATATGATTGTGATGAAATACAATTGTGCTATAATAAATGATGAGCAGGACAGTTTCAGAAAGAATATGGGAAAGGCTTTGTGAAGTGATGCAAATTGAAGTGAGCAGCACCAGGAAACTACTGTATGTATATTGTTATTGATGACCACTATGAAAGACAGAGCTACTCTGATCAATAAAATGATCCAAGGCATTTCTAAAGGATAAAAAAATACCATCTACCTCCAGAGAGAGAAGTGATGACTCAGAGCATAAACTGAAGCATATGTTTCCACTTGTTTTTTCAGTGTGGTTAATACTGACCTTTTTTTTTTGCATTATTTCACACAAGTAATTGATATATTTCTTACCTTCTTAGTGAGTGGATTGGGAAGAGAGACAACTTGGAACTCAAATTTTTTAAAAAAGAATATTAAAGATAAAAATATAGTAAATTTTAAAAAAGGGAAAAAATGTAAGCTATATGGTTAATATGCTTTCCCACACCTCAGCTCCAAAAAAATAAATACATAAAACTCACTCCCCTAACATTTCTGATTGACTCCACTCATTACAACCATCCTTTTCCTTAAAAGAAGCAGTAAAAACCATGTTGTGCCTTTTTACACCCTTTTTTTTTGTCAATTTTTAACTTTAATATATTCTTGTTTTTTGAAGTTGGAAGTCAGAAAGCACCTGAAACCACTGCAAAGCCTGAAGATATTGAAGAAATGCCTCTCCCCCCCAAAATCAAGAGACTAAAGAGAATGGAGGTCTTTTATCTTCTGCTCTTGCCATTCTGCCTTACCTCTCACCTCTCATGAAAGGGCAGGACACTAATCTTCATCAGTGAAGAGATATTTCCTCCCTCCCTCCCTCTCTCCCTTCCTTGTTTCCTTCCTTCCTATACTTCCTCCTCATTCTCTCTCTCTCTCTTTCTCTCTCTCTCTCTCTCTCTCTCTCTCTCTCTCTCTCTCTCTCTCTTTCTCTCTCCTTCTCTCGTCTCTCTCTCTCTCTCTCTCTCTCTCTCTCTCTCTCTCTCTCTCTCTCTCTCTCATTTGTTCCAATGTAGGTGGCATAATGAATAACTTGCTATATTTGGCACCCAAAAGACCTGGGTTCAAGTCCTTCCTCAGACATAAAATGTGTGACTCATAGCAAGTCATATAACCTCCTCAGCCTCATTTTCTTCATTTGTAAAATGGAAATGATAACAACAATAGCAAAAAATTGGTAAGTACTTCAGCATGGCTTTCAGATCTTTATAACTACCATAGATATCTCAAGGCACAAAAAAACCCTCTAATATACACTATCCTGGTTGGCATTCCCTAACTTTGCATTATTTTCCATTCAAGATATAAATAATCTTTTTTTTTTTTTGGTGGTAGTGGTAGAGGTAGTTTATTACCATCATAATTGTAATAATAAAAACTGTGATTAGTATACATATTTAATGCTTTAAGATTTTACAAATAATTCTATTAGTAATAGCTCTAATGGCTAGGAAGTACAAATTTTATTTTTACTGATTTTTAAATCAGCATAGTATTTGATAACAATATTGCTTTTTAAACATTAATTTTACCTGGGGCTTGATGTCACATTGATTCTAGACTTTCTCTTCTGACCTACATGATAATGTTTGCCTTTGTAGTTCCTTATTGTCTGGTGTATTTTTCCATCATTTTCTGTTGACATAGACAGTGCCAAGGATAGAGATATGGCAGCCAAGGACAACATCAGTTTAGTATATAAACTTGTTTGTAAGGTCTTAAGGAAGAAGATGGTGGAATATAATCAGTGATATTGCCTCATAAAACAAAGAGAAGCAATGGAGCGAAAAAACAGTTTTCAGAGAGCTTGGCAAGAAATTCAAGTAAGCACCATCTTTTTAAGGGCATTTAAGGATGCAACTAGAAAGAAGACTCCAGAATGGTGAGTGGACCCCCTAATGGATGATTTACAAAAAGGACATATGCTAGAATCACAGAGGGCATGGATAGTGTGGGATATGCATCTTAAGGGAGAGTGGCATTGATGAGATCAAATATTGAACTAAGTACTAAAATAAACAATGAAAAAGTTTCAGGATCTGCCAATGAAGAAATTGGAACCAATATCTGCTTATTTGATCTATAATACTACGTGAAATTTTTCATGGGATGATCGTGGATTGACTCTGGTGAAGTTGGAGGAGGAAGGGATAGCTAGCGTTATCTCAAAAAATAAAAA